>OX419759.1:33847697-35058558 GCA_948567375.1 Lunularia cruciata | reverse complement strand
TACTAAACTTTGTTGCAACTAGAAGTTGCAATGAAGTTTCCACTTCTTGATCTCTTTTCTCAAAGGACACTCTCAAATGGCATTTGTAGTAGAAAAGAAATACTTCTTTACCACTAAACCTTTCTTTTCCCATCTATGTTCCTCCACTTTTCTAACATTTCCACCTTCTTCTCATTCTCTTTCTTTCTGTAGTCCATACACACATCCTTTCTCTTCCCTTCAAAAATTTGAAATTCTACTCTCCACTTCTTTACCATGTCTTTTTTGTCTTCCCTAACTTACCCTTGTTAGGAGTTAACTCAACTCTTAAGTAACTTGAGTTAGTTTGATTGTGGTTAGTTAGACTAGAGCTGGACTACTATATAAGAGAGTTGGTAGAAGCTCTTTGTGACACATTAGTCTTATTATCATGAAAGCTATTGGAAAATTCTTGTTGACATAGCCTTAATGAGGTGAACCACATATTTTCTTGTGTTGATTATGGTGCATGCACTTCCTATGGATTATGGAATTGGATTATTAAATGGTATCAGTGCAAATTGGTTGAAAGTGTGCCATCTGAGGAAAAGGAGCAGCACAACAAAGCAGCACTATTAGTGCACTATGTTAGAAGAATCAAAAAAGAGAGCAAAGGAGCTCAGGGGATTGTGTGGAGATGGTTGGTGGATTAGCAGATTAGTAAGGGAATTTGTTTGATTGGTGAAAATGTAGAGCTGATTGTAGGAAGTTAAGTGGGAAATAATATTTTATGCAAAAGCAGGAGGAGAAAGCTCCTCCAGAGTAGTAGAGAACAAGAGCATGGGGAGAGACAAAAGGGAACACATGCTCATAAGCAAGTTCATAAACCTTTTCTATTTGGTAGAGATATTATGGTGAAGATTGACATGCGGTGATGAGATCAGCTCCCAGCAGAAGAGCATTTTTCTATTTTAGGAGTAACAGTGTCAAAACTATTAGTAGTTTGATCCAAAGCATCAATAGTGTGCATCAGTAGTTTGCTTAAGTGTCAAAAGTTTTCTTAGAGTATGCTATCAATGCAAATAGTGTAGGAGTCAAGAAGCTAAGCAAGATGTACCTTAGGGTAATTGAGAAAGGAGACTTTCATCTCCCTTCTCAATTACATTTTGACTGACAGATGAAGTTGTTATTGTTACACACATTTTTCAAGCATTAGAAATTAAAAGGAGAGGGAGACAAGAGAATTCCAGATGTGAAGGCATTAGGGATTTAGACTTCCAAGCCAAATGAAAAGGTCTTTAAGAATGTACCGGCATGCTAAAAGAGATGCCAAGATGACTAGCAATTTTCTTACTTTCCAAGGGGCCAATAGGATTATATACAAGACAATTGAGGAAGAACTTTGAAACACCATGCTTGTGTTTATGCTGGTGATAGCAAGTTGGTGGAGGAAAGTAGTCAAAAAGGAGAAATTAGTGTCAACATGCATTGTAGACACTTTCCTAGGAACATCAATAGCTCTTGAATTCAGCTGGTTTCTAATGGGGAGCTTCTAAGTGAAGAAATGAGAGAAGAAGGCCCAAATAGCTATAGAGGGAGAGTTAGTAGAGTAGAAAATAGAAGCTTCTAAGATGCAGACATAAATTTGGGAAGGATGCATAACTTCCTTTATCTATAAGCTTGAGTGAGGCCAGATCTATCTATCCAAATTTTGTGCGAGAAGGAATGCAAAAAGCAAGCACAATTAACACCCTTATTTGGTGGATACAAGCATATAATAGGTTTTATCAAAGGTTTTCTAGGAGCAAGCATCCAGTTTAATGTCACACTAGTCTTACCCTTCCATTGGATCAGATTTCTTGTTCTAAAAGCAACTTTAGTCTAGAATCTAGAACAAAAGGATTGCAGAAGATGGACATCCTTACAAGCAAAGGCTCATCCGGTTGGGTCTATTGAGTGAGTGCTAGTGTTTGTCTATCCCTGCCCCATCAATGATACTTGTTTAATCCATGAAATCAACCACCTAGATGCCATTGTTGGTTTGTGGGCTACTATGAACAATCCATTGGGAGATTCTGGAGTTTTGTTTTGGTCTACTAGATTTGGGAATAGGGAAGGGAGGAGAAGAAGCATAGCTAGAGTAGGACTTGAGGAGGCCTTTCTCTTTCTACATGATTCAGAAACAATTCTCTTGAGTCATTTGTCATCATTGACTGGATCCAATCTTTCAAGAAGGTGAGTCTATTGAGAAGAAGAGAATGGCTTACCAACACCTTGGAGTTGCATTGAATTTTGATTGAAATTGATTTGACACACAAAATGGACCAGTGCTTATTCTTTCTAGCAAGAGTTGTGGCACAATTTGGAGTTCTAGGAGAATGAGAGTTGTCACAATGGGGATGCTACAATTAGGGTTATGCTTGCATATCAAGGGAGCTAGCTGGATTCTAAGAAGCAAATCTATGGAGCAAAGTAGTGTAATTATTGTGACACAAGGCTTCCATTGAGTGCATTTTATTACACCCAAGGATTGGTGATATAGATCAAACAAAATTCTTCTAGAGAACTCTTACTTTTTTACTTTTACTTTTACTTTTACTTTACCATATAGGGCAAGATGGCAGTCATGAAGATTGGAGGTGCCAAATTTGACATTACCAAGTACAATGGATGCTTTGATTATCTCCTATGGGGGCATCATATGAAAGGCGTCAACGGTTTTGGGAAATTGCTAAGACCCAAGATCAATTTGGTGTTAGAGGATGATTAAAACAACATGCAAGAGATAGTTGTACACATAGTGGTTTTATATCTCCAACCACATGTCATAAAGTAGTTGGGAGAGTACAAGGACTACATTACTCTTTTTGATGAGCTACAATAGAAGTACCATTATGACAACCTGGCAAATATCACTTTTGCAATAATCGGGTAAGTAAAGTTTGTTCATGCAAAGATACAATTCAGAATTGGTCAAATATAAAGTCAAAGGTCACAATGTAGGTCTCCTTGATTGCGTCTTTAGTCTCTCAGGTAGAAACTACACCTAGAAGAGAGTAACAAGCTCACAATCTTGACAACTTGTCACGAATACACATACACATAATCACAACATAGCAAATTCTGTCCAAACAACTCTTGATTGTGATGATTTAGATTCTCTCCCAAAGATGGCACTTCACTACGAAGAACAACTTTGCCTCAAAATTGTGTTCCACCCCTCCGCTGAAGGCACAACTTCCTCAATCAAAATTGCTTCACATCAACTTCGTGTTGCACTCACAAATGCAGAATACTACCAACACTACAATTCCTCTCAGATCTGTCAAGGCATTGCTCCGATTGCACTTCACTCAAGATCAAACACACAGAATGAAGATCAAGGCTGTAGAATCCAACATCCACACCCACATTGACTTGCACTTCAAAATTCTGCGGGATCCATCTGTAGGAGATCCCACAATAAAATCCACACACTCACAAACACAAACACCAAATTGACCATCTGAATTAAGCTCAAGCGACGAGTACTGAAAACTAGCACTTCGCTTTATCTATCTTCAGAAATTTGAATACTAAACAACATAATATTGTGAATGCCACTCTTAAATAGTGAAGCAAATGGCACTTCTTCCTACTTATGCACCGCTTCCTAACATCTCTTCCTACCTGCAAATCCAAACTGACAATCCATCTCTTCATATCTGCCTCTTTAAATCTCAAAATTGTTACTACTCCAAAATGATGTCTACCTCATCATCGGCTTTCAAACCCGATGATCTTCCTACTACTTCTCTTTCTTTGGGTATATCTAATTCTACCAACTCCTTTACTATTTCTACTACTTGTACACTAGGAACTACAATTGCAGTAAGGAGTGACTTATCTAACTCTTTAGCTCTTGACACACTCTTCTCTAATGTGTCAAATAACAAGTCCGATGACCCCTATAGTCCAACTTTTGCAACATCGGACTTCCTCTCCCTTGTCACACTACTCCTAATTCTCTCTAACTCTAAATTGACTAAATCTAATCTGAGACTGACATTATCCTCTACTTCTAACATCTTTCGATCTACTCTCTCCCTCAATCGGATCAGCAAAGTATTCATATCTACATCTTTAGCTCTTCTCTTCCAAGTTTCCTGTACAAGCAACTTTAGCTCATGTAGACGTGCTTCTTCCAATCTCCCTTCAGCCTTAGTGCACAGCATAGCTCTCAATTTTACTGCCATGTCTCCTACCAATTCCGACTCATACCCTTGTGATAGCTTTGCCTTCAGCTCTTCACAGTACATCTTCAACTCATCTTGGTACTCAGCAATGAGCATCTTTTTCTCCTCCGTATATTGTGAACTTCATAGCTCAGCACTTTGTACCAGCTTGCGCAATCTTTCTTCTTCTTCATGCATGACTGCTAGCTCTCTCTGCCATGCTTGATCCTTCCCGGCTGCACTCTTCTTCAAGCTGTCCAACTCCTGCTCCATTATCGCTGCCATCACCTTCAAATGAATATTCTCGATGTGCACATCACTGACTTCCTCCTTCATTTTGCTCAGCAATATTGCCTGTTCCTTCAATTCCTCAACTTGCTTCTTCAGTTCTTTCCCTCTTGACTCACAACTCTCTTGCAACATCTTGAAAGTCTTCTTCTTCAAGGCTTCATCCATCCGAAGTTCTTCAATTTCTTCATTTCTTTGGACTTCTTGCTCCTGCAATGCCTTTACTTCACTCAATAGATACTTCACCACTTGCAACTCATTCGTCACCTTCCTATGATCTTGGGGAATTACCCTTTGATGCTCCTTCAATAGTTCCAGCAATGGAGTGACAACCTTTGTTAGATATTGTATCCCACCAAAGTTCTCTTTGTCTTCGTCCCCGTCTTCGTACTTTGGCTCTTCTATCAGCTCCTTTTGCCAAAGTTGCAATCTTCATATTTTCAAAGACATTGCTTCTGAGCTCTCTTCTTCTTTACCGATTGAACTCGGCCCCGAAGGGTACTCCTTCCGTTTTTTTGGCCTCTTCTCGTCCACCACTAGGGCTATGCAATGATTTGTTGTTCCAGGTACTCTGTCAATCATTGCATGACAAGCTTCAATGACTCCAACCGCTTGCTGAATCTCAAGTTCTCCCTCACTCTCACTTCCAGAATCCTCACGTTGTCAAGTGAGTTCATCCTCTTCTGATTCCTCTCCTTGCGACTCGGTTTCCTCTTCAGACTCTGATTCCGATGATGCTTCTCTCACCATCGTCTTACTCTGCAAAACCAGTCTTCAAGTCTTCCTTTGAGCTGGAGGCAACTTTGCTTCTTTGGGTTTACTGCGCTTCTTCTTCTTTGGACTTGTGACTTCTTCCATCTTCCATTGTCCCGTCTTCAAGAAGTGATCATCATTGGCTTGCAGGTGTGTTATACATTGTCGCTCTTCTTCATCCACTTCATGTCTTAAATCAGGATGGAAATGCGACACCATGCAATGCCTCTCCTCTGTTGTTAGCAAATTCAACCCAAAGTAGAAATGTGCTACAAATGGTGCAAAATAATGTGGAGGCAAACCTGTCCTCCAATTGATCACCATCTGCCTCATTTGGTGGTGAAAACACTTTGCCCAATTCACCTTTACCCTTGCAAACATCTGGTGGGAGAAGACCGTTTGCTCCATATTCACGTAAGTCATCCATTCTGGTTTGAACATGGCCATAATCATCCCCATGATACTTTGTCTAATCGGGTCCCCATAGGACTCCACCTTGTAACTATTTGTTGTTCTTGGAGCAAAGAACAAATTTTGGATCTCCGCCGTTTTTTCTGAAGCATCACATTTTGAAGGTGATCCCCATTGGTTCTCCTGCTTCCTTCCC
This sequence comes from Lunularia cruciata, assembly GCA_948567375.1. NCBI lineage: Eukaryota > Viridiplantae > Streptophyta > Marchantiopsida > Lunulariales > Lunulariaceae > Lunularia > Lunularia cruciata. The sequence goes on along the minus strand of OX419759.1, from coordinate 35,052,738 downwards.
CAACACTTACCTCCAATCCAACTCAGTCTATCGAGCCAGATTTCCTCTCTTCCCTTGGACCTTGGGGCCCTCCTCACAATTACTGCCAGCTATCTCTGCCATCACTCCTAGGAAACTAAAATTCTAGTTCCATGCTAAAAATATAATACAAAGTCTATTCAAGACTTCGATTTTGGCTACCACATCTAACCTACAAATTGCAAAACTTTGCACCGCCAGAGCATCTGTGATCTTCACCATGATCTGCTCTCTCGTTCTTCAGCACTAAAAGACTATGCCTTCTCCTGGACGAGACACTCTAACCCCTTTGGGATTTCAGAAAATTGCACCCTCAATTGGCTTCCTGACATGCATTACTGCAGGACAACTACTCAGAGGAATTGGAAATTTACTTGGCATATTCAACTTGTCCTTGCGCAATCGCAGTTTTATATTACCCCAAATTGTAGTCATTCTTCAATCAATTTCAAAGTTGACTTCCCCTCTTTTGCGTGTTGTTGTCCTGTCACTATCAAGACATGCTTTTTCTGCCTCTGCCGTTTCTTGAAGTGTACTTTCTTTCCACGTACCAAGGTTGTTGATGGTCTTTGTATCGCATGCGCTTCTCGATCCGAAGACGATGCTCTTCGGACTTCTTCCGTCATACCCCTCTTTTGAGTACCTCCATCATCGGATCTGATCTTGCCTTCTTTGGATTTCCTCCAAAGTCACTTCCGTCCATTCCTTCTTTTGCAATTCAGCTTTCCGTGTTTACTTCTTCCCTCAAATGCTAATAAACAAAAAAAACAACAAATGTAGGCACCACAACCATCAAAAAGAGTTACCAGATTGTCTCTACACGTCCTTGAAGTTGATGAGCTTCAAGATGAAGGAAAATGGAGCCAAGATACAATGTCATATCAACACCTTCAATGATCTTGTTGTGGACTTCTAGAATCTTAAAGAGGACTTGAGTGATCAGAGAAAGACCGTCTACTTGTTGAGTTCTCTCCCTACATCCTACTAATCCTGATCACTAGTATTACTATATTGTGATAGGAAGACCATCAACTACAACTACCATCAACTACAAAAAGATAGTGAGTGTTGTATTAACATATGATCTTCAACAAAAGATGATGTTATCTTTTCAACCTTCAACTTCTTCAAGAATAACATTGAATGTGAATCATGGAATGACTCAAAAGCATATAGATGGTGTGGAGAAGAGATCTTAGACTAGATCTTGGTCTAGAGGAGATCCCGACACCGTAAGAATGTGCTCTATTGGAAGTATGGCAAAGCTGGCCACCTTGAGAGAGATTGTTGTGGCAAAGCAGGTGAGCCTTCTTCATCCAATGTGGCAAAAGACAACAAGGAAGAAGAAGAGGAAGACTTGCTTGATGAAAACTATGCTCTATGATACCAATGGTATGCTCTTTGCACTTCATTTCATTGAAGGGGAGATGAATGCATTCTAGATTCTACTTGTTCATACCATATGTATTACAGAAGAGAATTCTTTAGTTCTTACTTGATATCAAAAGGTTCAGTTTTGATGGAGAATAATCATCCTTGCTAAATTGTAGGGATTGGATTTGTTAAGATGCAAATGTTTAATGGTCTTGTGCACATTGACTAATGTCAGGCATATCCTTAACATGAGGAAGAACTTGATATCTCTTGGTATGTTAGACACAAATGGTCATCAATGGGAAGTAGTTGATGGTGTACTTCAAGTCATGGCTAGGAGAAAAGTCATCTTGAAGGGAAATATGCACAAGAATTTGTATGTGCTAGAGGGCAACAATGTTTGCATAGAAGCTCATGTTACTAGATCTCATGACATGATGGACTACTTGTGGCATTCAAAGCTAGGTCACATTAGTGAGATGAGCATATCTATTCTTTGCCAGAAAGATTTATTTCTACACTATGATCTAGTAGTTTAGAATTTTGTGAGCATTGTGTACTAGGGAAGCATCATCAGATTGCTTTTGGCATTAGAACTCGTAGTTCCAAAGAGATTCTTGATTATATACATAGTGATGTGTGGGGCCTATCCACTACTCCCTCACATTTTAGAAAGCTGTACTAGGTATTTTTCATTGATGATTTTTTGAGGTTTGTATGGATTTATTTCCTACATCAAAAGTTTGAGGTCTTTGTCACTTTCAAGAAGTAGAAAGCCCAAGTTGAGACTCAAACTTGTAAGAAAGTGAGATTCATGCAATCAAATAATGGCGGGTGGAATACACTTCTAGAGAATTTGAGGTGTATTGTCAACAAGAGTAGAGAACTCACAATCTCACTACAATATATACTCCATAATAGAATGGTGTTGCTAAGCAGCTCAATCAACAAATACTAGAGTGGATGAGGAGTATGTTGAGCCAATCAAGTTTATCACATGTGTTTTGAGCTAAAGCTATCAACACTACAAGTTATTTGGTAAATCTTTCTCCTTCTGGTGCTATTAATTACATGACACCATTTGAGATGAGGAATGGACGGCTTGCAATTTGCTATCAACACTACAACTTATTTGGTCTTTCTCCTTCAAGTGCTATTAATTGCATGAGACCATTTGAGATGAGGAACTGATGGCTCGCAAATTACAGGCATTTAGTAGTCTTTGGATGTAATGCATATCTTCCCATACCTAAGGAAACTAGATCTAAGCTAGATCTTACCTCCAAGAAATATGTTTTTCTTGGCTACTAGACTGGTGTGAAGGGTTATAAGTTATGGGATCCCTTCACTTGTAAATTTATTGTCAATAGAGATGTTATGTTCAATGAGTCTAGATTGTCAACCAAGGGAGAGAAAGCTCAGGCTCCTCATACTAACAAGGGAAAATCTCCTCTAAATATTGTTGAGGGAGAGATTAATTATGATGGTTTTCATGATGCGACACAAGGAGGTGCTCCCATAGAGGAGACAAGTTCCCTAAATTGAGGAATTACAAGAGCGTGAGGAGACATGTGAACCTTGATACATGCCATCATAGGAACATCAAGGAGATTCATCAACAAGGAGGAAATTTGGATGCTCTATTTTTTCTCCTAGATGATTTCAAAATTAGGTTGATTCAACACAATTAGGAGACAAGGATATCTCTCTTAATGATGATGATGATGCTAGGGCTTTGATCTTGGAAGAAGTAGAACCTTCTTCATACAATGAGGCTCTAGCTTTGATGGACAAGCTTGAGTGGAATGCAACAATGCATAGAGAGATGAAATCATTGATTGACAACAAGACTTGGGAGTTAGTGAAGCTCTAAAACATCAACAACTGGTGGATAGTAAGTGGGTCTACAAACTAAAAGATAGCCCTACTGATGGAGAAAAGAAGATTTAAAAGGCCAAGTTGGTGGCCAAGGGATGGATGAAGAAAGCCTCTAGATAGTGGAACAAGCAATTTGATGATTTCATTAGGTCACAAGGATTTAAACAAAGTGTGTTTGATCTTTTTGTATGCATGAAAAAGGTGAGTAATGAAGTCTTTGGCTTCATTATTCTGGTACTCTATGTGGATGACATGCTTATTGTAGCTAGTAATAGATCTGATGTTGATAAGCTCAAAGCTCTCTTGATTTTTGAGTTTAGAATGAAAAATTTTGGTACAACAATTTAGGGGATGGAGATCCAATGAAACTTGGAGGATGGGAAGTTGTGGTTAACTTAAGAGAATTATGCAAGAAAGGTACTTTTGAGATTTAACATGGAGAATTGCAAGGATTTGAGTACTCCGTTAGCTCTTCTTCAAACTTTCATCAACTCTTTATCCAATAGATGTAGTGGAGAAAGGTTTGATGTCCAAGTGTAATACCAACGGTTAGCCATATGATCTAGATGTGAAATTCGGTTTGGTAACATCTAGAATGATGTTATACATGATGGTCAAAATAGATCAGATAGAAGTATCACCAAAAGAGTACTTCTACTAATAGGGCAGAAACCAAAATAGACTTGAGAACCTTAGAACCAATAGCTAGACATATGATTTAAAGGTGAGAATTGGTTTGGTAACATCTGGAAGGATGTTACACATGATGGACTAAACAGATCAGAAAGATGTATCACCAAAAGAGGACTTTTACTAATAGAGTAGGAACCAAAATATGCTTGAAATCTTTGAAGGCAATTTTGGAGGCCTAAACGGATGAATTAGGCCTCAAAAATGTGCAGATTCCCCCCCCCCCCCCAACTAAGGAAAGGCTGGCCTTCCTCCCCCTGGTTTTTCTTGTCGAGAGCTTTCCAACGGTACCTTACTCATGTGATTCTGAGATTCCTAAAGGAAGATTCCCTAAAAGATTCCCTCCAGTCAAAGCTCATTTGACCAACCAGATAGGACCTAGACCAGACAGGTCACCCATCCAAGTAAGTAATCCAAGGGTGGAGCTTGGTGACATGTCACCTATCTGTGTCCCTAATCCTATGGTGGAGCTTCCTTGGAGGAGATCCTCTTTGCCTATATAATAAAGAGAAGGTGCTCCCTTGGGACATCAAATGTTTGAGTGTGCAATCTGTATTTTCTCTCTTCTCTTGTCCTCGGAGTATTACACCAAGGTCCCATGCAACAAGGCAGTGAGAAGTCTCATGTTTTTGATGATTTGCACTAGACCTAACATTGCTCTAACTATAGGCAAGACTAGTATATACATGTCAAATCCAAGAAGGATACATCGGGAAGTTGTGAAGTGGATCCTTAGATATCTCAAGGGTATGTTGGATTTTGGCCTTGTGTTTGATGCTAAATCCTACAATGTTGATGGCTATGTAGATGTTGACTATGGACAAGATCTGGATGGGAGGAAATCTATGAATGGGTATGTGTTCACACTTGGAAGTGGATGTATATGTTGTAAATCTACATTGAAATAAGTGTGTTGCTTAGTCTACTATAGAGGTTGAGTATGTAGTGGCAACAAAAGTAGCAAAGGAAGCAATTTGGTTGGATAGGCTTATCATAGAGACACATGACATTGTAAATCTTCATTGTGATAGCCAAAGTGCTTTACATTTAGCCATAAATGAGGTGATGGACAATAAAGTGAAGCACATTGACATCAAGTATCATTTTGTTAGACAAGTTGTGTTTGACAAAATGATTGAGCTAGTCAAGATTGAAGGTAAACTCAATCCTACTGATGCTTTTACCAAAGTGATTTCTTTGGAGAGTTTTTTGAGGCATCATACCAAATTTCAAGTGTTGGATATGGGCACAAATAGAGTACACTAGTAATTATGTTATCTCTATATATATGATTTTACTCTATCCTATTTAGGCTACGACTTAGTTCTAGTTAACTCTAATTTATAGAGGGTCTTATGTTAGATTTCCTTCTAGGACTTCCCATTGGGTAATCATATACGTTATAAAGGTTAAGGACCCCAAGACATGAGTCAAGGGGGAGATTATAAGGAGTTAAATCAGATCTTGAGTAACTCAAGTTAGTTTGATTGTGGTTAGTTAGACTAGGGCTGGACTACTATATAAGAGAGCTCATAGAAGCTCTCTTATACACATTACTCTTATTATCATGAAAGCTATTGGGGTGTTCCTATGGATATAGCCTCAATGAGATGAACCACATATTTTCTTGTGTTGACCATGGTGCATACACTTCCTGTGGATTATTGAATTGGACTATCAAGACTATCACATTAGCAAAGATTGTCAATGACTCATCAAGACATCATTTCTAATAGACATCTCCAAGTTTCAAGATGGACATAAAAAAGGACCCAAGCTAGCATGAATAACAATGCATGCCTCGTAGTGCCCAAGGAAGCAATTTCTTGCACCTAGCACCTAGCATCCCACTTACCCAACACACTCAAGAAAACACTTTATGCACCAAACATCACACTAAAGAAAATCCCCATATGTACAATTTATATCATAAACACGCAATGCAAACAATCAATCAAATACTAAAATTTTCTCATCTTTCATAAAGTAATCTCCCAAGTTGCCAATTGAAAACAAGGTATCTTTCCTTTACATTATTCTTGTTTTGTCTTGATTATCATGGTGCCCACATTTTTGCATTAGTTGTTTCTTTCTTTAATTTCATCTTTCTTTGTAAGGAATGGGTAGAATACTACAACTTTGAAAGAGGAAGTTATTAAATATAGCATTCTTCTTGGTTGTGCTTATTGATCCAATGACTCAAAGCATAGATCATAAGGTCAACTAGACAAAGAGTGCCAAATCCTACTCCAAGCTCAAGGATAAATGAACTAGATAGAGAACAATAGTAGCAAAAATATGTCCATACAAAAGGATCTTTGGCTTAGAAGCACTTTGGCCAAGACCAAAACTCATCCAAATGTATTCCTCCCAATCACAATTTGTTGTAGAGCCAATAGATATCAAGAACAATACATCCATTTGAATGTGCCACCACCTAGTTCAAGACCAACCATTTTTCTTCAAGAAAGATGGTTCACATCCCAAGGAAGATTGTTTGCATTTAGCTTGTTACTCACATTGGTAACAAAGAACATTGAAGAAGATGTTTTACATGTGTAGGAGGTACAACATATTAAGTGCATGATAGGGACACAAGGGACTGACCAACCACTTCTAGCTCAAGAATGATTGAAGACTTTGCATATAAAACAAAGTGTAAAACAAAGAAAACAAAGTGCATATTGGTTTCTTGCTCTAGGATTGAGATTTGACAGATTTTGAGATGATCCATGAGACCATGGTAAGGAAGGAGAAGAACAATGGGGACTTTAGACCTGATTCTTGGACCAAACCTGATTCTTGGACCAAAGAACATTGGAAGTATGTTCTTGGCCCAAATGTAGGCCCATGAAGAGCAATGACCATAATATGAAGTACTTCAACAAGGAGCTTACACCAAAGATAAAGTCTACTTTTGGAGAACCACACAACAAAAACTATGGTTGGCAAGTTCTCAACTATAAGGACCCCACCCAAAGGATGATAGTTGAGGTGGTTATGAAGTTTTTTTGGCACAAATAGAAAACTTATCTAACAAATAGTCAGGTGGTTTTATTCCATAAGATGTATGTGTGTGAACTTGTGAATTGGGCTCACATGTTCTATCTATAGGCTCAAACCCTACACCAAGATTTCTTGGACAAAGGAGGTGCTACTTACCTAGCTCCATTCATGATCCATTTCTACAAAAGAAGAAATCAAAGCAAGGGATACTCTAGCACCAAAAACAAATAAACCAAAAGTCCTTGTTGAACAAGAGAAGGAAGAAGAATTTAACCAATTCACCACCACTTAAGTTTTGGAAGAGGCCCACTTTGTCATTCATTTGGTAGAAAAGATTTTGCAATTGATGGAACTCTTGCTACTATAGTACCACCAAGGGTGTCCAAAACTTAGATTACACTACCTTGGTGTGGAGGATGCACAAGGAGATCTACACAATGTAAGAAAAGGAAGACAAGATCCAAGAAGAATTCAATTGGGCCCAAGATCATTTCAAGGAGGAAGCCAAGAAGGTGAACTCCTTGATGTAAGAGATATTTGAAGAGAGGAAGCATAAATCCTCTCTTGCTACTTCTCACCAAGACCAGGAGAAGAAATTGGAGCAATTATAGTGCAAATTGGGGGAGTTGTGTATGGAAAAGAAGTAGATATAGCTCAACTACAAAGCCAAAAATGACCCAAAGATGAGGAGGTTCAAAGCTTAAACCAATAGCTCAATGATACCATAGTTTGGAATGCCATCTTAGACCTTTAAATGCTTGAATACAAGAAGGAAGTTGCAATATAGTTAGAACCCTAAGCCAAGGAACTAGCTTCAGCAATGGAGCAAGAAGCCAAACAAGAGTGCTTGCACAAGACCTTGGATGACAAATTTTGTGCAAGTTTAGGGAAAATTGAAGAGAAGAAGAAGAAGGAATGACTACACAATTGGAAGAAGTCTGAGCTCAATTCATAGAACTACTTCAAGAGGAAGTCGAAGAGAGAGCTACAAAAGCCAAGATCCATGAATTGAGGTTGCAAATACAGAAGTTGAAAGGGAATATATATAAGGAGGAAAGGATGGATCAACTCTCTTTTTGCCTCCAAAGCCATACAAATAGGAAATTCAACAAGGTTCATCACTCCTATCTATTGAAGATCATTGATTACAAGGAGCGCACCAAGGAAGTTCTATGACAACTCAACAAAGGATGCTCTTCCTCATAGAATGTGGTGCCAAAGGAACTTGAGATATCAAAAAGAACCACTATAGTAGATTAGTTGGTATTCCACCATGGTTTCTAGAAATTGTACATATGACATGGTAGTTACTTACAAAATTTCAAACCCATCCTCCTACAAAAGGAAATTCCTTATAAAGTGAAAATTCCTTATAAAGAACAAGACCAAATGCTTCAACCCAATAGAACATTTTGGGAACAAATGGCATTTATCTATGTACCCCACCTTCTTGCTCCCTTACCATTTTGGTGTAGTGGCCTAGGAAGGAAATTTATTACTTGCAATGAATACTTAGGGGAAGAATTGATAGCTTCTATGGCAAAAATTTTAAAAGTTTAATTAAACAATTATAATAGGATGACATAGAAATTAAGAGTATAATTGGTGGTGGTGGTGGTGGAGTAGTTAGGTTTGGCAAGGAACCCACATAACCATCCAATAACCTTTGGGACAAAGTGGAGTAGCAAAAAGAAATTACACATAAGGCTTTGGCAAAATAACAAACAAGTATGGTTTTCCATACAACTTTGTATCACACCAAATTCCAATTTGATCAATCTATATTCACCTAGTGTCTAGTTTTGAATGCAAACATGTGAATCTTGCTAAAGGATTGTGGTTGTTGAATCTAGGAGGAAGGATTGGGTCTAATGTGTAGAGTGGTCCAATGATGGATTTGATCAGTCTTAAGTGAAGTGAATAACACATAATCAGAACTCAAGAACACTTGCTTGCCAATTAAGCTCCTTTGTGGTGTGCCTTTGGGGAAGGTAGAACATGCCATAAATGTTGAGGGCCTTAGGACAACGTGAACTTGGGAGCAAAGTGACCATCACCTTTAGGATAACTTTCATTACAAGTGGATTTGAGAGTGATTTATGGTCTTTTTGGTCTTTTTGGTCTTTTGTAGAGCATTACACTGTGTATCTTTACCTTTATACTAGGAGTGGTTCCTTCCTAAGGGGTTAAATAGAAAATAATAAATGAACTACATTTTATGACACTTTCCCTTCATTTCTAGCCATTTCTTACCTATATCCTTGTGGTTTTGACTCATTCTTACTGTTTTACTATCAATATACTAGACTATTACAATCATCTTCTCTACCTCTTCTTGATTCTTTGGCAATTTCTTCATTGATGCTATTTGATCTAAAATCCCCATCATATTCTGACCATATATTTGGTTTGTAAATTAGGAAGTTGTGCAATATCTCACACAACTCATCCATCTTAATAGATATGGATTTATTCTACTTGTATTTGATTGTAGAATAAATCAAATAACTTCTTTAATGAGTGCCATCTAGATTTTAAAATCCCAATGCAGTGCTTTTTGAGAACACAAGTTCAAGCTATGAATTTGTTAAAGTTTTCAATCCTCTATCACTTGAAGGATTATACCAATTTTTTTCGGAACATATCCCAAGTCCCTTGTCAAATATTGATGGCTATGAAAACAATAGCATGCTACTATCACACTCAACTCAAGCCATAATGGAGATTTCTTTAAACAAGCATGTTGTGACATGATCCAAGAATACCTATATATACACTACACACTAGTCATCAAACAATTCCACATAAAGTACCTACAAATTTCACCATTTACATACCAAAGGACCATAAGAACACTTACCTCCCACATAATGAATAATTCTCTTCTTGTCATCACAAACCACTTGACAATTGATTGAATATCATCTTTTCCTACTTTAATAGATTTCTCCATCAATGGTGGCTCTTTGTGCTGAGTGGAAGAGCAAAGCCATCCACTAGTTCTACATACCCACAAATCCTTTTTCAACAAAGATGGAATAAATTTCTTGCTCTCTCTCTCTCTCTTCTACTGCTACTACACTTTCCTTCCCAAAGAAGACAATATTTTATTGATCACTCTATTTGTATACTGCACCGTTGATCATACACTAAATCCTCCAATATTTAATGCTCTTGTTATACATGCTCTATTCTATGGTGCACAAATCTACCTAGAACAATTGCAAGTTGTACAAAGACAAGGGTCTGATCTATATGTGAGCTATTTTTAAATCAAGATTGTACTATTTAAAAAATTTAGGATGGTCTTTATCTGGTCCACTAACATTTTAAAAGATAGATTAATGTAGATGAATTCTCTAATGATAGAGGACTGAGATTCATGAGATTTTTATGCACAAAATCATTACAATGATATGTGTTTTCTCTCTCAAGAAGAAATCTAGTCAAAGTAACAAATTCACACCATTTCAAAAACATTAACCAACTATCATATCCATCTTCATTGCCATTCCATTTGTCTAAATCTAAACTTCGTCATTATTGTTCTCAGTCCATGGTTTGTCTCTTTGGGTACTATGCATGGACCTATGTATCACCTTTATAATTCCTTTATAACCTTTACAGTTTCATGCAAGAACCTATCCAAAAGCATATTGACAAAGGAGAACTTAAACCAACTCAACAAGAGATGAATGAAAGAGATGTTTGCACATTATGAAGTGAATGTACAAGAGTTCTTTGAAATATTAGCACTTCACAAGGGAGAAAGAAAAGTGGATATGAGAATCAAAGAACTGAATGTTATGTTGAAGGCACTTGACAAAGCACTTTAAAAGGAAGAAAGAAGAGTGAATATGAAAATCAAAGAATTGAATGGTATACCAAAGGCACCCGACAAGGAAAGAAAGAAAAGTGGATACTAAAATCAAATAATTGAATGGTATGTCAAAGGCACCCAATGAGAAGAGTATGAATTGATGCAAGAATCAAATGGCAAGCTCAATTGTATCCTTCTAAGGAGTATCGAAAGGGAAGATAGAGACACAACTATGAGATGTGTGTACAAGTCAAATTCAAATGAAATAAATGTAATTAATACCTTATAGGATCAGAAGGGGAGATGGAGACACAATTATGAAACATGTACAACATGTACAATATATACTCACTTAAGTCTGCATTATGATCTGGAAAGTTTGATGCGGACTTAACTAAGATGCGGACTTAAAGAATATTAGTGGTCTCTCATATAGTAATGCATATATGTGTAAATATCAATTTGTAGATTTACCAATGGGAAACATTCCCATAAACCTGTCATGGTGCCTAGAGTAAAATGCATCCACCTTTTGGGAATGGTAGACAACCATTGGATAGAGTCCAAACTACTTGTGGATATATTTGGCATAAAACTTGTCAATTGCTCACATGTCATTGGAAAAGTGCACTTCCTCGGGTTTGTTTGTGGTATACTCGCTATTGAGTAGCTCTTTATCTGTGATATACTTGTACATTAGTTCAAAAATGATATAGCAATGTGTGGTCAGGGTGCTGGTTAATTATAGGGTCATGTCATTTTCTTGATAGCCAATGAGGCCGTGGTAATTAAATCCAGGAAAAGTACATCTGCACAATTTTATAATATGTTGATAAATAGATTGAAAGATTGATATGGGAAAATTTTTTTATGGAAGCACGGACTTAAGCGGATGCAGACTGAAGCGAGAGTATCTTGTATACAAGTCAAATTCAAATGAAATTAATGTAATTAATGGCTTATAGGAGTTCGCCATCACACCCATAGTCATTCCTGTCACTTCTTGTAACGAATTTTGTCAAATTTTATTATAGAATATTTGAAACTCCAACTGAGGGTTTCAAGAGGGGGTTTTGGGGATCCATAAACATTAACGGGAGATCTTATAAACTTCTATGGGTGCGGAGGGTGAGTACTTGGACTTTACGGGGATGTCTTCAGTAACCATAAATTAAACTTATAATTTCTGAAAGACGTGACCCGAAAGATTGCAAGTTTGAATATTTTGGTGACTATATTTCCAACTCTTTGAATCTTGTCTATTAACCTAAGCCAACGGATTATTATGGTTGTGAATTCTGTACTTTAGTCATATAAAACATTGGCTTCTAGCTGTTTAATTGGGTGTTTAAAAATTTTTTTTAAGTAAATCTTGATAACATGTTTGCTTCCCACTAGAATGTATCCCTTATATCCGAAATCTTTTCTGTTAACCTAAGCCAACGGATTATTATGGTTGTGAGTTCTGTGCTTTAGTTATATAAAACATTGGCTCTACCTGTTTTAATTGGGTGTTTGTTCTTTTAAATTGAAGTAAAGTTTATAACATGTTTGCTTCCCACTAGAATGTATCCCTTATATCCGAAAGAAGAGAACGTGGTATATGGCAAAACTTTGAAAAGTAAAGCATTCTGTTATGGTCTAGAATATTAAATCAGTGTACGATCTTATTTGCAGATGTATGTACGTCTATTTATACAAATATATATAAAGTGGGTATGAGATGACTTATATAGTTTTAGAAATTTTCAAAACTAAATCTTTTAGTATTCTGAAATTATAAGTAAATGGAATTATTTGTCCATAATATTTATTCTCGTTTCTAATGTCATGCAAAATATCTCTGTCAAAACGATTTTGCAGCTCGTTTTTTTTCGTGTTAATTGCAGCCTATGCACCTTAATTAACTTAATATGCAATTTTTGTCATTTTTCCTCTCTCGTTCAATATGTAATGTGTTTGTCTTTTGACCAATTTGGGGAAAACTTATGATTACAATGAACGATACTTCTAATCTAATATAGGAAGACAAGAAGATCCTTTTCACCTTCATTCACTTTTCCAACAATTTCCCTCGTTCCATGATTCCTCTCTCTAACAACGCCCTAACAACATCTTGTGTATCCATTCTTTGATATCTATAGACAAAAATTATGAATAATGTTTGATACCAATCAAAGAGGAGCAATGAAAAGAGAATGATGAGAATAGTACGATGGATATTTATCAACAGATGAAACTATTTGAAAATGACATAAGTTTTAGTGTGCGGATATGATGAACTGATGGATATTGAAGGTTGATGCATGCTACAAATTAGGAACCTCACACTAGCTTCTTTCTATGGGATGTGTTCTCACACTCTTTGCTTATTCCCTCGGGGTACAATGTAGATGATTCTAAAAGTTAAGTTGATCCACAAGGAGAGAGAATGGGCTATGTCCTTGAAGTTCAATATTGGCATTACCGTCTTGAACTATACAAGAGGATTCTCAAACAAGAGAGAGAAAGGGAGAAATGAGAGAGGGTATATTATCAAATTTTGGAGAGCTCACCTACATATATCACATAAGTGAATAATAGGTTTTGTTCATTTTTCAATTTCATTTCCATTGGTACCTAGATTGAAGGCTATGGAAAATTGAGTAGAAAGTTATGGTTTAGAGTGATTACTTCACATTGAGAATGATTGGTCAAGAATTTTCGTTCCTAATCTCTTGGTATTCAAGTTTGAGTTCCATTGAAACTTAGTCTGAAATTTTTTGAGATGAGAATTGAAAGTTATGAGAGTTTATAGTTTTTAAACTTTGGAAAGATAGCATTTACTCATGTGAGTTGTGATGTGCAGGGTTGTGGTTTTTCATATATGGGGAGTGTCATGCCATTTGTAGCATCACACCTAGATTGCTCAGACTCTAGAGTAGTAGTGTTGGTAGTCAGGAGTATTTTGGTAGTTACTCATGGACTACTTTCCAATGGTTAGATTTCATATTTAGGGTATTGACTACATGGTGGGGCCCACCATCACTTGCACCATTTGCATTGTCAGATGTGCCTTTTATGGGACCGTTAGGGTTGGAGACCAAAGGGTGTACTTTCAAAGTGTAGCTCCAGAGAGCTCACTTCTCTGATGTTGAGCCTTTGCATTCTTGGCTATGATGGACAAAGGCCGCCGAGCGTCACTTGGATTTGCTTAGCTAGAGTGACTATGGCTTGATTGTAATCAGTGCACATTTTTTGGCAAATTATGGAATGACAGATCAAGTGTTGATCTAATTGAGTGTGATTTGAGTTGTGTAAACAAATTGATTACATCATAGAAGTTAGGTCAGGGGGAAATCAGGTGCAAGGACTGAATGTGTTGGTGGTATCTCCAAGCCTTGTTGATTGTTGATAGCTCAATCATGATCCAAATTTTCCTTGAGAGTGCTTGTGTGCAAAAGGTCTTTGAATTGATGCAGATTTGGTAGTGAGACAGACAATGCACAAAAGCGTTGGCCAAATTCTGAGTAAAGAGAAGCAATTTTCAAGCAATTGTGATTTTGAGCTTAGGAGGTAAAGCAAGAACAATTAGGTACAAGTTGAGCTCAAAAAGTGAAATTGAAGGTGGAGTTGGGAATTCATCCTTGTGAATTTGTGATTTGGAAAACCCCATCATTTCAATTTGGCTCAAGTAGAGAATTAGTTGAGGATTTGGCGGTCAGCCAACTTTAGGGATTTATATTAGATTTTATGTCAGACTTTTGCTAGAATTTATGTTAGATTTTGGCCAGATTTAGAGGCAGTGGCAGATTTTGGCTCAAGTTGGAGGAGCTTGGCCAATTTTGGAGGAGTTTCACCAAATTTGGAAAGGGTATGAAGTGGCAAGAATAAAGGCCTCATTTGGCTTTTAGAGCTTCAAGGCATAAGGCTATGAGAGGCTACAAAGGCCAACAAGCTACCATGAGGCTAGCTAGTTTTGAGTAGATTTTGGTCATTGTTTGGCAAAATCTGCACACCTTGCTAGATTGTGAGCAATAGGGTTTGACCCTTAGATCTCCAGTTCCTAGATTGGTGCCCTAACCAATTGGTCCACACTCACTTGTTGTCCTAGTGGCTAGACCTTTGTGATCTATACACCTATAGCTTTGGTTAGGAGAGATAGTTTGATCCCATTCTCAATGATCCTGGTAGCTTAGGAAGTAGATAACCCATATTATATCAAATGCCAAATGGTGGTAGAGTCAATCCAATGTTGATTTACGAGAGGGAGGGTTTTTGTTTAGATTTCTTGTGATTGGATCCTCTCCATTCTCTACTTCATGTTTGTGCACCATGTTTGTGTGAGGTGCCTAACTTTAGAGCATTGGTGCTTTGGTGTGCTCTTGATAGTGAGGTTGGAGTGATGACCAATCAAACTACCTATATTTCTCTCCGGTGAGGTAGGAAGTGATGACCTATAGACCGTGAGAATATGTGTTGTGATGGCAGATTATAAGTTGCCCTTTCTCCTAGTGTAGTTGTTGTAGTTAGAGCTACATTAGTTGGTGATGTTTAATTGGTACGTTGGCACTTGGTGGAGTACTTGTGGTGGTTACAATTACGGGTTGCACTTTTTGGTCACTTTGTCACAAAAAAGTTCTTTGGGGATTTTGGAGGAGATAGCACTATAGTACACACTAGGTTTACTTAAAGTGGCACTTGGTATCAACCTGTATCTCAAGTCCTATTGAGGGAGGAGATTGACTATGAGTTGGAATTTGACACAGAAGCTGATTCAGTTGAGAGTGCACTTGGTGTGTCCACACCATTGTTGTGGGACATGGAAAAGATTTATGGGGCCTCCAAAGGCCCCACATGTATCATTGGTACATTGGGTACCATTGAGTTAGATGACTTCATCCAAGAGTTTGATAGTTGGTGTGATTTGTAGTAGATGCAGAACTCGACTTTGTTCACACCTTACTTGAATCTGTTGTCAATTCCAATCAAATTGAACCTTATGATGTTCAAGCTAAGGTAGATCTAGAATGACATCATAGTGTAGAGATGCTATTACAAACCTCATATACTCTAAATACTCTTTTCCAATCTTGAAGGTAACAAGATGCAAGGTATAGAATGAAAAACTCTTTCTACCATCCTCCATCATCAATCTACTTCCAATTACTAGCTTGATAGGAATACATAATTCCTTTGCTAATTGCATGGACAAGCAATTTTTTGAACTTCTTGACTCAACCAAAATCCTACAACCATGATCAGATATCATACCTTGCAAGTGAAGCAAACTTGCACAGGTCAAGCCTTCAATCCCATTAGAACTAATCACATTCTCAATAGGTGGCTCAAAATATCCTATTGGGATTCCTTTTTTCCTTGATTATTCTACTCCATAAACTCTATCTAGGTGACTTATCAAGGTCACCCATTCTTCAATGGATATTCAACAATGCAATGTCTAATTTGGTGATATTAGAAACAACCACCATTCTATCATAGTTTTTCTCTATCTATAGTGCCAATTGGTCTCCATTGAATGGCATCAATCTTTGTTGGTGCCAGCTCTTCCACCCATGTGTACTATATTGGTAGGTTTTGTCGAGGTTGAGGTTGAGATTAAGTTATTGCAACCAAGTTGTTGCAACCAAGGAATCAAAGCGTTTAGCCAACTACATGGCTTCCTCCAAGTGTTGTGGCTCTTGCATAGTTACCTCTAATTTGGTTCTTTACTTCAAGCTCCTCATAAATTGATCCAAAGCTTTACCTTTCAATATATCAAGAATTTGCATGATGGAGTTCTAGAATTGCGTGATGTAACTTCTTATAGAGCCAATCTGCTTCAACTCTACCAACCTATCTTGTGCAGCTTGTATGGCATTTATAGCTCAAAATTGACCAACTATTGCACTCATGAATTCTACCTATGTCAAGATTGGTGCAACAATTTGCCGTTAAGCCTGCCTCACTTGGAATTGCCACCATAACTTTGCTACTCCCTCCAATTGGCTAGAAGCCAAGAGAATCTATTTCTATTTGTCTTGAAGATTGGTAGCCTTGATATAACATTTGTATTCAAATACAAAATTCTCCATTGCACTCAAAAGATTCTTGCCATTGAAAAGCTTTGGAAATCAGATTTGGTCTTCTTCTTCTTGAATTAGTACTCTCTCTACATACTCTTATTGTCAATGATCTTGTTCATCTAACAATTGAGTAAGGTGTTCAATTTGTTATTGCATAACAATGATAACCTTGAGCATTACCGCCATGGTTACTACTCTATCACACCATCTCTAATCTATCTAATTTATTAACACATAGATCAAACACGTCCATCATTCTCCATAACTTACAACATAGAAGTACAAAGGGTTACTGAAACAAGGTTATTATATTCAGAAAATCTTGCCCAAAGCATGAGGTGATGAACTATGTGAAACAAAGCTTGGATAGTAATTGGACACAAAAATCCCAATTGTTTGGTAGAAATGGATTTGGTGGTCCATAAATTCCATCCCTCCCATTCCTACTTTGATATCAATGTAAATAACCAAGATCAAGGAGAAAAATAGGAAAATGTAAGATCACATTAGTACATGTGACAACCCGGCAAATATCACTTTTGAGGCAATCATGTAAGTAAAGTTTGTTCTTGCAAAGATACTTGTCAGAATTGGTTAAATACAAAGCAACTATCACCAAGGTGGTTCTTTGTAAGTCCTTCTTTAGTCTCTCGGGTAGAAACTACACCCAAAAGAGAGTAACAAGCAGTTAGTCGCGGTCTTGTCACAACAATTTGTCACCTATAATCACAACTTCATCAAATCTTTCTAAACAATCTTGATTGTGATGATTCAAATTCTCCTGAAAATGATACTTCATTGCAAACAACTTTGCCTCAGAATTGTGTTCCACTCCTCCATTGAAGGCACAACTTCCTTGATCCAAATTGCTTCACATCAACATTATGCTGCACTCACGATTGCAGAATACTACCAACACTACAATTCCTCTCAGATCTATCAAGACATTGCTCTTATTGCACTTCACTCAAGATCAAACACATAGAATGAAGATCAAGGTTGCAGAATCCAACAATCCAACAAGCACCTTGATTTTCACTTCAAAATTCTCCACACACTCACAAACACAAACATAGAGTTGATACTCGGAATCAAGCTCAAGCCACAAGCACTAAAATCAGCACTTTGCTTTATCTATTCTCAAAAATAATGAATTTTGAACAACATATGACTGCGAATACTCCCTTTAGAGCAGAGCACTTGACAATCACTAAAAAAATATTTTTTCCTAACATCTCTTTCTACTTACAGATCCAAAATGAAAATGCACCTCTTCATATCTGCCTCTTCAAATCTCAAAACTATAACTACTCCAATCCGATATCTACTTCTTCCTTGGCTTCCAATCTCAAAGTAACCTCACATACTACTCTAACCTTGGGTTTCACAACCACTAAATCTTCTACCAATTCTAATACTTCTTCTTGATCAACAATTCCCATCATAGTTAACCTTTCTAAATCTTTATCCCCCAACCCACTCTTCTCTAATATATCCAATGGTAACTCCAAAGATATTTGTACTCCTATCTCATTGACTTTGGGCTTCGCTCTTACATCCTTCCAAAGTTTATCTATCTCTAACTTAACTAAATCTAATCCAATCGTGATATTGTCTTCCACTTCCAATATCTTCCTATCTACACGAGTTCTGAGACTAATCAACAAAGCATGCAAATCCTTATCCTTTGCATTTCTTCTTCTCATCTCCTACACCAACAACCTTAACTCGTGTAATCTCGTTTCTTCAATCCTCACATTAGCTTCTATACTCAACGTCACATTCATCTTTATTATGATCTCTTTCAGTGGCTTGAGTCTCATCCTTCTTTCCCATTCTTGATCTGCCTGCAAATCTTCCCTATATATTGCCAGTTTTGCCTTGAATTTGGCTTTCACCATCTCCTTCTCCTTTTGAACCATCTTCTCTTCCATACTACAAAGTAACTCCCTTAATCTCCTTCCTCTTTATATCTTGCTGTCAACTCTTGTTGCCAAAGCTGCTTCTTCTCTTCTACATTCTCCATCATTCTATCAAGCTCTTGCTCCTTCTCTGCTACTCTTGCCATAGCATGGATGATTTCTAATTGTGAATCAGCAAACTGCTACTTCAAGATTTCATACTCAACTATTTATCTTTCTCTTGCTATGATTTTGCTCTATTACTTGCTCTTTACTTCCCACTTCCCTCTTTAAATTCTCAATTACTTGGTTTTGTACTATTGCATCTACTTGTAATACTTCCTTCCGCTCCTCTCCTTGGGTTATCTTCTTCAACTCCAAGTTCTCTTCTTCTAACTTTGCCAACACCTGCAACACAATCTTTACCTCCAAACACTCCAACTGCATTTCTCTCTTCTTCTCCTCCAACTTCATTATCAATGGGCATACAACCTTCCTCAAATTCTCTACTCCTTTGCTCTGATTTACCTCAACTTGCAGGCTTTTCTCCTTCTTCACTTCTTCTTCATTAGACACTCTTCTTCTCAGCCTCAATTGCCTCATTGGGATGGATTCTTTGCTCCCTCAACTTCCACTCTCCACTTCTCTTCTTCTACTTGGCCCTGCCTCACATGTTGCCTTCCTTTTGGAATGGATACCTCTCTGAATGATCACCCTCTTCTCCTCCTTCTCTGGAACTTTGTCTTTTGGTCTCGAGTTACCTTCTTCTGCCAGCTCTAGCTTTCCTTCTTCCTCCTTTGGTACCGGCTGCATCTCCACTCCATCTTCACTCTAGCTACTCGCTACTTGCTTCACCACTCTACAACATGAGTTCAGGTTCTTCCTCTCTCCCAGAGTCTTTTGACTTGTACTTGGCTTCCCTTTTTGATTCCTTGCCTAACGACTTGATCACCACCAGGTCCTTCCTCGGGTTTATTTTTCTCTTCTTCTAAGGTCTCCTTGCCGTTACCTCTTCTTCTTCTTCTCATTTACTCGTCTTCTTTGACTTCAGAGGATTCACCTCCAAACATATGCTCTGCCCTATTTGCGCATAGTACCTATCATTGCTTTTGATCTGTAGAATGTATTACTGCTCCTCCGCATCAGCATCTCTTCTCAAGTTGGGATGGAAGTGCGACACCATTTTGTGTCTTTTTGCCATGTACAACAACTTCAATCCCAAATAGAAGTGGGCTGCAAATGGCACAATGTAGTGTGGAGGCAACTTAAACCACAAATTCCACACCATTTATCTCATATGTTGATGGAAGCACTTTGTCTAGTTGATTGGTTCCCCTACAAACATCTTATGGAAGAACACCATTTGATGTTTCATTACATAAGTAGTCTACTTTGGCTTGAAGATAGCCATTATTTCTCCTATGATGCTTCTCCTCATATGGTCCTTGTAACTCTCAACTTTATAACCATTCTCCATGTGTTTTGAAGAAAAGGTGTCTCATACTTCTTGGGTTTCTTTAGCTACTTCTCCTTTCCCCAAGAATGTGGTTCCTTGCTCCTCACCCACCTCTCTTCTGAATACTAACCTCCAATCCAACTCTGTCCATCAAGTTGGATTTCCTTTCTTACCCTCTACCTTGGGTCCATCAAGACATTTACTCTTGATGATCTCGGTCATGAAACCTGGAAAACTAAGGTTCCAATTCCATGCTAGAAATATGATCCACTTTGATTCTTGTGATCACATCCAATCTCCAAATTGCATGATTTCTCATTATGAATTTTGAGTTCTTCTTTCCACCTCCCATCTTACTCTCCTCTACTTTGGGTTGGTGACTACTCTTCCATCCAACTCCCGGACTAACTCTCTTGACTTCTTCTTGATGCACCAGTGTGTCTCTTACTACACTCCCTTTTCCAAAATCTCCCTTAGGACAACTTCTTAATGGAAATGGGAATTACTTTTCATCTCTTCATCTCTATCCCAAATCTTATAGTGGCGTGCCTAGTCTATCTTTCTTCACTTTGAGTTTCTATTGAGAAATCACACCTCTTGCATGCTCCTATCACTATTAATTTTCCCTCACTCATAGGTCAGCAGTTTTTATGTGTGGTTCCTTCTTGAATGTTCAACCTTGAAGGAAAGTTGTTACATTGTCCTTGCCTCAAGTTGTGCACCCCCGAGCCGAAGTCTCCTTACTTTGGGTTGAATGCTAACATGACCACTCCAAGTACTTTGTCTTCTGACACAAAGTCACTTTACCTTGAGTTACAGCCCAAAGACATCATTTGTTGCCTTTTGATGCCACATAGGTGCAATACAACTTCATATGTACACTTCTTCTTTAAAAATAAGGAAAAAAACAAAAATGTAGGTACCATAGGACACTTGAGTGTGGGAAACTCCAAATGTCTAGCATGAGCTTTGGCTTTGGTATTTATATGGAGCATGTAAGACTCTTGAGAAGCTTCTCAAGAAGCTTCCTTAAGCCACTTTACTGGAGTGCAAGCCAAGTTAATTAGGAAACTTTTCTAGAAGCTTTCTTCTAGAAGCTACCTACTTGGCGTGCAAGCTAAGCTAGTTGGAAGCTTCTAGAAGCTTCCTTCTAGAAACTTCCTACTTGGAATACAAGTTAAGTTAGTTGGGAAGCTTTCCAAGAAGCTCCCTAGATACTTCTAGAATATTCTAGATTAATTTGGCCTATTTATTACTTTGTTAGCCCTAACTAACTTCATCACTAAACTCCATATTGTTACAAATGAGCTAAGGAGCTTGTAGGGGTTCAATCTGAAAGCTAGTGAGAGCTTACACAAGCCATACACTTGCATGAGACAGCTGATCAGTTTTACTTAGGGAGTTACTAAGTCCCAAGCAGTCCAATTTTGGTATAGGATATTGGATAGGAAGTTGCGATGTAGAGTACGTGATGCTACGTTGTTACAAGCTACTTTGCCTACTTTGGCAATGGTCTTTGGTTTGGTTCAGCATATTGAGCTCAACATGGTGGAGGAGAGAGTGGTGATATTTAGATTTGGTAGGGAGACCTCATCCACAACTATTACTTCTTTTAGAGTGAAGCAAAGTGCATCACGCCATGTTGTTTTTGAGGACAAGGTGGACAGCCCAAATCCTATGGAGCAAGTGGAGGGCCTACTATAGCTAGACGCTTGCCTTCATTTATGGGTTGGCAGTAGCCAATGAGTGGTGGTGTTGCTTGTTGGACTTGTGGTGGACCTCACCATAGGAGAGAGTGCACTCAAGGCAATAGACCTGATACCTCTGGTGCATCACAACCAATACAAAGACAATGTGAGCATTGCCATAGATTTGGTCACACTAGTGACCAATGCTTTGACCTACACCTAGAGTTACGGAGTGGTAGAGCTGCTATGGTAGGTAGTAGAGGAGCTCTAGGTCATGGAGGACAAGGTGGTGATAGAGGATCCACACCTAGTAGGAGTACCTACCTTTACTTTTGATATACCCATGGCTACTCGCATTGAGTAGTTGGAGCAAAGATTAGCTAGCATGACCATAGCTTAAAGGAGATCAGATTTGGGTGTTGAGGCTTCCACCTCATATGTTGGTGATAGAGATGTCTTGGATTTCATGTGCGGAGCAACATAGGTAGATGCATCTATTGTAGTGACTAGGAGTGCAATATGTGCTCTTGAGCCTAGAGGAACATTGGTTAGACCCACAAAGAGGAGAGGTTGGGAAACAAGTCAGCTTCTCCAATCTTTTACACTCTTTGAGGCCCTATAAATGACATCCATGGCTCTTAGACGTCCTAATGTAGGTGTGGTAGGTGGTGATGGGGTGCATGATGGACTACCTACTAGTCAACCACTTGCTACTACATAGACTAAGTCTAGCATGATGTTGGGAGTGGCTCAACTGATTATGCACTTACTGTTATTCTTAGCTAGTGACATGTTTACATTGGGAGTTGAGTGTTCCAATTGGTTGCCACACTTTGTGAGAGTAGCAATGATGTGGTTCCTACTACTAGAGTAGCGGTGGTTGATAGTGGAGTTGACTTGGTTGAGGAGCATGGGATCCACTCAACGACCAGTGGTTTATGGCACGTAGTTGCGGCTAGATTGGAGGAGTTGCCAACTAGACCGGCCTTTGAACAAGCATGGTTTATATCTAAGGTTGTCCTATTGGATAACCAAAGGGGGGTTTTTTGTTTGGTGGGACTTTCAAGGAAGGTTTATACACCATAGAGGGTCTTACTAGACTCTAGTGTGCAGCCTTTATGTTGGGGAAAGCTACAATTGTTGGTCTAGAGTTATAGGAGACCGATGTGAAGAAGTGTCCATTTCAGATCCAGATATCTCTATGGGTGGTCCTACACAATATATCACACGTGGAGAGCTTGTTTTTCAGATTTAGCATGGTCATCCAATTGATAGCTTTGTGGTGAGAGCTCAGGCCATTGCAATAGTGGTTGAGTCATATGATGTGCTAGTTGGAGGAGCAATGTTATACCCCATGGGTTTCAATATTGATTATTGGGAGAACATTGCCTCTTATAGACCAAGTTGGCAGTTAGTGAATGACAAGTACATCACCTACAAATATGCTTTAATAGTGGTAGTCTTGGGTTGCTATAGTCCAAGACCATGGCGGCATCAATTTCAACTTTTAGTGGTTTTGTTACTTGCCTTGGTGACTTATTGGAGGGGAATGCCCATACAAAGGATACTCTAGTACCAGAGGAGATCGCTCGGATCTGGAATACAAGTGGGATTGTTCCATCTACCTTGGATGCTCCTTTGTGGAGTTTAGAGGAGGCATTGCAACAACATGCGGATCAGTTGGTGCAACAGGTCTAGAGTGGAGCCTTTGCACCATAAGGAGACCATTGTGAGGATGAGCCTCCAAAGTCAATAACCTTAGCACCTTTAGATACCACACTCATTGCTTGCAGTATCCAATAGAAGGAGTATGTCTATTGGAGTTGTTTGGTGGGATTAGCATTGGACTAGCTGTAGTACTACAAGTGAGTATACAAGTACAAAGGTACTTGTATATGGAGAGAGATGAGATTGCTAAGCAAGTCTCTCTACATCATGTGGCACACTTGGACCTATTGGTATCTTGAGATATTACCAATGTTAGTAATAAGAGGTTACCAAAAGATCCTACCAGTAGACGTTTCCTTGCTGGGCACAAGATTTGAAGAGATATGGTCCCATTCATTTGGTGATTTCTAGATGGCCATGTTAAGGACATACACGTGCTGGCTGTGGTTTGGGTCTTAAGGATTTCCATTCTGGTGTGTTTTGGGAGATGTTATGATTACTATGACATCTCTAGGTTTGCCTATCCATTTCTCTAGCTTATCTTTTGGAGAATGTTCCTTTGATGGGTGATTCTTGCACCCGAGTGATGGCGTACACATTAAGTCCATTCTTGGATGGGACTTGCTTTGTTGTTAGATGAAGCCAAAGTGGGATCATGAGCTCATCATCTTTGTCTTTGGTAGATGAACCTCTTACCCAAAGAGATTCTACAACGTGCTTATGATGGGATTCAATGACTAAACCACATCATTGTTGATGACATCTTGGATGTTAGGTATCAATCTTAGATGGTGGTAGTGGCTGATAGGTCATCTATGGTAGTGGTGAACCTAGTTGGACAGCCCTAAGCTGCTTTCCCCACACTTATGAGTTTCTTAGGCTCCCATGCTTTTCAAGAGGGAATTCCTAGACTTGTTTGGAACTCACGGTTATAGCAGTTGGTGGAGCTCAATGCCAATGAGAGAGAGCAAAAAATGGGTTTTGCACCAATATTACCATTGTTCCAATAGTGTCAAAGGCATCTAGGCATCAAGTGTTAGGTTAAGCTATGGACTTGAACTATTTGACCTGGATTGTGAGCCTTGGCTTAGTAGAGCAACGTAGGATGTGCTTGATAGGCATCACTACTCAGACACTTGTGAGCTTTGTGCCTATTGAGACAATTCAGGCACATGTAGATGGCAATGGGCTGAGTGGATAGGGTATTCTTGGGACACAACCAATGGCTACTAGGGAGAGTGGTCTACTTGGGGTCCATCCAAGTGAGTATGGTCTACTTGGGATGCAGCTAGAGGACATATGGAGCTTGTATTCAAAGTGGAAGGAATTTTTTCACACTGAGGTTGGGAATTCTCGTGGTTGGGGGCATGCCACTATTGCTCCCAAGGGCCTAGTGTAATAGCCAGTCAATACATCTTCCACTCTTATGATAGTTACAGAGGATACTTGGGAGCTAGATCTTGGACCCACGCTTACAGAGGGGAAAGACGGAGAGTTTGGAGGTTCTTGAGGAGCTACACGAGTTGTTTTGCCTTCAATATGAAGGATTTGGGTGCTCTAAAGAGACTTAGTATTTGGATTGAGTTGACTAGCAATACACAAATTTTTTGACGTCCCTATCAATATAGTGACATGGAGAGAGCATTGATTTAGAGCTAGAGTAGAGACTTTTTTGATGTTGGTTTGATGGAGAGTATGCATCAGCTACAATGATGCTAGGCAAGAAGGATATGCATGGCAAATACATAGATAGGTAGATGAGTGGAGATTACCGTCCTATCAACTGATATACTAGAACTAATTGATATGCCATGCCTACACCAAAGGAGATCTTTGATCTGATTGGGCATGCAAAGGTCTTCAATACTTTGGATCTTTGAGCAAGATATCATTAGTTGCCAATCAAGGAGGAGGATAAATCCAAGACAACATTTTAGGCTATTGATCCTCACGGTAAGGATGTGTTATATCAATAGAGGTTCTTACTATTTGGGTTAAAGGACACTTCTACCAAGTTCTAGAGTGTCATTGATAGGATTCTAGCTAGATTGGATTTTGCTCAATGCTATATTGATGATATTTTGGTTTATAGCACTATTGTGAAGGACATGAGAGACATTTGTTGGAGGTGTTTGAGAAGTTGAGATCTCATGGACTCAAACTACATCTTGGGAAGTGTAGGTCCTTCCATGATTAGGTTGATTATTTGGGCCACACTATCTACCTTGGAGGACTTGGTGTTCAACGTACCAAGGTGGAGGATATTGCACACATTCCTTGGCCTACGGATGTAAGCAAAGTGTGAGCATTCCTTGGGTTGGAAAACTTCTATTGCCGCTATATAAGGGGTTTTAGTGTCATTGCCAAGGCCTTGATGAAGCTAACCAAGCTTACACAAGACTGGTGTTGGGGAGATGAGCAAGAAAGCACTTTTGTAGAACTCAAGGAGAAGTTGATATTTGCTCCTATTTTGAGGAGACCAATCAGAGGATGACCATTTCAAGTTCACATTGATTAGATTATGGTGGGACTTGGAGCACTGCTCACCTGGCACAATGATGAGGAGAAGGAGTTTGTGGTGGCCTATGCTAGTCGCTCAAAAAATTCAGCAGAGGCAAAGTATAGTTCATATGGGAAAGAGTGCTTGGTAGCAATATAGGCAGTAGCACATTTCTAATGTTATCTATTTGGTAACCCCTTTACTCTCATCACTAATCATTAGCCACTAAAGTGGTTGATGGAATCCAACAAGCTTTCATGGAAGCTTGCACAATGGACTCTTATTTTACAGGAGTATGATTTCACGGTTATTCACAGACTTGGGGTGGTGAACCATGATGCAGATGGGTTGAGTAGAAACCCATGTCCCAACCAACAAGATCAAATTGGAGCATGTTTGCATGGTGCGATAGATGAGGAGATAGTGTTAGGTTGGCATACATCTACCTTTCTTTATATATCTTCCAAGGTTTTGATTGTATCTCTCTCAATGCATACAAGAGGAGCTATTGAGATCATAGATCCATAGAGTGGAGATAGTCGGACAATTCAATGAGACATTCATGGTGATATATTAGTGATGGACTATCTTTGCACTGTTGTTGTGGGTGGCACAATTGGGGCCAAGGAGAGAGACCGGTTCTTCAACAAGCCCTAAGGTTCAGATTGGAGGGCAGACACCTTCTTTGTGTATGGGAGGATGGTAGAGTGCAAGTAGTATCACTTCCATCTCAGAGACTACAATTGGTCCATCATGCTCATGAGGAACTAGGACATTTTGGAGTAAAGTCTACATATAGCTTACTCTAGAGTCATTATTGGTGGCATGGTATGCAGACTAATGTACAATAGTTTGTTGTCAGATGTGTGGTTTGTGATCGAGTTAGAGCATCATTCCATGCTCTTATGCCATAGTTGCACCCATTACCTATAGAACATCATGGGGTTGGGTTATTGCTAGAGTTTGGACTTTTTTGGACCTTTCCCATTGATTGTGAGACATCATTGGTACATTTTGGTGATGGTGGAGCACTTCTCCAAGTGGATTGAGTTGGTGGCACTTGCTAACAAGTCTAATGAAGGGATATCTTACTTGTTCCTGGATTGGGTTCTAAGTCATTTTGGTGTACCAATTGAGGTTTTGAATGATCATGGTATAGAGTTCTTGGGGGAGTTTCAGGTCTTGTGTGACAAGGCTTTTATTGATCATTGTACTACCTCCTGAGGTCACCTTGAGGCAGATGGCTTAGCAGAGAGAGTGGTTCAAATAATGAAGAGAGGATTGCAAAAGTATGGTTTGCATAAAGGCCACTTGAGAGATTGGGATCTCTAGTTACCTTGGTTAACCATGGGCTATTAGTTCAGCCAAAAAGCCTCCTTAGCATCCTTCTTTCCTTACTTTTTACTCTATGGATGAGATCCAAATTCACCTATAGCTTTTTGTCAAGATGCTACATTAGTATTTGACTTGGATGATCTAGATGTATGGATGATTGCATGTTCTCAACGGGTAGAGATCTTTCAAAGAGTGATACCAATGGCCTTTGAGAACTTGGCAATTGCTCAACATAGGAATACCTTTTGTTATGCTACTATTTGATGCGGAAAAAAAGCGTAATTGATGCTATGGTTTGGAAGGATCATGTGTGTAATTGTGCATCATGCCACCTCCCAAACATTGATGGTACTATGGACCCAAGCTTGGTACTTGCACATGCAGGCTTGAGATGCATGTTATGCGACTCTTCTAGTGAAGTTGCTACTATATTAGTGTGTGATAGTTGTTTGAGAGGATGGCACATGGCATGTATGACTCCTCTCCTCATGGTGGTTCCTTAGGGACAATGGTTATATCCTAGGATGTACTTGACATATAGTTAGTTCATCCTTTATATGGTATAGATTACAGATATGCAACTAACGATGTGGCTCAATAGCACTTGACATCTTGATCTTTTGCCCACCATAGGGTATATCATATACTTGGAATAGATGGCTATCTAAAGTTAGAGGGACCTAACCACCAACTACTGGGCAATTATGGCACTTTAGAGTCCATGTATGACTTATGTGTGAGTTGTGCTTCTATATTGTGTGATTTTGACAACAATGTATGTTGTGTAGCAATGTATATATGTATGATAGCTATCATGCTATTTGTAGCATTGCACCTAGATTGCTTAGACTCTAGAGTAATAGTGTTGGTAGTTAGAATATTTTGGTAGTTACTCATGGACTACTTTCTGATGGTCAGATTTCATGTTTTAGGTACTGATTACATTGTAGGACCTATCGTCACTTGCACCATTTGCACCATTGGATGTGCCATCAGCGGGGCCATTAGGGTTGGAGACCAAGGAGTATACTTTCAAAGTGCAACTCTAGAGAGCTCGCTTCTCTTATGTTGAGCCTTCAAGTTCCTAGCTATGGTGGATAGAAGCCAGTGAACATCACCTGGATTCTCTTAGCTAGAGTGGGTGTGGCTTGATTCTAATCAAAGCCAAGTTGTTGGCAGATTATGGAGTGCTAGATCAAGTACTGATCTGATTGAATGTGACTCGAGTTGTATAAACAAATAGATTATTGTGGCACTTTAGGGTCCATGTATGACTTATGTGTGAGTTGTGCTTCTATAGTGTGTGATGTTGACAACAATGTATGTTGTGTAGTGATGTATATACGTACAATAGAAGATATGGAGAGGAGCATCATGTGTCATGGTTGTTATTATTGTGCTAGCCATGGCTACACTTCCCCATGTGGGGCCGCTCAGAATGGCTCAAGATACACCATGCCCGGTGTCTCACTAATGCTTTACCTTACAAGGAGTAAAGATCTATGTGAGAAGGATGCACAAGGACTATGCTTGGACCACTTGGGATGCTCATGTGAGTGGAGCAATCACATTAACTACATTGATCATTTAGATTATGCAAGCTTCCTTTATCCCTTTGTTGACCATTCTAAGGATACATGTTGAGTCATGGGAGTGGTTAGCATCTCAAGTGGGTTGTATCTTGGAGTTATTTGAGACTAGTTTTCCATGTCCATGTCTATTCCATAGGCTACCTCATACACTCCATGATAAGGCTAGACAAGCTTTTTACCTACCACTTGAGCATTTGGCATGTGATTCCTTAGACAAGTTAGCACGGTTTTTATTCCTCTTATTCCCTCGATGCTGCCCATTGTGCTAAAGAGAGATGTGCATGACATAGAGAAGTGGCTATTAGATTTTTTCAATTTTATTTGATTGGGCCAACCTACATGAGGGGTCTATTTGGGTTGCATGTTTTAAGAGACAAGTTTTGTCACATAATCCCGTAGAGTCCACTTGATTATGATGATATAGGACATTGGGACATGTGGGAGAGTTTAGTATAGCAGCACAAGCGCTACACCCATTGTAACAATATGGAGTTTAAAGACAAAGTTAGTAGGGCTAACGAAGAAGCAAATAAGACAAATTAGCCTAGAATATTCTGGAAGTATCTAGGAAGCTTCTTGGGAAGTTTCCCGGCTAGCTTAGCTTGCACCTCAAGTAAGTAGCTTCTAGAAGGAAGCTTCTAGAAGCTTCCAACTAGCTTAGCTTGCACGCTAAGTAGATGGCTTCTAGAAGGAAGCTTCTTGAGAAGCTTCTTGGTTAACTTGGCTTGCACTCTAAGAAAGCGGCTCAAAGAAGCTTCTTGAGAAGCTTCTCAAGGACCTTGTATGCTACCAATAAATACCAAAGCCGAAGCTCATGCTAGGCATTCAAGGTTTTCCCTCATTCTAGCATCTCAATGTAAGCTTTTATTCTCCTATTTCTCTCCTTGGTCTTGATCCTTTACACCCATTGTCTATGGCTAGTCCCATTATGAGACTATCTCTTCCATATGATCACTACATCCTATGGCATGAGAAGGAGTATCATTAGAGGTCTTAGATTATGGGCATGAGCAAATTTCATATCTTGATAGGTCACTTTTGGCACAAGCATTGTGCATTGCTTCTTGCCTATCCTCAGGAGGCTTATTAGGGACAGTATATGAACATCTTAGAGATTGCTTTCAAGCAGATGATCCTTCTAGTGGATTTACCAAGCTATTTTAGGTGGTTACATCAATAGCAAGGATGAGATATTCCTACATTAATAAGTCAGGTGTAAGATGCCCGCCAACTTCTCATGATGGAGAAGAACATAGAAGGCATGAGACCAATTGCTATTGGAGAGATCTTTTTTTCACTTGGTTAGCTACACCACTGTCCTTCATCATCAATCTCACCTAACTCTAAACCCTTAGTCTACATCAGTTTGGTGTAGGTACACTTGGAGGTTGTGAAACTATATCTTTAGGGATCAAGGCACTCCTAGATATTCATTTGGAATGGGTCATCCTATATGTTGAGAATGCTTTTAATAACATCTCTTGAGCATCCATCTTAAGAGAGGTTAGGGAAGCCGGTGGATCCTTGGCAAGTCTCATTCCTTTTGTGCAATTGTTTTATAGCTTTCTTGCTTCCCTTTACTACCAATATGGTTGGTCATAGGAGGGAGTTACTATCTTGGAGTCAATTGTTAGTACATGATTGGGAGATCCTTTAAGGGGACCTTTGTTTGCCATGGCTCACTTCAAATCTCTATTATCTACTACTTTTGCCATGCCAAGTTGTGTGTTTCCCTCCTTGGCAGATGATACATACATTATGGGCCTCGTAGATCAGATTAGGCAAGCCTTTGATCACTTTGACTACCATGAGTATAGTCAAGTAAAGTCAAAAAGTCAAAAAGTCAAGTAAAGTCAAAAAGTTTAAAGGAATATCCATTCACATGGGAATATTCCACTAGCATGTGATCTTATCTTGACCCAACCACTAAGTCAAAGATTCCTTTACATGTGTTATCCTTGGACTATAGAAGAATCCAAAACAAAAAGGCTTGCGGGCCCAAGAGTTTTCAACTCTTTCCTCAAAGCCAAACACCTAAGAATAACACCAAATCAACACACAAGAATCCAAAATAGTGGTGCTCATCTTTTCCACTTCCTCTAAAGTAAGGTCACTTCTATCTTAGCTATGACTAACTCTAGCTAATCATGACTAATGTAGAACCATCCTTTATCTCTATATAAATATTTTCTCTCAAGTACTCGTAATACCAAGGTAAATATCACAATACCACATACATGCACAAATGGGTAGTACAGACCAACTTACCTTTCTACATGGTTCTTCCTTCCTTGACTTTCCTATCATGTTTAAGAGCCTCTGATAGGAGGATTATGGGATTCTTTGGTGATATCTTTGGCCCGAGGACATTTGAGTGAGTGAAGGAGGATTTGGCATGTAGATAGACATATCTACCAATCTCATGTAGAGGGGTAGGCCTATTATCTATGGAAGAGATGGCACCTATATTATTTTTGGGTAGTTGTGCTTTCTTGGTACCCCTACTTTCCTCCTATTTTGTGGTTGTGGAAAGTAGGGGTACCAAGTATGTGGTCAAGGTGGAGGTTGGATCTTTTTCTCTTAAGGTGTTATTGAAACATACAAGAGATTGTTTATCTTTATACGCATGGGAGTGCTTTCCATCCTTTGTTTCACTACTCTTAGACTAGACCAAAGGTTTGTAGTCTTCCTTGATGGAGCAACAATATCAACATATGCTACATTCTTGCTTAGTTTACTTGTCCATTCCTTGAGCTACTAGAGCATGTCTTTGCTCTTGCTTTGGCAAGAGTGAAAGCTCTTGGATCCTAGCTTGACCTGTAACACCCATTTGTGCATGTGTGTGGTATTGTGATATTTAGCTTGGTATTACAAGTACTTAAGAGATATTATTTATATAGAGATAAAGGATGGTTCTATATTAGTCATGGTTAGCTAAAGTTAGTCATAGCTAAGATAGATGGGACCTTACTTTAGAGGAAGTAGAAAAGATGAGCACCACTATTTTGGATTTTAGTGTGTTGACTTGGTATTATTCCTAGGTGTTTGGCTTTGGGAAAAGAGTTGAGAACTCTTGGGCCCGCAAGCCTTTTTGTTTTGGATTCTTCTTTAGTCCAAGGATAGCCCATGTGAAGGAATCCTTGCTTTAGTGGTTGGGTCAAGATAAGGGGAATATGCCCATGTGAATGGATATTCCTTTCTACTTTTTGACTTTACTTGACTTTTAGTCTAGTAACTTGAGTTACTACGGTAATTAGTAACTTTGGTACGTAACTATTTCACAAGTATATAAACAAGGAGTGAGGAGGTACTCATCATCCTTTCATTTGCAACTATCTCTCTCTCATTGAGTTCTCTAGTGAGCAATGTCTTGAGTCTTGGAGTGTTAGCCTTGGAGGAGTATGATGGAGTTGGGGTTCCTTGCCTTCTTAGTCCATGGTGCGCTACCATAATAACCATCAGAGGTTCATCCTGAGTGAGAGACAGGCCGGCTCACATTTTTGGTTCCGTTGCCGGGACCTCTCTAGAAGGCAAGATAATGTTCCGCGTCCAATTCTACATTAGGCAGAAGGAGGCTATGAGAGCTCACTTGGAGAGAACATTAGGAGAGGAGAGGGCTGAACTTATGTTAGAGAACCAAGATCCATTTGTATACCCTGTAGTTCATTATGATGTCTTTGAGGTGATTTTGTACATCTTGTACACATGAGAGGAATTGGAGAGATTGTGTGAGGTGGATTGCAGATTTTGGGGATTAAGGTGATTTTGGGCAAAATCTCAAGTTTGAGATCTGGACTTGAGATTTCTACACATGATAGCTTGGGTTATCTTCCAGTTAGCACACTTGAAATTATTGAGAGAGCTTCTATGCGCACTGGGCTAGAATTTTTGAAAGTTGATAGGGTAAAGTGCTCCCGCAACTGCATGCTCTCTGGAAAATTGTACAGAGTCTGCCATTTCTTCAATTTTTAGTGAATTGTCTTGAAAATTTCCAAGAAAATTCAGTGCATTGTATCCTACCTGGTGCCACAAAAATTAGAGAGAGATCATTTTTGCGCAGTGCGTTATGAGTTTTTGAAATGAGGGGGGTGGTTTTCAGACCAAATCTAAAATATGGGTGCTGAATAGAAAGGTGTCTAGGCCAAATGGCTCGATGAAAAGATCTAAAATTTTGCAGGGAGGGATGCCCTAGAGTTGTGATCAAGTGTGGAAAATTTCAGAGGACTGTGACATATTCGTTGGGAGATTTGAGTGACATTGTGAGGAAGGGTCAATTCTGCAGAGTGGAGATCTCATGCATGAGAAGTTTGAGATCAACAAAAAGCATGTTTGAGTGTTTAGATTCATCTTTGGGAACATGGAGGGTCATCAAGAGTGGAAATTGAGATTATGCAAGGTTCCCAAAGGGTTTGAGGTGATTGTAGGGGTGGATTTGAGGAAAAGAGAGTTTACAATAGAATTTGAAGAGAGTGTTGAGAGGATCCAAAAACATACACCACTTGGAGGAAAGAGTGAGTCTAAGTGCTTTCTATGTGGAGAGAAGGGACATAAGGCAAGTTCATGTCCATTAACCTTTGAGAGCAAGAGATTGAGGGAAAGGAGAGGCTTACTTGACTTGGGTTTGCATGTTGGACCTTCTTCACCAAGATTGGGAGGGAGAAGATCTAAGACCAAGGAGTTGTGTGAGGTTTGTGGAGTTGAAGGACTTCCAAAAGGACATGAGTGTAGTGGAGTAAAAGCACTTTTGGAAACTTTGGTGAAGGATCTTGGAGAGAGTCTTAGTACAGCTACAGAAATACTACCACCTTCATCAGCTAGTTCTCAAGATTAGTGATGGAGATAATCTTTCAACTTATGGATAAACTATCCATGAGAGTTAGATTAATATGCACTCTAGGATTTGATGTTGCTATAGAAATCTTGGAGCAACCTGAACCTTTTGTGTTCCCTAGAGTGGATTATTCTCAGATGGTGTTAGTCATGTATATACTCTATTAGTAATAGAGTGAGAGAAAAGAAAAGAGAAAAAAAAAATTAAGAGAAAAGAAAGATAGTGAGGGGTTAAGATGGGGAAACTTCCGGTTTTCTTTGGCAAGGATGGAGAAGATGTGGAGGCCTTTGTGAGAGACTTCAAGAGAGCTTGCATAGGAAACAATGAGAGGAGGAAGAATGAGTGGGCCTCATTATTACCAGATTTCTTTGAGGATGCAGCACTTACATGGTATGAGTCAGAATACCAAAAGAGAGAGAGGAGAGAGGGGGAAGAGGAGTCTTGGGAGACTTTGACTTCAGCACTCATTGAGAACTTTCTTCCTGATGAGAGTTATGAGAGATTGATGAGTGAGGTTACATTTCTCAAGCAAGGAGATGGAGAGAAAGTGAGGGTCTATGTGGAAAGAGTGGAAAAGTTGGAGTCCAGATTTCGCATAGTGTTGAGGAAGGGTGGGGATGATGTGGAGACTACAATGATTGGCATAGGGGCCATGCTCACCAAGAATTTTGTGGGAGGATTGAGACCACAAATTAGAAGCAAGGTGAGATATGAGAAATCTTCTTCCAAGGTTGAAGCTATCAAGATCGCAATTCGTATGGAGGAGAGTTTGGAAGGGGATGAGAGTGATTTGGTGGTGAAGGAGGTTGTGCATCCTCCTCAAGGCTACAAGTATGGTGGAACTTCTGATACTTTGGTGACAAGGGTTGCACCACAAGTAGTAGTTGCTCCAATTCTTGCACCTCCACCAAAAGATCCACTCCAAACCATCACAGAACAACTTGCGGATCTCAAGATCAATGTGGTGCAACTATGGGAGAAGAGAGAGGTGGATCAGAATGTAGGGAGAGGACCTAGGAGTTATGGAAACTATCCATATAGAGGAGGCCAACCAGCCAACAATTTCAATGATAGAAATTGTTTTGGTTGTGGAGGAAGAGGCCATATCCAAAGGAATTGCCCAAATTCCACTTACCATGGAGGAAGGGGTTATGAGGGAGCCAATAGAGGGAAAGAGGGAGGTAGTGAAACCCAAGTGGCTCCTAATCCCAACAAAGGTAAGGGGATAGCATCCATAGATGTGGTTGAGAGCAAGTATGAGAAGGGAGAGTGCTCAAACTCCAAGGGTCTTAATTTGGAGCTTTGGGCACAAGAGAAGAAGAGAGCTCGTTTTGCAGAGGATGTTCACTCTTCTCAAGGATTTACTTCAAGCAAGGATACTCCTATGTCTACTAGGAGCACTCGCACCTCAACACCATCAACAACAAAGACTCCAAGGAAGAAGTTGGGGATGGAGGACTTCTTGATCTCAAAGCAACAATGGAACTACAATGTGTTGGAGGATGTTGGTAGTCACAAGGCTAACATCACAGTGGGCCAATTAATTGCTTTGAACCCTACCTTGAGAAAGGAGCTTAGAGGTGGTTTGAGTTCTACAAGGAGCAAAAAGAAGAAGAAGGCAAAAGTTCCAGTATCAATGGGGGTGGTGGATGCCAAGCCAGCACCATGGGAGGCTTGTGAATATGCCTCCAAGATTGATGTGAGAGTGAATGGTCACAACATCAAGGATGCATTGGTTGATGGAGGATCAGCAGTGAATGCCATGTCAGAAAGGTTGATGAAGAAGTTGGGTATGATACCCTCAAGACCTTCAACATTTGTGGTGAGCATGGCAAACAAGCAACAAGTTCGACCAGTAGGGGTGATGGATAAGGTGGTAGTTTCAGTTATGGGAGTTCAAAATCTCATGACTTTCCAAGTCTTGAAGGATTCAAGCTATGACTTACTTCTTGGGAGGCCATGGTTGAGAGCAGCACGCACAACTGATCGATGGCACAAAGGGTACTTGAGGATTGGGCCATCAAACCATAGAGTCACTGTTCCTGTGACTAACACCACCAACACTTCACATTCACATACACCATCTTCTGATTATTGGGAATCAGATTCTGAAGAAGGAGCTTCAGGTGTGGACACAAGCATGGAAGAGGAGACTTCCACGGAGGAGGATGAATCTGAATCTGATTCAGATGTGTATCCTTTGTGTGCTATGGATTTTGCACCTAAGCTAGAGGTTTTGAAGGACCCAGATAAATCACCATTGACACTTGAGGAGGTAGAGAGAAGGTTATCTACCCTCAAGTATGGCCCAAATGTTACCAAGGAGGAGAAGGTGAGATTTGAGGAGATTTTCCGCAAGTTCATCCATGTGTTTGCTTTTAGTTACAAGGATTTGAAGGAAGTCACCTTGGAGGAGCACAAGATAGAGGTGGAGTCACATGCAAGACCAATCCGCCAAAAGCAACGTCGCATTAGCCCACCAATATCTTTGGTTGTGAAGGAGGAGATTGATAAGCTCAAGGAGGCTGGATTTATCTTTGAGGTGGAGAATTCAGAATGGGTGTCTCCAATTGTCATTGTGAAGAAAAAGAATGGCAAGCTTCGGGTATGTGTGGATTACAAGAAGCTCAATGCTGTTACCAAGAAGGACTACTACCCATTGCCATTCATTGATGAGATCTTGGAGGAGGTTGCAGGTCATGAGAGGTACAGTTTTGGAGATGGTTATAGTGGATATAACCAAATAAAGATTGCACCAAAGCATCAACAACTCACCACATTCACCACACCTTGGGGAACTTACGCTTTCAAGGTCATGCCTTTTGGGCTTTGCAATGCTCCAGCCACATTCCAACGGTTCATGAACAAGGTATTTGAACCTTTCATTGGGAAATTTGTGAGAGATTTCATTGATGACTTTTGTGTCTATGGGAGCAAGGAGGAGCACTTTGAGCACCTAATCAAAGTCTTGTAACGCTTGGATGAGGCAAATGCATCACTCAACCCAGAGAAGTGCATTTTTGGATGTGAAGAAGGTCTACTTTTGGGGCACATCATCTCCAAGGATGGAATAGCAGTTGATCCTGAGAAGGTGAGGAAAATCTCAGACCTTCCATTCCCTTCAAGCTTGACAAAGTTACGCCAATTCTTGGGAATGGTTGGGTACTATAGGAGGTTCATCTTCTCATTTTCCAACAAGGCTTATGCATTGACTATCTACATGAAGAAGGGTGTAGATTACATGGTGATTTTGGAAGACAAGGAGGCTCTCAAAGCTTTTGAGGAGCTCAAGCAATCCCTTGTTGTAGCTCCAATTCTTGCTAAACCTGATTGGAGTAAGCCTTTCATCCTCTACACTGATGCTTCTAATGTAGCTATAGGATGCACTCTTAGTCAATTAGACCAAGATGGGCATGATCATCCAATAGCTTATGCTAGTAGGCAGATGGTTTCAGCAGAGAAGAACTACTCTGTCACAGAGAGAGAAGGGTTGGCAGTGATCTTTGGTCTCAAGAAGTTTAGACACTACTTGATTGGAGGGAAAGCCACAATTGTCACGGATCACAAGGCTTTGAAGTACATCTTCAACAAGCCTAATGTTGAAGGGAGACTAGCAAGGTGGATGATACTCTTGTCTGAGTATGACTACACAATTGAGGATAGGCCAGGAAAGAAACATGCAAATGCTGATTTGTTATCTAGAGCCTATGATCATGATGGAGATGAGCCAGTAGATGATTCCTTCCCGGATGAGGAGCTCATGACAATCTCAGTCACTCAAGAGATTCCAATGGAGTACAAGGAGATTGTGGATTTTGTGACAAGAGGTAACTATCCAGAAGGGATGCATGCTAGGGAGAGGAAGGCCCTTGCAGCAAGATCTAGACCTTACACAATGGTGGAGGATATTCTTTTTCACCAAGGAGCAGATGGTCTACTTCGAAGAGCAGTGGGTAAGGAAGAGTCTATCCTACTCATAAAGGAGTTTCATGAAGGTTTAGTATGTGGAGGACACTTTGCAAGAAAGGTGACTGCTTTCAAGATTCTAGATGCAGGTTACCATTGGAGAGGGATTTTCAAGGATTGTCTTGATTATTGCAAAACTTGTCATGTTTGTCAAGCTTTTGCTAGAAAGTCTACATCCACTCCACCACTTAGATCAATTCCATTGCTAGGACCTTTTGAGAAGTGGGGAATTGATTTTGTAGGACCTCTCAATAGAACCCCAAGGAACAATCGGTACATTGTGGTAGTTACTGATTACCTTACCAAGTGGGTTGAGGCTAGACCATTGAGGGACAAGAATGAAGATGAAGTGGGTAGATTTCTTTATGAACGCATTATCACTAGGTTTGGATGCCCTTTGGAGTTGGTTTCTGATAGAGGAGGAGAGTTTACAGGAAGCATTACTACAGCCATGCTACGACATTTCTCTATCACACATAGAGTAACTACATCCTATAAGCCAAATTCCAATGGCTTGGCAGAGAGAACCAATCAGACCTTGTGCATGATGTTGGCCAAAGATGCAGAAATGGAGGGGGCTAAACATCATTGGGACAAGAGGATTCATGCAGTTTTGTGGGAGTATAGGACAACCATGAAGACTTCCACTGGATATTCTCCATTCCAATTGGTGTATGGTATTGAGTCTACCTTACCTATTCACTTTGATCTTCCTACCTTCCAAAGCATTCATAGGAGATTGAAGAAAGCACAAGGAAGTGATGCAGGGAAGTCAAGGAAGGATCAACTCATGGAGTTGGAAGAGGCAAGAGCAGTTGCTATGGTTCGAGTGGAGCAAGCCCAAAGGAAACAAAAGGAGAGCTATGACAAGAGGCAAGGCAAGAAGAAGGTGGAGCCTTTCAAAGAAGGTGATTGGGTAATGTTGTTTGATTCCATTCGATTCAAGAGAGTGCAAAAGAAGTTTTTGCCTAAGTACTTTGGACCTTTCATAGTAGAGAAGGTGTGGGGCAATTACACCTATGATCTCAAGGAGTTGGGAGGAAGACACTTTGATAGGATTAACCATGATAAGTTGAAGATGTACCATAGAAGGTAGAGAGACCTTCACTTTGAGGACAAAGTGAAAACTTAGTCCGGGGGTAAATGTAACACCCATTTGTGCATGTGTGTGGTATTGTGATATTTAGCTTGGTATTACAAGTACTTAAGAGATATTATTTATATAGAGATAAAGGATGGTTCTATATTAGTCATGGTTAGCTAAAGTTAGTCATAGCTAAGATAGATGGGACCTTACTTTAGAGGAAGTAGAAAAGATGAGCACCACTATTTTGGATTTTAGTGTGTTGACTTGGTATTATTCCTAGGTGTTTGGCTTTGGGAAAAGAGTTGAGAACTCTTGGGCCCGCAAGCCTTTTTGTTTTGGATTCTTCTTTAGTCCAAGGATAGCCCATGTGAAGGAATCCTTGCTTTAGTGGTTGGGTCAAGATAAGGGGAATATGCCCATGTGAATGGATATTCCTTTCTACTTTTTGACTTTACTTGACTTTTAGTCTAGTAACTTGAGTTACTACGGTAATTAGTAACTTTGGCACGTAACTATTTCACAAGTATATAAACAAGGAGTGAGGAGGTACTCATCATCCTTTCATTTGCAACTATCTCTCTCTCATTGAGTTCTCTAGTGAGCAATGTCTTGAGTCTTGGAGTGTTAGCCTTGGAGGAGTATGATGGAGTTGGGGTTCCTTGCCTTCTTAGTCCATGGTGCGCTACCATAATAGCCATCGGAGGTTCATCCTGAGTGAGAGACAGGCCGGCTCAC
Source organism: Lunularia cruciata (assembly GCA_948567375.1). Taxonomy (NCBI): domain Eukaryota; kingdom Viridiplantae; phylum Streptophyta; class Marchantiopsida; order Lunulariales; family Lunulariaceae; genus Lunularia; species Lunularia cruciata. The sequence goes on along the minus strand of OX419759.1, from coordinate 35,013,128 downwards.
AGACCATGCATTAGTTCATTTTGACTTCCACCATCTACTTTCTCTACAATGATGAGGTTTTTGCCTAGGTTTGGTCCACCTATCTATATCTTCATTACTCACTTGTGAGTGTGGTTCTACACTAGATGTAACCGTGGTCCATGTGACATGGTGTTCTTTTGGAGGAAAAAGGATAGCTACCCATGATGCTATCAAGGATATAATGTTTGCTATGGCACAAGGGAGTGTGTAACAATATGGAGTTACCGACAAGTTAGTCAAGGCTAACAAAGTAGCAAATAAGCCAAATTAGCCTAAAATATCCTAGAAGTATCTAGGAAGCTACTTAGGACCTTCCAAGTATTGAGTAACATGCATGAAAAGTGATGACTTCTTGGGAAGCTTCTTGGCTAGCTTAGCTTGCACCCAAAGTAGGCGGCTTCTAGAAAGCATCCAACTAGTTTAGCTTGCACGCCAAGTAGGTGGCTTCTAGAAGGAAGCTTCTTGAGAAACTTCTCAAGAACCATGTATGCTCCTTATAAATACTAAAGCCTAAGCTCATGCTAGGCATATGGAGTTTCCCTCATTCAAGTGTCCTAATGTGATCTTCTATTTTCCTATTTCTCTCCTTAGGTCTTGGTCTTTTACATCAATATCAAAGCAAGAATGGGATGGATGGAATTTATAAATCACCAAATCCATTTCTACCAACCATTGAGATTTTTGTGTCCCTATACTACCCAAGCATCATTTCATGTAGTTCATCACCTCATGCTTTGGGCAGAATTTTTTGAATGAGATTGCCTTGTCCGAGGAATCCTTGGTACTTCCAATTATAACTTATAGAGAATGAAGGATGTAGAGAATGGTGGATGTGTTGCATCTATGTGTTAATTTAGATAAATTTGGGGTAGTATGATAGAGTAGTAGCCATGGAAGCAATGCTCAAGGTTATCATTGCTATGCAAAAATAAATAGAGCACCTTACTTGATTTTTGGATAATGAGATCATCAAACAACAAGAGCATATTGAGAGAGCACCATTTGAGAAAGAGAAGAGCGAATCCAAGGTATTTGAAAGCAAGAAACTCTTGGTACAATGGATAATTTTGTATTTGACTGTGAATGTATTATGAGGCTACAAATCTTCAAGGTGAACAAAAACAAATTTTCTTAACTTCAAGCCAATTGGATGGAGCGGCAAAACTATGGTGGTGATTTTGAGTGGAGAAAGCTAAATGGCAGTTTGTTGCACTAATCTTGACATGGGAAGAATTCAAGGGTGAAATAATTGGGTGATTCCAAGCAATAAATACCACATAAGATAATTTGGAAAAGTTGAAGTAGATTAGTTCTATAAGAAGCTACATCACGTAATTCCAAAAGTACCATTATGCAAATTCCAGATATATTGGATGGTGAAGCTTTGGATTGATTTGTGAGGGGCTTGAAGGCACAAAACCAAATTGGAATTGACTATCTAAGAGCCAAAACACTTGGAAGAAGCCATGCAATTGGCTGAGCACTTTGATTCCTTGGTTGCAACAACTTGGTCTCAACCTCTATCTTCATTAAACCTATCAACACATTACAAGCGGGTGGAAGAACCGGCAGCAATGGAGATTGATGCTATCTAACAAAGACCACTTGGCATAGTAGATCAAGAAAGATTGTGGCAAAATGGTAATTGCTTTCATTGTTGCTAGATTGGACATCACATTGCTGAATGTCCACTCAAGAATGTGCAATCTTGACAAATCACTCAAATGGAGTTTGTGAAGCGGAATGATCAAGGAAATGAGGAATCCTTGCAAGAGATTTCAAGCCATCTACTAGGAACTTGAGTAGTTCCAAAGGGATTGAAGGTTTGACTTATGCAAGTTTTCTTCATTTGCAAGGTATAATATCTGATCGTGGTTGTAGGATTTTGGTTGATTTTGGGAGTTTAGAGAATTGCATCTCCATGCAATTAGAAAAGGAATTAAGGATTCCTATCAAGCCAATAATTTGGAAATATATTGATGATGGCGGATGGTAGAAAGGGTTTTGCTTTTAGTACCTTGCATCTTGTTACCTTCAAGATTGGGAAGGAGTATTTAGAGTGTATAAATTTTGTAGTTACACCTCTACACTATGATGTCATTCTAGGTCTACCTTGGCTTGAATGTCATAAGGTTCAATTTGATTGGAACCAATGACAAATTCAAGTACACATCAAGGTAGGAATTTCTAGTTAGGTTATTTGGCACCTTTGAGTAAGACACCTAAGAATAGTCAGTCCCAAGATGAGAAGTTTGTCAAGAAAGTAGCCATAGAGTAAGCTTTGGAGGAAGATAAATCACAAGATGGGAATTTTGGGAGATGTCCGAGTCCGATATGATCAGGTGATAATAGCGGATGTTGTGGTTACAAATCCTAAGCAATGATGTTGTTGTGAGGAGTGATTACTCATCTTCTTGGATGGGCATGGAGCAACAACACGCAAGGTCTCCAAGTATAGAGGTATGCAGCAAGGTCATATCTTTGTTCCTCTAGCCTTGGAGTTATATGGAGTGATGGACATGGCATTTGACATGTTTGTTGAGGAGTGTGCAAGAGCTTATCATATTAGACTTCGGGATTACCCCTTTCACTCTCATACTTTATAACATAAGTTAGACAGCATGTGTCTATTGCTCTATAGAGAACATTAGGTGGTGCAATCCAGAGGAGAGCACCCACACTTGGAGATGCTGTTTTGATTGCTCCTGGATGTTTGTAAACCTCACTACTTGCATAGTCAGGATACTTAGGTGGAGGAGTGCATATTTCTCATATTGTTACTCTTGGAGCTTAGCCCTATTTTACATCTTTTAGTATCGTAGATTTCTCATCTCTAGACTATTGGGCCCTAGCCACATTTTATGTCTTTTGTCTCCCCCTTGTCCGGGCTTGACGGTCCTGCCCATCCTTCATGTGTTCTTCGTGGTCGCCTTTCTCTTGAAATTCTGCTAAGCTTGGGTTCAAGGGGGTGGAAAACTTGACTGATCTTTATCTGGTAGTTGGCTTCCAATCAAGTTCATTGGAGCTATGCTTCAGTAAACTGCAATGCACATACAAGACGTACAAGTTGGAACATTGAGGATTCCGGCAGGACAGTAACCTGAAAGCGATACGAGGGAACGAATCGTTTAATCGTTTTTTTATGCGAAATGAGAGCCAATTATGTCAGTTGGATGGTTTCGAAGAGGCCGTTGAATTGAACAAGAAACAACAATTCTCTGCAATGTCCTGTGAATGGTTGACCATCGTTTGTAAGGATTCTGGACAGGATTCTGGAAGAGTATGCTTCAATGTCCGACACACTGACTGAACCGTCTGCCTCACAGTTTCAGGCACCAACTGGTCTGCTCTCACCATGTCCTGTGAACGACGGTTATTGCATGGACTAGCAGCACCGAGAGGAAGGATGCATGTACTACTATAGCTCCGTCGGCGGTGCCTTTCCAATTTGGGTTCACTTTGTTACGAGAAACGGAGTTCACGTTCCCGGATATTTCATACGGTTTTGAAGAGTTAGCTTTGACTCACAGCCAACTGATTTTGACACGTCCCCTTCTCGCTCAGAAATCTCTTCTCGTTGTTATTATCGGTCGTAGTAGCATGGCGTGACGGCTCAGGGATTTGAACACCTGTTTCTGTAACTTTGCTCGCGAACACTTGTGGACAAGGCTGGCACTGGACAGTGAAGTTGGAATCTGATCACCTGGTTAGGGAGAAAGTGTTACTACGTGCATCTACACGGCAAGAAGGTGAAACGGGCTACTCACGGCGGAGAACAAACACCTGCTGTGAGAGAGAGAGAGAGAGAGATAGAGATCAGTAATCTGTAGATGTTCTTCGCGCTTTCGGGATTTCTCTGAGAATCGTACAAGTGTTTGCAATGGATAATCTTGGAGCTATTTTGGACGAGTTTGAAACTCTGGATGAGGCAGATCAAGCAGAATTGATGGTGGAGGAAGCTCTAAATCTCGAACTTGCAGACGAGCAAGCACTGGATGCAGTTGAAAAGGCAAGTACCTAGACTCCAATTCTTTGAGTAATTGCATGAGCTTTGGTCACTTAAACTCACCCTCTAACAAGCTTTGTTGGAAACCAAATTTGAGAGGCTTATTTAAGGCACCACCATCTGCTCGACTATGGATGTTGCTTTCCTGATTATTAAACAGTTCAACCCAGTCATGCCCTTTCAACCGAAGCCGAGAGGAATGCCACTCTTAGTTGGCGGTGAGGAAGGATCCCAACTGACCTATGTTTCGTGTTGGTTTGTGGTTTAGGTAGCCCACGTCGCGCAGTCCAGTTTGAGGCGATTGCAGCAAGTCGTGGAGGAGAAAGACGACCTCATTGTAATCCTACAAGACGCGGTAGGCTCCGCTTACCGAAGTTCCCTGGATCAGCAAAAAGATGATCAGCATGATCTGCAGCAACTCCAGGAGTTGCTCGTCGCTCAGGAGGATCGTAGTGTTCAGGCCGTGATAGATGCACTGCAGGTAAAGAGGAACCCCTTCCACCTTCGTGTATCTAGCCTTCTCTGCGGAAGGTGGGGAGACAGTTTTGCAATTCCAGATGTAAACGTGCATACCTTAGAATAAGAATATTTTACTCTGATCATTATCTACGCATAGATTTGCGACATAACATTATATATCTACAGGCATTAATCAACCAGCAGCCATCATCAGGAGCCGGCTTAGGAGGGCAAATTGCTAAGCTCTTTGATCAGTATTTGCATGAAGTGTCAGCTAAGCATGAGCAAGAAACTGAGGAACTGAGGACAGTTTTGGCAATGTATCATGACAGGTTGGTAGAATCGACCATTAATTTTCTTACCATGATAGCTGACCTTTTCGTGCTGTATAGAATGAATGAATCTGAAAGACTCAAATCGTGATGGTAGATATAACCTAAGGAGATTGGCAATAATCTTGGAACCTATTAATATTAGACTCAAGAGTACCTGAAGTAAATTAGGTTTCAGGACTCTACAGGTAAACCTCCTCTTTGGCTACACTCAATTGTGCTCATCATTTGTAAAATAAAAGTGGAACTTAGTGTCCTGGACACCTTTCCAAGCTTACCGTCTCGTTTATGTGGTGTTGCGTAGGTGCCAAGACCTTGAAGATTATATGGACAGGGAAAGAAAATCTTGCAGCTCACTCTTAAACGAAAAGGTTAGTTCTATTTCTGAATATCTCCGTTTGGTGTTTGGTGCAAATTGTAGACACGCAATGTCCGTATTTCTCAGCTGATGGTAGTGCATCAGACAAGTTCATCAAGTATTGCACATTAGATTAAACAAGCCATCCTCCATATAGCTCTTTGCAAATTGATCTGAAAGAGCCCCGGAACTGTACATAATGTTTCAAATTTCACATTAAAGACTCTTGTAAGCAGCTCAACAGAAGGTCATTATGTCAAAAGCTCATTCAAGATTCAGATAGATATACACTCACAAACAGCTGATAGAACAAATTGTTCAGTATCTAGGGAATCTTGGGAGCTACTTCCAAGGATGAAATTATGAAATGGTACTGTTTGTTTCGTCACATGAAACCTTGGCTGGATGGCAACAGATTCATTGGTTCTATTCTCAATTGTAGGAACCAATCAGGTAGCTTTCTCCCAGAGAACCAAATCACAATTGAATAATACCTTGGAACTGGTGGATAATCTGAGGAGACAACTCAGTAAGATCTGCCCTTGGCCACAACAGCACTGTGCTTGTTATCCTCCTTCTGGATCCCAAATACGGATAATAACGATTGAAATTTTCTGGATTGAACCGTCTGTCGTTTAATCTACTTCTGGGAATATGACCATAGCAAAGCTTGACACAAGCTACTTGGGAACTTGTCTGATGAAGGACGCACACCTGGTAGCTGTATAATGCGGTTTTCAGATTGGAATGCAGAATTTCATATAAAGTAAGGTTAGATTGAGAAGACCTACAGTAGGAGCACTAATTAGCTGACAACCTTTTGTGATTATATTGGTTCGCTGGAATTTGTCCCTGGGCACTCTGTTCGTATTTTTTTTTCTCCCCAAGTGCTAGTGCAGGTGTTTGGATTGACAACTATCTGTTTAGGGACGTTCAACGCATAAGATTATATGTAATTTCTCTTACGCATCACACACGTAGAAAGCAGTCATGTGACTTCATGTGACAAGCAGTTAAGGTAGCACTAGAAGATATCATTCAGACCCTGTACTGCCTGCCCACGTTTGATACGGATTAAGCTTTTATAACATTCTCCCCACTTGCTCTCCAACAGTCAATGAGTCCGATTGCTTTTTGCTATATAAGGAATGCTTCTTGTTCTCACTAACATCGTTCACTTACAGTCCTTTTTCTGTTACATGGATCACTACTCTCTACTATAGTTGTTGTGTTTCTACTTTTTTCTATTTATCGTTTTTCCTTACCATACTAGCTGTTATCTCCTTTCTGCTTTCCATTTACATTTTTCAGCCTGTCACGGTATATATAAAAGGTATGTTCTCCACTTACAACCCTACAGGCGATACCTAGGAAAGTTACTCACCTCACCCTTCCACTTTACTGCCCGACTGCTGGTTTTTCTTCTGCTGCCGTTCTGGTGTTCTGCACACCAGATATTGAATGTTTTCTGCTTTTTTGTGAACGGAAGGCTACAGCTGATACTGGCCTCCCTAGCCCTTCAGCTTGTACCAGTTTGCCTGAGCACCACTTTCAGGAAGAACCGAGTTTGCCTCGGCACTCATGAGCAAAAGCACAGAAACTCGGGACGGGAGATACTAGCATTCATCCAGCTATCTTGGAACCACCGCACCGGCAGTGCACTGACGAAGTGCTGGGTGTTATCTTACTTACTATGCGAAGACTGCTTCTTTCTTATTGTGTTTTGTAGTGGTGATGGTGCTGACACAGAGCATGCAGGGGTTAATCCCCCTCATACACTCGCTCAGGAGCGGTCTCATAATTTTTCAGACACGGGCAGTTCATGTCCTATGCACTAGCATCTTCATGCTGTCACTCCGTCAGGCTTCTCTCTCATGGTTACACTTGCTCACACTCGCAATGAAATGCAGGTACCGATGCATCATAAACATCATGCTAACCCGTGTGTGTAGATTTACGCATGCTTACCTCTCTATGTAATTGGTAATTATGACGATCTTTACTAGGTTACCTCCATGAGTCAGGGTCCGGTCAGACGTGAGTATGGAACTGGGTTGTTTACAATGGGTTCTGTTTTCCATTTCACAATATGACTTCAAAACTTTACACTTCTATCAGGCTGGGAATTATAGTTTTCTATTGGCTGTTATAAAGTGCATGCGGTTTGATACTGATTTTGCTATTTTTTTCTTTTTTGTTTTGATGCAGATGACCAGGACGAGCAACTTCGAGTCTACCAAACTGCTGTTGAAGAGCTGGAAAATATGTTGGAAGAGGAGAAAACGAGAGAGAAAAACCTGTCATTGGAACATGAACGGATGTTGGCAGAAACCAAGCGCTCAATTGGGCAAGTAAACAACGTAGGGTACCAGCTGCAGAAACTGAAGGAAGACACTACTAATTTTCAGAAGCAAGGGATTGAAAGTGAACAACAGGTATAACCTGCTTCATGGTCGCTGAAGATCTTTTGTAGCTAGTCAAAGAAGGATTGTAAGCTTTTAAAGTAGATACTAACATGCCTTAACTGTAGATAATAAATCCAACTAATGAAGAAAGGATTCAATCTTGGGTCACACCTATATACGCATTGACCAAATCCATTATGTCGGAAATCTCCTTGCGTCTCATTTGACTAAAATTTGAAAGCTTTCAATTAATATTTCTATTTTGTTGTAGGTCAAGACTTTACAGGAAAAGTTGAACCATCAAAGAGGACTCATACGTAGGTTAGCCGTCCAGATCGCAGCTCTGAGAAAGAAGACAAAGATCGTGAAGGCTTCACCTGTTGATAACCAGCTGAACGGGAGTCGGGCCGAAACCAAGAAACAAACACAGTTTCTCCAAGATTGCATACAGAAACTAAGCGCACAGATACTGGAACTTGAGAGAGAGCTTCGAGAGGCTAAACGAGAAAGTGATGATCCAGTGCTCAGATGTACTCAGGACATCACCTTGACTGATGAGACTAAGATATTCTCACCGCGCACTCTGGGCAATAAGTCTTTGGGCTTAGTAAAACGTGAGACCGAAAAGAAACTGGAGGAACATGATAAACTTTTCAGAAAAGTAGAGCTTTTGCAGATGAAGCTAAGAGCTACCAAGAAAGAGCTAGATACTAGAGAAATTGAGGTCAGTAGGTCTGGAGCTACAATCGAGCAGCTGAGATACGACCTGAGGAAGGGTAAAGAGACCATCAACGAGCTCCGGGAGAAGAAACGTAAAAAGATGGAGCGTGGTAAATCAAATCGTACTGACTGCTTAAGAATTAAAGGCCTCCTGGAAAACATTGAGGTGTTGGAGATGGAAAATGCCTTGTTGAAACATGAAGTGATGGTTCAAAAGAATAGACAAATTGCGAAGCTGGAGAGGGAGTTGAGAAAGGTGCAAGGTGCTGATCGGAAACAGCATGAATGTGTCAAAGCTATGAAAATGTCCGATCCAAATACGTGGGAGATGGCCAAGAAGGATCTCGAAGACATCATAGTATGCAAAGACTCCCTTAATATGGAACTGAAGTTTGAAGCTGAGCAAGCCTCATGGAAGCTTGCTCAGGTTGAGAAAAGGTTCAGCATCATGTTTGGAGCTCTGGAGTGCAAGAAATTTGATTTGGATGTTCCTGTGGCTGAAACTCTACTTGGAAGCATTTTCTCTTCAGATCCGGAGGAGATGTCAGCTCCAGCTTTAAAGCTATTGCGAGAGAAGGTGCTCACTCAAAGAGGATTCCTACGCAGTGGCAGTAGGAAGAGAGAGCTTCAGGATCTTGTGGACGCTCTGTTAAAGGTAGTGGAAAAGCTGAGCAGCGGCAATGAGGCCTTGACGCTGACTTGTGAAGACGCAGTAAAACATATGGAGAAGAACAACGAGCTCCGGAAACTTGTTAGTCACCTGCAAAGACAGATTGGGAAGGTTGGAGGCGAAGAAGACAAGGCCCCGAACGCAAACCAAGCTCAAATTATAGCAGGTAGGCAACACCTACCGTTAATTGCAGAAATCAAGAGCAAGTTCAGTACTCTTTAACTCTTGAGGTTCAGGTGGAGGACCTGTGCAGTGTTCAAGGATGCCACTAACAACCTAGACGTGATCAATGCTGCAGATCTTAGAGGGAAATTGACAAGTTTGACTGATGCCAACGCCGGCCTAATTAGGGCATTGAAAGAAACAGAAGACATGTACGCAGGGTTGAAGCAACGGGTAAGCCTCTCTTTACATAATTAGCCTTCTTCCCATTTATACCATACACGAATGAGATCCGATACGTGAAACGGTACATTCATTTTGAAAAGGCCAATACGCACGAATGTTATCTTGGGAGACTCCTTATAGAAGAGGGAGTATAAGTCTGTGTCCATCTTAGAGAAACGAGACAAGATAGAAACATCTCAAGTTTCAGCAGATTTAATTTCAACTCCTGGGTGCTTCCAGAATCTGAAAGGCCCGAAGGTCAGACGTCAATTCACGACGTCAACATCCATAAGATCACAAAGCTTCCTTTTTAAGGAACTCAATCAAGAAAGAACAAAACTTGACTTCCTTCTCCCGACAGGTAAATGAACAGCAGTCGAAAGAAAGGAGATTAACACCTGAACTGACACTAAAACCAAGAAGATGTTCCTTCTTGGACGAGGGCCGAATCTCTGATCAGAGTAGGAGGTTGCAACATCAGGCAGACACCATTGTCAAACTGGAAAATGATCTAGCTCGTAGAGACCAGGCAGTTGCCGATTTGAACGGGCTGCTAGAACGGAAAGAAGATGAGCTTGATCTTCTTCACGGCAAGCTCTGGATCCAGGACACTTCAGAGCGGGAAGGAAAACCGGAAAGCATGTATCAAACCAAAACCGACATGTGGAGTGCCCAAGAAGCCAACACCAAGTACTGTGATGTCAAGAGGTGCAGACCAGAAGATTATGTCGACGTTATTCATATGGAAGAAAATGAGTGGGAATCACTTCAGGACGAAAATCGAAGATTGAAAGAAACGATTACCAAAGAATATGGGCCAGAGTATTTTGAGAATACATTGATCCTCCAGAATCAATCTGAACAAATGTCTAAAGTAAACTCAGCTTCCTCCCAAATTATTTAATGAGTTCTTTGAATTTTCGGTTCGCCTGGTTGATGATGCTATCCAACATATCACAACAGTGAAATAATAACAAGACTGATTGCTGTACACTACAGGTCTGTGAACGGTACGAAGAGTTGCTGCGGATTTATTCGAAACAAATTGGTGTTCCTTTTGAACCTTTACGGAAATTAAGGGAAGTATGATCCATTAACGCCGCTCCGAACCAAGAGCCAAAACAAACAAGCTTTGCCAGGAAAGGCAAAGCTCTTCCATTCTGTATAAAGGTGTAATGGTGTGTGTAACGGTTCTAATGGTGTATGAAGTTGCGCAACTTTATACACCTGCATATTAGAACTTTGATGCATCAACTTTATACAGCACTACAATACCTGTACATCATTTGTTTCGAACACAAGACAATTTGTGATTAGGTTGCGATAAAATGGAAATGTGTTAAGAGTCAAGTCGAATCAATCAGAGTTCGAACATCACTTTTGTCTGTTCACACGTGTCTCCAGATCCCTGGGTGCCTGGTAGTGGTCTGTGCATTCGCTAATCTATTTTGTTTTGATTTAGAAACCTGCTGTTGGGCTGCATGTCCGACCTTAGCTCAGTTGGTAGAGCGGGAGACTGTAGTGATTACATAGCCATCTCTAGGTCGCTGGTTCGAATCCGGCAGGTCGGACCCCAATACCGCTTTCTATTTTTAAGATATCAATCTTTTCTTGTAAAACTGAGTCTTGGCTATAAGAGGAAACCCACATCATGGCTAATATGGAAGTTTTAATCTTGTAGTCCTGAGTCTTAGCTAAGAGGAAACCCATTCTTTTATGTTTGGGGAAGTTGAGGAACTCTCAATCAAGATTCCAACAATTTTTAAACTACAGCCTCTTGGTCAAGTAAAGATAGTCGTTGATAAAAGAAGTAAATTTTTCTAGACCTAATACATGGAATTAGAAAAAGAGTAAGTCCGTATAAATTGCTAGACAGCTTTTACTTCTTTTTAACTTTCTTTTTCCCTATGAATCAACATAGTTTTCGTCAGAAGAGCAAACCCGGTGTCTTTTATCACGGGACGTTATACAGACTAAATCAACAATCATAAACACCTATTTCCTCACAGTCGAAAGTATAAAGGAAGAAGAAAATCTCGTCTATTTCCCTCTTGTTTACAGAAAGTCAAAACATCCCTCTTCAAGAATTGGAGAACTTTCAATATAGGGCTTTTCAATCATCCCTGATCATGCTAGATAGAGAATACGGATTGTCTGATTTGCAAAAGCTTGAGTGTCCGAACAAGTAGATTCGCCACCGTCCAAATCTTTCAAAAAATGAGACAAAAATTTCCAACAAGCATCATTGATCATGCCAATTAGAGAAGAGAGACTTGTATCTGCTCGGGAATTCCATAGAACACCCATACAGCTGTCCCAAATTTCGTAACAAGTAACAAATGAAAGTAATTACATGAACACTCAGCTCCTGCGAACATCCGTATGGAACACAAATGCAACTCCGTAACGAATCATGAGTAGGCGGAGAAGCTGTACGGGACAGCTGGGGTAGTATTAACCCAGCTGATTCCGTGTCCTCGTCGTTGAGTGCGGTCTGCGTCCGGTAAATCGTTTTCTCAAACACTAATCGGTTTACTTGAGAGAGAATTATCTTCATGTAATTACATTTTTTAATTATAAATAATTTTAGATATTCCATTTGACCGACTTTTTGAGAAATATATATACTTTAATAATTTCATATTTCCAATTAATTTTATTTAAAAAAATTATAAACATATAAATTTATAAACTCATATTATTTACTTGATAGAGACTTTACCTGCAAAACCAGACCTGTCTTACTTCTGGTCATACGACCTCGCAAGGCCTCATGCACTCCCTCCGGAATAATCGTCACACCGTCTCCATACCGGAAGGGTCGATAAATTCCGCTTTCGTTCGATTGGTGATCTAGTGTGACTATGCCACTTCCCAAATTAGATTTGCAAGATTTAGGAACAGACACACGATACTTGGTCCCAGGAAATACAATTCCCATCTCCAACTCGGGGTGGAATAGTGCTTCGGATATTTTGCGTTCCATAAGACGAAAACTCTGTCTTCTCGTTGTCGACCGGAATATCAGAGGTTGAGTTTGACTTGACCTGATTCTCTGGATCATCATTTTCAACAGTAATCACGTGAGGCCGACTGTCATTACCAATTTGGACTTTCGATTTATCGTCGAAAGTCGAATTCGAGTGGGGAATTTGATCGTGTGTCGGGAATTCGATCTGCATTAGAGCCTGAATGTACTTGTTTAAGAGACCACTGAGATTTCTTACTTCCTCCTCCTCCAGCTCCTCTGAAGCATTTAAATTTAAATTTATTTAAATTTATTTAAATTATCTTTATTTAAATTATAAATATATATTTTAATGCTTATCCTATTTTTATTATATATTTTTAGATAACTTTTTTGAATTAAATTTTTATCTCATGATATATAATTAGTACTTTTTAAATTTTATTTAATTTTATTTAAAAAATCTAATAAAATATATTATTATTTTTAAAATTTTAAACTTAACTCTAAATACTTTTCCTGGCACATTCATTAATAAAAAGTTACTCAAATCACGTGACAAAACCGAGAGCATCCGCATCAACTAGTTGTTGACTATTACAAGTAGACCCAGAAACGCCGAAAGAATTCATACAGAGAAAGTCGATTGCAATGAACTTCGAGCTTCGAAGTTTGTGAAAAGAAAATTTGATTTCGGGCCGGTGTAGCAGAACATATGGAAGTCGGTCAAAGCAATTTCTACAAGTCCACCGTAGAGAAATTGCGCGAGTAATTGCGCGAGTGTGGGTCTTCTCCGGCCATCTCCGTTACAATGAGTACTTATAGGAACATACGTATTTGTGTGGAAAATTGATGTCATACACATAGGATCGGTGTGCCAACTCGAAACCACAAAGGATATTATTAAATCTTCCTATCGACTTTGGGTACCTTAAAGTCGAAGTGCCAAATACGGATATTCCCAAATCTATCTCTGAATGCATCGTTAGATCTATCTCTAAATATTGTGAAAATTTGGGTCGACCCTCTCCGTTAAAATTGGTATAACATTTTTAAAAATTAGTATATATGGTGAAATCATGCCAAATAGGCAAAAATGGTACGGTAAAGGAAATTTTTATCGACTTGGGATACCTGTAAGTCGAGATGTTGAAACTAGGTGATGTTAAATCTGTTCCTGAATCTTGGCCACAAAGCAGTTAAAAACAATTAATAAACAGTAGGTAAGCAATACGTGGAACATCAATCTACGAGAACTCTGGTATGAGCATTAAAAAGCATGTCTGTCTACTCGATGAGAGAAGCAGTAGAATGTGCTGTAACGAAGAAGAGAGTGGTCAGAAACTTCTGTAAATAACTCAACCTCAAAGTGAAGAATTTAAGGGAAAGGTTGCACAACAAGATCTTGCAAAGTGAAAGACTTCCATATATCCAACTTGTATGATTTGATGGCTCTGGCGTATATTCTTCCATTCTTTTATGGTGTACCGGCAGCGGCTAGTCATTGGCGATAATGTACTCAATGCCTGCCAAGTTGGAGCGAAACATCAATACGGCAGACACCCAGAGTGAAAACTTCAAGATTTGTTGTTCTAATGAATGTTAGTCTATTTATTGGATTCAGGCATCTCTGTAAAATTTCTGAAGTGCCCACATAATGACATGACATAAGCATATGGAGTAAATTCATCCGGTAAAATGACCTATGGGCGAAGAAGGGGCGACAAGACAGACGCTCCGGGTTTTGATAGAGCACTTAATCTAGAAAGATCAGACACCGACTGTCTTGAAGATAATTTACACGGCGAGCTATCTTGGGTCCTTTTGACTCCCGACTGGAACACTAAAACAAAGTCTGGACTCTGTAACTCATGTGTAGCAACTTTATATGCAACAAAGTGCTGTTTATCAGAACCACTCTGTAGAACAAATACTCATGTTTTAGTGCTATGATACGAATTCTACATCCCTGAGAAGTGCAAGTTCTCCACCTTCAACTACAGCGCTGTTGATTCGATGCAGACCGGTAGAAAGTCACCAAATCAGCGATGTGACGGACGCCGTTACACAGTGGCCAGACACGTTGCAAAGTGTCTAGAATGTTGGAATAAAAAAAACATCTACAGAGGATCACATCTGCTACATAGAGCAAAGAGGCTGTCCATCGCTACCACACCTGTCTAAACTAAGAACGGTCATCAAAAGGCGTATGAATCAGATGGTAACCGGAAGGTCGGGTTTGATATAGCCCTCTGCAGCTAGTGAGCCCTTCACAAGATTTTCAACCCTCTTACGGAGACCATCTCCGACCAGTTTTTGAAGGACTTCTGCACCAAACGAGAAGACCAGAGCACTTCTTGCTGTCTGCACGTCAATTCCTCGAGCTCGAAAATAGAATAGTTGATCCTCTTCGAGATCACTTATAGCTGCACCATGAGAGCACTTAACATCATTCGCGATAATTTGCAGGTTTGGTTTCACGTTCACCGTTGCTCTGGGAGCCAGTAGTAAACTTCGACTCAATTGTCCTGCATCAGTCTGCTGCGCGAATCTGCACCCAGAATCCAAGTTACGAATTGACTGTGAGACTTAATACCTTTTATATACGATATGCTTTCTCGTGTCTTGCTCACATCCAAGTGAACCCAGACGCCCCCTCATCCCATCTGACCCCGGACTCATAAAATCAAGGGCCCAATCCCAATTTTTTTGCACAAAAATCATCACAAAGTTACGAAAGTGCCCTCGCACATAGTAGTGTACACTCCGGGTTCATTCACTTTCTCTCACTTAAGCTGTGACTACGCCATGGTTATTTCCATACCTGTTTACTTTGACGTTGCCATCAAAAACTGCATGACCCGACGAGTCGCTCACTATACACTTGTGGAGTTGACGAGATATGCCCCTCGGATGGTCCAATACGAGCTTACTGTGCAGGTCGTGCAGTTGTTTCTGACCTGCCAGTAGAAACGTCGCCATCTCTGTAATGGTGTCTGGCCCTAGCTGCTGAATGCTCAGGTTGTGACGACTAACTCTTCCACCGAAGCCAGCTTCCACCAATTTGTAACTACTCGCCTCCGCCTGCGATTCATTCCATGGCACTTCAGAACAATTGATGGGGTTGAATTTAAATTCCATGTAGCATTTCGAAAACAAATTTCAATTGCACCCGGAAGCAGAAAATTGACCAGAGTATCAAGAGGAAGCTTCCATTATGCATCCACTTCCTCGCGAAAGCAGTATCTTGAACAACGTATTTTGACATAGTTTTATTACTATACGACATTGATTGTATAACATTAAATAGATAGCACCTGCGAAACATGTGTCTGCCGAATGTGTACAGCATGTCGACTTTGTTCCTGCACATAGCTGTGTCCAACGCGTCCTCGGTCAGCTATTTCGATCTCGCAAACAGAATTGGTCCAATATAATGTCTCTGAAGCACCAGTGAAGTCTTCGACCAGGTCCAGTTCTGCGTCCTTCCCCACACTAACAAACAGCCGAGGGTTGGAGAGAGTGAAGGCAGAATCTTCGCTGCGAACAGGACCTCCTTGAGACGAATAATAGAGTGCATAGAGTGGTTTCGGCACCTTCACGCCCTCGGGGATAATTACAACAACCAGATCTTTTGCTCCAACTCCATTTAGACAAGCGTAGACATCTCCTTGACTTCGTTCTTTAACACCTGACAGCCTTGGTAGCACACAATTTTTCACTACCTCTTCCGATAAACTTGAGATGCTTCCTCCAATGATTCCTTCTGGTAGGTCTTTTAAACTTGACAAACTCTTGGACAATACTCCATCTACAAATACAAGTCTGCTACATTCCGAGTCTGGTAGATTTAGAGATGAGGGGTCAAATGTTGAATCTACAGACACAATATTCACAGGGTTGATGTTGGCTTGCTTCAGAAATCTCAGGTCTGTGAAACGATATGCTTCGTCCTTGTTTGTAGGCCAATGGCAGCTCAGAGTGGCCTCTGTAGCCTCCTCTCTGAGCCTGGCAAGGGCATCATTCGCTAGACCATCATTCGCTACAGAATCTTCAATCTTCGATGCAAGGTCGAGGAGGAAGAGGTCAGGAGCTGATGATGAGACGTGCGACATTGACGCCTCTGCTTGATCCCTTAAAGCTGCACTCGGTACACGCGCTCTCTGCCATCTTCCTATCCTGGGCTCAAAGGTTCAAACTTTCAGTCAGACATTCTATTCATTTCTTTTATTTGCAGGAGTAGCAGTATCTACATTTACCGCTATAATCCCTTTCTCGCAGCCTGATTAGGCTACCAAATGCATCATACTGCAACTGCTGAATTTATCGCTTCGGATGCTCTCAAACTCTGATAGTCACTAAGTCTCTTGCATCTCTTCAATTCCGAGTGGGACTGAGGACATTCAAAGGAATAAAGAAAAAACAATTACCAATTATGGAGTCAGCTTACCTCTAGCGTTAGAGGCAGCGTCCTTTGTCTTGTGAAGGCCAGTGAAGAGAGCAACTGACTTCCTATACCTTTTAACCTTCTGCACTTTCTCATGGAATGAGACCGTCGAAGCTTGCCTACGCAGCCTGTCTGCAGTTACTAAACGAGAATACGAAGCGATTAAGGACAAGCACTCCCACTCTCCACCACGACATCCAGGAGATGGTGGTAGAATTATCGCTCAAAATCACTACGTGAGCTTAAACAAAATGGTGAAATTTCTCTACAAGAACCGACAGCTCAGGAACTAGAAACAGCAAAAATTTTATGTTCTTCGTCCAACAAGGAAGTCAGCCACCGCTGAACCCTAAAGCCCAATTACGAATCAAGCGGATATGGCGGGTAAACCAAGCGACTGAATCTGTGGGACATCGAAATCAATCGTGTAAGCATTGGAACGAAAACAAATCAATTCAACCAAACGAAGACAAACAATGCACAATTCATTACCGTTGTCAACAGCTCTGAGTCCACTGTGAAGAGAAATTGAAGACGAAGAAGTAGCAGACTGATCCTCTCCTGGAACGCATCTAGCGGACAACACCAAAGCTCGCGGGCAACGAGCCCCGGCAAGGGCAGCTACCGCCTCCATCTAATCCAACCACCAGTTCACAACTAAATGTACAGACTATCGACACTCATCAGGAGCCGGAGAGCACAAACGAATGCTCATTCTTTACCAGGAACAATCGTTTTAGAACATAAATAAATTCAGCTTCTACACCAGAGTTATTAGACTCCAGCCAACCGAATACAAGCGCTACTTCTTTCGGAGGCTATGTTATCCGATTTGCTTACCGTAGACGCCATTGTTTATGGCTCCTCAGCTCTCTTCCGTTCGGCGAGACGTTCCTCACACGAAGTTCTCTCACTCCAAATTCCTTTGTCCTTCCCTGAGCATTCCACACGCAGAACACGAAACCGAGCCTCGTTTCTTCCCTACCTCCCTCCGTTTGCTACACCACGTACTGCACCCCCCCATGAATCAGCTCTAGTCTCATCTCGTGATTTCTTCTTCTTTTTCTCTCGCTTCTATCGCTTCTATGGCTAGTTAGCAGGATTCTCAAATCTCCTCATCCAATCGGACCCTCCTTTCCGAACCAGACTTGAGTGTTAATTATCATTTATACGGACCAGGGGTGAGACCCGAATAAAGTTTTAATTCTCGTTCTCCTCGTCCACTCCAATGGGAACCTATTTTTTCACCAAAATAGAGTTTTAATTATTATTTATAAGATAAAGGAGTGAAATCAGAATAAGGTTTAGTGAGGAATAGAGTTTAATTTTAAATTATTTTGAGTTGGACCGAAATTATAAATTATTTTAATAAATAATACAATACAATGGTATGAAATATTGAATATTACTTTATTGAATGAATAAAGGTTTTATATAAAAATTAAATGAAAATAGCACCGATGTAAATTCAAAATATAAATATTTTTTTCAAAATTCAAAAATTCAAAATAATATATTTATATTTAATTATATTTTAAATCATATTAACTTTATTTATAATAATAAAATAATAATATATTAAAAATTCATATTCATTTCAAGGATAATAATAAATTTATAAAATATACTGTAACAATAGTATAAAGTTAAGAATAGCATTCATACATATTTCTATATAAGATATTAGAAGTTTCAATAATATCTTTTTTGGACAATAGTACAATTTCACAACAAATTTTATTGACATTTTGTGTTAAGACTACACTTTTGGATAATTTATGAGTAATAGATCAAATTTTCTTAAAATAAGTAAAATTAAGGAAATATAATTATAAATTAATCACCAAATATTTTTTAGCAGATTAATTTGGTTTGATCTGATTTAATATTAAAAATAGAACTAAAATATGGATAAATGATACTTCAAATAACCAAAATTTCTAAATATAATTTTTATATTTGAAAATATTTAATTCTCCAAATATGAATTTAGACTTAAATTAAATATTTTTAATATATCGATATCTATTATCTTTATATTATTAATTACCATATTTAGAGTTTTTTCTAGATTTGGTTAAAATTTATATGCTTACTTCTTTTGACATTGAATGGCTTAAGATAATCCTGATATCATTATTTTTTCATATTATATTACAGAATATTTTGATCTAATATTTATAGAAAAATCATAAAAATAAAAATTAAGAATATCATTATGAATATTGATAATTAATAGAAAATTTTGAATATAAATGATCAGCTAAATAGTTTTAATGATTTTAATGAAACATGGAGTTATGATAAAAGTAATGGGAAATTATGATAATTCAACTTTTACCTATTTTTATATAAATAATTAATTAAAAATTAAATAAAAAAACTGTTAACCATATATTAAAATAAATATTAATCCTATAATATACTATATTTATTTAAAAAAATTAAATATAATAATAAAATATATAACAAGAACTAGACAACATATGTATCCAGTTACCTCTCTTTTTTTGTCAACTTGATAATAGTAGAAACGGGACATATATTCTTTGAGATTTAAATAAATGATGTAAAAATGTACAATATATAATTATATTCATTAAGAGAATCCTAATGATAATCATATAGATTATAAGGAAAGAGATGAAATTGTATAATAGATATAGAGGAAGAAAATTTTCATTATATTCACCACACAAAAAAATTTATTAATAGATAATATCAAAAATATCATAACAAGTGTTAGTTTAGTTACAAATGTAACTAAACTGATGTTATGATATTTGTATCATCAAAACTAGTTTATTTAATCATTAAATGTTAATCTTGACAATTCTAGATGTACACACAAGTGATTAGAAATTATTTAGTAGAGGTTAAATTTCATGTTAATGATATTGATCACATTATGAACGCCACAATTTGCATTGTCAGATGAGTTACTAATGATATCATTTGGATTAGATTTTTGAGTCAAATCTAAAGATATAATTTGAAAGTGCAATTCTAAAGAGTTCATTTCTTTGATGTTGAATCTTTGAGCTCTTAATCATAGTGGACAAAGATCAACGAGTGTTACATGGAATTTCTTAGCTAGAGTGGGTGCGGCTTGATAATATAATAGATATCTATTGTTTATAATTTATTGAATTGAGAACTAAATTTTTGATCCAAGTTGAGTTGAGTGTATAATTGATTGTATTACCTCAAATAGATGAGCTCTCTAGAGTAACGATTTGAAAATATACCTTTCTGAACTTGACATGCAACTATATTCCTAATAATATTTTATTGAATTATATATAGGCATTCCACTTGATCCATTACAAGAGATTGTTTATTTACCTTTGAAAGCAAATATGATATGGTATATTTTGTTATATTCTAGAAGAAATAACACTTGTGAATGAGATCTCTTTACCACATTGAGATGTTTCATATCTCTCCATATACAAATACATCTAAATCCAAACATGCACTTTTTATAATAATGTACATATGCATGATATGGTTAATGATGATTATTTTAATTACAAAGATCAATATTCTATTCATAGATAGTTGATTTATGATATAAAAAATAATAATTCATTTATGGAAAAACATAAAATAAATAAATGAGTTGATATTAAAATAACATTTCATTGTATTTCAGTTTCTTCATGATGATAAGAATATATCTTAAATTTGAAACTAGTGTTCAATGTGTTATAATGAAATAAATTTTAATTAATTAAAAAATTATTTATATTTCAATTTTATTTTATGAGTGGTGAGTATCAATGGTGAATGGACTTTATTCAAAGTGTTCTATATATTTATTGTATTTGTAAAAATATCATAATCATATCATGACATGTACTTGTTTAAAGAAATTCTCTATTTTGATCAAATTTATAATAATATGTAATTATAAAAATAATTAATAGAATCAACCCATATATAATAAAAATGATATAGAAATAATATAATATATTAATACTAAAAATACATTTAAAATATCTAAAAAAATTCATAATAGAATAACTAGAAGTATCTCGAGACTTGTGAATGAAAAAATTCTAATTATTTTCCAAAGATCAAATAACTTGCACATCAAGTTAGTAATTATTTATTATATAAAAATAAATAATTTTAGAAAGAAATTTCCTTTACAACTTCTTAGGTAATTTAGTTTGCACTCTTCTACGATGATGACTTTGAGAACAAAATTTGGAAGTTTCTCAAGAGCATTGCATTGTATTGTTTTGTTATAAATATCAAAACCAAGTTCATGCTAAGCATTCTAAAGTCACTCACCTGAGCCTTTCTAATGTGATTTTATATTTTAATATTTCATTCTTGTATTTTTTTCCTTTAATCTTTTAAAGAATGGAAGAAAATATGAATTATAATATTTTTTAAATAACAAATATATCAATTTAATAATATTCAAATGAATTATTTAGGATCATCTTTCAAGTGAATATAAACCAAAGATAAATAACTAGTCGACCAATATATTGCACATACTTGTATAATTAAAAAAATTATACAAGAGTGTTAAAAACACAATGATACTTGTTTAGAGAATTAAAAGTTCAACTTAAATTAAAATAGAAATGCATATTTGTTAACATTGATTAGTGTAGGTATAATTTTATAGAGTCAATATACTTTATATATAACTAGAAGATGATCATAATTTTATTGAAATTTTTTTTTAAAATATCACATATAAATTTTGAACAAGATAGAAGATGAATAAACCAAAAATAAACTTAAAAAGTATTTTTTTAATTTCAGCCAACAAGTTGGTTGATGAGAACAGTTAAAAAAAAATTTTATATGAAAAATAATTTTAGTTTCTTAAGTTATTAGTTTTTTTAATATTTCCAGTTTTTAAATATATTGAATTATAATATTTTCAAATTTTTTATAAATATATTGATTCATAATAATTTAAATTGGTAATAACATATTATTCATGTAAAACTATCTCCCATAGAGTTCATTCATGTTATGAGACAAAAAATTTAAATTTAAATAGTTCATATGAAAAAAAATCTTTGGTTATAAAGAATATGTTTATAATGGCCAGCATGAGTTATGTTAGAGTGCACTTGTGTGCATCGAGAAATAGTCATACCCACTAGCTCACGTGAAGTTGTTGGTGCTTGTGTTAGACATGATAACTCGTGTGATTGCTAATAAGTATTAAAATAAAAATATGGTGTTCATTAGGTGTCAAATGAAATATAATATTCCGATAAAATAGAATAAAATTTATTCTATTTTATTGGAATATTATGAGATCTCATAAAAAATAATATTTTATGAAATATGATGATTCTCAAAAAGACACTTTGATAACATTTAAATTCAAAGTGTGACCTATTCTTTTGGTTCAAAGATTATCTTTTTTCAAGTTTTTGTAATTTTAAAGAGTGAAAGAGAGTATCCAAGAGAAGATTTTTTGTCATTTTTTGAGAAATTGGGAAAGAGTTAGAAGGTGAAGTTGAAAGGAGATTTAGGTAGAGTATTGATTTTTTATTTTTTTAATAATAATTTAAAAATAGAATTAGATAAGGAATATTCAAACATAAAAAAGTATTCAAAGTAGAGAGCATTTGAGTGAAATTAAAAATAGAATTTGGAGGTGAAATGTAAACGACCCAAGATTGAAGAGAGAAATAAGAGAATGGAAGATCACATTGGGATATTTGAATGAGAGAAATTCTGAATGCCTAGTATGAGCTTCGGCTTTGGTTTTCAAATAGCTTCTCAAAAAGTTTCTCTCTAGAAGCTGCATACTTGGCGTGCAAGCTAAGCTAGTTAGAAGCTTCTAGAAGCTACCTACTTGGGGTGCAAGCTAAACTAACAAAGAAGCTTCACAAGAAGCTTCTTAGATACTTCTGGGATATTTTAGACTAATTTGGCCTATTTGCTACTTTGTTAGGCTTAACTAACTTTGTTGCTAAACTATTGGATGGCCGTTATGCATTCTAGAGATGAGAAAGAGATTTTCATGTGATATCATTAAGGAAATTCACTTTCCAAAGGACCTTGTACTCCATATGTCATCGATGGCCTCGTTGAATGTAGAGGCGTACAAGGATATGATCAACTTCATACTCCTCATGATCATTGATAAGGACGGGAGGAGAGGAGGTTTGACACAAGAAGAAAAAGAAGATGAGTTTCAACAAAGGGTTTCAACTTGGAAACATGAAAGACAAGTGGATGCGCATATGACAAGGCAAGGCAAGTCCATAAGCAAAAGGAGAGATGATTTGGGTGACATCAAACGGTCCTATCCAATTAGGGGCAAGTTTACAAACTTGGGTATCCAATGGGAGAGGTAGGTTACTAGAGGAGAGCATGACTTTATAACCGACTTGTAAGGTGAGATCACATCGATGGTGGTCCGCATATTGTTTATGTCAATTTTGAACAAGGAGATGAGATTTGGCTTGTTAGGGAGATTGGGATATGGTAGTCAAGAAGGTGGAAGTATGAGGGACATGAGATGGAGGAGGAGCAAGAAGGGAATTTGGAACAAGCGGATCTTGGCCAAAATTGAGGAAGAAGGGAGAGAATCAAATGCTTACCTGTTTGGAATTACTGTATGCAACTCCGCAACTATCAAACATTCATCCCAAAGTATGTGGATTAGTGGATGGTTCATTATTCCTCTTAGCACAAAGACTAGTCATTGATATAAAAACTTATTTAAGCAATAAATTGTCAAGGGGATTGTGTAATTATAAGAGAAAGATTATTCATATTAAGAAAAGAAAACATTTAAGATAGTAGTTTAGTTTAGTTTAATTTGGTATGTTTAAATTGTGCTTTGTAGAAATATGGTGAATTATTGGCTGATGAAAGCTATGTTTATGTGCAAGTATGTTGAGGTCATGTCACAATATGATATGTTTTAGAATGTCCCTATTGTAGCCTAAATTGAATTGTAGAAAAACTTACAATTATTTTTTCAACAATTAATATCTCATTTGGACCTGAGATATATTCCAATGATTTATGTAGTGCACTCTTTTATACAACCTATCAACAAAGATAAGTTTGACTTCAACAAATATATAGCTCAAACTAAAGTACTCAATGAGTACTATATTGGATTTTTGAAAGTCTGATTAAATAGTTGTAGGAAGAATTTGTAATGGTTAAGATGGATTAGTTTTTGTGCAATTTTACACAACTTCTTAATTAAAAAAATTCATATTTGGTCAAAAGAAGATTGAGATTGATATTTGGATTTTGTAAGTGATAGCCTAGATGAAGAATTAGACACATGTAAAGAGTAACAAGAGGATGACCAAGAAGAAATAAGACTAAATATGGGAGGAAAGTGTCTTGCTTTCAATAGGCAATTGGGAAGATTTCCCTCCAAACAATAAATGGAAAATTTACATAGAAATATATTTTTAATGGATGTGTGAGCTTGTTTGCATTAGTGTGTTTTGCTTGTGGGTCCTTTGCTTTGTATAGTGTGGCACATGTGAATCATTTGGTGTGAATGCTGAGGTGGGTTTAATGAAATGGGGACTTGTCTCAAGTACACTAGGTAATGTCGGATCACCCAATCCGTAGGGTGTGCTCATTCATCTTGAGAATGGGATCAAAAAAGATTTGAGTCTCTTGGTATCATGTTGTGGTTTTCTTAGTGAGTGAAAAAGAACTTAATGTTGTTTATCTATATGATATTGGAGTAGATTATGCAAAGGATCTTATGGTTGATTGATTGTCATGTGAACAATCTATATATATATATATATATATATATATATATATATATATATATATATATATATATATATATATATATATATATTCAAGTGATTGGTTGTATGGATTAAAATATTGTCTTCTTATTGAGCTTTGATGTTCATAGGTGATGGAGGCT
Organism: Lunularia cruciata; assembly: GCA_948567375.1. Classification (NCBI taxonomy): domain Eukaryota; kingdom Viridiplantae; phylum Streptophyta; class Marchantiopsida; order Lunulariales; family Lunulariaceae; genus Lunularia; species Lunularia cruciata. The sequence goes on along the minus strand of OX419759.1, from coordinate 34,988,452 downwards.
CAATAGAGAATAGAGTATTTTAGTCCTATGAGTTTCAAAGTGGGAGTAGATTGTAGAAGAAAAGGCATCCAAGAGTGGTAATATAGCATAGGAGCTAGAGCCTTTGAGAGTGAGGAAGAAGAGAGATATTCCATGCTTTTGATTTAATTCTCACAAGCCTTCTTCTCATCATGCTTCAAATTTTACACCATGATCAATTTTAGGCTTGGCTTGGATGGTAGCCTATTTAAGTTCTATATTCATGGCATCAATGATGGAAATTCCAAATCCTATTATCATTCTTTTGCTTACTTATTGGCATCTAGTCATTAACGTCCTTTTGTAGAAGGACATGCATCAAAAATCTTGCTCAAGGCTTTGGGGATTCATGTATCAAGAGGAGAAATTATCATGTATCTAAAGTACAAGGAATTAATTTCCACCAAGCTAGGATTAGGGTTTTACAATTTTGGAACCAATTAAGAATCTTTTGGGAAAAAAACCACCATTGGAGAGTGTAGAAGACAAGCTATAAATTAGAGATAAAAATCATGAGTTATGATTGCTTGATGCCCAAGATATGATAGATTGAAGTAATGAGGTCTAATTTGTATTTGGAAAACAATTTGGAGGATTTTGTGAGTTCTACAATAGATTTTCATGATTGGTCTATGGGGTTGGATACTAGATAAATTTTTGGTTATGTCACAAATAAAAAAATACTACGTTTGGTTTAATTCAATGGATTGTTAAATCCATCCACCTTTTTTTACTAAATTGAACCTCCCTGCTCTAGTGTAAGGGAAGTCACCATGATAACTTAGAGTCACAATGACGCAATAATGGAATTTTGTGTGAGTCCAAACTCATTAAACAATACCATAGTCTCACATGAGTAGGATGTGTGTGTGAATAAGACACAATATTTCTCAAGCAACATTCAATGTACTTTGTGGCCCCATGAGCTTGAAAATTAAATAACAATTGAAGGATTCATGCTTACTACATAATTTTTTAGCATGCCACTCACCTTGAAAGAAGAAGTAAAGTCTCTTCAAAAAGTACTTCCATGTTTCTTGCTTCCAATGTGGGATCTGTTTAGCCTAAACTATTATGATAGAATGCTTTTAATCAACTTTAATTTGAGTGGTTGATCACATGAGCACTCTTTTCAAAGAGTAGACTTGAAATGACATATGTTGATCAACTTGTTTGGTAGTATGGCCATAATGCATTTGGTGAATGTTCTTACAAATTTGGATATTTATTGCTTTGTACTTCATGCAAGAACAAGATATCTTGTGAGTCTTAGAGGAGACAAGTCATACAAAGAACTCAAGATTCTAAAGAGCCTAGATGCAACTATGTTGCTTGTCTACTTGCTAGATGAAGTCCAACTGAATATGTGCTTCAAGAAGGTAGGTCATGGTAGAGAGATATAAATCACAAATTATGCCATGACTTGGATCAATATTCTCACTTTATACATTATAATGGAAACCAATGTTTTACACACAAGTCTCTTGGTCATCCTATATGATTTACTAGAGCAAAAAACTAAGTGATTAACCTCTATTTTACTCTTTGACTTGCAATCATTTTCATTTGAACTTTTTCTCACCTTATTTAGCATATTCTTTGTTTTCTAGATTGTTTGAGTATTTGGAATCCAACAACATCCACTTCTCTATTATCCACCATTTGAATTTCCCCGCATGAACTTTCAAGTGAAGGCTAAAATTCACTTATCACTTACTTAAGTTTTGAATCACTCCATAAAGCTTAAATTTGACAATGAGCAATCGTGTTGTGTGTGATTTATGAGTAAAGTTAAAAGAAATTGCCATAGCCTCAACTGCAACTACCCTATATGTACCTTTTATTCAATTTTCTAACCTTGTGAGGCCAACCTCATTCTTAGACAAAGGACCAAACCTCAATTACAACACTAAGAGAGCAGTGTGTGATCTTTATGTTTGCCAACTTACTAGATAGTTTATTTGACCGAGCCCCAAAGCTATCATTGATGGCATGAGATGACTACCATACTTTGAGACCATGAATATTCCTAGCATTACAAATATAATGTCATTAAATGTCAACCTAGATAGAGCTTGATTGAGCTTCTTAAATTTGGCTATCAAAATGTCTCTATCTATCTATAGCTACAGTAGCATGCTATTTCTTTCCTCTTTGGTAGTCTCTAATTCTTCCAACATAACTTGGATATTTTTGTATCATCTTCCTCCTCTATAAATGCCATTGCACATTGAATAAGTGCTTGTACCTATTAGAGCACAAAATGATCAAGATTAATCATCTACTCAATAGCACAAACATCTATAAATAGTCTCAATGTCTAGTACAAAATGTGGAATCCTATCCACACAAGACTATGGTATTGTGTTACATGAGTTTGGACTCACACAAAATTTTATTAATACGCCATCATTTAGTGGAGTTCAAACTCAATGAATTCTCATATAGTAGAGTAGGAGGAGATAGATTTAGTAAAAAGGTGGATGGATTAAAAATTCCTCTAATTTTAAACACAAGATGATCAATTAAAGTTAAGGTATTTGAAATCAAGATGTTGGAGCGTACATAATGGTATGGTTTGAGGTTTTGATCATACCTCAAGTTTTGGTTCAAATAAGTTATGGGAATATCTAGCATATTTTATGGCTAGATGCTATACCTCTATGTGAAAATGATGTGAACTACTCAAATAAAAATTTAGAATATCTAATCAAATGTACTTGGGTTTGTATAGCTCAAAAGTTAGCATAACTTGGAAACTCCGTGATTAAGGATTGGGTTTGAATTCAGATGAAAGACTTCACAAAGGATTAGACAAGGGTGTAACCAACTACCTTGTAAATTTAAATTATTTTTTGATTTACAAGCAATAAGATATGATGCAATGAACTCCAATGAAATACAATCATAAGCTCCAATGTGTTGTTCTATCTCCAACTATAGTTGAATGTAAATTTTCTCATTTAAGTAATGGTTGAAAAGATGATAACTTGCTAGAGTTTTACTAGTACCTATATGAATGCTTAGGCCAAAATGCTAGCAAAACTATGCATGAACTAGGAGTGACATGTAGATTAGGGTTTCAAATTAGAATTTGAGCTTTAGAAATTAAGCTAAGTTAAGTAGAATATAACAAAAACTCTAGTTGTCAAATATAACAAGAACTATTGTAAATTGTTATATATCATTAGAAAGCTTATCTTGCAAACTTTTCATTGAATCTAGAACATCTAAATTGGAGACATATAGAAGAATTTATCTTAGTTTAAGTCTTGGACTTATTTCTTGAACAAAAGGAATAAAATTTCTCTATTTGGAATAAAGATTAGAAGCATTTCTTGCATAAAGCAAAGATGCCTTAAATTAGTTGTATAAAAGAAGTGTAGAGAGTGGTTGTTAGGCTACTTGTCTTTGGATTCTCTTTATGCTTTGCATGCTTGGTTGTATGTCGTATTGGTTTGGATTGGTATGCTATTATTGTGGTTAGGTTTTCTTCCATTATGTGTGTTATATATTTCTCATTAATTATGTTTGTAGCAATAAAAATTAAACTAGGAATGTGTTTTTTGATGGTAGGTTAGGTTGCTCTTTTCCTACCATATCAAGAAAAAAGCGTGGGAATTGATATAAAATTTGTTGAAAGTTTTGATTAGAAGGGCAAAACCATCTATGGTAGTTTTGATATAGCTTCCTACTCATAGATTCCACAACTAGATACTAAGTGTGTTCCCAAATAGAACAAAGCAAAGTACAATGTTGGATGCATAATGTGGGTTTCTTAGGTGCAAAATGTGCATTAGGTAAGTCATCTTGAGTGTGCAAGATATACAATTATTTTGAGAATGGAACAATATTTGCAAAAAGAAAAGAAGAGAAAAGAGAAATTCTCAAATCTTGGAGAGATTAGAAGAGAGAAAGGATGAAAGAGTGCTCAATCATTTCAAGAATGAGAAAAAGAAATTCAAAAGAAAGAAGAGAGAATCTTAGAGAGAGGAATGAGAGAAAAGAGGAGAGAGCGCTCAAGTTTTTCAGAATTTTTTGAGACATTATTTGTGAAAAGAAAGAAAACAAAATACATATTCTTAAATATTGGAGAAAGAAGAAGGAGAAATTATAGAGGAGAGAGAGAGACCAAGGAACAAGGAAAGGAAGTACAACAAGGAAAGGAAGGAGAGTTCATAGCCATTTCATAATGTTGAATTCATAGAAAAAATTAGAGAGCATTATATATAGTCAACATTAAGGAGTATTGTAGAGTAATAGATGAGAAGAATATGGAAGAGCCAAGTATGGATCTATGATAAATTAAATACTTAAGAATCCAAGATCACATGAATTTTATTAAGTGAGATGGATGGATGGACAAATCTCAAACCAAAGAGTTAGTGGAGACCATTCAAGGGGTAGATTTAGATTCAATAGGATTCAAGGTAACAATATGCATTGAGTATCTTATTCCCTATATGAGAAAATTTCCTAATTTTTAATTTCTCATTTTGGTTCATTTCAATTTTCATTTGTCGTCCTTAATTTTCACTTCTTATTTGCAGAGATACCATGGATCCCATACACACCAAACCCCTAATTTGGGGATTTTGGGTTTCATGGAATGCACCCCAAGCAGAGCACACACATCACATCATATGCTTTCCCTTGTGTACCCCAATGCATCACACTCCTCTATCATGAACACCCCTTGCATCATGCTTACCCATGTGCTATGTGTACCTTAGCTTGCACTCCCTAAGAACCCAATGCATGGTGCTTGGGATGTCATGCACATCCACTTTGCTTCTTTTGCATACATTTTACATCCTAGTGGACTCTCTTGTATAGCATATGCATCTAGCATGTGCCCTGCACTCTTGGACTCTTTACTATAATTGATTTACTCTTTAATAATTGGTACTCTCTATTTTATAAAAAAAATTCCTATTTAGCAAGTTACAAATTTTACAAGTTTTATGCATTTGGCAAGTAGCAACTTATAAATTTTACAAGTTTTCTTCTATTTTGCATGTTTTTCCTTGGATCCCTAAATCTCTTCTATAATTGGTATAATCCTTGGATTCCTTTCTGCATAGAGTTTGCAAGGACTTGGGCTAGAAACATTATGGCTAAGAGAATGCAAGAAAGGCCATTGATATTGAGTTTGACATTGATAAGAGAAGCCTTTGCACATCCACATGAGAGGAATGGGAGAAAGAGACATTATGATTAGGAAAGTGCAAGGAGGATTATTGACTTTGAGTTTGACATTGAGAAGCAAGACCTTTGCACTTCCATAGGACAAGAATGGGAGAAAAAGAACTATTGATAGTTGTTTAGTTGAAGATTGGTTCCATGATTTAACCATGAAGAATATCTTGCTAGATAGTGTGCATACTCTACTTAGAGGCACTTTTATCAATTATTCCACTTAACTCAAAAGTCAAATCAAAGAGACTACTCATCTCAAGAGTCCAATCAAAAAAGAACAATGATAACAAAAAATAAGAATATATTTACTTGGGACTTATATCACATATCAACTCAAATCAACTATAATTATAATACTTATCAATAGTATATGCACTTGATATGCAAGGAGTGTAATTTGATATTGGAAATTTTGGACCAACACTATAACTATCATAGGAGTTGTTAACTAAGATGAGAGAGCACAATGATTAAAATTTTTATCTCCATGGAGAATTTTCTAACCTTTGTCAATTCAAACATTGTGGAATGGAAATGATTGGCATTGTCTTCTTTTCTATAAATTTGAGTTTCTTGGATTAAGATTTGAATTTCCAAACATCAACATTTTCTCAACCTCCACTTTGAGTTTCTCTATCTTTGCTATTTTTTGAGCTTCTATTTTTGCTAAATTTTATATATATATATATATATATATATATATATATATATATATATATAATGAAATCAAAATGAACTCCATACAATAAAAATGCAATTGGGAAGTAAAGAGCAAGCAAGCAAGTGGAAAAATTGATGATGAATGAACAAACACTTACTTGTCCTAATCCGTCTACTGTGGTGTGGCCTCAATGTTGTATAAAGAAACAAAAGAATCTGTGTCAAGATAAAACACAGATGCGGCTGAACACAAACCCCACCTTTGCGGTCTCATAGTGCCAACAGGATATATATTGGTATATGAGAGCAGAAGCCATTTTGGGAACATGTTATCCAAAACTCATGAACTAAACATATCCGATAAACAACATGTACTTGAATTACAATGCTAGAGTAGTATTAAAGCTTTAATGTAAAATGCATTGAATGTAACCTATGGCAAAGGCATAATTGCAACAAATTGAGAATACTAGATTGCCAGTGGACAGTAAAGAACATGAAATCAAGAGCAATAATGCAAATGTTAGCAAGGAAATAATAAACAACCATCTTTCAACATTGCCACACAAAATAGTAAACGTTAGTGGAAGGTTATAAAAATGGAAGGCTACAAAAATGAACAAATAGAGCTCAAGGTCCCACAAAAGAGCAAAATTAGGACAAATGCAAAATGTAGCCATAAACAAAATAGTGAACAAGAGAAGGAAGAAAATAAAATCAAAAGCAGGAGAAAGTGAGTGATTCAAGACATCCTTAGAAAATGTGTGCAAGGACAATGTCTATCAATGTTTGCAGCAAGTAAAACCAGAGAGTGAACTGAGAAGAACCCAAGAGGAGTTAATAGGAAACAAAGGAATGAGCAAAGTTGGTTGAGTATCAAATGAGAGCTAAAGAGCAGAGAATAATGCAGAATAGAAAGGCACACAAAGGTGGAACTACCGAGGAAGAATGCACTATGACCTAAGCAAGTATGATGACCTAAACAAGCAGAAAACAAAGAAGAGAGGAGAGGGTTTCTGAGGGAAGGATGGCCTCGGGTGCTTGGAGAGGCCTCGGGAACTATGAAGGAAGGGAGAGCTATAGGGCAAGATGGTGCCACATGTCAGCCGATTAATAAAAGGGGCATTAAGTTCATGTGAGCAGTTGAAAGGCTCAAAATAGAGATGTTGTGGAGACTAACTCTAGGAGGGATGCACTATAAGTCAGCAGATTGGATAGAGTATACCACTACATATCATAGTAGCTATGCTACTTATTACTCTACTTGTATTATCAATATATACTGCTCAATAGGAGAGAATAGATATACCAAAATGCAAAGTAATGGAAGGAGTGTAATAAACCAGCTGTAATTGAAGACACACAAATCAAAAGTAAACCATTCTGGAGGAACTGAAAATGATAGACTATTTAGAACACATAAAAGGTAAACATGAAACAAAACAACAAATGTGAGTTGGGGCGAAGGGGAAGAGGGTGGATAGTCACAGGTCTGAGAATGAGCAACGTGTCAAACATGAAACATATATCAACAGAAGGGGTATTCAGTTCATATGTGCAGTTGAAAGGCTCAAAATAGAGATGTAGTGGAGATTAACTCCATGAGAGATGCACTATAACTCAATGGATTGGATAGAAAATACTGCTACATATCATAGTAGTTATGCTACTTATTACTCTACTTGTAATATCAATGTATCATGATCAACAAGAGAGAACAGATATAAGTAATGTAAGGAGTGTAATAAACAAGTTGATATTGAAGACCTACAAATAAACCGTTCTAGGGGAATTGAAAATAACAAACTGTTCAGAACACATACAAGGGAACCATGAAGCAAAACAATAGATGTGAGTTGGGGCGAAGGGGAAGAGAGTGGATAGTCACAGATCTGAGAATGAGCAATGCGTAAAACATGAGACATATATATGTATATGAGAACAGAAGCTGTTCTGATCAATGACTAAATAAAAATTCAAGAATAAGTCCTGATCACCGGTATGGTAAACAAGCCTACAAGAAGGACAAGGAGGAGCTTTTCTGGATCCGTCTCCTCAACTGTTGGGCTCCTTGAGGGTACAATGTTTGTGGAAGAGCATCTTGCATTGACCTTAGGCGTCAAAGAGAAAATTCCTTTTTTCTCTCTTCTATCATATCTTCTATTTCTTCTATTGTGGATCTTTCTCCCCTTTCTGCATCCCATGTGGCCAACTTTCCCCTTTCTAGAAGATATGCCTATAGAGATTACCTTCAATGAATTTCTCATCTCTTCTTAATGCTTGACTCTGATACCCTCTCTGATTCTTTTCTCGCATGTTTTAGAGTGCGGAACTTGCTAAGGATCATTCACGTCCTTAAAACTAATCCTTTTGCAGTTTTACTCAGGTTTGTGCCGGATATCACTACACTCCCCAATCACCTTTTGCTCTTCCTGTCTCCATACCTCTTGCATCATAGAGCAACTCAAGACATTCATCCTACCGTAATCATTTTCCCTTTTACCTCTAAGGAGATAGACAAAGTTCACCTACAATCTTTGTTGAGGGACTTGGAAGTTTTACATGCTCCACCTCTAGGTACTCTATTTACTCTCCTTATTGTTGCTTTTAAATATGGAAAAACTCTAGGCCATTTACATTTTAACTTTGCTTCACTATCACAAAAGTTATCAAACTTTTCTTCTCCTCCTTCCCATTGTAGTTACCTTCAACATCCAGGTTTCATTAACCCTTCACACGGGCATGTAATTACAGCTTAACTTCAGATTTTACCTTCTTACAACCTATCACTTCCCTTCTCTAGAGGAACCAAGTTTTGTATTTCACCCACCTCTCCTCCCTCTACTTTCATTGCAATTCAAACTTGTATTCGCAACTTTGTTCTTTACTATGAAGCCATATTGGGCACCAAAGGCATTTTTTACCAATGGAAAGTCACCCTTCTGCAAAATACTCAATCTCCCTCCCATTGTAGACGATCTCAATTCTTTAGACCCTCTTTTCCTTTCCTCTCACAATAGAAAACTTTTTGCTCATTTTAAGTCCTATTTCATTATTACTTATATGGACAAGTGTTTGAACAATTTTGTGTTTTTCTATAGATACTTTTACTTTCAAACTTTACTTAACAAGCTTCATTCTCCTTCAGCAACCTATAAACTCTCATTGATTCCTCAAACCCAGCTCCCTTACTTCTTCTATGCTTGGAAATTCCTTAAGTCTCCTATTGTTCCTAGGTTCATTGCTCCAGGATACTCTTACTTCCTTATCTCAACTTTCTTGCTGGTTAAGCTCATTCTTCAAACTGCTGCCTTCTGAAAAGGACCTTTGGAGGAATGAATTATTATGTGGGGGGCTGATGGTTGACTCTAGCTGGATCTTGGATGACTCTTCTGGTGTTCCTATTTTACTTGAGCAGGTGCAAAGACTACGCAAGATAAGATCCTCTTCTCCATAGATTTTGGTTTGCAATAGACTACTACCACCTTGGAAAAAGTTCTTTTTCAAACTTTTGATTTCACCATACTTTATACAAAGATCCACCTTCATGATCTCAAAACAAGGCTGTCTACTCTCATTAGATCTATCTTCCATTATAGGTTCACTAAGAATAGGAAAACTATGTTATTGATAGACCTCTATACTTGACTTCAAATATAGATGGCTTAAAAATAGAAACAATATCTCTCAATTGGAAAAAACGCCTCAAATTCATGGCTCTTGATGAGGAAATTCTCATCCATTGGATGCTATTTCTTTTTGATAACCTCTACATCACTTTCAGGAATTATCTCTTCCATCAAGAAATTGGGATTCCTATGGGGATACCTTGTGCTATCTTTGTGGCTAACCTATACCTCTTCACCTATGAACTTGATTTCATATGCAGACTACTAGATGCCAATGATGTTGCATTGTTGCACAACCTATCTCAAGTTTGCAGATATGTTGATGATCTTCTAGTGGTTGGCTCGGGACTTGATCATTTCAAGGATTTCATGTATATAAAGGATGGTGCTAGAGGAGAGGTCTATCCCAGAATTTCCTATGAGTTAGTTCAAACTCATTTTGGCACTCACTATGATTATCTCGACTGTTGCATTACCTAGGACAACTTCAATATCTTTGTCTCTATCTAAGATAAGAAACAATTGCCTCACTTTGGTCACATTAAGACAATCTTGCTCCCTCATGTTCTTTCAGACATTTCCTCTAAATGGAAATTAGGGATTATAAAATTAGATTGTGTTAGATATAGACAGATATGTTATTCCAAAAAGTCATTCCTTTCAGCTTGTAGGAAACTTATAAATAGCTTTATCTCTGAACATTATCCTCTTCATATGATCTGGAAAAGATTTTTCTCTATCTTACAAATGGAAAAAGATATCCATGGTTTTCATGGGCTTAGTATCTATAGAGATTTAAGAACATCCGTTCTTTCTGCCATGCGGGGAGCTCTAGTTCAAGCCCACCATTAGTTTTTCTTGTAGGCTTGTTTACCATACAAGTGATCAAGACTTATTCTTGACTTTTTATTTAGTCACTGGTCAAAACAGCTTTTGCTCTCATATACATATATACATGTCTCATGTTTGATGCATTGCTCATTCTTAGATCTGTGACTATCCACTCTCTTCCCCTTTGCCCCAACTCACATCTATTGTTTTGCTTCATGGTTCCCTTGTATGTGTTCTGAACAGTCTGTTATTTTCAATTCCCCTAGAATGGTCTTTTTTTTTGTAGGTCTTCAATTGCAACTTGTTTATTACACTCCTTACATTACATTAACAGATGTAATATACTTATATTACATCTGTTCTTTCCAATTGATCAGGATACATTGATATTACAAGTAGAGTAATAAGTAGCATAACTACTATGATATGTAGCGGTTTTCTCTATCCAATCTATCTCATTATAGTGCATCTCTCATGGAGTTAATCCACACTACATCTCTGGTTTGAGCTTTTCAACTGCACACATGAACTGAATACCCCTTCTATTGATATATGTTTCATGTTTGATGCGTCACTCATTCTCAAACCTATGACTATCCACTCTCTTTCCCTTCTCCCAACTCACATTTGTTGTTTTGTTTCATGTTTCCCTTTTATGTGTTCTAAACAGTCTGTCAATTTCAATTCCCCCAGAATGGTTTACTTTTGATTTGTGGGTCTTCAATTACAGCTGGTTTATTACACTCCTTACATTAATTCACGTTTTGGTATATATGTTCTCTCTTGTTAAGCAAGATATATTGATAATACAAGTAGAGTAATAAGTAACATAACTACTTTGATATGCAGCAGTATACTCTATCTAATCTGCTAACTTATAGTGCATCCCTCCTAGAGTGAGTCTCCACAACATCTCTGTTTCAAGCCTTTCTAATGCTCACATGAACTTAATACCCCTTCTATTGATCAGCTGACATGTGGCACCATCTCACACTTGGCACCATCTTGCCCTATAGCTCTCCCTTCCTTCATAGTTCTCGAGGCCTCTCCAAGCACTCGAGGCCATCCTTCCCTCAAAAAGAGAGGGAAGAGGGTAAACCCTCTCCCCTCTCTTTTGCTTTTTGCTCGTTTAGGTCATTGTTCTTGCTTAGGTCATAGTGCATTCTTCCTTGGTAGTTCCACCTTTGTGTGCCTGTCTGTTCTGCATTATCCTCTACTCTTTAGCTCTCCATTTGACACTCAACCCAACTTTTCTCATTCCTTTGTTTTCCTACTAACTCCTCCTAGGTTCTTCATGGTTCACTCTCTGGTTTTACTTGCTACTAACATTGATAGATGTTGTCCTTGTAGGCATTTTCTAGGGATTTCTTGAATCACTCACACTCTTGTGCTTTTGAATTTATTTTCTTCCTTCTCTTGTTCACTATTTTGTTTATGGCTACATTCTAAGTTTGTCCAATTTTTGCTCTTTTGTGGGACCTTCAGCTCCATTTTTTCAATTCTGTAGCCTTCTATTTTTGCAACCTTCCACTAATGGTTTATTATTTTGTGTGACACTGTTGAAAGATTGTTGTTTATTATTTTGAGTGGAATTGTTGGAAGCACACAAGTTTGCCTTGGCACTTTGAGCAAAAATTCATGATGAGGAGTATTGACAATTGCTCAGCTACTTTGGCACTACGTGAGGCACTGATGAAGTCGTTGGTGTTATCGTGGAGGTTTACTATGGCCGCTTCCTACTTCCTTCAGTTTTTTAGCATCTTTAGACTCCAATGTCAATAGCGTTGGGTGTGATATACTTTATATATCATGTCCTCTTATGCTTTGCTCTAGTTACCCTCTTACATTTTGATCCATTTCTGCAACCACATCCTTTGAGCATTCTTGTTTTGTTCTACCCCTCCATTCCCCTACTATTTCACTCCTTAGTCTTTTCCCTTTGATCTTTGACTGCTTCTTTCCTAGACCTCTTGTGTTTATGGTGCTCCTACCCAACTCTAGCCCATGTTCTTCATCTTCATCCATGCACTGCATCATGGTGGGCTCTTATAGCACGTTTCCTGTTCCTCTCGCTATTGTTTGCATTGCTGCTCTCAATTTCACTTTCTTTCGTGGCGGACTCTTACATCAAGCTTTCTATTCCTTGCTAACATTGGCATTGCTTCTCTCAATTTCACGTTCTCCACTGTCCATTGGCAATCTGGTATTCTCAATTTGTTGCACTTATGCCTTTTCTGTAGGTTACTTTTGATGCATTTTACATTAAAGCTTTAATACTAGTCTAGCATTGTGATTCAAGTATGTTGTTTATCGGATATGTGCACTTCATGAGTTCTGGATAAACCATTCCTAGAATGGCTTCTACTCTCATATAACAATATATATATATATATATATCACTCTCTCACTTCCATAGCCTCACTCTTCAATTTTGATTGGCTAACAAGGTACCACAAGAAAATTGCTACCATGGGTGCTCATTTTGAATACACTTTAGAAACCTTCTTTATCTTCTTTCTTTTCTCTTTCTTGATTCTTTATCCAACCCTCACTCTTGGTTTGCTTCTCAAGAATATTTCTACATACTTGATTCTCCATCTACTTTTGGTTCTTTGTCTCCATGTGGATCTTTCACTCCTTAATATTTGATATAGCAAATAAACTCATAAGTATTGGCTTCTTTCACACTTGGTTGAGCATAATCATGTAAAGGACTCTCTTCTTCTAGCACCACCTTACTATCCTCTCCTTACCCTAATGTACTAAGGACACTTGCAAAAGGAAATGTCTAAATAGTTCTAGACAAAGAGATGCCATCTCCAAAATCTTCTCCTCCTTGATTTGCACATTGGATCTCAATCTAATTTCTTCACTTTGCTACATTTGGCTATCATATTAAAAGTAATAACTTTTGTACCAATTTCTTGTAATGATCCTTGTGAATTTGATTTTGAAATGCCTAAGACAATCTAATTCTATGTATAATCATGAAAAAATCATCTTTTAATGTATATTTATTATCCCAATCAGGTTTAACTTTAATTTTTCATCCTATCAAGTGCATTAACAAAGGCATTGAGGAAAGCATTGATGCAAACAATGAAGGCATTGACAAAGGCAATGACAAAGGAATTGATGTTACTACACTCATCGCTTAAAATCCACAATTGGAGATGGAGTGGGATAAGGAAAAGGAGAAGGAATGGAAGTAGAAAGAAAGATAGTAAGGATTACATTAGTGGAAAGAGTAGGAAAGGAAATGGGAGAAGAAAAAATGTCCATGGTGTGAGGTAGAAGAGAAGAGGAATACCTCAAAGTTTCATCAATAATGCACCTTCAAATATGAATATGAGAAATATTAGTACATAGAAATCAATTTTTTGCATGAGGAACTTTGAAAATAAACAAGAAGAAATCAATTTGCAAAAATTACACAAAACCCCAATCTCTCTTGACTAACATCCCAATATGTTGATGGCTACACAGAAACTATAGAAATCAACATCTCTTGATGGTGGTGAAGGGAAGGAACCATGAAATTGAACACAAGAAATAAAATAGTCAACAAAAGAAACCATAAAATTCTAAACATTTGGGAGAGGAACTAGTTTTACTCAAAGCATAACAATATCTTTTATGTTCAAATTTCTAAATTCTTCATTTGGAAGGAGAACTAGTTTCACTCAAAGCACAAAGATATCTTTTATGTTCAAATTGCTACATTCTTTGTTAGGAATCCTTAAAAATGCAATGCAATACAATCTTTGAATGTCACTGAAAGCAAAAAGATATCTTTTATGTTCAAAGTGCTAAATTCTTTGTTAGGAATCCTTACAAATGCAATGCAATTCAATCTTTGAAAGTCAAGTGCCATGTGGCATATTCTACAAAACTCTTCCTTCAACATGCATAGCCTTCATTAATTTACTATGACCTTAACTTGCACCCAAGCACATAGATAAATTAGATTTGAAATGGCACATAAAACAATCTACTCATGCATAGAAACTTCTTATGGATGCATTCAATTTCAAAGCACCTTGCTTTTGTTTCCTCATCAAAATTTCTATGGAAGTGGCATTATTTCCATAGAGATTACTTATTTTCCAAATTCAAAACCTTTTAATGAGATTCTAATTATTGCTTTATGGGTACCCATTTTAGAGTTTTAATTATTACTTTATGGTTAAAACTTCTTCTAGGTAGATGCAAAATATTTTATGAGGAGTGAAGATGGAAGTCCTTATGGATATGGGATTTTTCTTATGGGGCAAATGATATTTTAATAAAATGCCTAGGAATCATTTCCAAGGTCAATCCATGGGATTTTACAAGTCTACATATCATTTTCAATTAATTCTTTCTCTCTACTATTTTTTCATATAGTACATAAATTTTTTAATGATAAGGAGATAAGCACAAGTTTGAGGCATATTGATTGGAAAGTATGGGATTCACAAATGTTCCAAAGAAGAAATATCTGTAATCAAAATTTTACTGAAGACTTTGAAAATAGATTAGATATTAGATTAATATATTAATATCCTAAAAATAGATATTAGATTAATATATTAATATCCTAAAAATAGACATTAGATTAATATATTAATATCCTAAAAATAGACATTAGATTAATATATTAATATCCTAAAAATAAATATTTTTAATCAAGGTGCCACTCAAAGAGTGTGAGATGTACGCAATTTGGAAAATGTAAACCTCAAATCAAATCAAATCAAATCAAAAGAGAAGGATTGCATTTTGCTCAAGGAGAGGATTTTTTTCCATAGTGAATAGCACTAAGGATGAAAAAGCTGGGAATGAAATTTTAGGAAGAAGGAGTGAATTTTGCTCAAGAGTAAAGAGTACCAAAGATAAGAAGGCAAGGAATACAAGTAATCCCAATAACATTGACTAGGGTAAGCCTTGTGCATCATGCAGAAGTAGAGATAAAAAACTATATTATATATTAATTATAATTATTATAATACATGAAAATATATTCTCTATTATCTAGAATTTTGCCAAAAAAATAACTCCTTAAATACCACTCCACATGTACTTTTAGTATCCTTTATACTCAAGATCTTCATATTTTTACCACTTGTCAAGCTATCCATGTGAAAATATTGGACTGGAAAAATAGATGAAAATATGGTTTCTTTTTTGCCTTGGTTTAAGACCCATACTAACACTCTTCTAATACTGTACATTGATACTATATTTAGGGTGATGATGGCATATGGATGATTTACTTGCTATGCAATGATTTTGATAGAATTCATAGATGTGATGATGTAAAATATGGCTAGCTAACCCTTGTGGTAAGTCAAACAACATAAGCACAAGGTCATATAAGAGGAGAGAATATTACTATAGAGTCACATGATTTGGATAACATTTTCTAAGGTATTAATTAGCAAATTTAATGAAATATCTAATTTGAATTCAAACATATACATTTGTTTATGTTTTACAGTCCTTGCCTTCCCATCCTTTGTGTGTTCTAGTCTTGAGTAAAATTCACTCCCTTTTCTTGCATTTTGGTTCCTTGCCTTCCCATCCTTAGTGTATTCTACTATTGAGCAGAATTCACTCTTTCTTGAGAAAAATTCCATCCGCCTCCTTTTGATTGATGTGTTTAAATTTTTCAAATTGCCTACATTTTTGTAGTCTTTAGTAGAGCATTGATCACAAACATTTCTTCTTTGGGACATTTATGAATCACAAAATTCTCTCACAATCTTGAGTGGAGCCTTTTTTGTGACATTTGCAAATCTCATATCTTCTTGTCAATATGCTACAAACTTGTGCTTGCTTCCTTGCAATAAACAAAATTGTAAAGTATATACCAAGATACATGCAAAGTAATAAAGTGGAAAAATCAATTGAGAATGATGTGTGGACCAAGGAGTGTACTTTAGATGAGTGGAGTGTAGATAAAAATGAATAATATACTGTGTTAATTTATTTAGGTGGAAAGAATTCATTATCTCTAATAGATTTTGTTCATGAAAAAGTTTACTTATCTTGTAATGCTAAATTTGTGGACAAACTTTTCATGCATCTCAATTAGATCATACATCTATATGCACAGTGATTCTTTTATAGTGCTAATGAACCTCATAAGGACCATGTTATTTTTATAAATAATACAAATAGAAAGCAAAAGACTCTTGTTTGGATGTAGCTTGCAATGGAATTAGTGCAATATCCATGGTGCATTTATAAGTAGAGTGATAATTGCATTGTTTTCCAATCTTGGAAGGGAAGTGGAGTGATCAAATTGAGAAGATAAAGTAAGGATTTTTTCCATGTTTACTTAAATATGATTTCTTGTATATGTGTGATCAATGGATGGATCACCCTTCTCTCTAACACAAAGACCAGCCATTGATGGAGAAATTTATCTAACTACAGAAGATTACTATTCAATTAACTCTCAAAAGTAGTTTGTGATGACAAATGGAAGATAATTCATTTTTCCAGAGGTAATAGTTGAAGATGGTTTTTCCTTTTACTTTACTTTGTTGAGTGTAAATTTTGGTAAAGGTTGATATGTAAATTTGGTTGACTGTATTATGTGTAAATTTGGGGAATTATTGGTTAAGGAGTGTTATGCTTCTATGCAAGAATATTGGGACCATATCACAATATGACATGCTTGAATAAATTCCTATTGTGATTTAAGTTAAATTGCAAAGGAGCATGTAACTATTTTTAGACAACTTAGTATCTCATAGGAAACTTTGGATATATTCCAATGAAACATATGGTACACTCCTTGAATAAGCTTGCATAAAAGATAAACTCTATTTCACCAAATATGTTGCTCAAACTTGACAAAGGGAGTTGAGAATACTTGACAAAGGGAGTTAAGAGTACAATTAAATACTCATAAGAGAAATTATTTTTGTTAAGATGGATTAGTTGTTGTGTTATATTGTGCAAATTTCTTATCAATAGATGTAATATTTGGTCTAAATATGATGGAGAGATTTTATAAACAATAGTCCACTTGAAGAAGTAGACACAAGAAAAGATTAGGAGGATTGTTTCCTCTTGATGATCAAGAGGAAACAAGAATACACATGATGTAAATTTTCCTTGCTTTCAAAAGGCAATCAGAGATATTCTTCTCCAAAAAAAATTTAAAAATTCTTTGCAATGGAATTATGTGAGCTTGCATGCACTAGCATGCATTGGTATGCGGTTGTATTTGTATGCTACTCCTTTGATGTGTACAATAGAGTGTTGGTTGGATGTACTAGGGTGCATTGGGTATGCTCCAGACTTGCTTAAGTACCTTTTTTGGTTATTTGAGGGTGTGTTAAATTCATCTCTTGTATGTCAGGTAATCTTGGATGCATCAGGAGATTGGGTTTTTTGAGATGTGCTTAGATCGCATGAGGTGCTCCTAGTGTTGCTTGGAGTCATGTGTGATTCATTCAATTTTAAAATTGAAAATTGGAACGTGTGAATGTTGGATGAGGAGTTAAGAAGTCATTTTCAAAGGGATACAATGACTTGCTTGCACCCTCTATTTAATGAAATTTTTTTGAGAGACAAGCAACATCAAGAATTAGGATTGAAAGAGTGTCTACAATTGTTATACCAATACTTAGACATATTATCTAGAGGTAGAAATTGGCTTTGTAACATCTGAAATGATATTATATATGATGGACTAAGTAGATCAGATAGATGTATCACTAAAAGAGTACTTCCACTAATATGGTAGGAGCCATAGACACCCTAAAAACTTGAGAGCCAATTTTGAAGGCCTAAACAGATGAATGATTCCCAATGGAAATGAAAATAGAATGATTCCCACTCTTTGGGTCAAAAGGCTAAAATTGGAATGATTTCCATCCTTTTGGCCATAAGGCTTTGCTTCTACACTCCCCCATCTACCCACCTAACCACCTACCAACAACCATCACACTATGTGCCTTGTCAAGAGCTTTCCAATTGTACCTCACCCATGTGATTTTGAGCTTCCTACAAGAAGATTCCCTTTAGATTTCCTCTATTCAAACTTATTTGACCAACCAGATAGGACAAGGACCAACATGTCACCAATCTATGCAACTAATCCAAGGGTGGAGCTCATTAACATGCACCAAATTCATGTATCTGATCCAAGGTGGAGCTTCTGTTGAGGAGATCTTCTTTGCTATATTAAAAAGACAAGGTGCTCCTTTTGGGCATCATAGTATTGAGTGTTGAAGCTGTTTTTTCTCTCTTGTGTTTCTCTTGGGTATTTTTATATCCTCAGAATATTACAACAATTTTAGAATTGAAGGAGAGTCTAAAATTAAAGAATGAGAGGAAAGACATAATAAATTGGGGGAGAGAGAAAGGAGAGAATTTTTTTGCAAATTGAGGAGCAAGAGGAATTTCAAATGAGAGGGAGAAAGAAAGTCCAACATTATGAAAAGAGAGGAAATTTGACCATCAAGTAAGGGTGAGAGAAAAGAGAAAGATAGTTTTGCAAATTGGCATGGGCAAGGAAATTGTGGAAGAAGAAGAAGAAGAAGAAGAAGAAGAAGAAGAAGAAGAAGAAGAAGAAGAAGAAGAAGAAGAAGCAGAAGAAGGGAGAAAAAAATGCATTGTAAAGTTGGAATTTTTTGCATAATTTATTTCAAATTATATTTCAAACTGCATTTGGATAGTTGAGAGCACACATTGATGAGTATGGGAGCGTAATTAATAAGAAAAACATGGAAAATCCAAGTGAAGGAGCCTTGTTAATTAGTTTACATACAATCTTATATCATATGACTTTCATAAGGTGGAGATAGATGGATAAACCCCAAATTAGAGAGTTGATGGAGATCATTTGGGAAGTCATTCTAGAGTTAAATTTGGATTCCATGTGCTTGAAGGTAGCCATTGGTATTAATTATCCACATCCTTATGTGAGTAATTGTCTCAATTATTTCAATCTTCCATTCTCTTTGCATTCTTAATTTTCCTTATTTAGGAAGTCTCACAAACATCCATTACTCCATATACCTCCTCAAAGACCAACTCTAAAATTAAGATTTGAAAATTTTGCACAATGCACACTGTCAAAATCAAGTAAAGCTTGAGCAAACACACAACAAGAAGAAAAGTGTAGATACTAATTTAGTGGAGGAATGGTTCACATCAAGGACTTTATAGTGAGGAAGTATCTTGCTAAATAGTGTGCATGCCTTACTTAGAGGCACTTTTTTAAGATGATGAATGTGCTACTCATCAAATGTAATATCCGAGAATAGAAAAGAAACACAGAAGAGAAAACACAAGTTTCACACTCAAACTTTGGTGCCCCAAGGGAGCACCTTCTCTTTATTATATAACCAAAGAGGATCTCCTCCAAGGATGCTCCACCATAGGATTAAGTACATGGATATGTGACTTGTCAGCAAGCTCCACCTAAGATGGGTGACATGTCTATCTTGGTCCCATCTGGTTGGTCAAACAGGCTTTGACCAAAGGGTATCTTTTAGAGAATCTTCTTGTAGGAGTCTCAAAATCATGTGGATGAGGTACCATTGGAAATCTCTTGGTGAGATAAACCAGGGGGAGGGAAGGACAGCCTTCCCTTTGTTGAGGGGTAATCTGTTTAGGTAATGTCACATTTTTGAGGCCTAATTTATCTGTTTAGGCCTCCAAAATTGCCTTTGAAGTTTTCAAGCCTATTTTGGTTTCTGCCCTATTAATAAAAGTGCTTTTTTGGTGATACCTCCACATGATCTACTTTGTCCATTATGTGTACCATCTTTCCAAATGTCACCAACCCAAATTCTACCCTTAGATCATATGTCTAGCTATTGATTCTAAAGTCTTCAAGCATGTTTTGGTTTCTATCCTATTAGTAGAAGTACTCTTTTGGTGATACCTTTGTCTGATCTACTTAGTCCATCATGTATAATATCCTCCCTTACCAAACCAAATTTCATCTCTAGATCATATGTCTAGCTATTGGTATTACATCCTAGCAAGAAAACCCAAGATGGTATATATACATATCAACATGAAGACCAACATTGCATGGGAAAGGATTATGATTGGCCGGAGTTGATGCTTCTAGAAATTTCAATAGAATTGTTGGTATTACAAAGGTAGCTTATTATCTAGATGGTAGATGCTTCAAGGAGACTTTAGTGAGATAGTTTCTCATGCATATTTCTTGGAGATTGGGTTCATGGGTGACATACAAGAGCCTTGTAGAGGAAGAAAAAGAGGAAAGTGAGTGAGAGTAGAGTAGGAAATAATATTGAAATTATATATTTCTAATTGTGTAAATACCTCTTACTCCACTTAACTAAGGAACTTACACAAGTTCTTGTTTTATTTCTCTTTACTCCATGGTTTGATTACTTTATGATAATAAATTTATTTATGCACAAGTCACCACTACCATGCTTTTTTCTAGAGGTCCCCATCTTAGAGATGTAGAGGCATTAGTTTTAGATGTTCTTTTGGAGTACCTTAGATGATCCTTTAGATAATCTTGAGAAGTAGCTTATACTATTTGTAGTGAGGTAGAGAGAGTGAGAGGTATGAGAGAGAGCTAAAGCCAAGAGAGAGCCCAGCTCAAGGAAGGGAGGTAAAATTATTGAAGAGAATATCTTCTTGTTGAGAAGAATAGTTTACTAGTAGAGAAAGGGAACTCTTTAGGTTGAAGGAGGAGAGTAAAGCAAAGTGAATGGTTGACTTGGATTTGATTGTACTGAAGGGAGAGATGATGATCAAGACTTGAGAAAAAACCAAGGGTTCTATGGGAGAGAGTTGTATATTACTAGGACTATGTTCAAGGAATCTTCCTCTAATCTACACAAGCCCAAGGCTTGGAATTCCTCCATTACACAAGAAGTTGAGACCCAAATAGACTTAGAGATGCCACCTCATGGGGCATAGGCTATAGGTATAGAGATGCATATACTTATGAAAATTATTATGGGCATAAAGGTACAGACTCATGCTGTATAGATTATGGGTAATATGGTCATAACATATGTTGACCATATGTTCTACTTTTCCGAAAAGGCATATGTTACACAAAGAGGTCTTTGTATGAAATATTAATCTTAGGCAGTTCTTGACACTACATAACTTAAAAGTCTGGTCAACACACCACTTCCAAAAGTGAATTGTGAACACAAAGGATCAAACACACAAGGCATCTAGTGCTTTGGTTATGCAGATACACCACATTGTGTACTATAGAAACAAACTAGATTGATTGGAAAATGTCAAAGAGCTTAGAAGCTCTTTCACTTACTCACCTTGTATAGAATTGAATATAATGCACAACAAGTTTGCAAAGCTTAAATAGGTAAGTGACTTGGGAGTAAATCTAATATCTAATTATTATTTTCTATCTATTTAATTATTTAATTGTTCCAAAAAAGTAAATGGCATTGACTCTTCTATTTCTTTAATAGTTGAACACTCATAGATCTTGAAAATCTTATAATGTTTATTTCCTTTATTATAGTCAATTCTTCCTTTAGATCCTTTAGGACTTAATATAGCCAAGAACAATACCTCCACAATGGGAATGCAGAATTTTAGGTCCAAGGCTCCAAAATCAATGGTCGAGTTCTCTGAAATTTATGTGTTAGTATTTGCCCGTCAATTTAGCACCAAATCAATAAACACTCAAGAGATTAAGATGTTTATAAATCCCACTACAGACCTACAATCAAAGCTATCTTTTACTCATCAAAAGCTCTTTCAAAGAAAATTCCAAAAAGGTAAATTACACCTATATTGGACTTGTGACAGCTAGGATATGGTGTATTGAATCTGTTGCCACTTCAACTTTAAAACCAATTGAAATTACAACACTTTAGATACTCATTAGTTCCATTAGAGACATCCAAACTCTGCAATTTGTGTGGCAATGAGAAGTCCTTGAAAAGGCACTTTTGATGAGACAAACATTGTTTCATTTGGACATGTAATGACAAGGATACAAGCCCCAACATGCATGCTGAAAAATTCATTTATAATGAAGATCTTTTGGTCTTGTAGCCCTTGGACTTTTGTATTTATGGTCTTTGGATGACCTTTGAACTTTGTAGCACAGTTCACTTTACTTCACTTTCAATCTTCTCAAGGACAAAGACACTTCCAAACTCACCACATTTCTTTATCAACAAGGAATACAAGAAATGTGCTTCCTCACACATATATAGAACCCTCATGTTATAAGTAAAAAGGAGAGGAAAAAAATGAAAAATAAAAGATTTTAAAATTTTCAAATACAATATTTATTTAGAAGATTTGCAAAGGAAGATATTAGTTTTGGACATTAGATGTTTATGTTTATTATGTGGGATAATAATATTCTCTCCACCCAATTGTGTGAGGTGATATAGTGGTTTAGATGGACTTCTTACAAAGTACTTTCAAATATTTACCACAACTTGGAGTTATAGAGTTCATTTCATGTTTTGTGATCTTATTTGAGCTTATTATGTAGACATATAATTCCAAGGCAAGGTTGCTATAGCTCTTGCAAATGCATGTGAGATGAAGGTTTCTCTTTGAAGGAGTACCTATTGGGGTGCACCTTATTGGTTTGTTCACCAAAGAAGGTTCACCCTTGAGAGGTGTTTTAATTAGACCTTATACTGCTCTTCTTGAGTTATCTCTACCACTTTGAGATATCTTAATACTTGATAGTGATGGAGGTCCATATAACGGAATCATCTCCATGGTATTATCTACTCTCCTATATTTACTCATTCTTAGATTAGAGTAGGTAAATCATACACTTCATCATGCAACCTTTTGATTGCTTCCTTAGATGGATTTGGAGTACGCATGCAATCCATTGCGTTGTTTTTCTTGGAAGAGTGTGCTTTAGGTTATCTTCAAGATTATAGTGCAAATCCATATGAGATGGCTGAGTTTTTCAAGATTTAGTTATGATCCCATGGAAAGGTAATATATGTGATGTTATAGTCCATGATAGATTGTAGTCCTATGGGGCACACCTTGAAATGTGATATACGTGATGTTATAGTCTATGATAGATTGTAGTCTTATATGCACATTTTGAAGATTGCACTAGAATACATTAGCCACATAGATGATAAAGGCAAATATACTCATCATGTGGACTCATTATCCGACCACTTTTACATTTGAATATTGGTATCTCTTCACCTCACTAGCACATTGCATGACCATTTATATATATTTAATGTCCATTAGTATATTTGTAATATTTAAAAAACATCTTCTCCAATTTTGTATTTGTAATACTTCACACTCATCTTCCTCTCAATCCGATGTTTCAAATCCAGTGGTATATATTTGAATATTTGATGTCTATTTGCATCACCTCACAAGCTCTTCGTCATGCTACAAGTATCTTCTCCTCATTCCTGCCTCTGGGTCACATAGAGCACTTTTATACTCAAATATACGGTTACTCGAGGAGTGCTTATGAGTAACAGAGCATGAATTTCATATATCTCTAACATAGGTCAAACATCAGGTATATACTCAATCTCCTTCTCCTGATCAGCAGTATTCTCTCTCATCAAACATTGCCTAATAGCTTTTGATATGATAAATCGTGTGTCTCTTATATCAAGATATTATACCTAGATATATACTATACTATAGAGATTTATATAATTGTAATACTCATTTGTATTCCTATTTGTAGGAATATGGCTTTGCATTCAATCACTATGCATTCTTAGATTTTATCTTTGACTCTTGTTGACTTGAAATGTATTTTGATGTCTTTTGAGTTACTAAAGCCTAATATTACCCATTCATTAGAAATATCTTCTTGAATATGATGTACTGAATACCGTATTTTATATATATATATATATATATATATATATATATATATATATATATATATATATATATATATATATATGGTGAAGGCGGGAGAGTGTGGAGGCAGGAGAGAAGAGGGAGAGATGTGAGACAATTTTTATAATTTCTGAGGGCTCTCTAGCATGTAGCATTCAAGTGAATAGTTTATTCTCTTCGTTTTTTAATTTCAGTTCCATTGGCACCTAGATTGAAGACTATGGAGAATGGAGTAGAAAGTTATGAAGATTTTTAGCTTTTTTAGGGTTTAGAGTGATCATTATACGTTGAGAGTGATGTGTTGGGAATTTCAATTTCTAATTCTTGGTTTTCATGATTAAGTTCCATGGGAATTTAGTTTGAAAATTTTGGAGATGGAAATTGAAAGTTATGAGAGTTTATAGATTTTAGGGTTTGGAGAGATTGTTTTCTTATGTGAGTTGGGATGTGAGGGGTTGTGGTTTTGCAGATATGGGAAGATATGGAGAGGAGAAACATGTGTTACTATCACTATTCTTGTGCTAGCCATGGCTACACCTTCCCATGTGGGGTTGCCTAGAGCGGGTTGAGATACACCATGCCCGGTGTGTCACCGACGCTTTACCTTGCAAGGAGTAAAGACCCATGTGGGAAGGATGCACAAGGACTATGATTGGACCACTTGGGATGCCCACGTGAGACGAGCGACCACATTGACAGCAATGACATTCGAGATTACTCACACTTTGTCTATACCTTTGCTGATCATTCCAGGGATACCGATTGAGTCGTGGGAGTGGTTAGCTTCTCAAGCGGGTTGCATTTTGGAGTTATTTGAGACTAGTTTTCCATGTCCACGTCTATTCCATAGGCTACCCCACACACTTCATGATGAGGCTAGACAGGCTTTTTGCCTACCACTGGATCGTTTGGCACGTGATCCCTTGGACGAGTTAGCATGGTTCCTATTCCTCCTACTCCCTCGATGGTGTCTTTGTTATGCTAGAGGGGGACGTGCATGGCATAGAGAGGTGGCGGCGAGATTTTTTCAATTCCGAGTGGGGGATTGGGCAGCCCTTCAAGAGGAGTCTATTAGGGCTACACAATTTAGGAGACAGGCATCGCCACACGATACCATAGATTCTACTCGAATACGATGATGTAGGACATTGGGTCAAGCGGGAGAGTTTAGTAGAGCAACACGAGCGCTACACCCTTTTTCTATAATGAGTCCTACTGATGAGACCATCTCTTCCCTACGCTCATTGCATCCGATAGCAGTAGAGGGACTACCACTAGAGGTCTTAGATTATCAGCCTGAGCAGCCTTTATGTCTTGATAGGTCGCTATTTGCACAAGCATTGTGCACTGCCCCTTGCCTTTCCTCAAGAGGCTTGTCAAGGATGGTTTATGAGCACCTTAGAGATTACTTCTAGGCAGACAATCCTTCTAGTGGTTTTTCCGAGTTGTTTCAGGTGGCTGTAGCAGTAGCCAGAGGAGACATTCTTATGTCTGTTGGTCGGGTGTTAGGTGCTAGTTGACTTCTTGCGATGGAGAAGGACATAGGAAGCATTAGACCGATTGCTATTGGAGAGATTTTTTTGCGTTTGGTCAGCCGTACCATTGTCCTTCAGCATCGTTCTCACTTTCGACACCACCTTAGTCCACATCAGTTTGGAGTAGCTATACTTGGAGGATGTGAGGCTATATCTCTAGGCATTAGAGCACTCATAGATATCCATCGAGAGTGGGTCGTCCTACAGGTGGATGTTGAGAATGCTTTTAATAGCGTCTCACGTGCATCCATCTTTAGAGAGCTTAGGGAGGCTGGTGGATCCTTGGCAAGTCTCATTCCTTTTGTGCAGTCTTTTTATGGCTCTCTTGCTTCCCTTTACTACTAGCATGGTGGTTCACAGGAGGGAGTCACCGTCTTGGAGTAAGCTGTTGGTACACGTTAGGGAGATCCTTTGGGGGGGGGGCTTATTTGCCATGGCTTACTTTAGAGCTCTCCTATCTACTACTTTGGCCATGCCAAGTTGTGTATTTCCCTCCTTGGCAGATGATACACACATCGTAGGCCCTATAGATCAGATTAGGCAGGCCTTTGACTACTTGACTACCAAGCTACATCTAGTAGGCTTGAGAGTCAAGGTGTCAAAGTGTAGGGTATGGTCCCCTTTAGGTATCCCTCCCCACCTTGAGCTTCCAGAGGGGTGTATCACATCCACAGATGGACTTTGTGTTCTTAGAGTGCCAGTAGGATCGGAGGATTTTTTCACACGCTTCTTGGACGTTGCTCTTGCAGAGGATGTTCTCCATGTGGATGACCTTCCATTACTAGGAGATCCGCAGGTGGCATTTGGTATACTCTCTTCCAATATTGCTCGTCGACCATCCTACCTCATTCATATAGTTCCCCCCTCACCGTCCTTCCTATCACGTCTGAGAGCATTTGATAGGAGGATTATGGGAGTCTTTGGTGATATTATTGGACCAAGGACTTTTGAGTGTGTGACAGGGGATTTGGCACGTAGACAGACGGCACTACCAATCTCATGTGGTGGGGTTGGCTTGCTCTCTATGGAGGAGGTGGCACCTATAGCATTTTTGGGTAGTTGTGCTCTCTTGGCACTCCTACTTTCTTCTCATTTTGTGGTTGCTGATAGGCCGGTTTTGGAGACTTATGTGACAAAGGTGGGAGGAGGAGCCTTTTCTCTCCAGGTGTTATTGCGGCAGACGAGAGATAGTCTATCCTCACGAGCACACAAGGTTTTTCCACCATTTGCTTCACTATCGTCAGATTGGACTAGAGGTTTACAGTCTTCCTTGATGGAGCAACAGTGTGAGCATACGCTACATTCTCTCTTAGTTGACTTGTCCATTCCTTAGGCTACTAGAGCACGTCTATGCTCTTGCTCCGGCAAGAGTGCAGGCTCGTGGATCCTAGCTTGACCGTGCATTAGGGCTTTCCGACTCGCACCAGCTACTTTCTTTACAGCAATGAGGTTTTGCCTAGGTTTGGTCCACCTATCTGCAGCTTCACTACTCACATGTGAGTGTGGTTCTACACTAGATGCAGCGGCGGTCCACATGACATTGTGTCCTTTTGGAGGACATAGGATAGCTACCCATGATGCCATTAGAGACATAGTGTTTGCTATGGTGCGAGAAAGTGGATACTTGGCTTGGAGGGAGCGTTTGTATGCTTTGCAGACAACACGTGTTAGGGCAGACTTATACTTGGTCCGAGATGATCAAGTGATAGTAGTGGATGTCGTGGTCACGGACCGCATACAGTTTTAGAGGGAGTGATTACCCATCCCCCTGGATGGGCGACGAGTGCAGCAGCAGGTCGCAAGGTCTCCAAGTATAGGGGCATGCAGCGAGGTCACCTCTTTGTTCCTCTAGCCTTGGAGTTATATGGAGTGATGGACACGGCGTTTGACACATTTGTCAAGGAGTGCGCGAGAGCTTACCATGTTAGGCGACAGGAGGTACCACTCTCATACTTTGTAGCATATTTTAGACAGCATGTGTCCATTGCTCTACAGAGGGCAGTGGCTGGTGCAATCCATAGGAGAGCAATCACATTAGGTGATGTTTCTTTGGATGCTCCAGTTGTGTGTAGACCGTACGACTTGCATAGCTCGGATATCTTAGGTGCGGTAGGGCAGATTTCTCATACAGACTCTATTGGGGCTTAGCCCATGTTACACTTTTTGTCTCTCCCTTGTACGGCTTGATGGGGTCTTCCCATCCTTCATTTTTCCTACACGATTGCCTTAAAATAATTTAAAAAAAAGTATATATATACACATTTTCTTTTCTCATTATGATGTTTGAGTATAGTATTACACGATTGCCTTAAAATAATTTAAAAAAAAGTATATATATACACATTTTCTTTTCTCATTATGATGTTTGAGTATAGTATCTTTCATGCTAGATGCTTTTCTGCATGAATAGCCTTTGGATAATACAAAGGTTCTTGTTTCATAAAGGTTCAAGTATACTTTTCCAATAAGTTGATGATTTTAAAAACTCTCTTGCCTATATCATCGTATACATGTGAACATCGATAAATTTAAAGAAATTAAAAAATAATTTGAATGTTTTTTCGGTCTCCACATCGTGCGATGCAATGCTATGCTGCTGCTCTTCAGTTGTTGAGATTACGTAGGACAAAAATAGTACTTTCACATGAAGGTATTGGACCACATTTGCTCCTATTCCACTTACTCCTGTAATAACGTTATCTTCTGTTTCTCGAAGTTGAAAATATGATTTCTCTTCGATTGCGCTCATTTTCCAAAGCCCACTTGTCGTATTGAGGGTTGAGCTTTACTTGGATGTATACTCTTTTTCAACATCTACCCTTTTCATAAGAGAGGGTGTTGCTTCTCTTAGACGAATTACATTTCGTGCCAGTTGCTTTTTGGCCGGACAGTTTTTATTCTTTTAACAAGAAACCTCGAAAGAGGCCAAGTAGTATGTATGCCCCGAAGGAAAAAGAAACGAACGCAAGGCACCAAGAAGTTTGTACTTTGGTCTACTCAACTCATGAATAAAGAAGACACACTCAAGATAACTCACCTTATATAAAAGTGAAGAAACACACAATGTCAGCTAACATAAATTTGAGATGTTTTATGAAACAAGTGTAAACTATGGCCCAGAGTAATGTTTATGAAAATTAGTGAAATTTGTTACGAAGACAGGTGATAAAAAAACTCATTCATTTGTGCATACTTCATATATATATGGATAGTATTGTGCATTTAAAATGCACAATACTATCTACTTTCCTAGTATATGTCGAACGATTTTATCCTAGTATGAAATAGGTTTTCATATTTATTTTATTGTTTTTTTACTGATTTATTTTTGGTTGAAATAGGTTAATATAGGGCTGATAGATCCTACAAATTTGTTTCCAGAACAGTTGGCAGAATGTTTCCACTCGGTGTCATAGTTCGAGTTGACTTCGGACTTCAGACTAAGGGCCACTTCTCTCCAGTGAGAAGCAAAGGCAAGAAATACCGTAGTTCATGCTGGAAGCATGACAATCGGAGTGAGAAATTGATTAAGGAGCGGCATTCCAATTGAGCACAGGAGATCCACGGAAAAGAAGGACCTCGTGTGCTCGATCTGGAGACTCCAAAGTAATTTCGAAGCAGGCATGTGAATTGCCTTCCCAGGTAAGATTATATTAAATTCTGGAACGTGCAGAAGACTTTCTGTGTTCTAGAAGCCGACTCAAAGTCGCAATACTACTCAGGTACACTGTCATGCTCTCTAAGAATAAAAATATACATATTCTCGGTACTCTAATTTGGAAGTAACAGAAGGACATGGCGTCAAGCAAGCCATTGGTTAAGATTAAGCAATTGCAGAAACTGCTGCGGGAAGAGCCAACCATCTTTATTCATTCCACTTGATGTTCCCCAAAGGAAGGAGCTGGACAATTTTAATTCGCAAATCATGATACCATGAAATAGAAAACCTCAGCTTCATTTTGGACAGTGATCTCAAATCACTCTCAAGACAAAACAGTTTTCATTCAGGACAGTCCCAGGGTATCTATCTGCGCTACATCTTGAACTCTATATCGTACAAGAGGCTGGACGACACCGTCCACATAAATATGTTAAAGCTCTTACTGTACGTGGCCAATCCAGCAAATGGTATATGATTCAATGCTTAGACCTACAGCGGAAAAATCAGTCCTTTGAATATACTCAGACAGGTCAGAAGTAATCTTCTCTAATTGGAAGTTTCTGTTGGCCTCCGATCGAAACCACGGAAGCATAAATGAATGAACTTTACGTAATCTAGATATACACGGTATCAGCCATGGCAGGGCCCCTGGTGTGCACAAGCTCTGATTATATCTACAACGGAGGGCATCCACACACAAAAGGTCCTTCCACTGCTGTATTCTTCAAAGAGAATCTTTCCACTTGAGTATCTCTCAATTACACGAGGTGGACAACGGCCTGAGAATCAATTCTGTTCCTGCTCAACCACTGTTCTCATCGCATTTCCACCTGGATGTGGGGACGCAGCTCAGATAGTGGCACCAACTGCATTCCTTATTCACGTTCACCTCCCTAAACAACGCTATGATGGCACCGGAGTATCCAGCGAGCAGCAGAAGCAATGACACCACCCACAAGATATACTGCATAGGCGTGTGTTTCGACACAGGCAAGTCTGTGTTTCTGTAGTCGCGTAAGTTCATCCATCCGTACTGTGGTTTGACTAGAAACACGAAGCCCAGTAAGAACCCACCAAGGAACCCTCCAATATGAGCAAAATTGTCCACATGGGGCATCAAACCGAAAGCCAGATTTACTGCTACGATAATCACCAGAGACCACAGAGCTAAGCATTTGTTCGCGTAGATAGTCCAATTTGTAATGAGATCCGACATTGAAGCCCCAAGAAGACCGAACAGCGCTCCTGATGCACCCACTGAGATTTGATTTTCGATGAACAAGGAGGACAATAAACTGCCGCCAAATCCAGACACAATGTAGACAATTCCAATCCTGAGAAACCCGAACTCCCGTTCTAACCTCAGGCCAATTAAGAGAAGTCCAATCATGTTGGCGAGAAGGTGAAACACTCCAGCATGTAACCACATGCAAGTAACCAAACGCCATCCCTCATCTTTGTCAATAATAAGGCTTCTTTCCAATCCTCCCATCGTACGAAGAGTCGCAGATGAGGGTCCAAGTAGAGGATTCTCGTGCCATGGTTGGAAGGAGAACCTGCCCAGCCACCGTAGTAGGCACTTACTCTCGTCGGATTTGTCGGGGCAGTTGTTGTAGTACATAGTAATTATAAAAACGACTATGTTGGCAATGACGAAAAACGGTACGAGGAAAGCGAAGTGCCTCCTTTCTTCCATGGCCATAGGAACCATTCCAGGCTGACTTGCAGCATCTGGGTAGACGTAGTTCTTGCCGCTGTTGGTCCTCTTCCTTAAGGATCCGTCGTGCTCCACATCAATCTCGTGCCTCCCTGATGCCCCCATTCTCTCTCTCTCTCTCTCTCTCTCTCTCTCTCTCTCTCTCTCTCTCTCTCTCTCTCTCTCTCTCTCTCTCTCTCTCTCTCTCTCTCTCTAGACTCTTATGTTCCAAGACCTCTACTTCCCCAAATAATGGAGAAACCAAACAACTGAAGCCAAGAGCTCTTAACGTCACTACCTATCAATCCTCTAGCTCGAAGATCCGCCTGTCAAGGTACGCACAAAGAATTTGCCTCCCCGATGCGTATCGGACTAATAAAACACTTAGACAGTCTCTTCACCTTAGTGTCCCGATAGCCTCATTCCGAAATCACCACTCATTGCCCCGCTGTAAACCAAACTTCAGAGACCAAAACAACGAGGATGTTCACAAGAAGTATGTCAGGAGCACAGGAAACTTGAACGATGATCACTGACCGAGATGGACTCCGGACTGACCCACACGGTTTCAGCTGGAAAATCTCCACAACTTGCGGTAAAGAAACGAATTGAAGCTCAGCAGGTTTTCCCAGCGCGTGCTAGTGGGCTACAGCATTCCTACATCGTGCTTCGCCTGATCCCCCGGGTGACATCTTACTCTCATTGCCCTTCCCAGCCGAATAGCATAACCACTGAATGGGCTAAAAGTAAACAGAACAGAAGGCAACAGACAAACAGGTCGTCCGACGCGTGAAACCAAAGAAACGAGAACTGGGACGGGACATCGATGTCCACACTGAACTGCGCGGACGTCCCTAGCGGCCTAGCCCATATTTTAACCACGGGACTGGATAAAGTAAAACCGAACAGAAGCGAACATACAAACAGGTCGGCTGACGCGTGCAACGAAAGAAACGAGAAGTGCGACGGGACGTCGACGTCGACACTGAACTGCGCGGACGTTGGCAAACGCCAAGAAACGCGCATCCGAGAGCACGATGTAGACCGCATCCTCTCTGTCCTGCATGGTCCTGCCATCGTGTCCGATTCACGTTTGTTGCTAGTTACTCACCATTTGACAAAGCACATGGCTGGGCGATCACCCCAGCAAGGCAAGTTGAAGTAGAGTGGTCCTGGTCCTGGTCCCGTTGACACGCTATCTCGTTCTCGAGGTACTTTTACATGGGTTTACTTTCCAGTAAAGTAACTTCTGGGTGTAATCCAGGTTATTCATTTTACACAAATGAAGTGGGTTCTAGTATCCAAGGGGAGGTAATTTGCGAGGCATTTGGTAGTAGGAATCAAATACATACCGCCATGAAGGAAGAATCGGTGATTAGGCACTAGGTTCGAATGCGTCAAATTAATTTTTTGGTGAAGGTTTGAAAGTGGCATATATAAATTTAAAGGTTTTAGAACGATTAAGTTAATCGAAGACGGTTGTTATTTTATAAATGCAAAGAAAGTGGATTTGAAAATTTTGATTGAAAAGATATCATTATGATAATGGTATTTTTAATTCATTATGTTTGAATCGAACATGAATTTATGGTTTAGGGATTAATGATATTAGTAGGAAGGTCCAAAATATGATCTCAGCCTCTCTTTTTTTAATTGAATTTCATCTGTCCATGACTTAGATGACCTTGTTTTGGATTTAAAATTCAAGATTAAGATTTGAAAGTGATGTATATGTAAACGTTAAAAGTCAATCAAGGTAATCGAAGAGTGGTGATTTTTTTAATGCAAAGATAATGAATCTTGGAAGAGTGGTGATTCTTTTAATGCAAAGATAATGAATCTTGAAAAGAAATTGATTGAATTATTATTATTATTATTATTATTATTATTATTATTATTATTCTTGTTGTTGTTATTATTATTATTATTATTGAAAATGAATCAAACAATGAATTTAAGGCTCAAGGATTAATGATATTAAAATGGAGGTCCAAAATATAATGTCAGCCGTATTTTTATTCAAAGGTTTTCAAATTCATTCATCCTTGACTTATTACGATGGCCTTGTTTTGGATTCCAAACTCAAATTTAGCTTGTATAGAATACGAGGTCGAAGGTAAAGGATCTGGAGTCAAGAAGTTTAAAGTAATTCAATGATAAAAAATTTTTTTTATAGGAATTAGTACTAATAATTATACATAGTGATAGCGAGAATATGTTACAAATTTAAGTTTTCATATCCATGGAATTATGATTGATAGAAGGGGTAGATCTGGCCTAAAGAAAAACAATTTATCTCATAAATGTGTAGACCAAATCCACATATGAATCTATGGATTTTGAGTCCTCAAGAGACTTATAAAATTTAAGATTAATCAAAACAAGAAATGTAGAAGGATTCACAATGCTATACCCTAAAATGAAAGGAATAGTAGGTTATCTTTTGATCAACCATTTTGAGTATCTTGATGGATATCAATAGTGTATATATTTTCACAAAATTTATCACTTTGATTAATCTCAATCTTGTTTGCAAAGATACGATAGAATAGTCAACTATTTAGGAACAAACTCTTCTTAGTTGAAGTATGTTTTGGTCTATCTAAGCAAAGATATAAATAGAAGAAGTCCGAAGCAAAAGGCACTCAAAAGGAAAAATTTCAAATTAGAGACATCTCCAATTTATGGTTGGAGGCAAGGAACTCCAATTCAAGTACCTTTGTACCCAAAGATGTTTGCCTCCAAAGACCTTTTGCCCAGACACTGTTGCATCCAGAGGACATACATAAATTTAAATGACCCCCACATCTTTGAAGAACTACTTACAAAGATCATGCATATTCAAGGAGGAATTTGCATGAGTGGAAGAGAGCAACTTGCCAAAGGTATCCTTCACATGTGTGGAGAGTGACAGCTCCGAAACCACTCAATCATTGAAAAATAATGACTAAAGAATCTGGCTATAAAACCAAGTACCCACTAATCAATTTCAATTTTCATAGGGTAATTTTATTTTCAAATTTGAGTGAGTTTAGGAATCTCAAGCCTTAATCCGCATTTGCAATTCTTACCATCTTTGCAATTGTACATACTTTGCATTTGTACTTAACCCCAACTCTTAGTACTTAGCACCAACTCCAATATGAAACATGGTGTGTTTGTCCAAAAACCCATGAGAAAGATTTCCAAAGCCATCCTCCATAGCTTAGTAGTCAACAAATTGGC
This sequence comes from Lunularia cruciata, assembly GCA_948567375.1. Taxonomy (NCBI): domain Eukaryota; kingdom Viridiplantae; phylum Streptophyta; class Marchantiopsida; order Lunulariales; family Lunulariaceae; genus Lunularia; species Lunularia cruciata. The sequence goes on along the minus strand of OX419759.1, from coordinate 34,954,159 downwards.
AATCCATTATAGAAGTAATGTGATCTAGAGCAAGCTGGAAGTTGAATGACTTCTAAATGATCTATGAGATGAGGAGGAGGCATGAAGGCAAATTGTTGATCAAGAAGTACAAGGAAACAGATATGAAGTAAACAACAATAGAAGAATTTGTGCTAGTGGAGGAAGAAGTGGCGACCATGAAGGTAATGAAGAAGAGGATACCTCTAGCAAAGTCTACACAACCAATAAAGAGACCTAGATGAAACCTCAAGTTATACACGTAAATTTGGATGCAGAGGAAGAAGAAGAAGAAGAAGAAGGATCTTTTACATTGCAGGGCTTTGTAGTAGGATCCAAGAGAAGGGAGCAGTATGAAGATGCACAATCAACTCCAAACTTGGAGCATAGAAAGGACTAGGGTGAAACATCACATCAAACTGAACTACCTCCAAGTCTTGACCCTAAAGCCAATGTCCCCATAGAAGAGCAAGTGGATACCAAAGGAAGACAAGAATAAGAACTTTGCCCCAAAGTTCAGCAAGAAGCCAAACACTATTGCTTAGAAGCATACGGGGAACCCAAAGTAGGAGTTGAAGTAGAGAAAGAAGGTAAAGACTCTTAGAAGGAAGTGCAAATTCAAAGTAAGAGAGAGATTGGGTCAAGAAATCTGAGTGCTTATGAATGAAGGAGTGAAATTTATCATAAATTTGGTAAGAGCAACACTACAACTAATGGAAAGTCTACTACCACAATACTAGATGGTCTACTCTAATCTGGTTGATTACAGTAAACTAATTCAATGAATCCACAAGATCATCTATACTCGGAGTGCAAATGAGGGCAAATGGAAGGAGGAAATGGTAAAGGTGAGAAACCTATACATGGAGGAGCCAAAGAAGGTAATAATCTTGTGCATGAAAACTTCAAAGTGAAGAGACAAAACACTTCCTTTATAGTGGATTTTATCCACTGCAAAGATGTCATCCAAAAGTTGCAAGGAGAATTGAGTGCACTTTGGCTAGAATAGAAGTAGAAGTAGCTTAGGCAAAAAGACCAACTAAAAGTCAAGGACAAAGAAATGACAAGCATTCATGGTAATTAAGCATTTCAAAGTTTGGATCATGAACTTGGAATTGCAGATGGCCAAGTAATGCAAGGAGATGACCACCCAATTAGAGCATTTGGCAAAAGAGCTGCAAAGAGAGAAGGAAGAGAAGAATTTGGATTGAAGATAACTTACTAGCCTCCTTCAACTATTGAATCTCCTTTTGCTTCTCTTCCTCTAAGTGTTGGGTATTGGTCTTAAATGGAACGAAGAAATGAAGACAAAAACCCAACACTTGGAAAAGTAGAAGCAGAAGGTGATTCAATAGTTAGAGGAAGCCAAGGATCACTTTGTAGGTATGTTGGAGGAGAAGGAATTGAGAGCGACAAGGCACAGATTGATGAGCTTAAGTTGCAAGTCCAAAAATTAAAGAGAAAGACCTACAAGGAAGAGAAAATAGACCAGTTAGCTATTTGGCTCAGAGACCATTTGGATAAGAATTTCATAAAGACTTGTGATACTTATTTGCTAGAGATAGCAAAATACAAGGAGTAGACAAAAATCCTTAGAAATTTTTAAGGCAAAGATAATTCTTTGTATTAGGTCAAAGACACTTCATTGAAAGAAGTTCTTCATAGTTGTAGGAAGTTTGGAGTAGGAAGTTATTTGAAGACTTTGTGGTTATAAATACTTCAAAAGGAAGGCCTTTGGAGTTGTATATAACTTTGTAGTTGTGCAAGTCTTTGGAGTTATAAGTCCAAAGTGTTGTAAATTCAAATTTTGTGAAAATTCAAATTGTTAGGTTTATCACCCTTTGTCAAAGGATAATAAACCTAACACCTCTAATACTCCAAGGATAGGAGACTCTCCAAGATAAGATACAAGAGAAAACACAAGCTTCACACTCAATACTCTGATGCTTCAAAGGAGCACCTTCTCTTTATAATACAACAAAGAGGATCTCTTCCAAGGAAGCTCCACTCTTGGATCAGATACATGGATTGGTGACATGTTAGCAAGCTCTACTCTTATCTCAATTGCCTACATGGGTGATATGTTGGTGTTTGTCCTATCTAGTTGGTCAAATAGGTTTGATTAGAGGGAATCTTTAGGGAATCTTCTTGTAGGAAGCTCATAATTGCATGAGTGAGGTACAATTTGAAAGCTCTCAATGAGACAAATAGTGTGGAGAGAATACAAGATTTTTCTTACAAAAGGAAATAATACATTTCCATTTTTTGAGGCCTAATTCATCTATTTAGGTCTTCAAAATTAGCTTTGAAGTTTTTAGGCTATTTTGGCTTTTGCCATATTAGTAAAAGTACTATTTTGGTGACATTCCTATCTGATATACCTAGCCCATCATGCATAAAATACTTCTAGATGTTACTAAGCTAATTTTCACCTCTAGATAATATGTCTAGCTATTGGTATTACAGACCTCTCACCTCTTAAGACACAATGTACTCATTACGAAGTTGTTGCTCAAAAAGATTTAACTAGCACCAATGCATTGGTCAAGTTGGCTGCTGGTGCCCATGCTGCCTCATATAGTGGGTACCCTTTCCAATGTACAAGATAGTCCACATGTGGATGGCGAGTACCATAGATGCATTTTTGGAGAACGCGTTCAACTTCATATTCCTCCTTGTCACCAATGAGGGTTGGACAAGGTCAAATTTCTTGTATGGAAGAGAAGTAGGGCAGTCAAGATGCGTATCTATGTAATAAGGAAACATTAAATACTAGATGAATCTTCATGTGTGGTGGTAGCTTGAGGGGGTAGGCTAAATCATTGATTTGATGAAGAATAGAGAAATGTCTAACAAAACAAGGTCTAAGCTTACGAGAGCCAACTAACGTGAGGTTGGAAGTTGACAACTAGACTTGATCTCCAACATTGAACTCCATGTGTTGGGAGTGTGCATCTACATACTAATTTTGTTGATTTTGGGCAATCTACAACATGTGCTTGTCATTCTCCACATCTTGTTGGATGCTAGAAACAAAAGTGTTGACTACATCAACCTTGGTAGTCACTGGACAGACCTTCATCAAGCTTGAAGGTGTGAAAGGATGCTCTCCATATGTGAGGAAGAACGGTGTGACTTGTGTGGAGGCATTCATTGAATTATTGCAAGCAAATTTCACCAATGGGAGTAAGGTGTCCCACCTCTCTTGCTCATATAAGGTGAAGTATTGGAGCATGTCCTCAATGGTGCAATTTGCCCACTTTTTTTGTCCATCAGTCTGTGTATGGTATGTTGTGGACATGGCCAATTTGGTTTTGAAGAACCCAAAGAGTGTTTTCCAAAATAAACTAGTGAATTGAGTGCTTCTATCTATGATGAGCACTCGAGATAGTCCATGGTGAGAGAAAATTGCATTTAAGTACAATTGAGCTAGTTGTGTGGCAATCACATCCTTGGTGATAGGATGCATATGAATCATTTTTTTGAGTTGGTCGACAAAGACTGTGATGGAATCAAACCCTAAGGTGGTCTTAGGGCAATTGGCAAACCATATCCATGCTTACCTATTCCCAATGTTGTGTAGGAGTGGGAAGGGGTGGAAGGAGTCATGTGGGAGCTTGATTAGAAGCTTTATTTTCTTGACATAGTAGGCAGCTCCAAACATATTCAATCACATCATTGCTCATCTTGGGCCAATAAAAATTGCGTTTGATTGCATCCAAGATCTTGTCCACTCTAACATGACCTACAATTATGGAATCATGATATTTTTCTAAGATGGTGGTTTTTATATCTATGGCATCCGGGATCCATAACCTACCATCTCAAAAGGTGAGTCCTTGGGTGCTAGTCATGCCTTTGGATGATTTAGCACCTACAATCTATGGGTCAAGTTTTTGTAGCAATAAGAGTCCTTGGCCAAAATTCATGGTTCATCTTGACCTCCACCACTAGATTGTTTGCCATTGACATTTGGGGGAATGCATCTGCAAGTTTTTTCTTGCCTTCCACATATGTGATTATCATGTTGAATTGTTATCCAATCTACCCACCAAATCTATCAACAAGAAAGATATGTTTGTATCTCAAGGTAGACCAAAGGTTTTTGGTCTATCTCCATTACAAATGCCTTCTCACCAAGATAGTGCTTCCAATGCTTGGTTGCAAGGACAATGGCTAACTCTTTTTGTTTGGTGGTGTGAAAGTTGTGTTTTGCCAATAATAACTTATGAGAGAAATATGAATTGAGTGCCACTAATCATGCCACTCTTGTTGTAGTACTACTCCTATTACCACGCTTGATGCATTTGTAGCCAACTTGATTGGATATTTTGGATCATACTATTTCAAGCTTGGTGCAAGTAATAATGCATTTTTCAATTCTTGAAAGGCCAATTCTTGTGTGGTTCACCACATCCACTTCCTTTTCTTGCCCAATAGTGCTATTAGAGGCTATGCAATCTTTGAGAAGTCCTTACCAAATTAACGATAAAACTCCATCAATCCCAAGAAACTCTTGAGTTAAGTCTGATCTTCTAGAGCACCTCATTTTTGAATTACCTCCATTTTATCTATTAGCACTTGGATACCTTTTGCACTTACTCTATGCCTTAAGTAGTCTATTTCAAATTTTCCAAACTCACACTTTGAGATTTTGGCATATAATTGATTATGTTATAGAATTTGGAGGACTTTTCACAAATGTTGCTTGTGCTCTATCATTGTCCTACTATAGACTAAGATGCTATCAAGGAAATGATAATAGATTGATCCAAGTACAAACAAAATATGTCATTCATCAAACTCATGAAAGTGGTTGGAATGTTGGTGAGGCCAAATGATATCACCAAGTACTCAAAGTGACTATACCTTATTTGAAAGGCCATTTTGTGTATGTCTTCCTCTACAATCCTGATTTGGTTGTAATTGTTTTGTAGATCAAGTTTGATGAAGTGCTTTGCCACATTGAGTTGATCAAACAAGTAATCTATGCAAGGTAATAGGTAATTTTTCTTCACCATTTGTTGATTTAGTCCCAAGTAGTCAATGCATATGTACATTGTTCCATCCTTCTTCCTCACAAACAATTCAAGAGCACCATATGGTGATATGTTGGGCTAGAAAAACCCCTTTTGCAACGTATCCTCAATTTGAGCCTAACACTCCTCCAACGCATGAGATGATAGTTAATATGAGGCTTTACAAGGAGGTATCTTCCTAGGAAATATCTCAATTTTTTATGATCTACTCTCCTTTTTGGTGGTAACCTAAGGGTAATTCATTTAATTCATTCTGGAATGATATCTTGAAACTCATTGACCACATCTTTCAATTTCTCAAAAATTTGTCCATTGTGTTGGGCACTCGTTACTTCTCTTATTAGACGTATGAAACATATATCTATCTTACCAATAGATGTGGTCCCTATGGCATAGAGAGAAATCTCTTGCCTTTGTGATATTTCTTTAACCTCAAAGATCTTCCATTGACTAGTTCTCACTACTTTCTTTCACTAATCCACCATGTGGTTGTAGTGTTCCATCCATGGCATGCGTAAGATCACATCATAACAAGCTAATTGTATCACTCACCACTTGATTTTTTCTTGATACTCTCATACAAAGAGCACTAACTTTCTATGCAATGACTCAATCTTCTTTGTCTAACTATTAGGTAAATCTACTTTGTCATTCTCATCCTTCTCTAATTCCATTCCCAACCTTATTGCAATAGAGCGAGACAAGAAATTCATTGTTACTCTAGGTTATATTAATGCTCTCATCGGATTGTCTTTTAGGACTCTTTTTGCAACAATCAGTTGTGAGTTTGTCTTCCTCCACCTTTGCACACTCATCCTCGTCCTCCTCCCCACTTTTACTCTTCTTTACTGAGCCAATAGGCCCACAAGGTACATTTACTAGTGATCTTTATTTTTTGATGTGATTTCAGCATCCTCTTTAATTCATCTCTCCATGTGGTTCAAAGGTTGCCTACATGGAAGCCAAGGGCCTCTAGCATGATAAGCACAAAAATTGATGGTATGCGCCTAACTTGGCCACAATTGTAATAGCATTGTTGTTCTTCTCAAGCCTCTTCTCCTCGTGGGACTCCTTCTCTCCTTTCTTTGATCCATCCCCGTTCTCCTTGGAGGGGTCTTGCTCCTTGGTCTCAAAACCAAAATATTGCCTAATTCCATAGGAATTGGTCCGCCAAAATGGTGTGTCTTAGCACAATATTTTAGCATTGGGGTTACTCCTTCAGCTCTTCATAGTGCCCTTGCTATTCTTTGAGCGTAGGCAATGGTTTCAAAAACAATGCAAGAATTTTGTACCATTACCTCTTGGTAAATCTGCTCTTCTAATCCCCTTTTGAACTTATCAAGAGCTTTGGATGGACTCATATCAATTATTGTAACCTGTGGATCAACTAATGCCTTCATGTACTCTTATAGGCTATTCTTTTGCTTCAACATCCAGAGTCTGGTTTAGGCCATTTGTACGGAATCCACAAATCGGAAATTGTTGAGCATCCCTTCTTGCATGGCTATCCAGGTGATCTCTCTTCCTTCTACCGACAATGATCATTATGAAGCATCATACCATATGAGGGCTTTATCTATCAAGTGCCCATATACAAACACACATGCAAAATGGTCAATGATCTCAATTTTGAACAATCAAAGGTATCAATTAATTCTTGAAACCCAATTTCCCTTGTAAGGCTTGTTGTTGCACATCTTTTGCCCGTTGATTGCGGTTGGTGTCATCACCATGAGTGACTCTCCAGTGTTTTGATCATTGGTGCTAGTTGTCGAGATGGTTTCTCTTCTTGCACTACCTGATTGTGCTTGAAGGTACGTACTTGATTTTGTAGTTCCTCCATGGTCATCTTGATCTCTCAAAATGCATTCAACATCTCTTGCATTCCTTGCATCAACTCTGCAACTCCGGATCCTACACACGGCCAATGTTCAATTGCTACTTCTTACTTCAAAAGACGGTTAATATGATCACTTAGGAGGGAGCTCAAACTATTGAGATTACAATTGGGACCTTAGAGGCTATCACTTGTTGATAATATTCTTCACCAAAATTACAAACTACAAAATCCCTAAACATCACTTTTGGTTTAACCACATAATGGATTTGTACTTGCATGTTAAAAGGAGGAGGATTTGGTACATTTAGATCCATAACATCATAATAGAGTGTAGATTATCAAATCCTATTCTTTGCCATATACCACTATAGGTAGATTCACCAAGTTTGGTGAATTCATCACTCTGTCCATGAACTCTGCTCCAAATTGCTTAACAACATATACTCTCATTTGCTCACATTGCATATACATAATCTTGATGTGGAATGGATTCAAGGATAGAAAGTTGGGTGCAAGAAATTATCCTCCAAGCAACTCCATACCATCCTCTCTCCAAAACACCTCCAAGTCTAACAATTGCTCTATGTTTTCTCCCCTCAATATTGCTCAGGGTTAGTAGCTTGTATTCTTCCAAGAAGGATGATCCACTCTCTTGGATTAAAACACATGCTCTAATACCATTTTAATACCAAGGATAGGAGACTCTCCAAGAAGAGATACAAGAGAAAGCACAAGCTTCACACTCAATACTCCGATGCTCCAAAAGAGCACCTTCTCTTTATTATATAGCAAAGAGGATCCCCCAAAGGAAGCTCCACCCTTGGGTCAGATACATGGATTGGTGATATGTATGAAATCTCCACCCTTAGATTAGTTGCATGGATGTGTGACATGTTGGTCCTTGTACTATCTAGTTGGTCAAACACGCTCGATTGAGAGAATTGTTAGTGAATCTGCTTGTAGGAAGCTTAGAATCACATAGATGACATACCATTGGAAAGCTCTCAATGAGATAAATAGTTAAGGGAAAAGGCAAGCCTCTTTTCCAAAAGGGTAGTTGAATCATTCCATTTTTTAGGCCTAATTCATCCATTTAGGCCTCCAAAATTGGCTCTAAAGTTTTCAGGCTATTTTAGGTTTGCCCTATTTGTAGAAGTACTATTTTGGTGACACCTCTATCTGATCTACCTAGCCCATCATACATAACATCCTTCTAGATGTTACCAAGCCAATTTTCACCTCTAGAGAATATATCTAGCTATTGGTATTACAATACCTTCCTCAACACATGTAAGATGCCTAGCTAACCTAAATATGATCAAGATAAGATAGGATTAGAATCATAAGTGTGTGATGTAGGTAATGATAGAGGATTTATAGATCTTCTACTTAAAACTCCTTTGGGTGAAGCAAACATTTATTTAAAGCTTTGGCTTGAAGTCATTCGGATTTATTTTCCCATACCTTTGAAGTTTAGTAAAGAGGACTCTGAGTTCTTTGCAAATTGTGTTTCTTCCATTCTGAGTGTTGGTGAATGCCTATGTTGAGTAGTGGTGAGGAATTTCACAATATGATCATAAATTTTGGAGTGTAGGGAGGTACATTTGTACTTGATAAGGATGTATGAGTTTTGAAGGATCCAAATGTGTGAACCAATGCATTGAGGAATCAAGCTTAGAGCATTGTGAGTACCAACAAATTAAAAAGCAAACGCACTCAGCTGATGTAAAGATAACTTTGGAGTTGTGCATTCAAGGAAGGGTAGTAAGCATCTTTGTAGTAAAAGTCTTTGGAATGAAGTGAACCATCACCTTTAGGAGTAACTTAAAACTTACTTGTAATGAATATGATATTTAGTTTTCCTCTTTCCATAATGTGCCACATGGGATGACACTACACTCTTCTTCTAGGAGTAGTTCCTACCCAAGGGGTTAAATACAAAATAATAAAAGAACTACAACTTACACTACATGTAACAACTTTTTCTTACCAATTAACTAGTATTTGGCAGACACTTAATCACCACAATATGGTTGCAAATCCATTGGTCTTTTATTAAAGATGTATAATTGTTTGAAGAAATAAGCTTTTTTATATCTATGTTATGCAAATATTATTCTAGTTTACTATGAAAATTACTTATGCTTAATACATTTGGATCTATATGAAAGAAGACTTTATTGAGTTGTTTTAATATGTTTGCTTATATTTGAATTTTTACTTAAGCTTTGAACTTTGAGTATTTGACATCTGACCTAACTTGAAGAGGTTCCAAAGCTACATAAAGTACAATTTGTTAGGGAATTACTATTTCTACCACCAATTTTTCTATTTCCACCACGACACTATAAAGTAATCACCCTTAAACTAATCATATGATGGAGCCTAGGGTTAGATGTGGTGAAAATAGTACAAATTGTGGTGGAAATAGTACTTCCTTTTATTTATTATCAGCTTCAGATTCAAAAAAGAGTTGGGGACAAATTGTGGCGGAAATAGTACTTCCTTTTATTTATTATCAGCTTCAGATTCAAAAAAGAGTTGGGGAAAAAGCACTGCTCATGTTTTTCTAAAGAGTGTCCTATTAGGAAGAGTTGCAAACCACTTTGATTTTTATAAATTATTATGACGTTTAAATAATTTACTATAATTTGATTGATGTAGTTTGTTGTGTTGATGAGTTCATTAATAAGTGCAAGTAATCTTATTACTCTAGTAGACTGTATATATTTAGTTGAACCATTGATTGTAAATTCGAAGAGAATAATGAATCTATGTATTCAACTATTGGTTGTGTATTCTATTTACATACTGAATACTGGAACGCAAAATGAAATTAAATATTTAGCAAGTATAGAGGTATACGAAGGAGGTAGAAAAGATGAGTGAGCCAAGAAAACAAAAGTTGATACAAATAATGTAATATATAGAGAACCAGAAGTAATTTGCACTACTAGAATATTGTTACCGTATATGACTCCAAATAAGGTCTTCACCTTTAGCAAGAACAACCTTCCAATTTATAACCCTACAAGTAGCTTTAAATATACCCTTGTATATATATCAAACACTAACATTAATCAAATATTTACTACCCACTTGATAATGTCTCCAACATAAATACAAGCACCAACTTTATAACATAACTAGTTGATGCTGATGCTTGAATATTTCTTATGAATAAATGTGCCAGCGAAAGTCCTCTTAGGCTCAGGTAAGATGTATGTTCTTGTAATTTGACTATAATTAAACTTGACTGTAACCTAAAGTTTAGTTTAGGGTTTAGCGTAAGTAAAAGTTATTATATTGGAATTAAAAAGAAAACCATATTGCACATCTTCAACTTTGTATTTTTCAGTTGAAACCTTTCCTGAAAAAATAAATTGAGAAACCTAAAAGGAGTTGATTGTGATAGAAATCATTATATGTATTAGTGTATAATGATATATACAAATATTAAATGTTCCATTCGAGTCTTAATACCACTTGGTGACCCATCGAGACTTTATAAAATTTCAAAAAGGCGAACGCGTATGAAAAATGAAGGATGGGAAGACCCCATCAAGCCGCACAAGGGAGAGGAAAAAAAGGTAACATGGGGCTAAGCCCCAATAGAGATTAAATTAGACAATTAGACTTAAAAAATTAACAATGTACTTAGAGGAATAGAGCGAGTGGTCCACAATTTTACAATCCAAACCACAAAATGACCTATACTTATGATGACCTATACTTATTATGACCTATACTTATGATGCAAATGAACTTATAAACTCAAACCATATCCTAATTGTATAATGTACATAAAGGAATAATAAGATATAAACATTTTCGGACCCACTCACATATCCACGACTTGATAACCTGACGTACTTTTATAACCTACAGGACATCATGATAAGAGATATTTAGGTCATGGAATGCCTTACAAGCGTGAGACAAAATAGGTAAAATGGGGCTAAGTCCCAATACTCTATTATCAAATATTTAAAAATAATTTTTACTATATTTAATACTATATGATATTAATGTTTTATATGTTGAATAATATGATACTTGGTATGCATAAAGATCTTCTTATTTGTGACAAAAGGAAATTCTTTTTTCATAGAGATTTTTCAAGGGTAAAAAAATTAACAAGAAATTTATGATGGACTTTAAAACTGCATATAATAGATAAAGGTAAAGCAAAAAGTGCTTGCTATTTGTAAAACTCCTTGTAAGGTTTAGTTTTTGGTACTTAAAAGATAATAAAGATTCTAAATTGTTGTATGTAATACTTCTAGTGCTCTTAGTTAAACGTAAGTTGATATTATCTTTTGTATCCAACAGTATTTTATCATAGTTATATAATAGAATGCAAGAAGAAATATAGAAATATGCCAGATTAAAGCATAAATCTATAATGCCAAGTCAATTCAAATATCAATAAATTTATTCATTATGGTAACCTTCTATTTCATAAAACAGTATGTCATTTACATATATATTGTACTCAAGGGTTTAATACTTAAAAATTATAGAAATTTTTTCTAAATTAAAAATGATGCTTGCATTTAGCAATTGAAAATAGGATATAGATTACAGCGATAAGATCTATCTTCAAATATGGCTTCAGATCTTAAATCTAGTAGCCTTCACATGTGTTATTTGAAGTTTTGAAATTGAAAGAGAAGTGAATATTTATGTTCTAAAAATTAGAATATCGGTAATAGCCATAATTTGAGTACGGTTTATGCTCAATTTCACTCTAAGAAAATTCCAAAACATCCTAGCGTTTAAGGATTAAACTTCATCATTATATAGATATAAAGTTAAATTTTCAATGCTATCAAATTTATTGAAAAGTTACTTATCGTTTTACTAATTTCAAATTGGAATTTTTTTTGCTATTTCTTCACTTTAACCATATAGAACATTTGAATTTGCAATTTTAATTTAATTTCTGGAATTAAGTATGAGAAGCTTGAATATTTGAAAAGTCATAATTTATAATTTTAGTTTTTTAAACCAAAGCAGTTTAACTTTTGCTTTGATACCAGATTCTTGGGAATTTCTAGGATTGGGATAATAAGTAAATATCATTTTCAAAATAAAAATCCACAAAATAGTCAAAATTTCAACTTATTTGGATAATCACTTCTACTCTGGAAAATCACAAATCCCTTCGAGGTTTCTAGGGATGGAAGCTTAATCATTAGTACAATATAAAGTTCCTTTCTAGTATATTCAGATGCAAATAAGAATTGCTTACCCAAGAAATCGCTATATTGTAAACAAGAAGAAATTTTCATATTTTTGTTCTAAATCCTTCATCCTTTAAAGCCTAGTATCCTATCTGAAATTATTAATCATTTTCTAAATAGACATGAGAAGCCTATGAGTATGAGAAACTTATATTTTTTACTCTAGGGAAAATGTCAATGAAAAATGAAAAAAAATACTTGTTATTTTACTTTTAGGATATTTGGGAAAAGGGATTGATGTGATTTTCCTTTTAAGATATTTAGATTTTACTTATCTACAATTGGTTAGAATCTGCTATGTTATGGGAATTAGTAAATTACTCAATGTATATGCCTAAAAAGTATTTTTTATACTGAAATAGCTACATATTGAGGTATTTTTCATGGTCTCTTCTATGTTAAAAAAGTGAAAAACTTCTCCAAGTTGTTAAGGATGGAAAAATTATCATTATAAAATGTGAATTTATAGGTTTAAGTATATCAAATTTAGTCAAAAATAGTTTTATATGAAAAATTTGAAAATTCTTATTTATTTTTTAAATCTTTTAGCCATATGGAAATTGGATGTTGTATTGGAATGCTGTTTTTGTCGATATGAGAAGCTTACAAATTAAGGGATAAAAAACTAGTAACTAGTAAATCTATAAATCTAGTTTCTTATTTTAAGCACTTTTCTTTTTATTTCTGATTTCAGATTCATAGGCAAAGCAATTCTATGTGACAAGAGAATACTTTAAGCATATAACTATATTTTACATTTTGATTTAGTATTTAAGAACAAAGGCTTATAATATATTTAAAAAATAAATTTTTTATCATCCAAGTACTATCAATAAAAAAAAAAAATATGTTACAACTCTACATGTTTTATGATGTAAAGCTCTCTTTGGATGTATCAAATATACTCTAAAGTTACTCATTCATAAAGAGGATTTGATTGACTTTAAATCAAAGATAACATTCCACTTTTGTATGTTGAAGCTTTAACCACAATGAAAAAGGAATATTATAGAAAAGTGATCAATATCAGACGGTACTTATAATCTCTAAATAAATATTAAAAGTCTATGTGTTAAGCAGAAATGAACTAAACAATCTAGTATTTTATTTAGCAAGAAATTTTTTATAGATCAGCTCCACAATATGATCTCAATCTCTCCCATTAAGGGAATAAATCTTTACCGTTCATAATGTGTGATTTTATGGAAGTTGAGAGTATGATACTTCACTACTTTAGTAATAACTCCTTTGGTACTTTCTCCTAAATATATGTTATTTTTAATTATTTTTCTTCAAAATCTAGCTATTAGATTCTTTTTAGGTTGACGTTGGAATTATTTGGATCATAAATTAGATTTGATGTCTTGTGTGGCAACCCAACAAACATTGAAACGAAGTATTCTGGTAAGAGATTGGTACTATGAGAATATAGGTAAAAAATGGGTGAATACTCATGAAAATGTCACAATTGAGTCCTTTATTATTTGCTATTTTACCTTTTGGGCACATGTGACTCCCACATGAGGATAATGCCACCAAGAAGACGCACTATGGAAATAACAAAGAAAATAATTATTTATACTTTGGTATATAATTCCAATGAGTTCTAAAAAGTGATCGTTTACTACAAAAGGTGCTCCTCTTCTCCAAAGGCATCTCAAAGATTCTACAAAGATAAAGTGTTCTACACTTTCAAAGACAAGGGTGTGGACTTCAAAAAGACCATCTCTTCTTTGAATGATTCTTGCCTTCCAAAGGTCCTCGCTCTTTCCAAAGATGCGGGTCTGAAATATTGTAATACTCTGAGGACAAGAGAAGAGAGAAAACACAAATTACACACTCAACATTTGGTGCCCCAAAGGAGCACCTTCTCTTTATTATATAGACGAAGAGGATCTCCTCCAAGGAAGCTCCACCATAGGATTAGGCACACAGATAGGTGACATGTAATCAAGCTCCACCCTTGGATTACTTACTTGGATGGGTGACATGTCGGTCTAGGTCCTATCTGGTTGGTCAAACAAGCTTTGAACGGAGGGAATCTTTTAGGGAATCTTCATGTAGGAGTCTTAGAATCACGTAAGGTACCGTTGGAAAGCTCTTGCCGAGACAAACCAGGGGGGAGGGAAGGGCGGACTTTCCTCCATTTGAGGGAAAGGGGGGGGGAGGGATTGCACATTTTCAAGGCCTAATTCATCCGTTTAGGCCTCTGAAATTGCCTTCAAAGATTTCAGGCATAATATGGTTCCTACTCTATTAGTAGAAGTCCCCTTTTGGTGATACCTCTTTCTGATCTGTTTAGTCCATCATGTGTAACATCCTTCCAGATGTTACCAAACCAATTCTCACCTTTAAATTATATGTCTAGCTATTGGTTCTAAGGTTCTCAAGTCTATTTTGGTTTATGCTCTATTTGTAGAAGTACTCTTTTGGTGATACTTCTATCTGATATATTTTTACCATCATGCATAACATCATCCTAGATGTTACCAAACCAAATTTCACATCTAGATCATATGGCTAACTCATGGTATTATAAATATTCTAAAGATATGAATATTCATGAGAAATGGCCACTTTGGAAGTGTCCAAAGTTGCCATTTCTCATGAAATTAATGTTCTATACCTCCACAAGGCACTACCTTTGCCTGAAACCCAATGTCCTACACTTTGAAAGGCAATATCTTCACCAAAAAAAAATCTTATCTCTTTGGAAGACACTCTCTTCAAGATATCATATGATCTTTATGACAATCTATTCATTCAATCTTCACACAATTGGAGTTACTCACAATAGCCCATTGGCCCCCAAGATATTGTATCAAATGATCATGTTGAAGCTAATGATCACACATACTCAACTTCTTGCTATGTTTATTGACATTCACCCAAAAATGCAAACACAAATCAAGAATATCCAAGAGAGAGTTTGAGCAAAATGACAAAGAGCAATGAAGATCTTCACTTTATTCACCAATTATGACTAGATGATGTACCACTTTGAATATTGTACTTAAATAGCTACAAGAAATTGGACCTAAGAACCACAACAAAAACTAACAAATGGCCAACACTAATGGTTAATCATGGCTAATATGAGGTGTAGCTCTAGGGGGTATGGAGGGTGTATGGCCTAGAAAATGTGCTGCCTTACTACCTCCACTACTGGCTCTAAGGACTTTGATGCCTCCTCAAACTTATTCTCTAGCTGTAATGACTCTACTACCTCATTAGAACGGGCTTGGATAGATAACAATGTCATCTGTTTGCTCTGTCTCAACTCCCTAAACTTCCTCTTAATCTTTGTCCTATATTCTAAGGCAATCCATTCCATGGTCTAATCCTCAAGTGGCTCCATGAGTTTTTGATGTGCTAACCAAAGCTTATGTACCTCATCTATGGTGAGAGTGCTCTCCACTAACTCCACCATCATCTCCTCCATAATGTCGTAGAACTTCTTCATCGTGTTTTGCTGCATATCTTCTCTCAACTCCTTCACTAGCAATCTTAATCTCACTTCACCATCTTGAAGCATCTCGGTCAAAATAGAAGTAGGAGCTACTGCTCGGAGGTAGAGTTTCTCAAGCTTCTCCTTGTTCAAACAAAATGTAATAGTTGCAAGTGCTTGGTGCATTGTCTTCAATCTATCTTGTAGATCTTTATCATTTCTTGGTATTTGGTGATGCAAAGACTTGTCTCCTTCCCGTAGGCGGTGGTTTTTTCATCATAGCTCACCTTTTGGATGGCTTCCAATTTTTGATCAATCATTAATTGCTCACTTATAACTCCAATCACTAGATAAGCTTCTCAATTTTTGCCTTCTCTTTGGCTATCAACTTCCAAAAAGTCTCAAATTGACTCTTCATCAAACAATTCTCTTCACACACATCCAACAACAAAACCAAAGGAATTGGAGAAGGAATTGAATATGATGCAATGATCCTCAAATCCGTATCAATTCCTTCTCCAATTCCTTGATCCGCTTGGTCTACAATTTGTCCCTCTTCTCTTGCTCTCCATGGATCCTCTTCAAAGCATCAAACTCCTCCTACGAGGCAATTGATTTGCATAGTGCTTCTTCTCTTCTTCACAAAGGTAAATGACTTTACTATTCAAGGAAGCTACCTCCAACTTATGCTGCTCAAGTTGAACATGCATCTTGGTCACCATAGTTGAATACCCCAAGACATGGGAGAATTCCTTATTGTATCTTGGATAATGAGTATCCAAGACCATCATCAAAGGCAAAAAAATATCTTGAGTGTCCCTCACCCAAGCATCTCCTAAATAACATTATGCTCATCCTCCTCAATCAACCACCTTCCAATATCAATGTTGGGTGGTACTTCTTGGCTTGAGTTCTTGCAATGGTTCCTCAACACTATTTAGAAGATCTTCCTCTTCATCTATATCAAAATCACCTTCTTTCCCCAATTCTTGAATAGGCAACTTCTTGGTTCTCCTTGGTGAAGAGTGGTCAAGAGCGAGCACATTTTTGATTCCCTATACATTGGTATCTCCAAGATTCTCTCTTTCTAGGCTCATGGTTCCATCTTCTTGTTTTGGTAGTTCCTTTGATGCATCTTCTTTTGTGTCAAAATGGGTCTTGTGCACTTTCAAAGTTTTCTCTTTTTCCTCTTTGTTTGACTCCTTGATAGCTTGAAGTCACTTGACCTTCTTTTGAATAGCAGTCACTTGATGGTGGGAGATGGTATGGAATTTTCACTTCTGCTCCTTCTTCACCAAGCTCACATGGTATCACCTTCCTTGAAATAGGAAGGTGATACCCCATGATCCAAGAATTCCAAGTTCTCTTTCCCCTGTGAGTAACCCATGATTGATGTAAAAATGCACTATGGATGGCATCAGGTAGTGAGGACTTAGCCCATCAAACACATTATACATCTTTGGCACATGAGTGGGGAAGATCTATCCCCAAAGAATTGGTCCTTTAGGAAAAAAATGCTCAAAGAAAGTAGCTTGTGAGTTGTAAGATAGGTAGTTCAAAGATCTTCATCAAAGCCCCAACCATCCTCTTTAGGCTGGGTTCTTATAATTGGCCACTAACCATCCATTAGTGGGATGCCTATCATGAGCAAAGGCTTTATTAATTCTCTCATGCATTTTGCTTTTCAAGTTGAACTTAGACTCTAAGGTATAACCCCATGCTACTTCTAGCTCTCTCTCCAAAGCCTATTTATAATGGAAAGGTGTCCATGTCCTTACATTCACTTTCAACCCACCTAGTAATACTCTCTTCATCCCCAAAGCTCTAGAGCTATAGCACCTAAAGTATAGCTCTAATCCCATAAAAGAAAGCTAACTTTGAACCTCTGTAATATCACTCTTTGAGTAGCCATTTCCCATTGATCAACAAGTAAGGTCTGAAAATTAAGAGTGCTCTTGGTAACTCAAGTGGAAGTGGTCTTCACCATCATGCTAGCAATTGATCTTCCTCAAAAAGTGACTCTTGATTTTTCCTCTACTCAATGGATTTGCAAGAAGAATTTTTCTTTGAATAGTAGAATAGCTAAGGAATTTTGAAACCTCTTCACCGTGGGAGTTTCAAAATTATAGTGGATTTCCCTCCCACTTCTTGCAATGGTTTTCAGTCATCTATCACTCTCTACTTGTGAGACGTCTTTGCATGTCTTTGAAATAAATGACCATTGGCTATTACTCAACAAAGGATCACTCACTCTTCTAAAGATAGTCCATCCCGTCTTTTGAAGACAAAGGTCTAATATTTTGAAGATGAAGTTTCATCTTCACTAAAATCCATGACCATTATTTACAAAGAATCTTGTTTTGTTAAGATGTATCTTGTCCAAAGACAATACCTTCACCCAAAAATCAAGTTTTATAGGTTTTCCTTCCTAAAATTAGGAATTCCGCCCTTCACTCTAGCCAAAATAAAGAAATTGTAACAAAGTATGAAAATATTCTTGTGCACTACATCTTTATTGATCAAATAATTAGTAAAGCAACTAACTAATTTGAGATGATATCCTTTGAATAAAGAGTGAGCATTATTTACTCACAACTATTGAAGAGTTTAGGATTTTGAATGATATACTACCTTTGAGATCTTATAATTTGAAGGAGAAATTATCCCCAAAGTGAGTAGATTGGGTAGGGTTAGAATCTTCCAAGAGCTATTTTGGGTGAGATAAAGTCCTACACAAGTCTTAAAGATAGTATTTTAATTTCTAGTAATAATAGATTGACTAGTGCTATCACTTGAATAATTGAGATAGGTCATAAATTTGCATCTGAAGCTCAAAAACATTCAAACTTATGGTAAAATAGTAGCAAGTACATGTAATGTTCCAAAGAGATAAGAGAAACACAAGAGAAACACAAGGCTTCATTCCTCAATACTCTAATGCCCCAAAGTAACACCTTATCTTTATTATATAGCAAAGAAGATCCACTCAAAGGGAGAAACACCCTTGGATCAGATATATGGATTGGTGACATATCAACAATCTCCACCCTTAGATTAATTGCATGGATTGGTTACATATTGATCCTTGTCTTATGGGACAATGATCAACATGTAACCAATCCATGGCTGGTCAAACAATTTTGACCAAGGACAATCTTTGGAAAATCTTCTTTTAGGAAGCTCAAAACAACATGGGTGAGGTATCATTAAAAAGCTCTCAATGAGACAAACTAGAAAGGCAATGCATTTTCCCCATTAAGGAAGGGAGGGGGAAATATTATTTTTCAAAGCCTAATTCATCCATTTAGCTTCCAAAATTGGCTCTAAAGTTTCTAGGGTGTTTTTGACCTTTGGCATATTAGTGGAAGTACTCTTTTGGTGACACCTCTATTTGATCTACTTAGACCATCATATATAACATCCCTCAAGGTATTAGAAAACCAATTCCCATCTCTTGATAATCTATCTAGCTAATAGTGTTGTAGTACCATTGGTAAGACATGCTCAATGATCTTAAGCCTATCATGACTACAAATGGATGACCTTGTCCATATTTAATCTATGTGTATGCTATCTAGCCAATCTACTTTGCTTATTGCCAGTAAATTAGATTCACTTGAAAGAAGATTTGTAGCTTGAAGATTTCAACCTTGAAGACATTCCTAGACTAGGCAGATCATGAATTGTATATACTACCATGCTTGGATTTGCTGGTACAATATTACTTCTAAAATGATCCTAATAAATAAGCCATTTTTGTGTAAATAAAGGATCTATAAAGTCAGTTTAAAATCTGTCCCAAAACGTTTTAAGGGTGGTGTAAGGAAGGGTCCACTTGAAGGATTCAAGGGCTATGGCATGTTGTTGTAAAACACTTATGGGTCACAAAATTTGTGACCCATAAGATTTTTACAGGTCAAAAGATTAATGGATGCTTGTAGATATTAATTAGAGTCTTGTGATGGCAATTAAAAGTGTGGCGTATGTGGTACGGGATTTGAAATGTGGGGACATGAAATTACAAGATTCAAAACCATTGGAACACAAAGATATGAGCTCAATTTTTGTTGCAAAATCTCTCAACCATTTTTTCTATAGCTTGACCACTTTCAAGAACTCCCTGCACCCTTAAACTAATCACTAGCCATGATATTAAGAACACATACTAGAGATTCTAGCTTGACTACATCAAGAGAACATTGCTTGAGGTTTTTAGCTCACCATTTGAGATCAAGAGTACATGAGGATTTAACCTCACCATTTTGTACCTCAAACCCACTCTAGTACTCTTCTTTCATGTGAACATCCTATTGATTTGATATTTAGTAGAAGTCATACTTGGAACTTAGAAGTAGACAGTGAGTTTTATCATTGAGATTTAACATTTGATAGAAATCACACTTTGGACTCAAGAGTGGAATTTGAGTTTATCTTTGAGCAAGTATCTCTTCTTTCCATGAATTTTATCACACTTGGGATCAAGAGTGGAGTGTGAGTTTTATCTTTGAGCAAGTCTCTCTTCTTTTTGTACCATTCTTGAGAAACTACTTTTGTGTGTGCTTGAACAATTTTTCCTCGCTTTGCTCATCCTTAATTCTTTTTGTATCACCCCTAAGAGATTTTATTTGATCCATGTTGTATCATCCTCCAGAAGTTTTTTATCTAGGTGAACCATCCCTCTTCCTTGCTTTGATTGCTCCAAAATCATGCGGTAGATAAGCATTTGCAAGCTTTTCTCAAAATAAATAGAAAGAACTATGCGTCTCACTCTTGAGTTTGATATAGACAAAGTAGAGAAGTTATTTAATATAAGTGTGGTGGAGTTGGTACTACGGAGCTTTTATGAGGAGGAAAGTAATGCATATTCTCAAACAAGCTTGTTGGTAAAGTGGTGGGATTTTATGCACAATAGCCGTTATTTTATCCCAAGATTGAAAACATTGTGGTCTACTAATTTTTTTACTCAATATTTTCAGGATTGGCTTGAACTTCACATGTTTAAAAGGCTAGTGAAGATGGATATAGAATCAGTTTTTGTTTTAGTGGAAATTTTCTCAAAAAAGTTCAAGGAAGAGTTAGAGTCCAGTATGACTTCAACTCGTGGTGACTCTTGATTGCTTTGGACATAATGGAAATGGTGCTTTAGTACCAAGGCAAATTAACCTCTTTGGAGGTAAGTGCTGGGCTCTAACACTTTATTTATAGGGAGAGTTATAACAAAAATGTGTATCCACCATGTCAAGAGAGGTGCAATGGCTTGACAAGGACAAGAGATCTTGCATATCATCTGCCTTTGCCAGACATGGATCCCCAAAATGTTTTGGGCTAGTTGATGGGACTTTATTCTCCCTTGCTCAAAGACCTATGATTGATAATGAAACATATTATAGTAGGAAGGGATCTTACTCACTAAATGGCCAAGTTATTTGTGATGAAAAGAGAAGAGTGCTTCAGTTTGTAGGAGGTAAGACTCATGATCCCTAGTCCTTGGGATCCCAATCCCAAAAAATCACCCATGATCCCAATCTTGAGTGATTTGCACATGTAGGGTGTTGTTTCATTGGAATAAAATTTTTGTTCTTGTATCCTTCTTGTCCACTGTTGTTTATGAGATCCAAAGCCACTAGATATCAAGCCTTGAGCCAATGGATCTTGAGGCCCTCAAGATACAAAGGCAAGAGATCTTGGCTCAAGAGATCCTATAGCTTGAGATCTTGGTCTTGAGCTAGTTTGCAAGAGTATGCATGTGTATGGTCTTTGGTACCTTTTCTAGCAATAGAATTTATGGTCTTGTAGCTTCATTTGCAATTGTGGTTTAATTGTTTCATTGTTACAATGGTGTGGCATGTAGGGATGTTGGGTTCATGTTACAATATGACATGCTTGAAAGAGTCACCTCTTTGGTCAAATCTAAATTATAGAAGGGCAAGGAACTCTTTTAACCTCCATGAATATTTGTTTGCAGATTTTGGGTACACGTTGATGTCACATCTAGTTCCACATCCAGCTTGCACAAAAGATAGACGAGACTTCAACAAATGCTTAACTTGCATGCAAGTAATAAATGAACAATATAAAGAGAAAAGACTTTAAACTGCTTATCTTGTATGGGAGTAATAAAAAAATATTATATAGGAGTTCTAAAGGCAAGGTGGTATTATTAAGAGAATTATGGCTTCAGTTGAATAGTAGATGCATAACACATATTTGATGAAATGATTTTAACATGTACTATTTTACATGACTGCCTTATTAATTGATGTGACACTTGGGAATTAGAGGAGGAGGATTTTGTTGATGAGGTAGATGATGTGATCTAAGATGATCACGTTGATAGGGAATATTTAAGAATAAATGTTATGGAGAAATGCTAAGAGTTCAACAAAAGACGGGGTGGTACCTTGTATCTAACATCAAATGAATAAAGTGTACTCATGCATATACTTGTCATTTTGGTGATATGGTATGGGTATGCACCAACAACAGTAGTAAAGGTGTATTTTGAGAGAATATGTAGTTGGAAAATGGTGTATGCAAGTTTTGTTGACAAGAGACCAAAAAGGTATGGGTGTTCACACTCTGCACTTTGAATGTTATGAAATGTGTTGTGTTTGTGTGTGTTAGTTTTGGGATAGAGAGATGTGAACACCCTACAAAGAGATCTATTTCCATATGTTTAAAGCAAAATTGGATATCAATATTTGCAAAATTGTATACTTTATACTTTATTCTTATATCTTTTATTCCTTTATGTATGGGCAAGGAATCCAGAATCAAGAATACCAACATACTTCAGCCCAAATACCAATATTTGCAAATTTGGATATCAATATTCAATATTTATTCATATATCCTTTATTTCTTTATGGAGGGGCTAGGAATTCAGAACCAAGGAGGAAATATCAACATATTTCAGCCTAGAGACATCCATATTTACATAACTATGTAAACTATATGTAGGGCAAGAAATCAGTACCAAACTTAGAAAATGAAAATTAGATAAAGTGGACTAGAGGACATGGTTTCCTATACTTTATTTCATATTTTTGCAAATTGCTTGGTTGAGAGAGGGGTTGTAGCTTATTGAAATAATTATGTAGAGGAAAAATAGCTAAGTAAGTATTCAAGACAATAGAAGATGACCGCAAAGTTTCTAGAGAAGAGCAACAATAACACAAAAAGACAACAAAGTATTCAAAGAAGGGTCACAAGGACACCAAAGTATTAAAGACATGTCTTGGAAAAAATTTGAAATGTCACCAGAGTGGAATTTGAAACATCACAAGGGTTTTGTGAATCCGAAATGTCACAACTGTTTGTGTAGGGTCACAAAGGGGTTAGAAGCTCATAGTAACTTTATTGATGAGCAATTAAGAGAGTTTTTGAGAGTTTAGGGAAAGAGTTTAGGGCTTGCATATTATAAACCAAGAACATAAGCATCAAAGATTTTTGGGTTTGCATAGAAGGCATGTTATATTAAGGTTGCATAAAAGGACGAGAAGGGCTTCTGTAGGAAATATCTCTATCTAGTTTGCACACAAGTGGTTTACATAGCTTTAGTGAACTAGGTGGGTCTATATAGCTTTAGTGAAATGGGTGGTTCTACACAACCATTAATAAGGTTTGAAAGTTTTCTATCTTTCTATTCTTGATTCCATGGCTGCTAGGATAGAGAAGTATGTCTGGGTGTTTGAGGAGGATAACATGCATGACACAAAGGAGGGGCCTTGGTTGATTGAGGTATAGCCAATGAAAGATATTATAACTTTCATTAACTAGTGCTAGTTGGAGAAAACTAGCATTAGAAGTTTAGTGGAGAACATCTAGGAGCTAACCTAGATTTGTTGGGGTTGAAAGTGGCCATTTTGGATTGAATACCACTCATATGTGAGTATTGTGTTGTATTTAGTTAAAGTTTTGCTAATTTGTATTCAACATCTTCAATTTCTTTGCACTTTCAGATTTTTCATGTTAAACAAGTTGGAAACCCTACACATACCAAAATTATGCATATCACTTTCTGCGCATACCTTTGTATATGCATGCCAATTTCTATGCATACTCATTTCTGCATATACCAAATTCCTTGCATTCCTAACATAGTTTGCGCTTGGATTTTCCTACATATACCACTTTCCTTGCCTACACAATCCCATTTTCCCATTTGTGCATATCGGCTTTTTTGCTAATAATTATCTATCATTGCAGCTTGTTTTTTTCAGGTCCCAACATGCATAAATTCTTTTTGAACATGGGACAAAAACACTAAAAGTGGAACTGTTGGTGGGAAACTCCTCACTATTTTTAGCTAAACTCATCCAAGAAGTGGTTGCATTGCTCAGAGGGGAAACCCATAGAAAGAGGATAGGTCTACATCCTCTAGTCAGGATTGGTTCCTGGTGCAATATTTTGTTGCTAGGAGATACTTGGCTTGTCATGGTGCAATTCTATCTTAGAGATCTTTCTTCCTGATGGTGTGTTATTTATTTATTCCTTCTAGGGAGCCCAAGGTGGCTCATAGATATATTATTCTTCACTTGAAGACTAAGATAGTTAAGTCTAGGAATGAGGATTATGGTTTTGTAGATCTGATGATGCAAGCTATTGAGGCTGAGTTGGTAGTCTTACATAGGTATTGCCATCACTTAGATGGCTATAGATTCAAGCAGATTTTTGTAGGGCGTATTCTCACACATATTTTCCTTGAGAGAGGTATCATTGGTGAGAATGATGTGAGATATGGAAGCCTTCTAGAGGACCAAGAAGACTTCATGTATGAGGGAGAGGAGGCATTGGATAAAGGTGAGTGAGAGTACAAGGTATTTTCAGGAGAACTTTTGGTTCTCTCTTCTTGGTATTGTTATTTATTGTTTATATATAGTATGATTATTTTTCCATATCGCTTTTGTGATGTTTTAAATCATTTGTGTATTTTTTTTATCTATGATGTTTAGTGCTGTTTTTATATATAGCATCATCTCCATGTTGTGCATGTTCATATCTAAGTGAGAGATGACAAGTTACCAGAGAAAAGAGATGAGGAATGTCCAATGAGAGGAGATGAGGAATTATTGGTGAAAACTAGAGATGGATATTTAATAGAGGGTGGGCAATGATAGATATGTGGTAGAGGTACATGATGATGTTCATGTGGACATGGAGGTAGAGTAGCCACATCCTTCCTTGAACAATGTACATGGGATAGAGGATAGCTAGTTAGATGTTGGAGTTAGGAGAGTGGACATGGAGGTAGAGGAGACACACCCTTCATTGGGCCATAATAGCTAAAGGCCTTTACATGTTGTATAGCTAAGAGAGATGAGTGCACTTGAGAGAGTGGTATATAGTGTGGAGAGGGATTATGTTCACAATGAAAAGCCAGAGAGGGAGTGTATTAATAGGGAGAGTTTGGATGCAATAGACTCACATATGAGGCATCACAAGTTGATGGTTGAGGCTTATAAGATTCAAGAGGTGTTTTGCATGAGAGAGTTTACTATTAGGATGGAGAGGTTAGAGAGGACTCAATCTTAATTAATTGAGATCCAAAGTTCACTAGATAAGATGAGGAGATTACTAGACAAGGCCATTGAAGAAGAGTGGGCTCTTTCTACGAGGTTATGACCAGACCCTCATGGCTTTACTATTATACGTCAACTCAGATTGATAGTATAGATATCAACACTCATGAGACTCAAATAGATGGTATAACAAGGATCATTCAAGGATCTCATATTGTTGAGTTAGACTTGTTGTCTAGTGTTTAGAGAGTGATATATTCATTTGGGACACAAACAAATCATGATATACTTGGAAAGCCTAGCGGAGAGGTTGTTGTGAGAGAGACATGTTCATTGAGACATAGATGGATCCAAATATAGTTTGGCCTATCAAGGGGAGAGCCTAGTGTATTAACACTAGACATGGATATTGTTACTTGGAGACCACAAGTGGGTGAAGCTCTTGCACCCCACCTACATTTGCGGCAAGTAAGGAGTTGCTTGACTCACTAAGAGGAGAGGAAGAGGACATTGTTTTATGAGCTCTCCAGACTTGGTAAGATGAGTTTACTAGAGAGTTCATTCCTCACCTTTTTTATACTCATGAGAGACAAAGGAAGATTTTGGTGTTAGATATTGGTTGTCTTGTGGATCTTATGGGATACCATTTGCCTTTGCTCTTAGTAGTCTACCTTGGTACAATGACATGGATGGGTGCATTATATAGCAAGGAGTACTTTTAGATATGTACCATGCATAGGAGTTAAGAGGATTCATGGAGTTTTGCATGTCACATTTTGAGGTTCTTATTTGGACAAATAGCACAAGTTAGATTGTGAGCATCTCCTCAAGGATATGTGGGATTAAGTTTAATACAAACCAGAGTACGTATGGAAGAGTGCCTCATGGGGGTGCTTGATGATCTAGATGGGTATAGGGACTGTTAGAGAGATTTCATTGATAGACCTTATAGTGCATTTATTGGCTTGGATCTCTACCTTCACAATATAGTGAAATTTGATAGTGCATATCTTCATTACAATAAGAACCATCCTGATGGTGTTATCCATCCTTCCACTTTTGCTCCTTATCATATTAATGTTGCAGATTTTGGCACCTCATCATATGCAAGCTTGGTAGATCCCTTATTTAGATTTGAGATGGAAATTTGCTCTGCTTTTGAGTTTCTCATGGGGAAGTGGACAGCTAGATGTTTCAAGGCTCATAACATTGACCCATATGATGAATTAGCAGCTGTTTTTCAAGTCCCTCTACTCTATGATGTAGAGCGCAAGTTGCTATGGAGATAAAGTTTGATGTTGATCACTAGATCTATCATTAGATGCATGGATGTAGCACTAGAGTGGATCAGACTAGAGTAGACCTATATGTGCACTGATATCATTGGAGAGGATACCAACCATCTCACTAGTGTACTACAAGGACTTGTCCACTCTACTTCATGTACATTTTGTTATATATATAAGTTTTATTCTCATGGTGATTCATTATACACTCCATTATATCTATTCACTACTCTCTTACCATCCATTATATGTATGCATTATACATATTTATCATTCATTATTGGCAATTATCTTGCTTCTCATTTTATTGCTTTTTGTTTAATTGCATGCATAATGTTTTTTTGCTTGCTTTAGATTTGTTAGTTTTTAAAAGTAGAGGAGCAAGGGCCTAAGGGAGACTTGACCAATGGGAGAGGACTGATCCTTGAAGAGGTTTTGGACCACCAAGCTTGCAACCAACAAGTCCTGCGGTGAACAGTTTATGCACGAGATCCATCCACCTTTGATCTTCTATATCCTTTTGCAAGATGAAGACTAGCTTGTGTCGATCCATGGAATTACATTCAAGAGTCCTTATAATTATCTTGTGTCAAACCAAAAACAATTTGAATTTGGCAATCAGTTTGGGTCTAATGGTAATTCAAAAAAGCAAAAAGCCTTAAAAATCATTCTATTGTTAATCTTGACAGACTAATCACAGTCAAATTAAAAATTCTCAATATATTACCAATTAATTATTGATAGTTTACTACAAAAACCACTTCCAATATATGATAACAATTGCTTAATAGAAAGCAAATCATTTCTGATGATCTAATGGGAATTGGAATCAATCTTTGGCATAATCTAGTTAATGTTTCTTCTTCACACATTATTTAGATATTTCTATGCTTCTTACACATTGTATACTCATTCATGCACTATTTATTATTATCATATACCAAATTTTCTTATATTGCCTTTGTTTGTCATGCAATGATGATAGTGAAAGTTTCATATTTTATCTTCATCACTAAAAGACAATTGCATATGCCATATGTGCGTTCCATACTTGTGAAAATTCCTTGGTGCCTCTTAAATGTTGGATCCCTAAACTAGTAAACTTCAAACCTTGAGCATACCAATCTCATAAACAAAAAAATCATGAGCATACTAACTTGCACCAACCCTAGGCTGCATAGAATGACTTGCATATACCAAGGTGTATGTAGATTGTCTTGTATATACCCTACATATACCCTTATTGTATGAAATATACCATGGGTTGCACAAACCATCTTGCATAGATCCTATGTAACAATATGGAGTTTAGCGATGAAGTTAGTCAAGGCTAATAACATAAAGAATGGGCTAATTATCCTAGAATATTCTAAAGGTATTTAGGAAGCTACTTGGTACCCTCCCAAGTATTGGGTAACATGCATGTCAAGTGGTAACTTCTAGGAGGAAACTTCTTGGGAAGCTTCCCTACTAGCTTAGCTTGCACCGCAAGAAGATAGCTTCTAGAAGCTTCCCACTAACTTAGCTTGCATGCCAAGTAGACAACTTCTAAAAAGAAACTTCTCACCCCAAGTAGATAAGTTTTAGAAGAAAACTTCTAGAAGTTTCCAACTAGCTTAGCTTGCATGCCAAGTAGGCAACTTCTAAAAGGAAATTTCTTGAGAAGCTTCTTGGTTAACTTGGCTTGCACCCAAGAAAGTGGCTCAAGAAAGCTTCTTGAGAAGCTTCTCAAGAGCCTTATATGATCCTTATAAATACTAAAGCTATAGCTCATGCTAGTCATTTGGAGTTCCCACACTCAAGTGTCTCAATGTGATCTTCCATTTTCTTATTTCTCTCCTTGCTCTTGACACTTTACATTGGTATTAGAGTAGGAATGGGATGGATGGAATTTATGGACCATCAAATCCATGTTCACTAAACCAATAAGATTTTTGTATCAAGATATTACCCAAGTATCATTTCACACAATCATCACCTCATGCTTTGGGCATTTTTTTTTGAATGTGATCACCTTGTCCAAAACTTTGGTACTTTTGGTTGTAACTTATGGAGAATGGTGTACGTGTTGCATCTATGTTAATAAATTAGATAAATTGGGAGTAGTGTGATAGAGTAGTAACCATGGCCACAATGCTTGAGGTTACCATTGCTATGTAGCAACAACTTGAGCACCTTACTCAATTGTTGAATGAATGAGACCATCAATGACAAGAGCATATATAAAGAGCATGAGTTTGAGAAGGAGAAGACCAAATCCAATTTCCAAAACCCAAGGCATTTGAAGGTAAAAATCTTCTAAATGTAGTGGAGAATTTTGAGTTTGACTAAAAATGTTATTATGAAGCTACCAATCTTCAAGATAAATGAAAATAGATTCTCTTGGCTTCTAGCAAATTGGAAGAGTATCAAAGCTATGGTGACAATTTCGAGTGGAGAAAGCTGAACAATAATGTTTTGCACCAATCTTGACTTGGGTAGAATTCAAGAGTGCAATAATTGGTTGATTCTAAGCTATAAATACCAAACAAATATACAAGATAGGTTGGTAGAGTTGAAGCACATTGGCTTTGTAAGAAGTTACATCATGCAATTCTAGAACATCATCATGCAAATTCCAAATATACTAGGAGGTGAAGCTTTGGTAGATTTGTGAGGGGCTTGAAGTCATTAACAAAATTAGAGGTGACTATACAAGAGCCACAACACTTGGAAGAAGCCATGCAGTTGGCCAAATGCTTTGATTCCTTGATTGCAACAACTTGGTCTTGACCTCGACCTCCATAGAACCTACCAATACACTACACATGGATGAAGAAGCTGACATCAATGTAGATTGATGCTATTTAGTGGAGACCACTTAGCACCATAGATAGAGAAAAATTGCAACAAATTGGTGGTTTTTTCTATTGTTGCAAAATTGGATATAGTAGTGTTTTATATCCACTCAAGAATGAACAACCTTAACAAGTTGCCCATATGGAGTTTGTGGAATAGAATGATCAAGGAAACATGGAATCCTAGTAGGAGATTTTGAGCCACCTATTGGAAACTTGATTAGTTCTAATGGCATCAAAGGCTCAACCTATGCAAGTTTGCTTCACTTGCAAGGTATGATATTTGATCATGGTTGTAGGATTTTGGTTGATTTTGGAAGTTCAAAAATTGCATGTCTATGTAATTAGAAAATTATATATTCCTATCAAGCCAATAATTGAAAGCAGATTGATGATGGGAGATGGTAGATGGTAGAAAGGGTTCTGCATATTGTACCTCACATCCTATTACATTCAGGATTGGTAAGGAGTATTTGGAGTGTATGAGGTTTGTAATAGCACCTCTACACTATGATGTCATTTTGGGTTTGCCTTGGCTTGAAATTTATAAGGTTCAATTTGATTGGACCCAATAATAAATTCAAGAACAACACCAAGGTAGGAATTTCTTATTAGGTTGTTTGGCACCTTTGATTTAGACACCTAAGAATAGTCAATCCCAAGATGAGAAGTTTATCAAGAAAGAAACCATAGAGCAAGTTTTGAAGGAAGATAAGTCCCAAGATGGGAAGTTTGTCAAGAAAACAGCCATAAAGCAAGCTTTGAAGGAAGATAAATCCCTAGATGGGAAGTTTATCAATGAAGCAACTATATTGCAAGCTTTGGAGGAAGATAAGTTTTTTTTTTCAGTGTAGATCAAGCTGATTGCACAAGGAGAATCTGAAGAGGGTCAAGAGCCTCATCAATGTAATACCAAGGGTTAGCCATATGATCTAGATGTGAAATTCGGTTTGGTAACTTCTAGAATGATGTTATACATGATGGTCAAAATAGATCAGATATAAGTATCACCAAAAGAGTACTTCTGCTAATAGGACAGAAACCAAAATAGACTTGAGAACCTTAGAACCAATAGCTAGACATATGATTTAAAGGTGAGAATTGGTTTGGTAACATCTGAAAGGATGTTACACATGATGGATTAAATAGATCAGAAAGAGGTATCACCAAAAGTGGACTTTTACTAATAGAGTAGGAACCAAAATATACCTAAAATCTTTGAAGGCAATTTTGGAGGCCTAAACGGATGAATTAGGCCTTGAAAATGTGCAAACTCCCCCCAACTCAAGAAAGGCTCACCTACCTTCCCCCCTACTTTGTCTCATTGAGAGCTTTCCAATGGTACCTTACTCACGTGATTCTGAGATTCCTACAGGAAGATTCCCTAAAAGATTCCCTCTGGTCAAAGCTTGTTTGACCAACCAGATAAAACCTAGACTAGACGGGTCACCCATCCAAGTAAGTAATCCAAGGGTGGAGCTTGCTGACATGTCACCTATCTGTGTCCCTAATCCTATGGTGGAGCTTCTTTGGAGGAGATCCTCTTTGTCTATATAATAAAGAGAAGGTGCTCCCTTGGGGCATCGAATGTTTGAGTGTGCAATTTGTGTTTTCTCTCTTCTCTTGTCCTCGGAGTATTACAATGGTATCAGAGCGAGTGTTCTAGTCCAAGAGAGTGGATCACCCCTCTTGGAATAGCACGAACTACTGAAACTGAGTAATTTGAGGTGGAGAACATAGAGTAATCGCTAGACTTAGGAAGGGCTTTAGAGAGCGGATTGGATGGATGCGCGCAGGGGGGGGGGGAAATTTCCCACACCTAGCTTTCCATTTTCAAACCCATTCCACATCAAGGTTATGTACATCTAGCATGAGCAGATGAGGTTATTGCTAGTTTATCACTTTGGTGCGGAATTCATGGACAGAGTGATGAACTCACCAAACCCGGTGATTCTACCTGTGGTTATATATGACAGAGAATGGGATTTGACAATCTACATTCTATTATGATAAAATGGATATGAATGTCCCAAATCTTCTCCCTTTCAACACTCGAGTAGAAATCCATTATGTAGTGAGGCCAAAAGTGATGTTTAGATATTTTGTGGTTAGGAATTTTGGTGAGGAGTATTATCAACGAGTGATAACTTCTGAGGTCCCAATGGTAGTTCCGATAGTTCGTGCGCCTTCCAGAGTGATTATATTGACTCTGTATTGAAGGAGACATTAGCAATTGGGTGTTGCAGGAACCATGGATCCGTAGTTGCAAGAGCTGGTGCAAGGAATGCAAGGGATGCTGAATGAATTTCGAGAGATTAAGATGACCATGGAGACATTACCAAGTCAAGTGCAGATCCTTAGGAACAATCAAGCCATGCAAGGAGAAGAGCCATCTCAAAACCCAGTACCTGCAACCGAAGTACTTGGAGAGGCACCCATGCTTACAAACCCTATCAACAATGAAGCCACATTGCTACTCCGGATGAAGAAGACCTGCTATATCGAGCCTTACAAGGGGCAGCATACGATGGGAGTAGTGGAAAATTGGATCTCGAGAATGAATCGATATTTCAGATTGTTCTTAACATAGATCACAGAGCATGCTGCAGGCGTGTTTGCATGTGGGTACTTGACCGATAACGCGCTCACATGGTATGATGCTTGGGAGCGATCCATGCTGGCCGAGAGAAGGGAGGTCACATGGATAGCAATGCAAGAAGGACTGTTGAAGAATTTCCAATCGATGGATTTTGTGCAGATGGCTCGAACTCAACTATGGAGATTGAGACAGAAGAATAGCGTACAAGAGTATGTGGAGGCATTTCTGGATCTACAAGTTGCAATTACCGACATGAGTCCAGCAAAGGCTCTCAACAATTTCAAACGAGGGTTGAAAGAGCGGATTTGCCAAGAAGTCATGGTGCAAAACCCTCAGACGGTATTTGAAGTCATTGCTTGTTCGTAGAGAATAGCAAGAGCATTAGGTAGAGGTGAAGGAGTAGTTCTCCCTCAACATTATCGGGCAGAAATGCCACACATGGGTAGACCAGTACCGATGGAATTGGGCAACCTTCGATTCCGGGATCGAGGAGCACGGCCGCTTCAAGGGGAGCGGAGACGGGTAGAAGAACAAAGAGATGGAGTCCCACGAGGAGAAGGGACTCAAGGAGAACAACACCGTTGTTACAATTGTGGCTGTATTGGGCACATATCTACCAATTGTCGCACTCGTTTCCCTAGAGGCCCTCGGCCTTTGTATAAGCGATCTTTGAACAAGATGGAGAGGCACATTGAAGAGGAGGAGGTGGAAACCACTTTGGAAAATGAAGATCACCAGTAAATGTACCTCGCAGCCTTATTGGCTCAATAAGGAAGCAGAGAAGCAAGGGAAGGAAGAAGAATAATGTGCAAAGATCCCGAAAGGCAACCTCATAATTGATTGTCGTGAATGGAATCCTAGAAGGTAATCAAGTGAGAGTATTAATAGATCCGGGAGCAATAGAGAATTTCTTGTCTCGCTCTGTTGCAATAAGATTGGGAATGGATCTAGAGAGAAATGGAAGTGAAGAAGTAGAGTTACCAAATGGGCAAACAGAGAGGATTGAATCATTACCTAGATAGGTAACCCTCTCTGTAGGAGAATATTAGGAAGCAATTGAGTGGCGAGTGATACAATTAGCCCGTTATGATGCAATTTTAGGCATGCCATGGATGGAGCAATACAACCCAATGGTGGATTGGAGGAAGAAGGTAGTGAGAACCCACCAATGGTCAATCATTGGGGTTAAAGAAAAATCACACAGGCAGAAATTGCCTCTATATGTCGTAGGGACGACAATTGTCTATAAGACCGATAGATGTTTTATGGATCTAATAAGAGAAGTCTAGAGTGCACAACTCGCTGGACAAATTCCGGAGAGATTGAAAGATGTGGTGGATAAGTTTCAAGATGTCTTTCCCAATGATCTACCCTCAGGATTACCACCTAAAAGGCGAGTAGATCACAAAATAGAGACACCCGGGGAAGACACCTCCTTGTAAGGCCCCATATCGCCTATCACCTCATGAGTTGGAGGAGTGTAAGACTCAAATTGAGGAGATGCTACAAAAAGGGTTCATCCAACCTAGCGTATCACCATATGGGGCCCCTGTCTTGTTTGTGAAGAAGAAGGATGGTACAATGCGCATGTGCATTGACTATCGGGGTCTCAATCAGCAAACAATGAAGAACAAATACTCCTTACCTTGCATGGATGACCTGTTTGATCAACTTCATGGAGCGAGATACTTCACCAAACTGGACTTGCGGAGCGGTTACAATCAAATCCGAATTGCAGAGGAGGATGTGTACAAAACTGCCTTTTGAACCAGGTATGGCCACTTTGAGTATCTTGTGATGCCTTTTGGCCTCACCAATGCGCCTGCCACTTTCATGAGCCTAATGAATGACATATTTCGTCCATACTTGGATAAGTCTGTTATTGTCTTCTTGGATGATATCTTAGTATATAGTAGCATGATGACAGAACACAAACAACATCTACGAGAGGTCCTCCAGATTCTAAGACAGAATCAGTTGTACGCCAAAATCTCAAAGTGTGAGTTTGGCAAGTCTGAAGTAGACTACTTAGGGCAAAGAGTAAGTGCAGAGTGCATTCAGGTATTGACAAATAAAATAGAGGTCATTAAAAAATGGAGTGCCCCAGAAGATCAGACTCAACTTAAGAGCTTCTTGGGGTTGACGAGATTCTATCGTAGATTTGTCAAGGACTTCTCCAAGGTTGCACAGCCTTTAATGGCACTACTTGGCAAGGGGAAGAAGTGGACATGGGGGACTGCGCAAGAGTTGGCCTTTCAAGAATTGAAGGCCGCCTTGCTACATGCACCAATCTTAAAGTGGTATGACCCAAAATATCCAATCAAGTTGGCTACAGATGCATCAGGCATAGCAATAGGAGCAGTCCTACAACAAGAGTGGCATGACGGATGGCATCCAATTGCATATTTCTCTTGAAAGTTGTTACCGGCAGAGCGCAACTACCACACCACAGAACAAGAAGAGCTGGCCATCGTTCTAGCAACCAAGCATTGGAAGCACTACCTGGGCGAGAAGGCATTTGTAGTAGAGACAGACCACAAACCTCTAGTCTACCTTGAGACGCAGAAGCATCTATCTTGTCGCCAAATTTGGTGGGCAGAGTGGCAACAATGCTTCAACATGACAATCACCTACGTGGAAGGTAAGAAACAACTGGCAGATGCATTCACCTGTTTGCCAATGGCCAACAACTTGGTGGCAGAGGTTAAGATTAACCTTGAATTCTGGCAAGAGGTTCTAGCTGCTACAAAACTGATCCACAGATTGTAGAAGCGCAATCGTCCAAAAATGTCACCAGCACCCAAGGACTCACCTTTCGGGATGGCAGATTATGGATCCCAAATGTCTCTGACTTACGCACCACCATTCTAGCGGAATGTCATGATTTGGCCATTGCAGCTCATGTCGGAGTAGACAAGACCTTGGATGCAATCAAGTGCCATTACTATTGGCCCAAGATGAGCAACGACATGATGGACTATGTGCGTAGCTGCCTACTTTGTCAACAGAACAAAGCCGCTAATCAAGCTCCTACAGGGCTCCTTCAACCTCTCTCCACTCCTACCCAACGTTGGGAACAAGTGAGTATGGATCTCGTCTGCGAATTACCCAAGACCACCTCAGGGTTTGACTCCATTGTGGTCTTTGTGGACCGGCTCAGCAAAATGATTCATGTACGCCCTACCACCAAGGAGATGACCGCTCCACAACTAGCTCAACTATACTTGGATGCAGTCTTTGCTCACCATGGCTTGTCTAGAGTACTCATCACCAATAGAGGAATCCAATTCACCAGTTTGTTTTGGTGAACATTCTTTGGTTTCTTCAAAACCAAGTTTTCCATGTCTATAGCTTACCACCCACTAACAGATGGCCAAACAGAGCGGGCTAATCGCATGATTGAAGACATGTTACGCGGCTTCACCTTAGAAGAGCAAGAGAGGTGGGACACCCTACTACCGTTGGTGGAATTTGCTTACAACAATTTATTGAATGCCTCCACCCAGGTCACTCCGTTCTTCCTCATGTATGGTGAGCATCCCTTCACACCTTCTAGCTTGATGAAGATCCATCCAGTGACTACCAAGGTTGATGCAGTCAACACATTTGTTTCTAAAATCCAACAAGGTGTAGAGAGCGCCAAACATAGGTTACAGATTGCGTAAAATTGACAAAAGAAGTATGTTGATGCACACCGTAGGCACATGGAGTTCAATGTTGGGGATCAAGTTTGGCTATCGACAACCAACCTCACATTAGTTGGATCTCGTAAGCTCAGACCTCGTTTTATTGGGCCTTTCTCGATTCTTTGTCGCATCGGCGCTGTGGCCTATCACCTTGAGCTACCACCACACATGAAGATCCATCCAGTGTTCCATGTCTCCCTACTACGCAGATATACTCCCCGATCAGGCCAAGGTCCTTCCACACAAGACATTTGACCTTGTCCAACACTCATTGATGGCAAAGAGGAATATGAAGTGGAGCGGATTCTCCAAAAATGCATGCATGGTACTTGCCGTCCGCAGGAATATCTAGTACAATGAAAAAGGTTACCCCCTCTCTGAAGCAACTTGGGAACCCGCTGCCAATTTGGCACATGCACCGGTGTTGGTACAAGCATTTGAGCAATAGTTGCGCAACGAGGACGTTGCGTCTTAAAAGGAAGGAGGTCTGTAATACCAAGGGTTAGCCATATGATCTAGATGTGAAATTTGGTTTGGTAACTTCTAGAATGATGTTATACATGATGGTCAAAATAGATCAGATAGAAGTATCACCAAAAGAGTACTTCTACTAATAGGGCAGAAGTCGAAATAGACTTGAGAACCTTAGAATCAATAGCTAGACATATGATTTAAAGGTGAGAATTGGTTTGGTAACATCTGGAAGGATGTTACACATGATGGACTAAATAGATTAGAAAGAGGTATCACCAAAAGGGGACTTCTACTAATAGAGTAGGAACCAAAATATGCTTGAAATCTTTGAGGGCAATTTTGGAGGCCTAAACGGATGAATTAGGCCTCCAAAAATATGCAGATTCCCTCAACAAATGAAAGACTGGCCTTCCCTCCTCCCTGCTTTGTCTCGTCGAGAGCTTTCCAACGGTACCTTACTCATGTGATTCTGAGATTCCTATAGGAAGATTCCCTCCTATCAAAGCTTGTTTGACCAACTAGATAGGACCTAGACTAGATGGGTCACCCATCCAAGTAAGTAATCCAAGGGTGGAGCTTGCTGACATGTCACCTATCTGTGTCCCTAATCCTATGGTGGAGCTTCCTTGGAGGAGATCCTCTTTGTCTATATAATAAAGAGAAGGTGCTCCCTTGGGGCATCGAATGTTTGAGTGTGCAATCTGTGTTTTCTCTCTTCTCTTGTTCTCGGAGTGAGTACCGAGTGCAAACTATTTGATCAACCATTACAATCAAGCAATGGTTGATCAAATAGTTTAGGGATTACCCTTTGATCATGATATGCCCTTCAAGATTGAGTTATTGCCATGGAGTACTCCAATGAGTAGACCTATAAAAGACCAAGACCGAGGAGAGAAATAGGAGAATGGAAGCTCACATTGGGACGCTTGAATGAGAAAAAACTCCGAATGCCTAGTATGACCTTTGGCTTTGATATTTATAGGTAGCATACAAAGCCCTTGGGAAGCTTCTCAAGAAGCTTCCTCGAGCCGCTTTCTTAAAGTGCAAACCAAGTTAATTTGGAAGCTTCTCAAGAAGCTTCCTTCTAGAAGCCATCTACTTGGCATGCAGGCTAAGCTAGTTAGAAGCTTCTAGAAGCTTCCTTCTAGAAGCTACCTACTTGGAGCACAAGTTAACTAGTTGAGAAGCTTCTAGAATATTCTATGCTAATTTGGCTTATTATCTACTCCGTTAACCTTACTAACTATGTCACTAAATCCCATATTGTTACTTATTCCCCCACCGCTAGTTGGTGACGTTCTTGTTGCCATTGAAGCTTCAAACTCCTGGATGGCCGTTTGTGCATTCTAGAGGTGAGAAAGAGGTTCCTATGTGGTATCATGAAGGGGATACCATTTCCAAAGGACCTTGTACTCCATTGGTTGTTGGTGTCCTTGTTGGATGTGGTGACGCGCAAGGATACAATCAACTTCATACTCCTCATGATCATTGGTAGGGATAAGGGGAGGAAGAGGTTAGGAACAAAGGGTTTCAACTTGGAAATATGAAAGATAGGATGGATGTGCATATGAGAAGGAAAGGCAAGTCAATAAGCAACAAGAGAGACAATTTGGGTGACATCAAAAAGTCCTATCCAATTAGGGGCAAGTTTATGAACGTGGGTATCAAGTGGGAGGGGTAGATTACTAGAGGATAACATAACTTTATCACCAACTTCAAAGGTGAGATCACAACGATGGTGGTCCGCATATTGTTTTTGACAATTTTGAGCAACAAGGAGGTGAGATTTAGCTTGTTGGAGAGATTTGGATATGGTGGTCAAGAAGGTTGAAGTATGAGGAACCTGAGATGGGAGAGGAGTAAGAAGAGAATTTGGGACAAGCAGATCTCGGCCGAAATCAAGAAAGAAAGGAGAGAATCCGGTGCTTTCCTGTTTAAAATTGTTGTATGCAAATTCCGTAGCTGCAAGACATTCATCCCAATTGGTATGGTGAATGTTGAAAAAGGCACGAAGCATATCTTCCAAGGTGTAATTTTCACGTTTGGTTTGTCCATCAATTTGAAGATTATAGGCTATGGACAAAGCAAGTTTGGTGCCAAGTGTTTGGTAGAGGGCTTGCCAAAACTTTCTGGTGAAGCAAGGATCACGTTCGGAGATGAGAAGACATGGCATCCCATGATGCTTGAATACATTATCAAAGTAGAGTTGCGCCAAGGTTGGAGCATCCACAGTATCAACTCTTGGTGCCAAATGGATTTGCTTACTAAGCTTATCCACAAACACCACAATTGCTATGTGACCTTGTTGTGTCTTGGGCAAGGAGGTGATGAGATCTAAGCTCATATGTTCCCAATGAGTAGTTGGAATGGGAAGTGGTTGAAGGAGTACACTTAGCTTCTGGTTACTAGCCTTGTTGCATTGACAACTCTCACACAATTGAACAAACTCCCAAACATCTTGTGTCATGTTGGGCCACCACCATTGGCGTTGGAGGGTACCCAAGGTCTTGTCCACCCCAATGTGACCAGCTATTGGTAGATCATGGGCTTCCTAAAGGCACACAAGTTGGAGATCAGCTTTGCCTGGAACATAGGTCCGGTCCGCATGGAATAGAAGGTCTTCCTTGAAGAACAAGGTAATGTACTCCTTGTCGCCTACTGTCAGACAACCATGTACCATTTGGAAGAAGGGATCTTGTTGTAGAGCTGGCCAAAACTTGTTATGGACCTTAGAGTCAATTTGACACCGTTGTAATTTCTGCCGTGATAAGAGGAAGAGACTTCAAATCAGGTCATTGTATTAGAGCATCAAGGATGACATGGAACCAACCTGGTTTGTACTCAAGTTTGATGTCAAAAAATTGGAGTTGCTACTCCCATTGATGATGTTGACTCTTCATGTGTTCCAAATGTAAGGTCTGCAACAATGGCTTGTGATCAGTTTGCATGATCACTTGTTTCCCCAAGAGATAATACCTCTATACCTTGGTGGCATATACCATTGCAAGTTGTTCCCGATCTTGAGCAAAGTAATTTCTTTCAGCTGTATTTAGTCAATGAGACACAAAGGCAATGGGATGTAGTCCATATCGGAATTCTTGTTGCAACATAACTCCAATTGCAAAGTTAGAAGTATCAAAATCAACCACACAAGGTAGTTGAGGATATATGGTTGAAGAATGGGTCTTGAAGACACCATATGCTTTAACTTTTGGAATGCTTCTTCATGCTTGGTGGTCCATTGGAAGCTTGAGTTCTTTCCCAAGAGGTCAATCAATGGTGCAGCCACACGAGCATAATAGTGGATGAACAGTCGGTAAAAACTGGCCAATCCATTGAATGCTCGTACTTTTGTAGCATCCTTTGGGGTAGGCCAATCAATAATGGCCTTGATTTTCTCTTCTTCTATCTTGATCCCCTATGATGAGATCTTATGATCTAAGAAGGTAACCTCCTTCTGCCAAAAGGTACACTTCTACTTCTTGTAATAAAATTTCCATTGTTGTAGTCGTCTTAGGACTTCTCACACATGATTCATGTAACAATATGGAGTTTAGTGACATAGCTAGTAAGGCTAACAAAGTAGGGAGTAAGCCAAATTAGCCTAGAATATTCCAAAAGAATCTAAGAAGCTTCTTGGGAAGCTTCACAACTAGTAAACTTGCACCCCAAGCAAGTAACTTCTAGAAGGAAGCTTCTAGAAGCTTCCAACTAGCTTAGCCAACAAGCCAAGTAGGCAGCTTCTAGAAGGAAGCTTCTTGAGAAGCTTCTCAAGGGCCTTGTATGCAACTTATAAATACCAAAGCCGAAGCTCATGCTAGGCATTCGGAGTTTTCTCTCATTCAAGTGTCCTAATGTGAGTTTCCATTCTCATATTTTTCTCCTTGAATTTGGTCTTTTACATTGGTATTAGAGCAAGAATGGGATGGATAGAATTTATGGACCACCGAATCCACTTCCACCAAACCATTGGGATTTCTATGTCCAAATACTTCCTAAGCATCATTTCACACAATTCATCACCCCGCACTTTGGACACAATTTTCTGCATATGATCACCATATTTGAGGAACCCTTGGTGCTTCTGGTTGTAACTTATGGAGAACTATGGACGTGTTGTTTCTATGTGGTAATAAATTAGATAGATTGGGAGTGGTGTGATAGAGTAGCAACCATAACGGCAATACTCGATGTTATCCTTGTTATGCAGTAACAAATTGAGCACCTTACTCGATTGTTGGATGAACAAGATCTTTGACAACAAGAGCAAGTGGAGAGAGTACCAATTTGAGAAGGAGAAGATTGGATCAGATTCCCTAAACCCAAGGTATTTAGAGGCAAGAATCTTCTGGGTGCAGTGGAGAATTTTATGTTTGATTGTGAATGTTATTTTGAAGCTACCAATCTACAAGATGAGCAAAAATAGATTCTCTTGTCTTCTAGCCAATTGGATGGAGTAGCAAAGTTATGGTGGATATTTTGAGTGGAGCGAGCTAAATGACAAATTGTTGCACTAATCTTGATATGGGCAGAATTCAAGAGTGCAATTATTAGTCAGTTCCAAGCTATAAATGCCACACGAGCTGCACGAGATAAGTTGGTAGAGTTGAAACAGATTGGCTTTGTAAGAAGTTATATCATGCAGTTCCAAAACACCATCATGCAAATTCCAGATATATTGGAAGGTGAAACTCTAGATCAATTTTTTAGTGGCTTGAAGGCGAGAACCAAATTAGAGGTAACCATGTGAGAGCCACAACACTTGGAGGAAGCCATGCGGTTGGCTGAACGTTTTGATTCCTTGGTGGCAACGACTTGGTCTCAACCTCAGCTTCCACAAAGCCTCCAATACACTACACACAAGTGGAGGAGCCAACACCAATGGAGATTGATGCCATTCAATGAAGACCACTTGGCACGGAAGATAGAGAGAAACTACAACAAAATGGTGGTTTTTTTTATTGTCGCCAATTGGGGCATCGCATTGCTAAATTTCCACTCAAGAATGGACGACCTCGACAAGTTGCCAAGGTAGAGGTTTTGGAGCAAAATGATCAGAGAAACAAGGAATCCCAGTAGAAGATTTTGAGCCGCCTATTGGGAGCTTGATTAGTTCTAATGGGATTGAAGGCTCGACCTATGCAAGTTTGCTTCACTTGCAAGGTATGATATTTAATTGGGGTTGTAGGATTTTGGTTGATTCTGGAAATTCAAAGAATTGCATGTCTATGCAAATAGCAAAGGAATTGTGTATTCCTATCAAGCCACTGATGGAAGTAGTTTGATGATGGCGGATGGTAGAAAGGGTTTTGCATTCCGCACCTCATATCCTATTACCTTCAAGATTGGGAAGGAGTATTTGGAGTGCATGAGGTTTGTAGTGGCACCTCTACATTATGATATCATTCTGGGTCTACCTTGGCTTGAACATGATGAGGTTCAATTTGATTGGACCCAATGCCAAATTCAAGTACAACACCAAGGTAAGAATTTCCTATCAGATTGTTTTGCACCTTTGAGTACGACACCTAAGAATAGTCAATCCCAAGATGGGAAGTTTGTTGAGAAGGTAGCCATAGAGCAAACTTGGAAGGGAGATGAGTGCCAAGATGGGAAGTTTGCCAAGAGGCGACAAGGGAGCAAGCTTGGAAGAGAGACGAGTCTTTAAGGGAAGTTTGTTAGTAAAGCAGCCATAGAGCAAGCTTTGGAGGAAGATAAGTCTCTATTTGCGATGTGGATCAAGCAGATTACACAAGAACAATCTGCCAAGGGCCAAGAGCCTCATCAAGCAATGGTTGATTGAATAATTAAGGAGTTTGTGGACGTGGTTTTGGATGATTTGCCAAAGGGATTACACTCCGATTGAGGTATACTCTTCAAGATCAAGTTATTGCTAGAAGAGTACTCCAATGAGTAGACCGATCTATCGGCTCTCACCAAAGGAATTGGAGGAGTTGCAAAGAACAATTACAGAGTTGTTGGAGAACAACTTCATACAACATAGTACCTCTCCTTGGGGAGCACCGGTACTATTTGTTCCAAAGAAGGATGGAAGACTTCGTTTCTATATTGATTATCGTGGGCCCAATAAGCAAACCGTGAAGAATGCATATCTCTTGCCTTGGATCAATGACTTGCTTGATCAACTAAGTGAAGCATGCTACTTTTCCAAGTTGGATATTTGTAGCAACTATTGGCAAATTCCTATTGATAGAGAGGATGTGCAAAAGACTACCTTTTGCACAAGGTATGGGTATTTTGATTGGAGAGTTCTACCTTTTAGACTCGCTAATGCTCCAACAATCTTCATGGATCAGATGCATTGGGTGTTGGATGGACTATTGGATCAGTCCGTGGTGGTGTTCTTGGATGATATCTTAATCTATAGCAAGATAGAGGCAGAACACATGAATTATGTGCGAGAAGTCCTAAGACAACTACAACAATGGAAATTTTACTACAAGAAGTAGAAGTGTGCCTTTTGGCAGAAGGAGGTTACCTTAATCTATAGCAAGATAGAAGCAGAACACATGAATCATGTGCAAGAAGTCCTAAGACGACTACAACAATGGAAATTTTACTACAAGAAGTAGAAGTGTGCCTTTTGGCAGAAGGAGGTTACCTTCTTGGGTCATAAGATCTCATTAGAGGGGATCAAGATGAAAAACGAGAAGATCAAGGCCATTACTGATTGGCCTACCCCGAGGGATGCTACAAAAGTACGAGCATTCAATGGATTGGCCAGTTTTTACCGACGGTTCATCCACTATTATGCTCACGGGGCTGCACCATTGATTGACCTCTTAGGAAAGAACTTGAGCTTCTAGTGGACCACCAAGCATGAAGAAGCATTCTAGAAGTTAAAGCATATGGTGTCTTCAGGACCCATTCTTCAACCATATGATCCTCAACTACCTTGTGTGGTTGATTTTGATGCTTCTTACTTTGCAATTGGAGTTGTGTTGCAATAGGAATTCCTAGATGGACTACATCCCATTGCCTTTTTGTCTCGCCAACTAAATATAGCTGAAAGAAATTACTATGCTCAAGATTGAGAACAACTTGCAATGATATATGCTACCAAGGTATGGAGGCATTATCTCTTGTAGAAACAAGTGATCATGCAAACTGATCACAAGCCATTGTTGTACACCCTACACTTGGAGCACATGAAGAGTCTACATCATCGATGGGAAGAGTAACTCCAATTGTTTGACATCAAACTTGAGTACAAACCAAGTCGGTTCCACATCATCCTTGATGCTCTATCACAACAACCTGATTTGAAGGCTCTCATCACGACTACAATTACAACGGTGTCAATTGACCCCAAGGTCCATAACAAGTTTTGGTCAGCTCTACAACAAGATCCCTTCTTCCAAATGGTACATGGTTGTTTGACAACATGCAACAAGGAGTACATTACAGTCTCCTTCAAGGAAGGTCTTCTATTTTATACGGACCAGATCTATATTCCAGCCAAAGGTGATCTTTGACTTGTGCGCCTTCAAGAAGCCCATGATTTACCAATAGCTGGTCACTGGGAGTGGACAAGACCTTGGGCACCCTCCAACGCCAATGGTGGTGGCCCAACATGACACAAGATGTTTGGGACTTTGTCTGATTGTGTGAGAGTTATCAATGTAACAATGCTAGTAACCAGAAGCCGAGTGGACTCCTTCAGCCACTTCCCATTCCAGCTACTCATTGGGAACATGTGAGCTTAGATCTCATCACCTCCTTACCCAAGACACAAAAAGGTCACACAAAAATTGTGGTGTTTGTGGATAAGCTTGGTAAGTAAATCCATTTGGCACCAACGGTTGATACTATGGATGCTCCAACCTTGGTGCAACTCTACTTCAATAATATCTTCAAACATCATGGGATGCCACATGTACTCATCTTCTACCGTGATCTTCGCTTCACCGGTAAGTTTTGGCAAGCACTCTTCCAGCTACTTGGCACCAAGCTTGCTTTGTCCATATCCTATCATCCTCAAACTGATGGGCAAACAGAACGTGCAAATTGCACCTTGGAAGATAATATTCTACTTGATACAACATTTGATGATGAAGTCAAGTTTTGACCAATGTATCAACCTCATTTTGCTTGGATCAAATCATACTTCAATACCATGGTTAATAAGTACTTGACTTCATAATCAAATGTTGCATTAAGTAGAATATTGGAGCAAGAAAGGTCATGGTTTGGTCCTTGTTGCTGAATATGTCTTGCTATTCTTTCAATAGATGAATTAAACGGTTAGATTCAA
The DNA here is from genome assembly GCA_948567375.1 of Lunularia cruciata. Taxonomy (NCBI): domain Eukaryota; kingdom Viridiplantae; phylum Streptophyta; class Marchantiopsida; order Lunulariales; family Lunulariaceae; genus Lunularia; species Lunularia cruciata. The sequence continues at coordinate 34,909,911 of OX419759.1, read as the reverse complement.
CAATGACTGGTCTACTAGATCTTTGGTGGTAGACACATCTCCTAGATGGTGTATGGGGTAAGTAGGTTTTTGTAGGGAAATATGATAGAACTAGTAAGAAGAGACCTACGAGCAGTAGTGTATGGACTCATAGAATTATAGACTTTTCTTTCTGCTCATTTTTTGAAGAACCTGATCACTGAGTACTTATAGGACTTCCAATGAATTGGTATAATGAGCACTTATAGGAATTCCATTGAATTGGTATAGTGAGTGTGTAGAACCTTTGAATAAAGATATTTTGAGAGTGTTTTGGCAATGGAGGTACCTTCCAAGATTGGAAGTGAACCACATATACCATGGGTTATCCCATATGAATGTGTCTTATCTAATGAGTGTGGATATTCTTGACATCGTGAAGTTGTAACAATTGGTATCAGAACATGTTAGAGTTGGATTAATCAAGATAGCTGATTGAGAGATTCACTACGGTAGGAAGAATATCAATCCTAAATGAAAAATTTGTAGTGGATAAGTTTGAAGGGATAAACAATTTTGGGTTATGGAATTGAAGGATAAGGACGTGCTAGTAGATCAAGAGCTACATAGAATGTTGGGCAAGAGGACAAAAACACAAGAATGATGAAGAATGGAAGGATGTTGACTTGAGTGCATTAGGACAATTTGACTAAATCTTGTTGATGAGGTTTTATACAATATGATGAACAAGAACTCAACACCAAAATTGTGGTCAAAGTTGGAGAGCCTATACATGAAAAAGTCCTTAAAAAATAGACTATACTTGAAATAGAAGCTCTACACTCTATGGATGAAGGAAGGCAAAAGCATCATGAAGCATCTCAAAGCCTTCAACAAAATCATCTTCAAGTTAATGAGTATAGAGGTTACCTTAAAAGAAGAAGAAGATAAAGCTTTGTTATTATTGACTTTGTTGCCTTCATCTAACTAGCATCTAGTCACAACAATGTTGTATTGGAAGGAAGATATAACCTTTGAGGAAGTAACATCAATTTTGTTGTCAAATGAAATGTGTAAAAGACCTAATCAAGAAGATAAAAATCCTGGGGCTCTATTTACTAAAGGTTGGACAGTAGACAAAGGAGAAATCAGAGGTAGATCTAGGTCAAAGTCTAGATCAAACAATATTAAATCCAAATGCTGGATTTGTGGAAAACCAGTGCATTTCAAGAAAGACAATGAGTCTAAAGTTTGCATATAACAAAGAGAAAAACGTTTTCTCTGATCAAGCAAGCATAGAAAAGTTGTCTAGATCAGCTGATGACATTCTTTGTGTCATCCAAGATAGAGATCAGTTTGAGGAGTCATGGGTTCTTGATTTGGGTTGCTCTTACCACATGTGCCCAAAGAAGGATTTGTTTTATACCTACAAACTAATTGATGGAGGATTAGTTTTGATGGGGAACAATGTGGCTTGTAAAGCCATTGGGATTGGTATAATAAGTATCAAGATGTTTGATGGTGGTGTGAGAACTCTCACTGATGTGCGGCATGTCCATGAGTTGTGGAAGAACCTGATTTCATCAAGGTACGTTTGATTTGGACAGTTGGAATTGGGAGCAAAAAATGGCATGCTAAAAATTACAAAAGGAACTTTGGTGGTGATGAAGAGCAATAAGGTATGAAACCTATATGAGCTGATTGGAGAAACAGTTACAAGTGGAGCAATGATTGTAACTTCTAAAATGAGGATCCCAAAGACGTGACACATCTATGGCACCTACACTTGGCCACATGAGAGAACAAGGTCTGAATGAGTTTTCCAAGCGATAATTACTACAAGGAGTCAAAAGTTGTAGGTTAAAATTCTATGAGCATTGTATGATAGGAAAGGAGCAAAATATTAGCTTTTCTATGGGAACTCATTCCACAAAGGGAATTGTAGACTATTTGCATTTGGATGTTTATGGACCCACACTTGTAGCTTCAAAGTCAAGAGCTTTGTACTTTGTATCCTTGATAGATGACTATTCTAGAAGAGTATAGATCTATACCATGAAGCAGATGAGATCACTAGGTTTTTGCCGGGAACACAAACCAAACAAGATAGAAGAAACTTGCGGCAATAGTGTGTGGACTCATGGAATTATCAACTATTCTCTTTGCCATGCTGTAGAATCTAAGGAATGCTGTAGAATCTAAGGAATGGATGAATAAACTAAGAGAGAATGGTGACTTTTTATTTCAAAAAGTCTCTAGTCGGATTAATCTTCATGTTTTTCAAATGGATCTCTAAGTTCATTAGAAGGAGAATGTTGTGTACGTTGAAATTGTAATTCCATTAAGGAATAAATCTCAAATCCAATAAGAAAGTAAGGAAATAAATAATGGAAAGTAATCTTATGCTTGTGTGTATGAATAAACCAAGAGAGAATTGAGAATGTTATGTATGTTGAAACTGTAATTCCATTAGAGAATAAATCTCTAGTCCAATAAGAAAGTAAGGAAATAAAGAATGGAAATTCATCTTATGCTTGTGAGTATAGATGGTCTCTCTTGTCTACCACAAGAGTGAAAAAGATCCTCTCCACCTTCAATCACATATGCTTTAGAGACCCAAGCTTATGAATTTAGAGGATACTCCACCTCTATCACACACATCTACAAGACTGACTTAATCGTTTTATCTGTTTAAGATGCTTTATACGTTTAAGATGTCACTATTGCGTGCTCAAAATGAAGAAGATACGTGCGTCTGTTTGATACAGCAATGAGTGCAGATGCCCGAGGAGTCGATTAAAAGTAGCTGTACCAGTTCAGAAATGTGGACTCCCGATGTTAAGGCAAGCCTTCGCTGTGGAACGTGTGCACGCGACCGATACAAAACTTTGGAAATCAGCAGTACAGACATGCACATGTTGCATGTCTTGGTACTACGACCGTAAACCCCTATTCTTTATCAATAGTTGTCTCATTAGATCATTAGAGATTGTTAACCGAACCAATGAGCAGAAAATAATGTTATCGTGCTTTAGAGTTGTATACAATGTGCATCACTTTGTCTATCCACACATTCTTCCCATCCTTCGTTTTTTCTACGCTGTCGCCCTTTTTCCACACATACTTTAGATATTAGACTTCCCAACCAGACACTAATGTGCTATTTGATACGATCCGAGAAATTCGTTTATCTTCTCCTTTTGCTCGTTTCTATTTCCTATCTAAGAATTGTACTGGAATGCATCTAGAAACCGTTGGCTGCCGGCGGTTGTGTCGAGGTATGCAGAACTTCATTAGACGAGGCTGCACAGAGTTTTGAATATCCAGGACCTCCAAAGAAAACGTGGGTCCCCCAATTTCTGAAAGACTTCTTCTCTGAACTATGGACTACCATGCCGCAGCAATGTGAGAAGGAGGAGAGAACTTCCAACTCCGGACCAGATAAATCAACCAAGCGATTCTGTGAGTCTACAGCTTGCAGCTTTCTTATATAGGCGGCCTTACGAAATCCAGCGGAATTTGGATGCTCCCCGCTTCCCATTTGAGTAGGAGTATACTGACCGGGCGGGTGCCAAATTTCCCCGCCCCAGTCGATTCTCGTAGTACTTTCGTAGCTGCTTTTGACGACACCGGAACTGAGCAATAAGTGGGGCCAATAGCCGACATTCTCATCATTCAGCTGTAGCCACCAATTTCCAGTGGCGTTGTCCCGGAAGATTTGAAGTTTAATCTCATATTGTGTCGAATTCATAGATGAAACGGCTGCGAAAGATCCTCCAAGCAGTACTTTATTGCTCACTTGTACGAAACCCGGGCACTCAAGATTATAGCACCCCGTTGTGGTGTAGTTATCAGCCGTCCAGAAGGTAAACAGTCTGGGTTTTCTATCATTGTACAGGTCCTCGTATATCTGCCAACCTGCTTCAAGGGAATAACGAAGCCCATGCTCGTCAACGGACGCTACCCAAACTTGTGCCAAGCTGAAATCGTTTTTCTCTACGTAAGGTTGCCACAAATTTAAGTAGCCATGGGCTCCTGTGTAAGAACCCTTGATGCTGGCAATGGCGTACTTATGACCATTTTTGTCTGCGGGCCATGAATTTGACTGCATAGACTCCAACTTCTTTCTCAGCGAAGCCTTGCTCCCGGAAATGGCCGCGAGGATGGGTCTATTGCGAACCGGAACCTCACCGACGTTACATTTTCGTTTCTCAAATTCTAGAATTTGTTCTGCTTGTTTAGAGGATTGAGGCGTGGTGGGGAAGGCCGGCATACTTTCAACCGGTTCTGTTGAAGGCCCAGGTACCCAAGTTGTTCCAGGATAGAGGTGTCTGAAAGGAATGCACGTGACCTGATCTCCATCTGGGAGTAAAAAGCTGGCTCTTCGGAGCATATGGTTTACAAATAAAGCAGTCATAGGGGGCATCAACATCATGGCCGCCAATGTCGATAAGAAAACCAACGAAAATTTGACATCCTTCATGGTGATCGATCCAGCCTTTGCAGTACGATTCCCGTCGTCTCATGTCTTCCTGCTTCTACTTACATCCCCTAATGACATTTTCAACTTGTGGAGATCCCGCAGATGTTGCCTTTCTCTTCGGAAAGAATGTCCAATCCATCTCCTCCATTCTGGACAAAGCTGCTCTCTCTCACCCAAGGAGCATTGCTTTCAGCATGGTGTCTCGCCCTCGACTACTCTTTCTTTTTCATTCAACTCGAGAAATTGAATTGAGGAGCATCTTTGTACCCCGCTGGGATCGGGCAGGAGCGGAAACCTTTTTAATCAAGGCAAATTTCAAAAGATGTTAGTAATGCAAACACCTACGTGGATGTGGGCATGGACATAGACATTCAAACTATGTGACAGACGCCCGCTGTCGCCTGACTTTCAAATTCAACTTCCTGGATAAATTGAAATTCCGCTTCGCAGATGCTTATGCACGCTACGCTGCATATAGCCGTTTTATGCGTCAAGGTTTTTAGGCTGCTCATTAGCGGTCAATGAGAACTAGACTATAAGTTGAACTACATACTAGAGCACCCACAACACGTACAACAATTGCAGTTGCTGTACAAGTGTAGAGGCAGCTCCAGACCGAAGCTTTGTAATTATAGGCTTGAACGTTTGTGTGACAGGACGTCCTGAGTACGCTCCTCTACTGGACACCAAATTCCTAGAACGAGCATTATGTCCAGAGTTTAGACGGTACGGCAACAATAATGAACTTGTGATAACAGTCTCCAGGTCCAGTCCACTCCATCTACAACTGACGTACTATTTAACTGTTTCAAAGAAGGCATGAGTCCTGCAGCGGACCCCGATTTTGTTCCCATGAGAAGTGAGTTGTCAAAGCTCCCAACAAGGAGAGCAAATAGAAACTACTTTGGAGATAACAGCAACTCAAACGAAAAGAACTTTGTCAATGGACCCTCGACCACAAGCCCTTCACATTGCGGTAGTAAAGGGTACGTTTGCGTACTGGTAGTCTATGTTAGATACTGTCTCTTTTTTAGTTAGCACTTTTCAAGTGACAACTTCGTACTCTTGCTGTGTTATTACAAATTCTTAATTTGGTTGAATCGCGACAGGAAGAAGCCAAACCATGGGTCTCCCACGGTGCACAATAAGCTGCCCAGACAACTGACAAACTGGACGACAGAAGAGGTAAATATTGTGCAGAGGGCTTTGAAAATTTCCTGTTCCTTCGACTAGTGGCTTGCTTTTGTCATACTTCCTGAAACGAATATACAGGACGTGGATGTGATATGTGAGATGTGATATGTGATATGCATCTACAGGACGAGCTACTCCGGGCTGCAGTTGCAAAGCACAAAGCAAGGAACTGGAAGCAGATCGGTTAGTAGTTCAAATCGTTAGTATATTTTTCCTGCCGTTTACACAACATGAATGTATCCAGCTTACTTGGAATATGTGTCAAGCTTGCAAACTCTTGATAGAAATGTGGTTTGATTCTGCGCGCAGCTGAGTCGTTGCCTAAACGATCAGACGTGCAATGTCTGCATCGTTGGCAGAAAGTGTTGAATCCAATCCTTGTGAAAGGCTACTGGACAAAAGAGGTTCGACAACAAAACCGCGCAGATTAAATTTTGACTCTCAATTGCATATATCATGGCCAGAGACCGTGTCTTTAGAATTTGAACGGAATTTGACATGAACTTGCCTTGCAGGAGGACGAAAGAATGACAGAGCTAGTGGCAATGTTTGGAACGAAAAGATGGGCTGCTATTGCCCGTTGTCTACCGGGGAGAAACGGGAAACAATGTCGGGAAAGGTTCGTGTCAACTTCTTGTGATAGTAGTCCAAATTTTATTGCGGTGCAGGACAATGATTCCTATCCCGTTACAGTGTACACAAAATTTGGATAAATTGCCTTCGATATGTACTGGTCTCGACCTCAAGTAAGAAGGATTATACTTATCACAAGATAGTGGTCCCATGGCGTGACTACATCACCATTTGACTAGAATTTCAATGGAGAGAATACTTTTTTCTAACGGGCCAGATGATACTTGTGGTAGCAGGTGGTGCAATCACCTTGATCCAAAGATCAAAAGGGACGCATGGACTGATGCCGAGGATATGATGCTATTCTTAGCGCATGCACGGTTTGGCAATAAATGGGCTGAAATTTCCAAGCTTCTTCCTGGCAGGTAAACACGCAGCACATATGCTTAAACTCCTCTAAAGGTGTAGAACGACGGTTACGATTGGACCATATTATCTGGCATTCGCATCACAGAGATTGACCGTTTTTCTAATCACTCACAGATCCGATAACGGCATCAAGAATCGATGGAACACTGCGGTGAAAAAAAAATCAAAGATACTGGAAGAGTACACTACACTGCTGAGTTTCCAGAACTCCACTGATGATCCATTTGCGTTGATTAAGGAAAGAAATATTGAGTTGGACACATACATCGACGAGGCTTTCGGAGATAGTTCTCGAAGGGATAATCTTGAGCAGTTCCCTGAATAATCCAATTAAGGTGCAGGCTCAGGTTAGTCCCGGATGTAACATACAGAATGGTCTTTTTGCAGTTCCGCAATCCGAACTTTACTTTCATGGTGGAATGTTAAGAACTGTAGTGCAGGCGCAATCGCCTAAAAGTGTTTACTCCGTTAACGTTTTTGAATCATCCTCAAGTGGCAATTGTGACTAGCTCCTCCTTGTTATCATTCACATGGCACTGTTTGTTCGTGCACAATTGCACTGATGTAGTTTATCCTCAAACCGTTCACGTGGATCAGTTAACCAGAGTAGCATTTCTTACTGCACGATTCTGGTGGGGACATTAGTTCTTTAGAGCTCTCTCACACATGCTGCAGTACGTACTTTCTTACTTAACAGTTGGATCTTCCAGCAACCAGGTGTTGAGACCCAGGAGATGCATCAAGGACGAGTATAATCAATCGGTTATCCTAGCGCGGGAATGAAAATGATATCATGACTTTGCCTGCAGCATATAGACTCTCTATAGACAGCATTTGAGTTATCTTTCTTGGGGAGAGATGAGACGACGTCCAATTTCAAAGCAGAGCAGAGCTACGGAGGAGGCTCTTGCTTGATTAAGAAGAGACCAGCAGACTGAAGTGCTGTTTAAGCTGCATCAATTTTACTACACCATTTTTCTACACCTTTAATGCGTCAATTTAAGTATATATTCATTACCATTATTTTAGGTTGCGAATTAGCTTGTACAGCTTCAATGTCGCATTATTAGCCTTCTGGACAATGTTTAAGGTTTGGCTCTCAAGAGAACCTGAAGTAGATCCATTTAAGTAGTGTGAGTCCTTTCACTCTCGGCTAAAGTTCTACTCAATGGACAGCGACCGTAATTTAACAAAGGATAATTCAAATTGCGGGTTATACCGTAACATCAATGCACCTCACTGATGAAGCAGTACGAAATGGATACAGCATCTCAATTCAATGCGGATGAGTGGAATAATGGAATAATGGAATGGCCAATTCATGGTGTCCTCCCCACTGTCTGTTGTATGCATGTGGTTTTCAACATCGTTTCCACTTACGATGTAGGATAAGGCGCAAAACTGGGAGGGCGTAAGACTGAACTCGCAATTTTCGGGTTTACAGGCTAGTTCGGTTTGAATGGGGACTGTCGCGGTAGTTGCCGGTTTTGGTACACTGTTGGGACGCAATCTCCACCGGTTTCAATGCGACTTGTGTTTTTCTCCTCTCGGTTATTGCCCTGGTTCAGCCGGTCGATATTACTCATTTTGCCGGGTACCTGTGAGATCGAGGTTCCCGCAAACTTGAGTCTAAAGAATGTCGTTAAGATAAAGCAGGCGGATACTTGGACACGTGTCATATCAAAATAAGATTGAGTACATTGGCTATGGTGGCAATAATATTCCAGATTGTGGCCTGTGAATTTAGAGCATCGCGATGGGATGTGGAGGGTTGTTAACGTCCACCTGAAATTGAAGTCGTAAATAATCTGTGTTAGTAACGCGATGGCAGCAATCTCTGCTAGTCTGCCTTGCATCTTTTCGTCGGGCAAGATCTCCTTGGAGTCGTCAAGCTACATTGTGCCGGTGCGAATTTACTGCGGTGTGCAATGCCGCAGGAAACCCGTGCAACTGTCTATTTCAGCAATCAATTCAGTGAATTCCGCCGAATATGGTGAGTCCACTAGCTTTGTGCTGTCATATTGTCACACGTTGTAATCAGTAAACTCGCGCTATTGTATTCCAAATGTATGCTTGTCCTGCTCTGTTCTTAGCTCAAGCGCCTTTTCAAATTGTGAAAGCAGAAGGGAAAGAGAGGACCAATCCTTGTACTAGTCCTCGTTGGCAAATGAAAGTTTGTACATGCTGTAAGTTTGTCTTGTTATCCGTGTAAAAGAGATTGATTGTCCACCCGCATTGGGATTCACCCTATCTACTGCATCATCATGAGTTCTCACAGATGAGAAGATTCAACTTACGCGCACTGGCAATGGGAGAAGAGCGCTACTTATCTCTCTCTTGTTGCCATTCGTTCCATCGCTTAACAATCCCAGCTTCTTCAGCACGGCTTCGGCAACAGAGTAAACTTTCTACACAGCCATATACACACCATTTGTATTCATTTATTAATCATCTGTCTAGATTGAAGCTTCTCAAACCAGTGGTCAAACTTGCACTGGTTTGTCCCTCTTGAGCGAGAAATGTTTCTTTGTACAATCTGCTACTTCTTCGCTGAAAGGATCATCTCACGTTTATTCGTCTCCGAGACCACAGGGGAAAGTCAGGCCATATATGACACTCTGCTTTTCAAGTTGATGGCAACACTTCTCTTATTTGCCTTCCAGTGTCGCCTTTTTATTTCTTTGTAGCAAAGCTTCCCAATTAGAGTCTCAGCGACCGTCGATGGCCTAACTTACCAGCGTTTTATTGTTTCCTCCGGTAGGCCATAATCTAGTCAGGGGAACTTCTTGAGCTCAAGCCACATCTCGTAGATGCTGTCTCAACCTGCAGATCAAGCTAATTTGAGCCTGTATGCCCTGATGAGAAAGCTATTGTTTGAAAGTTCTCATTTCAAACAACTCTCTACCTGAGTACAATAAAGTGGTGACTGATAATAATCCAGTTGATTGCATTTGATTAACCTTTAAGGGGCTGAGCTGAAATTCGTTGTATAGCACACCATTGACAGAGTTGAGGGTATCTCAAGCCTGTCCATACAGTTGGTTCGTTTCACCTTTTCGTATCAATTTATGCAAAGACCAGCCTTGATTAACATCAATGGATTGCTTGACTTTAAGAAACCAAGATTTGCTGCATCAGAGTAAAGAAGTTGAATGTAGTATGCCTACTGTCCTATAACCTCGTCATGCTAGTTAGAGTCAAGATTATATCAAAGAGCATCAAAACTCCTATCAGATCCATCCATCACGATAATCGGAAGTCTGAGCATCGTCGATGAAGCCTTTCGTCGAGAAGTTCCCCCACGACAAAATTTTAAGTTGATGGAAGTTAACAGTTTAATAGAAATTTTCTCTGCTGTCTCCGATTCTGTGCGAATCTCATCTCTAGCCAGACAACACAATATGGATTGTTATCTGTTACCGCACCATAGTTTGTCCTACCAGAAAGGATTTTCAGTTTGCATTTGCTAAACTTACTGTCGTATGTGTCAGGGAAGAGGCAGTGCGTTTGGAGAAAATTCGAACTGCCTTGAGGAAAGCTGTCACAAAAGGCAAAGCACCAGGCGTATTGAGGCTGGTATTCCATGATGCTGGGCCTTTCAATCTAAGTACAAATACAGGTAAAGGTTCTGAGGACCCGCTGCGCTATTATAAGTTCGATAGGCTGGCAGCTATAGCAGATAGTTAGAGTAGTTTAGGAGCTTTTGCTCCTTCAACTCGACGGCAGAAACATATATCAAACGTTACCTGCATAGCTTTAGTTCGTTTATTTACTACATACGCATGTGAACTCAAATACAAAGCACATGTTGCAGGAGGTATGAATGGATCTGTAAGATTTGAACTAGAGAGACCAGAAAATCAAGGGCTGAAGCGACCCGTCAAGGTGTGTATCTTCAACCATGATTTTCTACTGTCTCGAGCTTTGTTCGTCTGTATAGTTAGTATAAGAGGATCTTCAGAATGAGATTGGGAAGAGCTAATTGTAGTAGATGTGCTTTAGTGTTAATTTAACTGAGCGATTTGCTTCAGGTTTTGGAGAAAGTCAAAGCTGCCTTGGAGCCAGACGTGCAGGGTGTGTACTAGAGCATGCGTGGACGTTCATCCGTCTCTTCTTCAACCAGCATACATGTAGCTTGATAAAAATTCTAGATCCCTCAGCAGTGAAGTTTGTATTGCTGTGCATGGCAGTATCCTGGGCGGACCTCATTGCGGTTGCTGGAGCAGAAGCTGTTGCTGTATGTGGAGGGCCGAAGATTGACGTGGAGCTAGGTCGAGTAGACAGCATGTGAGTATTGCTGTACATTCACTATCAAGGTGTGTTTCTCTGAAAATGCGACGTAGAAATGCATGTAATGTGATAACGAACGTACACAACATGCACTCTTCATCAGCCCTCTCACATAATCAGTGATGGCTTCTCGAGCTGCAGGCTAATACTTTCTCTGTCAAATACAGAAAACCTGACCCTGAAGGACAGATGCCAGAGGAAAGCCTTAATGGAAGTCAACTCAGGGAGGCGTTTGAAGCTAAAGGTTTCTCGTGAGTTCTTTTCCCACGGCTTCTGAGGATAAGAGCACTTCCATTCGGTTGAAAAGGAAGGTCTTATTAAAATATGCCCCTGAATATTTCGTAGTTCGTTTCATCACAATTCATTACATATCTAACATTGTGATATCTGATGCTTCTTGATTTCTTGGTTGTTTCCTCAGTTTAAGCTTGCTTGGAAAAGTCAGTTTCTTTCTCATTTCTCCACAGAGTTCTTGCTAATTCATGGACCATTGATTAGAAATGGTTTTACTTGTATAATGTAGAACCCAAGAACTCGTTGCGCTCTCTGGTGCCCACAGTATAGGGGGCAAAGGTTTTGGGGATCCAAACGTTTTCGACAACATTTACTACAAGATACTTCTGCAAAAACCGTGGTTTGAGAAAGGTGATAAAACCGCAAGCATTGATTCGAGGTTTGACTGTTCTGTTTGGACAGTCCTTGCTACTCTTCTTATCGAGGCTAGTAGTAGCTCGTTGCATATAGTCAGTTAGATTTAAATCACACCATACTTACTAGCTTTTAGTCTCCCTGCTCTGTTCTTTGCGAACGTAAGATGTTTCTGCATCAATTTGATTAGCATATACTGTCTCACGGGAAAGCGTTGTTTTGATGAAACACCGGAGCATCTTATCTAGTGAGTGCGGTAGCTGAAAGAGAAAGGTTTACGTGTGTGCTGAGATATTACAGGAGGAGATGAAATGGCAAAAAGCATGATAGGTCTCGACTCCGATCGTGCTCTTCCAGAAGATGAACAATGTCTCAAGTACATCCTTCTCCATTTTCTGATTTGAACTATGTTGAGTCTTTCACCACGTTTCTTCTAGTCACTCTTTTGTGGAGCTTTTGCCTCGTTGTGTCATGACGCTTTGTGTAATGGACCGATTATTGTTCTTGATGCTTAAAGCAGCGCTATCCTTATCTAGACTTTGACCTTAAAAGTGGCAGCTTTTTTTGCTAGCGGAAAAAGCTAAAGTCGAGTTAGCCAAAAATAGAGTAGCCAAGTGATGATAAACGTACTATTGGAATGCACGTTTCACCACTTACCGATGCTAGACTATGACCTCAGCCCTCACTATATTCACTATCGCTGGTATCTGATACAAGCACAAAACTAACCTGGACAAAATGTGCCAGATAGTCGACTGTTCCTGAGTCTGTCCTTGACATTATAATATAATTCATCATCGTGATAGGGCAGGGCTAACGCTGCCAAATTTGTTCTCGATTGCAGGTGGGTTAAAATATATGCACAGAACCAGAACCTCTTTTTTGAAGATTTTATCAGTGCTTACAAGAAGCTCGTCAACACCGGGGCGCAATGGGTTTGATATGCCAATCAGGTGGTATAGCATAAGAGGTTTGACTTTTGGGAGCTTGTATAATATACACGCGTCCTTCCAGCCTGCAACCTGTTATGTAAACAACACAAGCGTTAGTTGACTTACCAGAACTTTCCCGATTCCATGTTCTTCACGTTTCTTTGTAATCATCCCGCTTCCGTGATACATCAAGATTATATTCTTCTTTTGCCCATGTGGGGTCCACTGGCAGGAGACCCAGAAGGGAGGTTTTTTGTTACTTCCATATGGTGTTGTGGGGTCATGTTTGCGGTCATGTCCAATGGGAGTAGGCCATGTGCAATCTTTTCTGCGCCTTAGACTTACACGAGATAAGAACGGTGTAATTTTGCAGATTAAGATCAAAAGGAGGGCTTGAACTAACCCTTTCAGAGCTCTCTAGTTTACTTCAAGACGTTCATCGCTTCTGGTTCTTCAGTCTCGAGTGTTGAAATGTGTGAGGTCTTGACAGGTCCACGATGGTTACAGCAGCGTTTGGATATTTTACAAACGGAGCTGCCATTGATCTCATATGCGGACTGCTGACAAGAGGTATTTAAACAGAAGTATCCATCCACAACTACACGGTTCTTCCTCGATCACGACTACACTCCGCAATGGTCACAGCTCTTGCAACTCAATGGAAAATAATGAATCTTCAGATCTCGCAGATGACCTAATGATTCCACCTGCAGTATCATGTATAGGCTCTCAGCTTTTCTGACCTTCCAATAAAAAGGCAAAATAGGTAGCATACGCCAGGAGCGGATAAGTCTCCTAACACAGCGAAGAATTCTAAAAAGTTCTACATTCAATTCTACCGCCTGGTCACAACAAGCAAACCCAGCCACCCAACCAGGCCGATCTCATTCGCCTGCAATCCAACACTTAACTGTACGAGCTTGCAAGTTCGCTCACGGTTCGCTTATCTCGAGCGAGAAAGTAAAGGTGAAGAGAGCTCGATTCATACGTTTATGACAGGGACCTCAACCACTTTATGTTGCCTTGAAGCTTCCTACATACAGTGGGTACAAGGATACATACGAACCACCGTCGTATTCAGGCATGGGGAGATCTCCAGGTAAATTACATCCGCTTGACATCAAGATACATCAAGCGATACTATATGCAAGGAATATGCAGGAAGCGAAGATGAGCAAGTATCTTGTTGCAATTTGATTTCGAATCCCTTTTCTCCACTTCAGCCTCTGCATTGTCCATCTTCGTTGTTACTTGCCTTCTCTCCATCTGCTACTCTACATTTCCCATTGTCAAGGAAATGACGTAAGCATCAAGCGCTGAAACTAAGGTTGCATGTCTTTAGTTAGGAGAATGAAGGCATGATATTTCTCAAAGGGAAAGAAATTGGAAGTAATAGAGTGCACTAGGTACCTTTCACAACACGGAAAACAGATCAGCTGGATGTGGCTGATGGGTGAGCTCACACCAAGAGGTCAAATCTATTACATGCCCGTCCCTTGTTAGTCTTGAGGAATATTCGACATACTCGATTTTTAGTTTGATGCGGTATTGGCCTTGACATTACAGGAAAGTGACAAAACCATATGAATGAAAATAATTGAAAGAAAATTGTTTCCAGATACTCATTTTGCAGTCACGACACAGAGTACATTCAAGGGATTTGTTCTTGGTCCCCACTCACAGAGTACTGTACATTGAAGGGATTTGTTCTTGGCCCCACTCACAGAGAGATGGTACAGTAGAATGACATAAGCACGCAACCTGCCAGATTTCTATCTGGCAGGCTGGCAACAATCTCGTTGTTCATCAAATCCAAAGTGGATATGAGGAAGAACTAGAGTTGGAGATATTGTCAATAAGTTGATTCCTTACCCTTGGGATTATCTACGATTGACTACATCAAGTTCCATTTGCACTCCGAATACAACCCGACAAAAGGAAATGACCAAGTAGAGCAGCCCATCTCAAATCTTGATGGCATGTCTAGATCTTTGTTTGAGTAAGCAGGATTCCATTTATGTCTTTATAGGATCCATTACATAACTTTTAATTGTGGGAGCTGTCATATCCGGATGAAGGTTCTTCGCCTCTTGTTGAATGCCTGCTCTGCTGATGTTTTAGAATCATTATATAGTCAAGGCATATAAGAAATCCACTGAGTCGTAATGTGAGAGTGGTGTTCATGCAGCCTCATAGCAAAATAAAATAACATTTAGAGTTTGTAAATTTTCCAATTTTATGAAGTAATATCTTAAAAACGTTTTTGATCATTGGACATCTAAGTCAACTTAGTATCAGTGGAAAGCACATATGGTCCCATGACCTTTTGTAGTCCATGACGGAAGATGTGTAAAAGATGGAACAAGTCACATACAAAACGTCGAATCGGTGAAAAGTGAAAAGGCTTAAAAGAACAAAAGGTTAGAACCATTAGCAGTAGTCAAGACTGCTACGCGGAACAAGAACTTCATAAGAAAACTTGAACACTGTTGAATTTCGTACAGGGCCATCTCGAGGGAATTTGCCAACCCAAAATCAACCCATATGAAACAAATCTGCTTTGTCTGTCATGCGAAGTTCTATTCTTGCACATATACATCTATATTATTTATTGATTCTTCACCTGGGGTGGGTCACTAACGGCCCTAAATCTCTTGTAAGTTCTAGACTACGAACATTAAGAGCGAAGTTTCAATTTGTCCAGCCAGTCTTGGTGTCAACCCCAAGCTAGTTCTCATGCAGGTCAAGATGGGATGAACACTCAAGAAAATGTTGGAAGGTGTGAACAAGTCGTCGTGAAAGCAACAGCCGTACGATTTTGTTCCCTGAACGAAAATACGGTACTGGAAGTACATCCTACAGTACAGTAGAATGAATGCATCGGAACAGAAAAAGTGTCAAAGTCAACGTGAACGGGTGATGGCAGGAGATCTCGGAGTTGGTGATTAATGAGATTCGCGGAAGATCCTGCCCGGTAATAAAACTCCTCTGACGCGGGCACCTACTGAGGGCCGATGAATCACGAGAAACAGAGATGCTGAGATGGACCGACGGTTATCCCTGAACGCGGCAGATCGCGAGTGGTGAGGTAGGGTGATGTGGCCGTGAGTTCTGGAAGAGGCCAGGCAGAGAAGGGAACCCGTTCCGGGAGGTTTTGGGAACTCCCTGTGAGTGAGAAGCTCTAGTCCCTAGAAAACGCGGATGCTATTCCGGGCTTTTTGAGGAGAAAACGAAGCAATGTTCCCGGTGCGTTAGGCCGTTTCGGGAAGTTCCGAAACAACCTGGTACCTGGAAACGGAACGGTGAAACATTGTAAGTCCCCGTGATGAATCCCGAGGATGAGTGGGAGTGATCGAAGTTGATGGGGAAAAAGAGGCATGTGGAGGTGGAAGGGGATCGGACGGCAGGACACGGTCAGAGTGCCCACGTGGCAAGAGGATGGGGGGAGGGACAGCAAGAGGAACTGGGAGAAAAGGTCCATAGAGGGAGAGAGAGAGAGAGAGAGAGAGAGAGAGGGAAAGAGACGGCCAAGACGAGAAGAAGGAAGACCAGCTGAAGGAGTAGTTGTCGACGAGAGAGGGAGCTAAAATCTGATGTGACAGGCGCGAGAGAGAGACAGGGAGATTGAAAGAGAGAGGGAAGAGTTGGAAAGGAAAAGACACGACAAGAAAGCCGAAATGGGGGGGCGGATGACGGACGGAAGCTGAAGGGTGTGGAGATTGGGATATGTAAGGTTATTTAAGCTGAGAAAAGTCAGCCACGCGGGTTATTTATTTTACGAGAAGAGGGGAAATCTACAGGGAGAGGAGAGGGGTTGGTTAAGAGAGTTTTGTCCGGAGGGGGGAATCTGATGAGGAATGCTCTCTTTTGAATCAGCAGAGAGACGAAAGGATTTGGTTGGTTGGTGGAGTCTTTGCGTTGTCAAGATTGAATGTTTAACCTGCAAAGTTTTGTTAGGCTGGCTGTTGAAAGAGTGGTGAAGTGCGGCTGAGGTGCCAAGGGTGAAGGAAGGCGAGCCATGGTGGCTTCGGATGCCACATCTGGCCATCTGCATTCTCACCGTCACGCGCCTCTGAAAGTCAATCAGAACAATGACGCAACTGTTGAGCCTCGAGAGGGGCCGCCACTCCGCCCTCCTCCTCCTCCTCCTCCTAGTGCTTCTCTCGCTCCATCTCAGCTCAGCTCTTCGCCTTCCTCCTTCAGGTGACAGATTTTCCATTTTCGTCGAGTTTTTCTTAGCAGCTGCAGTGTCTAGATTAACATTTCAGTAGCTCCATTCTGTCTGTGTGTTCGCCAGCTTTTGGGAACTCATGATGTTCCGTCTGGAAATTTTCCGATGCCTCCATGAGTATCGAAGACATCGTTTGTCTAGTGCGTAATTAGAGTTGACGAACGCAGTTTCCTACTTGGAGATTCACGTTTATTTTTCCTGCACACAGTTCTGCGATGCTGCCGTTGATCACACTGAATCTCCTATTTTAGATTCTTCTAATAATAGGAGAAGCAATGGCCCTTACTCTTTGTGTTGGTTCGTTGTCCGTTGTTGTGTTATTGTGCATTAAGGTGTCTTTTTTAAGTCTGCAAGTCAAGACCAGTTGATGTCTCGGTGGTTGTGGTTACATTTCTGCACTCAAAATTTCGATGTGTTTGTTTCCGCAATTCAGCTGTGTGTGCGATGTTTTCCTATTGGAATGGTCGGGTGAGTTTGGAACTCCAAAGTCCCCAAGTATCTGATATTTCATACTCTGTCCGCTGACCATTATTGTACGTCCATGCACAGGGAATCACTCTGACCGATTTCCTACAGTAGTGCAGTCACACCAGGAACAACACGAGGCAAACGAGGTCAGCAACAATTTTCCTTCCCTCTTGCCGTGCGCTTTTACTTTCTCCCCCTTTCAACCTTTTCGGGTACAAGCCCCGTAGTAACTCTGTGAACCGGGCTCTGGGTCTTACTTACCCTGGATGTTCTGCTTCTATGATAGATAAGCACCGATTGCAATCCTGAGAGGCCTTAAGTGAGGAAAGCATAGAAAGCATCATTTTCGGGGGTTGAGTAGCTTCCTTGTTATACTTGCTGAAGAGCGGACGCTATCTCAGACTAGGTTAGCAAGTGGTTCCCTCTTGAACGTCCTCAACCTGCAGTTGCGTGAGAACAGTGAGAATCTTTGTAATTCGACCTTAGCGGTAGCGCCGAGATTCGTTTTATTTATTGAGGTCCTTGCCGCTGGAAAGCACTGAACGGATGAGTTCAATCCACATACCACCTCTGAAATTAATTGCACCAAACTAGATATTGGAGGGACATAATTGACCTTCTTATCAGTGGATTAATTGTTTTGAGACGGCCCCCCGTTTGCCATAGTGAGCCAGGAGTTCAGAATTTACTCGACCTAGAGATTGTACTGAAGTAATCTATGTATGCTCATCGGAGGTTATTTGCCTTTGCTAACTTCTGCTGAATTTTGGTCACGACTGCAGCTGGCGTTTCTGACTCAGTTACCGAAGCCCATAAGAGAGGCGATAGAAGCAGAATTGAAGGAGTGCATGGCATTCCCTCAAGCGAGTCACGAACAATGCATATACGATCGCAGGGCGCTCATCGCATACACCGAGGACTATAGTTCGCCGGGCTCGAACCCTAACCCTGTTGTTGGGGAACCATCTGTCGGCTAAAAGTCATAGCGAGCAAACTAGTTGGTATACTACTACAGCGATCGAAACGTACTAGAGTGAAGCGCTGCATGAATTATTTGCGATTGCTGCAGAGTGAGTGTTAGTGAAATAGGTTTTGGCTTTTGGCCCCATTCTGTGACAGTATAATAGATCTGATTCTTGATTATTCACGTATGTACATTGTGTGTACTAGAAAGATGTAGTTCGGGAGACACCTGAATTGTGAATATCAATAAAGGTCGAAACGATTTTGGTATTTGGTTCTGCAAGACGACTTCGAGGGCGACGACCTAGCTGGGCCGCTGCGCTTGTGCTCGCAACTATATCTAGTAAAGCTCGAGTTTCTCCTTCCGCCATTTTGATGTATCCGTAATCTAAAATATCTTTCCAGCTCTCGTGCAATCATTTTGTGAGTTGACTAGGCGCAGTAATTGTCAATGCGTGTCATGCGTTTCGGAGTACGCTGCACTGGAGTGGTTCTCACCGGCTGACAGCTCTAAGCCACTCATCAACTCTAGATTCCAGCCATCCGTAGCCTTTCGGTTGCCATTATCAAAATTGGCTACTCACATTTCGACATCTGGTTTCGCAGCTTTTGACAGTTTGATTTACAGAGTGAAATTCTAGTGAGCAAGCGCGCCGATGAATAACACTTACCGTCTAGCGTCGATCTGTGTCCGTGAACACTCGCATCGATCATCTTAGTCACCTAGTGGGAAACTGGAGGCAGACATAGTTGACCATTAGCTGACAGGCAACGCGGCTCATAGAAGGAGACAGGAAGCCATCAGGGAGACGGCCGAAGTTGCCCGGCAACTCAAAACAGTACAGCTTTTCGAGTTACCTTCAAGTCTGCGTCGCTGCGTCTGTCTGCGTTGTGTCCAAAGTTTCTAGGTTCGAGCGTTTCTTTGTTTTCCATTTCACTATGTGGTTGACTCGTACTCCTACAACGGCGCGAGTGTAGCTCTGAGCGCAGCCCAGAGTCAGCCCCTACCTATGCTGTATCAGCTGGAAACTCGTCAGATAGACAAAAGAAAGTTGGCTCTCGTGGAGTCGTGGTGGATCGAAAGGTCAGCTCCCACTCAGTGTCATTACTACCTTGTATCTATCCGGCAATCAGAATACGGCCGCCATACCTGACGGTCCTCTTGGAGCTTACTCGGGATTCGCTGCTTTTAATAAAAAAGCACGACACAAAAGGTGTGAAAGATCCATATGTCAGCCGATGATACTGCTCGTATGAGGTTGACTCGATGCAACTCAGTTGAAGGAGCGAGGAGGACTTGGTTCGTCTGGCTGAAACAAAAGGTCAGCTCGTACTCAATGCAAACTTACTGTGAAATGTGGCTTCATTGGAGGGTGAGCGATATGATGGTTCCTAAATGTAACGAACTCTGCTCGACCACATACAACAGCATGTAAGAATTTATGAGCTGACATCCCCAATCCAACGGCAATGATAAAAAACTCCTTTCCCTCCGCGCAGCAGGTTGTCCACTAGCCATCCATCGCTGCACGCATGCCTGTATATACAACACCGCGCTCACCACAACCATCTGTCCGGAAGAGGAAAGAAAAAGTCCTAAGCTGTACCGCAAGAGTGGAACAAGCGAACAACTGTTGTGCGCGCTGACCCTGCTCTCTTAATGACTCTTGAAGGACCAGCAGCAGCTGCAGTTCGGCTGGCTGGGTGTTATGACAACTTCAAGTACAGACTGCCGCATCGAAATGCATAGCCCCGTGAGTAACCATATAGAGTGTATACACTAACACATTCAGATAGTAGAAATTTCAAACAGTATACATCCTACAGGAATTGAAGGTAAAGCAAATTTGACAATGTTTATTGACTGGAACAAAACGAAGAGTGGAATGAGAGAAATCACTTTTGTCCCGTTACTCATATCTGCGTAGTAGCTAACTTTAGATGCGTCTTCTAAGTTCTTGTGTTCACAAATTGATTGAACATAAAATGTTGTATCATTTCTTTTGCAGTCACGAGCAACATCCTAATCATTATGCACTTAAGTAGTTTATATATGAGAAGATTAAGCATTACAGAGAAAATTAAACAAAGGCAAGAATCAATTTCGAGAATAGAATTTTACTGTGAGCTTTGACCATTTGGAGTCATTCTGATTTGTTCTTGAGCAGGGAGTATTGAAACCTATACTTTTACAGCTCTACATTCAAACGATATACTTCTAGACCGGGTCGACTGTACCAGAATCCGGACCTCAACTGAAACGCTGCCTTTGCTTGTAGATTGGCAGATGGAGGGCTCAATGAAGGGCTCGACTTAAGCGCCTTCGAACTGTACCTGTTTTCGCTCACATGAAATGTCAGAGGAGTCAGATTGACTTTGTTACAACATCTACGTTTCTTCAGGGACAAACAAGGACACGTTTAAAAGCACCGGAAAGAAATCTCTTATGAGACTGGTCGTTGATGGCGGTACCTTAGGCACGAACCGAAGAATAAATGTAATGTATACTTGCCCAGATAGAGATCTAGGGAAAAAGGAGACCGCGTAGCAAACACGAAGAATGGGAAGACCCCATCCAGCCATACAAGGGTGAGACAAAGTAGGTAAAATGGAGCTAAGCTACAATAGTATCTATATGAGAAATCTGACCTACGGGATAGAGATCTGGAAATTTATTTGATTCCACAGATCGGTGATGTCTATAGACGACACTCTTCTAGCTGCGCTAGCTTCACGAAGTGGACACGGATTCATATCACAAGTGAAGGATATCGACGAACTCAAGATCCCGCCCTCAGAATCAAACCTCGTACACATCCATCTACTGTACTGTATGATTCACCAAAGTACAAGATCTCTACCTCGTAACGCCATCTCGGAGACACAGATGAAGCAGATCAGCATCTCGAAAATGATACACTAATTTGACTTCATTTATTCTAATGGACTTCGTACCGTATGCGCTGGTCAGTCTCAAGAAGAATCGGCAATTTTCAAAACGGGAACAATACAGTCTTGCTACTGTACAACGCCTCCCAGGATTTCAGGCAGCCAGGATGCCCTTCCTTCCTACCGAAGTTCATAAGCATCTTTTAGACGCTACGGAAGAGAAGAATGACTGACATCAGATGCGTTTATTATGGAAGAGAATCGAGCATCTAGTTTGATGAGAAAAATTGGACAGGTCTAGTCTATGGATACTGTGTAATAAGAAGGATCTAGGCTAATTCAGTCAGCTAAAATAACTGCCAAGTAAGTTGCTGTGTTCGAGAACAAGAAGTCCACCGAAATCGAGTCAGAAGTTATCTGAACTCTGAACCTTCTGGGCCTGCGGTGAGCGACAAAATATCCAGCCTCGAGCTTTCCACTTCCTTGAATAGCTACATCACTGTTCCTCAGTATCTTTTTATGCGCTGTGACTGCGACCTTCACTTGTATACTATACGTGGTGGAATGCTGAGTACATTACTGTATCCTATGAGGAATATTCAACATGTCTCTGTGCTGTACTCGTGCAGAAAACATCTCGAACCGAGTGATCATGAGGTACTCATTGGATACCAGTAGTATACTCAAATTTTATCCGATTGAATTCCTTCACTATTTCCGCCTAGAGAACTTCTGTTGACAGCGTGGAGTGAAAGGGTGCCAGTTTTCTCTACCTTCTATGTATCCGTCTCGTTAGACACTTCTATGCATGTGACTTTCTGGGGCTTAGCTCCATTTTACCTCCCATGTCTTATCCTTGTACGGCTTGATGGGGTCTTCCCATCCTCCTTGTTATCACACGCGGTCGCCTTTCTCACACTTTCTTTCGATGTCGATCTTGCACTATTCTTTGAACTACTAAACTTCTTCTTCGAACGTTGAGTGTTCCTGGATGGGACGAAGATGAATTTGTTTCGACGTTTATGGAGCTTTGACCACGAAATCACGCCAAGCATGAGTCTTTCATTGTCCTTCTCGAGTAAGATATCGCCGATTACTGGCAGATCTTTGAAGAAGCTCGCAATCTCATATGGTCAAGGAAACAGGAAGTCAGAGTTTTACCGGACGTTGCCACCATCTCATGCTAGAAGAAGGTCTTCCATTGTTTCTAGTACGGAAAGGGACCTATGACCTTGAGTAAACCATAATCTCTGAATTCCAATGTTTGGTGCGCATTAGTGGAGTCCAGATTCAAGACAATAGATAACCCTTTATGGTTGGTTATCCATGACCATGAGCATGAAGAGCATTTTTCAAGGAATCCCATTCCTTAAGGATATTATGCAAGAGAATGTGATTGGTTACAGAACTAAGTTTGACAAATATACTAGAAATTCTAGGTAAGTGTTGCTTGATTCTCGAGGAGCTCTTTCTTGTTGCTGTTTTCGTCATCTATTTCATTTTTATTTTGATCTTCCACGTAACTTATTCTCTTCTATAAAGAAAAAGGAAAAGCGACCTCGATTCTCTTCTATTCATTATCTCTCTCTTCTTTGTTTTGAGACATCATTTTGTTACTTTATTATTCCATATAAAATAACCCATTTCTATGTAGCAGAAGAAAAGGCGACCGCGTAGAAAAAACGAAGGATGGGAAGACCCATTTCTATGTAGCAGAAGGATTCGTTTTTCTCGTAGAGTATCTATTTACCAGGACGGTTCAGCTCGCTGGTTCCTCTTGGTAATTGCAGAAACATGACGTAATTGTACTGAGCTGTAGATTCGAGAGTCTTGCCTCCTGCATATACTGCACAGAAGAAACAATGGGGAAACTTCCTGAAGGAACAGTTACAAGAGAAAGATGACAAAACCGATACTACTCTTGTCACTAGAGCCAAGACGGAGAATGGAAGACCAGCCTCGAAGAAAACAGCAGAAGACGTGCTGAAGCAAAATGATGGTCCCCAAACGGAGATAAACTAAATACCATGTTCTATTCTGCTTGTATCCCTTGGATCTTATTGCAATCAATTTCAAGCTTTACCGATATACTCTGAAAATATTACATGCTGTAAAGAGAAAGAGAGACACACAAAACCACTAGTGTGGCGCTAGTCGATATGGGTATGGGCTAAGAGGTTTGATAAAGAATTTTACTTGTGAGTTGAAAGTTTTTTTGCGTCGCAATAGACTCGTAAAGCAAGTAAATCTCAGAGAAATAGACATAGATGTGAGTTATGATAAAATTTGTAAAATTTAAGATTAGGTAGATCTTAAATTCTATCATCTTGAAGTACCAATCTTACAAAAAATATTGTCACCCTATTATAGTAAGGCAGGTCCCTATGGTAATAATAGTGTAGACTGCCCTTCTATTGTAAGGTATGTACATATAATAATAATAATGTAAGTAGTGTAGACCATAGTCCTGAGGCTGGAGAAACTGGTCGCATGAGACTGAGGAACCGGTGCATGATGCAAAGTTCTAAAGTTCTAAAGTTCTAAATAATTGAAGAGTTTCTCTTGGATACCAAATTACTGAAGAAATTGCTAAAGGGAAGATCAAAGAAGACTACTCAATTTAAATAGTTTTAGTTATATTTTAATCCGGTGTTCAATCTAACGATTAGGGTGACGATCACCCACTTATAATTAAGTGCGTAAGTGCAGGGTAGACTACTTACTTTACATGACCTCTATAAGTGCAGATCAAATTTGTGGCGAAGGTCATCACAATAGAATCTCGTACTGAAGCATAGCGTATACTTTGTACTCTTATCTTCCCTGCGAGATCCTATCTGCATGCCACATTCTCCTCCCCTTCAGTTTTCCATAGGGCTGCAGCGCTGTTTCTCCATCTCTTGTTCTCCACTAAGCATGACGTTTGCTAGGTCAAAGGCACTGTTGTACCCATTCTGTCAGTAGGTGAAGATGACAGATCATGTGTCCAGATCTGTGATGGCAACTGCAGTGGGGTTAAGCAGAGAGAGTAGCACCTATATGGAACTGCAGCACTAACAAACAATGTATACTGGTTGCGATCGTAGGACAGCTTGTTATTTAGTTCAGGACATCTAGAGGGACTGTACACAGGATATGATTGTGATGTGATGTCAAGGGGTTAGGTAGATAAATTGGCGGTCAGAACGTGATTGATCTCTAAATCACGACTTTTACATTTATCAGAAGATAAGAAGAGTCTCTTTAGTACTTCTAAACCTCAGCCCTTTCTGATAGCTGCTCAAATGTTATGCTTTCTTAGTTCCTTCGCCTGCTCCTATAGGCCTGAGTTACACACCCCCATGATATCTATTTTCAGGCATTTTGTTCTCTGTTTTTTTACTTTCAGCTTCTAACATCTAAGCCTCACACCGATCATAGCGCGGTCCACCAACCTCAGAACATGAGAATCGTGGAAAGAAATCTGCGAATAAGAAGTGTTCTTTGCCCATCATCTGTGAGTGCTGAGCACTGTTGCACGTTGTGCTTGAGTTCCTAAGTCTGCTATGGTGGACCTTGCTTCAAAACACCTAGTAGTCTTTGCGTCAAAGACTCTACTATTTCCTTTTCTAATCTCCTTAGCTTTCTTCGTTTTGCCTCAATATGGTGGAAAGGTTGTGTGGAAAGGCTACTTAGCTTTTCTTCATCCGATGTGGAATTGACGGGACGGGCCCATCGAAACATGGGCCGATGGAGCAGAGTCAGGAAGCCCAGTTGTCCCCTTCCTCTACTACTTCGAATCAAGGAGTTGGTCGAATTGTAGGACTGCAGACTATGTCTTATATTTGACACATTAACAGAAGTCACGCATACTCTAGAAGCAAATTTGATCTTTAATTATAAATGATTTCAAGAGTATGTGACATCAATAGAAGTCATGCCTACTCTAGGAGCACACTAAATGTGTATCGTGACATCAACGATGGTCATGCCTATACTAGAGTTGCATACATTTCAGTGCAACCTTCAGCACACTTGCGCCGCTAGTTAGCAGCCGTCAGCACTTGCTTATTGACAGTGACCCTCATTGTATTGTATCTTTATGCTTTAACCTTGTAAGTGGGTCTATGCTAGTAAATAAGACAGACCTTTGGCCCACCATGGCAGACCGATTTGACAGTTGTAGCTGCAATCCTACGATGAGTTGGAGTTTCCTCAATTTTCTTCGTTCTCTTTATCTGGTGTAAGAGCAAGGTTGCCAGAAACTCTTTGCGGATGAGAACTCCTGACATAGGATGTTTAGTACTGCTTAGATCTATGGTGATCTTCGTTGACAGCACTTCTCACTTGCAAAGACTAGATGAATCCTGAGCACTGAAATTAGAGCTCAGCATTCTTCCTACTGAAGCTTGCCATCTTTCATAGATTCCATCGTTGCTTACCCTTTGAATGCTGACCTGCTATACTGCCTAGGGAAATCGAATAAGTCCTTTACTTACGGATTAAGTCCTTCAAAGCAAAGATTTATAACGACCTCCGTCTCATATGATCAAGATTGTTATAACGCGAGAGAAAGCTAAACTCACAAACCAGATCTCAGTTCGGATTGCAGGCTCCAACTCGCCTGCATGAAGCAGGGATTGCTAGTACTCGCCGGTCAGCCACACGACGGTTAATCCATTCCTGGGGTCTGGCACACACCGCTAAGTTGTAACTGAGTTCAAACTCTGGCTTCCTTCACGTGACGAAGTAAACGGGACCTTCCGCGGCAATCTGTGCTTTGATGGCGTAGAACTGAGTTACTAGCAATGTTTTAGTCATGTATCCGGGCATTCGCAGGATCTCATTGCTGTTCTTGTACCAAGAACCTTGCTTTGAAGTAGTAGAACCCAAGCCACAAGGATGCCTCACATAGTCATTAGAATAAAGTGACAGTAGCCAGCAGAAAGTCTTTGTTGCATTTCAGGTCTGCATTCAGCTTAGCGACTAGCATTTACGAACAAAAGCGCACACTATAATCCAGAATCGTATCTGCTTAGCAATTATTACAACACAGTTATCTTTCTTACATGCCTGCTGTTCTGCCGAGCTACAATATGTAGACAAACACAACATTTTGCACTATATTCGCCTCTGTTCCACTTCTAGAGGGAAAGAGAACATGAACTATATTTTTGAACCGTGTTGCTAAAGCAAAGTTACCCTTGTAGGCTTCAACACAAGTGTCGTCAGTCAAGAGTACCCCAAAGGTGACCACCGTCCCTCATCCTCTGTATAGCGGCAATATCATTTAGATTATGACTTGGAAGTTGACAACAGAGATCACGTCACATCCCTTTACGCAATGGTTGAATGCGGGAGCCGCAAGGATCGAGTCACTTGTGAGTAGCTCGCCAAATGAGGTCACCCTACCTACCCCGATATATCTGACGTAAAGTGGGTTTGAACTTGAAACATGTGCTGGTTGTAGCTTAGCATGTTACCTCAAAACTGTGAATGGGTATCACCTGTCTCCTGTGAATCCATGGGTGAAGGATCGTAATTCGTGTAGGTCCTTGGACGGCAGCAACATATTTCGCCCAGTGTGCATGGATGCGTCCTGACCAATACTGTTTAATTAATCACTTCATGAAGTCACGTTCGCTCCCGCTCCGCTGACACATATCAGCAAGGACTGGTGTACAAAAGACATTTCATGGGATTGTGTTCTCAACTTGCTGAAGTAGACCATCCGTGAAATTTCGAGTATCGACCAGTTGATTCCTGAGAAATTTGGTATGATGGCGGGCTTTTCAGTACCTTTTCTCTTTCTTAGCCTCTGTAAACTGATCTCCAAAGCTCTTCAGCTATACGCCTACTACCTCCTGAAGCTCCCATTCGCTTTCTGCCGTGCTCAGCGAACTTAGAAGAAGAAGCGTTGTCAGCTAACACCTCGAACAACTTTGTGGCAAGTGATTGAGGATCATTGCTTAAAATGATCTGAAGCACAGAAAGCTTAGCTGGATCAACATATTTATCTTGAAGGTTACCGGAGCACAAGAAAAAACCACATATTTCTGTTCATAGGTTTTGATTTAGTTCGATAGAGAAGTTGTGATAATCAGGTTTACACTCCTGTACATTGTAGCAACACAATGATATATCAAATAAACATAAGAAAACCAGCAAACCAGCAAACCAGGTATTGCCGTAACGTAGTTCCTCTGAAGTCGGACAGCAATTTCAGCTATAAGTTGATCATTACATCACAGCGTACAGAACTCAGAAAGAACTTTGGAAATCATATACATGTTTTACTTACAGATCTACCTAGTAGTCTCAATTGTGCTTCAGCAAAGGCGTATGTGAACTGTGGACCACCACCAGGAAGAGTAAAAACTGGCTTTCCCAAACCCACCTGAATTCGGCCACCGCAGAACATAAATCCTCCTTCTTTCATTCGAAAAAATTCGAGAAAATAATCAAGATGATCTCGGTCTTAAATATCTTCTCTCAAGCACCAGACGACATTGAGTAATCTTAAATCACCTTCGAAAGTCATGACTATCACCAGCTCAAAAAGTAAAAACTTCGCTATTGTTACATCTTGTAAACTTGGTCAGCTACATACAGCAGTAGCCATGAGGGTGACAACCGTCCTTGAGGAACATGATTAGGAGCTGAGATTTACCAGTTGCTCTGTTCCCGTGCCAGCCATAGCGATTCCAGCTTCTGCGTGATGGCTTGCATCATTAAAGCCACCACGGAGCAGAAGCATCACAGCATTGTCTTTATGAAACTGGAGAATGGACAAGCCACTGTTTGCTGGCCATGCCTCAACTCGACGTCGATGTTCCTCCCTGCAAGCGGCATTTGCTGCATGGCAAGAGTGCAGATGATCTGTAATCATCCAGTGAGGGTGCCATCCAGCATCTACAAGACGATCATAGAAAGGACCAGGTTCCAAGGAAGGAACGATTGGCGTAAGGTAAACCACCACTTTGGGATAAAGCTTAGCCGATAGTTCTTTTGAAGCTTCCAACAGCAGACACCAGTTTTCATGCACCTGCAGCCAAATAATCGTGAATACTCTGACAACACCGAATAATGAAAGAAAACAGAAAACTTCTGTCAAAACAGGAGTTTAGAACTCAATTATAAGTTCCAAATAATATGTGGTGAACGAGGCAATCTGGGCATAACTTGACTGTCAGATAAATGAACATATTCTCCAGTTCCTGCAAATAATGTGGTTCTTTCCTGGCCATGCAAGCAAAGTCAAATGCACTTTTGATCTTCAAACTAAGGCAACAGAAGTGAATACCTATCAACCTCATATCTCAGAGGATGTTAACAATGTACCTCCGGTGCTCTAGAGCCTGGGAGAATGGTGATGATATGTCCAT
Organism: Lunularia cruciata; assembly: GCA_948567375.1. NCBI lineage: Eukaryota > Viridiplantae > Streptophyta > Marchantiopsida > Lunulariales > Lunulariaceae > Lunularia > Lunularia cruciata. The sequence continues at coordinate 34,881,489 of OX419759.1, read as the reverse complement.
GTGTAAAGACGTCCACAAATTTTAGAGCACCAGATGGATTCAAGCCATCCATCATAGGATTCCCTAGATCATGCACCTGATATTCCCAGGATAGACAAGCCGTCACTTGACATCATCGACAGTTGAATAATACTAACTCTTGTCTACCTGTCTAGTGGAGAAAACTGTTGCACGACTCCCACTTGCAATCAAACACGAAAAGGGCCGTACGTCCAGAGAGATTGTTGTACGCCTACCTTGGCCTGGGCATAAGAAGGCAGCTTTTTCTTGAGCATGTCAGCAGTCAAACCATCCCTTGGAGCTACAAGCCTGCCCACCAACGAGAAGGTCATCGAAGCTTACAAAATGCCCACTGGCTCGCCTTTATATACAACCCAGTTCAAAAGACGAGCTTTGATCCAGATGAAAGAGGCAATCATCAAAGTATTTAAGAGAACGATACCGAGGCTTTTGCAATTGGAATCACACCTGCAGTTAGCATCAGCCATAATTGCACGCTCCCACGGCAAGTATACACCTCCAAGCAGTGACTCCACTGAAGTCCAGCACAGATTTTAGCAGCTTACTGAACTCGACTTCTAGCTAGTGATATGTCCCTATTCTCAATGTTCAACAAGATCTTATCACAAGACTATATCCTTCAGTTATAAAATCAAGTAGAATGATGGTTTGACCATATCGTCTCCAGAAAGATAGCTGTCCGCACTCGTTTCCATATCATAAGGCAGACAAACTGTGAACGTTCAAGAGATCAATTTCCTCAGAATCGCACCATGAAATCGCTTTCGAGTTGCGGAATGGCACTCAGAATCCTCCTGGATATAGAACTCGCTTTTGGCAGTGCCAACGAAGGCATATTCCACAGTTCTGTTGTGCTTCCATCTTGTGTACATCGAAGCAAGCCAAGCCAATACCAAAGGGAAAACATCTCCGACTGCGAGAATGAATGCATCAGGTGTTTCATCGAGCCATTGCACAATAGCCCGCCACTGCAACAACAACAGCAGCAAGCAAGAAATCAATATCCACGTAATCATCATAAATTCTTCTTCAGCAAGACACGAGAAAGGAGAATATCGTCCACTTCAACAACAGCAGCACGCATTAATAAATCAATAAATCAACATCCACATAACTATTATAAGTTCTTCTTCTGCAGGAAACCACATGAGGAAACCACCATGGATGAACTAAGAGGAACAACATCCAAGATGTATTTCTTGAGCCATTACCTGGTCAAGAGTAAGGGAGAGTAGCCCTGCACGCATATCTCCAAATAGCTGTAGGACATCCATGTATACAAATCTGCCGAAACGATAAAGTGCGTGAAACCACCAAATTGCATTTCATTCCAGTATTGGTAAATACTGCTGGACGATATTGGCGCAAGATGAAAGGATAGAAGATGGTAATCAGAGAGACTGTCAGACAGGAAACCAGCGTAGATTCAGCTACAACCAAATATACGAGATTAAAGAAACTGAACGATATTGGGGCAATACAACGCCTGAATAGTTCAGTGCAGCAGCTGCAAATACACAGAAGCAAATGAAAGCTCCTGGATCTACCCTCCACTTGGCATGACTTTCGCTGGCCCAACCATTTGAAATCCTTCTTGAGAATAGGCCGACCCCAATCCAACCAAAGGAAGTGCCTGAATATCAATTTCTTCTTCCCGTTCTCCAGCAACAACCTGCAGCGTTTCAAGGATCTCATGACTTTAAATAAAGGCACCAGCTCAGATATTACGGACAAACTACGATAATTTTCTTATTACTTGCTGCTTACACTTCTCATACAAAGCAAAAAGTTCCATATTTTGCAAGCGATGCTTAAAGCAACTATGCACAAGGGATCCATCACAACTCACATGGCAACTATTGTCCACATGACTGACTGCTCCTAGTTGTCAAAATAATTTTCTGCCGAAGTGGATACTGTGACATCCGCAAAGCCTGATGTTACAATATCTACATCAGGCTCACGGACCATGTTGAAGGTACACTCACACATTTCAGGCACCAAGCGATCGGGAGATAATAAAAATAGCAAAAAACAAGATTTTGCGTTCTTCCACATTAAACAAACTGTATAGCACTCGGTCGGAAATGAGCCAGCAGAAGACGTTGGACCTTACCGTAAACTCCTTGAGAACAGAGACAGCGATGGTGTCTTCACCGTGACCATTGCTCAGACACAGAAGGTGGTTCACCCGTGAACTGGGCAGTTTCTTGATACATGAAGCTTCCACTTTCTCCTCCCCAGGGTGAACAGATAGTTGCGAGAAGCACCCTTCAGAGACTTGCGGAGTTGCATTGCTTGAGGCACGTCGCCTTCCGAGCGAACACCTGGGTGATTCCCAAATAGATTTGAATCTTATAAACTCACCCCATTCTGGCAACCCATAGATTGTGTGATTTCCTTCCGACCTTGCCAGCGAAAAGAGGTGGGCGGATAGGAGAGGTGCCCGAGAGGAGAGCCCCACACCCAGCATTACTGCAATCCACAGAGGAATTGGTGATTACACCGCTTCAATAACCAGCTCCTCGAAAACGATCCTAAGAAACTTGCTTGACAGCAAAACATGATCCTGTCGATTTCTCTCAGAAGAACAGCGATTTTTCTCACTCCCCTGAACGACCACTGGGGCAGAGGAAAATACACACTGCGCTGTGGAATGGATCGGATTCAGCGGTGAAGTCATGGGACCTTAGGATCTATCGACCACCTTGGCAGGTATCTAAACATTCCTGCTCCTGCTTCCTATGAGAAAGACACGTCAGCGGATTCCAATGCACAACTACAGATATTCGCTTCGAGATACCATGCTGCATCTGTTGGGTTGAGGACTTAGAGTCCTTACAAAGGTTAGTAAAATGGTGGGTATGATATTCTCTTTTCTTCTAGTTTCTCGAAGGCTTTGAATTTACACACGTTCTGTACAATGAGAACGGTTGACTTTTAATTAATTAATTAATTATTATTATTAGTATTTTGGAGGTGAATTACAATCCACAGTTACAATCCAAATGAAATAGACTAAGCCTAAATATCAAGATATAAAGAATCTACTTATACTCAATAATTATTGCATTTTATCTATGTAAATAAATAAAAATTTAAAATTTTTAACAATTTTTAATAATATACTGTGATATTTTAAAATAGAAAGCTTCACAAATAATAAGATTCAACATAAATATATCATGGATAATTAGGCAAAGCCTTTGGAATGATATTTTGTTATACCTCTTTGAAGTAGACTGAAGTTATATATATAAAGTTACTTTGAAGATATACTAAACTGAAGTTGAATCAAGAAAATATTTACTTCATAATAAAATAATATTTCAATAGCCACTTTCCCTAATAAATTAAAAAATAAATAACTGAATTGATATCTAATAAGATATACATAGTATATAAGAATTAACTATGACTATTTTATTATATGGCATAATATCTTACCTCATAGGTAGTGGTTATATTTTCACCATAACTTCTCTTAAGGTAACTTCTCGTAAGGAAACTCTTGTATAACTTGTTATACTATGCCTTATTGTAAAATAATACTTATCCTTAAACATATCAACCTGATGTAAACTATTTTCTTTCTCTCTAATTATATGATCTAAAAAGAGAAAAGGCGACCACATAGAACACATGAAGGATGGGAAGACTCCATCAAGCCATACAAGGGATAGACAAAGGAGGAAGAACGGGGCTAGGCACCAACAGTATCTAAATGATAAATCTGCCATAATGGTGCGGTAGGGCCACTTCAAAAGAGGTATAGATATCCAAGCTATGCAAGTTGTAAGGTCTAAAAGAGCATTCAAAGAAACATCACCTCCATTGATTGCTCCCTATGGATATGCACTGGCCAATGTTCTATGTAGAGCATTGGACACACACTATCTAAAGTATGCTACAAAGTAGGAGAGTGAGAGTGGTACATCCCACATCTACTATGATAAGCTCTCATGCACTCCTTGCCAAATGTGTCAAACTCCATCTCCATCTCTCTAGATAACTCCAAGGCTAGAGGAACAAAGAGGTGATCTCACTACACACTTCTATACTTGGAGACCTTACGTGCTGCTGTTGCTGTGCTCTCCGCCCATCCAGGAAGATGAGTTATCACTCCTTCCAAAACCACCTCATGCATAGGATCTGTAACCACAACATCCGCCACTCTCACTTGATCATCTCGGACAAAGTACAAGTTTTCTCTAATATGTATTGTCTACAAAGAATATGAACGCTCCCTCTGAGCAAGGTATCCACTCTCTTGTGACATAGCAAAACTATATCACTTATGGCATCATGGGTAGCTATCATTTGTCCTCCATAAGGACATTATGTCATATGGATTATTGTTGCATCTAGTGTAGAACAACACTCACAAGTGAGTAACAAAGATGCAAACGTGTGGACCAAACTTAGGCAAATCTCATTGCTTTAGAGAAGTGGTTGGTGCGAGTTGGAATGCCCTAATGCACGATCAACCAAGGATCCAAGAGCATGCATCTTGGCGAAGAAAGAACAAAGGCGTGCTCTAGTGGCATGACAAATAGATGAGTCAACTAAGAGGGAATGTATCCTATGCTAACACTATTGCTCCATCAAGGAAGACTGCAAACCTTTGGTCCAATCTGACAGAAGTGAAGCAAAAGATGGAAAGTCCACCCATGGTCATGGAGATAGACCATCTCTTATCTGCCGTAATAACATCTGGAGAGAAAAGGATCCCTCCTCAACCTTGGTCACATAAGTCTGCAAAATTGGCCTATCAACAACCACAAAATAGGAGGAAAGTAGGGGTGTGTAATACTCTGAGGACAAGAGAAGAGAGGAAACATAGATTGCACACTGATGCCCCAAAGGAGCACCTTCTCTTTATTATATAGACAAAGAGGATCTCCTCCAAGGAAGCTCCACCATAGGATTAGGGACACAGATAGGTGACATGTCAGAAAGCTCCACCCTTGGATTACTTACTTGGATGGGTGACATGTCTGGTCTAGGTCCTATCTGGTTGGTCAAACAAGCTTTGACCAGAGGGAATCTTTTAGGGAATCTTTGTGTAAGAATCTCAGAATCACGTGAGTAAGGTACTGTTGGAAAGCTCTCAACGAGACAAAGCAAGGGGGAGGAGAGGCCAGACATTCCTCCATTGGGGGAAGGGGGGGAGGAATCTGCACATTTTCAAGGCCTAATTCATCCGTTTAGACCTCCGAAATTGCCTTCAAAGATTTCAGGCATATTTTGGTTCCTACTCTATTAGTAGAAGTCCCCTTTTGGTGATACCTCTTTCTGATCGGTTTAGTCCATCATGTGTAACATCCTTCCAGATGTTACCAAACCAATTCTCATCTTTAAATCATATGTCTAGCGATTGGTTCTAAGGTTCTCAAGTCTATTTCGGTTTCTGCTCTATTAGTAGAAGTACTCTTTTGGTGATACTTCTATCTTATCTATTTTGACCATCATGTATAACATCATTCCAGATGTTACCAAACCAAATTTCACATCTAGATCATATGGCTAGCTCTTGGTATTACAGGGTGTCAAGAGAGTCTAACTACCCAAAAATGCTATAGGTGCTATAACAATATGGAGTTTAGTGACGAAGTTAGTCGGGCTTACGAAGTAGAGAATAAGACAAAATAGCCTAGAATATTCTAGAAGCATCTAAGAAGCTTCTTAGGAAGCTTCCCAACTAGTTAACTTGCGCCCTAAGCAGGTAGCTTCTAGAAGGAAGCTTCTAGAAGCTTCTAACTAGCTTAGCTTGCACGCCAAGTAGGCAGCTTCTAGAAGGAAGCTTCTTGAGAAGCTTCCTAGTTAACTTGGCTTGCACTCCAAGAAAGTGGCTCAAGGAAACTTCTTGAGAAGCTTCAAGGGTCTTGTATGCTACCTATAAATACCAAGGCCGAAGCTCATGCTAGGCATTAGGAGTTTTCCCTCATTCAAGTGTCCCAATGTGAGCTTCCATTCTCCTATTTCTCTCCTCGGTTTTGGTCTTTTACATTGGTATCAGAGCAGGAATGGGATGGATGGAATTTATGGACCACCAAATCCACTTCCGCCAAACCATTGGGACTTTCATGTCCAGATATTACCAAAGCATCGTTTCACACAATTCATCACCTCACGCTTTGGGCAGGATTTTCTACATATGATCACCGTGTCAGAGGAACCCTTGATACTTCCAGTTGTAACTTATGGAGAATGGTGGACGTGTTGTATCTACGTGTTAATCAACTAGATAAATTGCAGGTAGTGGAATAGAGTAGTAGCGATGGCGGCAATACCGGATGTTATCCTTGCAATGCAACAACAAATCGAGCATCTTACTCGATTGTTGGATGAACGAGACTAGCAACGACAAGAACAGATAGACAGAGTGCCAGTTCGAGATGAAGAAGATCGCATTCGATTTCCGAAACCCAAGGTGTTTGAAGGCAAGAATCTTCCAGGCACAGTGGAGAATTTTGTGTTTGACTATGAACGTTACTTTGAAGCCACCAATCTTCAAGACGAGCGGAAACAAATTCTCTTGGCTTCTAGCCAATTGGATGGAGTGGCAAAACTTTGGTGGCAATTCCGAGTAGAAAGAGCTGAACGACAAATTGTTACACCAATTTTTACATGGGCAGAATTCAAGGATGCAATACTTGGTCGATTTCAGACTATAAATGCCACCCAAGCTGCACGAGATAAATTGGCGGAGTTGAGGCAGATTGGCTTAGTGAGAAGCTACATCACACAATTTCAGAATATCATCATGCAAATTCCAGATATCCAAGAAGGTGAAGTTCTGGATCGATTTGTGCGAGGATTGAAGTCACGAACCAGATTGGAGGTGACCATGCGAGAGCCACAGAATGTAGAACAAGCCATGCAATTGGCTGAGCGTTTTGATTCCTTAGTTGCGACAACTTAGTCTCGACCTTGACCTACACAAAACCCACCAGTACCACGAGTGGAAGAACCGGTACCAATGGAGATTGATGCTATCCAACGAAGACCACTTGGCACAGCAGATAGAGAAAGATTACGACAAAATGGAGGTTGTTTTTATTGTCGCCAGTTGGGGCATCGCATTGCTGAATGTCCACTCAAGAATGGACGACCTCGACAAGTTGCCCAAGTGGAGGTTGTGGAGCGGAATGATCAGGGAAACAAGGAATCCCAGTAGGAGATTTTGAGCCGCCTACTGGGAGCTTGATTAGTTCCAATGGGATTGAAGGCTCGACCTATGCAAGTTTGCTTCACTTGCAAGGTATGATATCTAATCGGGGTTGTAGAATTTTGGTTGATTCTGGAAGTTCAGAGAATTGCATGTCTATGCAAGTAGCAAAGGAATTGGGTATTCCTATCAAGCCAGTGATTGGAAGTAGTTTGATGATGGCAGATGGTAGAAAGGGTTTTGCATTCCGCACCTTGCATCCTGTTACCTTCAAGATTGGGAAGGAGTATTTGGAGTGTATGAGGTTTGTAGTGGCACCTCTACATTATGATATCATTCTGGGTCTACCTTGGCTTGAATGTCATAAGGTTCAATTTGATTGGACCCGACACCAAATTCAAGTACAACACCAAGGTAGGAATTTCCGATTAGGTTGTCTGGCACCTTTGAGTAAGACACCTAAGAATAGTCAGTCCCAAGATGGGAAGTTTGTCGAGAAGGTAGCCATAGAGCAAATCTGGAAGGGAGATGAGTCCCAAGATGGGAAGTTTGCCAAGAAGGCAACCATGGAGCAAGCTCGGAAGAGAGATGAGTCCCTAGAAGGGAAGTTTGTTAATGAAGCAGCCATAGAGCAAGCTTTGGAGGAAGATAAGTCTGTATTCGCAGTGTGGATCAAGCCGATTGCACAAGAACAATCTGAGGAGGGCCAAGTGCCGCATCAAGCGACGATTGATCGGATAGTTCAAGAGTTTGCAGATGTGTTTCCGGATGATCTGCCAAAGGGATTACCCTCTGATCGAGGTATGCCCTTCAAGATCGAGTTATTGCTAGGGAGTACTCCAGTGAGTAGACCAATCTATCGGCTCTCACCAAAGGAGTTGGAGGAGTTGCAAACAACACTTACAGAGTTGTTGGAGAAGGATTTCATACGACATAGTACCTCTCCTTGGGGAGCACCGGTACTATTTGTTCCAAAGAAGGATGGAGGACTTCGTTTCTGTATTGATTACCGTGGGCTCAATAAGCAAACCATGAAGAATGCATATCCCTTGCCTCGGATCGATGACTTGCTTGATCAATTAAGTGGAGCACTATACTTTTCCAAGCTAGATCTTTGTAGCGGCTATTGGCAAATTCCTATTGAAGGAGAGGACGTGAAAAAGACTGCCTTTCGTACAAGGTATGGACATTTTGAGTGGAGAATTCTACCTTTCGGACTCACTAATGCTCCAGCAGTCTTCATGGATCAGATGCATCGGGTGTTGGAGGGGCTATTGGATCAGTCTGTGGTAGTGTTCTTAGATGATATCTTAATCTATAGTAGGACAGAGGTAGAACACATGAATCATGTGCGAGAAGTCCTAAGACAACTACGACAATGGAAATTTTACTGCAAGAAGTCAAAGTGTGCTTTTTGGCAAAAGGAGGTTACCTTCTTGGGTCATAAGATCTCATCAAAGGGGATCAAGATGGAAGAAGAGAAGATCAAGGCCATTACTGATTGGCCTACCCCGAAGGATGCTACCGAAGTACGAGCGTTCAACGGATTGGCCAGTTTTTACCGACGGTTCATCCACTATTATGCTCACGTGACTGCACCATTGACTGACCTCTTGGGAAAGAACTCGAGCTTCCAATGGACCACCAAGCATGAAGAAGCATTCCAGAAGTTAAAGCATATGGTGTCTTCAAGACCCATTCTTCAACCATATGATTCTCAACTACCTTGTGTGGTTGATTTTGATGCTTCTAACTTTGCAATTGGAGCTGTGTTGCAACAAGAATTTCTAGATGGACTACATCCTATTGCCTTTGTGTCTCGCCGACTAAATATAGCTGAAAGAAATTACTCTGCTCAAGATCGGGAACAACTTGCAATGGTATATGCCACCAAGGTATGGAGGTATTATCTCTTGGGGAAACAAGTGATCATGCAAACTGATCACAAGCCATTGTTGCAGACCTTACACCTAGAGCACATGAAGAGTCGACATCATTGATGGGACGAGCAACTCCAATTGTTCGACATCAAACTTGAGTACAAACCAGGTCGGTTCCATGTCATCCCTGATGCTCTATCACGACAACCTGATTTGAAGTCTCTTCCTCTCATCGTGGCAGCAATTACGACGGTGTCAATTGATCCCAAGATTCATAACGAGTTTCGGTTAGCCCTACAGCAAGATCCCTTCTTCCAAATGGTACACGATCATCTAACAGCACGCGACAAGGAGTACAACACCTTCTCCTTCAAGGAAGGCCTTTTATTCCATGCAGACCAGATCTATGTTCCAACCAAAGGTGATCTTCAACTTGTGCGCCTTCAAGAAGCCCATGATTTACCAATAGCTGGTCACATGGGAGTGGACAAGACCTTGGGCACCCTCCAACGCCAATGGTGGTGGCCCAACATGACACGAGATGTTCAAGACTTTGTCTGATCATGTGAGAGTTGCCAACGGAACAAGGCCAGCAACCAGAAGCCGAGTGGACTCCTTCAACCACTCGCCATTCCATCCGCTCGTTGGGAGCATGTGAGCTTGGATCTCATCACATCCTTGCCAAAGACAAAACAAGGACACACCGCAATTGTGGTGTTTGTGGATAAGCTTAGTAAGCAAATCCACTTGGCACCAACCTGTGATACCGTGGATGCTCCAACCTTAGCGCAAATCTACTTCGACAATGTCTTCAAGCATCATGGGATGCCACGTGTACTCATCTCCGACCGTGATCCTTGATTTACCGGGAAGTTTTGGCAAGCACTCTTCCAGATACTCGGCACCAAGCTTGCTTTGTCCACGGCCTATCATCCTCAAACTGATGGACAAACCAAACGCGCCAATCGTACATTGGAGTATATGTTGCGGGCCTTTGTCAATGTCCACCATACCAACTGGGATGAATGTCTTGCAACTGCAGAATTTGCCTACAACAATTCCAAACAGGCAAGCACTGGATTTTCTCCCTTCTTTCTCAATTTTGGCCAAGATCCGCTTGTTCCAGATTCTCTTCTTGCTCCCCCTCCCTCTCAGGTTCCTCATACTTCTACATTCTTGACCACTATATCCCAATCTCTCCAACAAGCCAAATCTCACCTCCTTGTTGCTCAGAATCGCCAAAAACAATATGCAGACCATCATCGTCGTGATCTCACCTTTGAAGTTGGTGATAAAGTCATGCTATCCTCTAGTAACCTCCCTCTCCCACTTGATACCCAAGTTCGTAAACTTGCTCCTAATTGGATAGGACCCTTTGATATCACCCACATTATCTCTCCTGTTGCTTATCGTCTTGCCTTATCTTGTCACATGCGTATCCATCCTGTCTTTCATATTTCCAAGTTGAAACCCTTTGTTCCTAACCCTTCTTCCTTTTCCTCTCGAGTCCAACCTCCCCCTCTTCATGTCCCTATCAATGATCATGAGGAGTACGAAGTTGATCGTATCCTTGCGCGTCGCCATATTCAACGAGGCCGTCACCAACATACGGAGTACAAGGTCCTTTGGAAAGGGTATCCCCTTCATGATGCTACATGGGAACCTCTTTCTCACCTCCAGAATGCACAGATGGCCATCAAGGAATTTGAAGCTTCACTGGCGACGAGGACGTCACCAACTAGCGGCGGGGGAATATGTAACAATATGGAGTTTAGTGACGAAGTTAGTCGGGCTTACGAAGTAGAGAATAAGACAATATAGCCTAGAATATTCTAGAAGCATCTAAGAAGCTTCTTAGGAAGCTTCCCAACTAGTTAACTTGCGCCCTAAGCAGATAGCTTCTAGAAGGAAGCTTCTAGAAGCTTCTAACTAGCTTAGCTTGCACGCCAAGTAGGCGGCTTCTAGAAGGAAGCTTCTTGAGAAGCTTCCTAGTTAACTTAGCTTGCACTCCAAGAAAGAGACTCAAGGAAACTTCTTGAGAAGCTTCAAAGATCTTGTATGCTACCTATAAATACCAAGGCCGAAGCTCATGCTAGGCATTAGGAGTTTTCCCTCATTCAAGTGTCCCAATGTGAGCTTCCATATCCTATCTTTAGATGTGATACACCCTTTGGAAGCTCAAGGTGGGGAGGGATGCCTAAGAGGGACCATGCTTTGCACTTTGACATCTTGACTCTCAAGCTTACAAGATGTAGCTTGGTAGTCAAGTGATCAAAGGCTTGCCAAATCTGATCTACGGGGCTCACAATGTGTGTATCGTTTGCTAAGGAGGGAAATAAACAACTTGGCATGGCCATAGTAGTAGTAGAAGGCTCTGAAGTGAGCCATGGAAAACAAAGGTCCTCCTCATGGATCTCCTTGTTGTGTACAAACAGTTGACTCCAAGATGGTGACTCTCTCTTGTGACCACCCATGCACCCATATTTGTAGTAAAGGAAAGCATGAGAGCCATAGAATGATCATACAAAAGAAATGAGACTCGATAAGGATCCACCAGCCTCCCTAGGCTCTCTAAAGATGGATGCCCAAGAGATGCTATTAAAAGCATTCTCAACATCCACCTATAAGACAACCTACTTTAGATGGATATCTTAGAGTGCCCTAATGCTTAGGGAAATAGCCTTGCAACCTTCAAGTACAAAATTGATGTGGATTGAGGTGCTCTCAAAAGTGAGATGTATGTTGAAGGAAAATGGTGCGGCTAACCAAGGAGAAAAGATATTCTCTCCAATAGCAATTAGTCCAATGCTCCATGTGCAATTCTCCATAACAAGAAGTCCTTAACACTCGACTAACTAATGTAGGCATATCTCCCCTTGCTACTACTATAGCCACTTGAAACAAATTGGTAAATCCACTAGAAGGATCATTTGCCAGAAAGCAATCTCTAAGATACTCATATACCATCCCCAACAAGCCTCATGAGAAGGGGTGAAGTGCATTGCACAATGCTTGTGCAAAAAGTGAACTATCAAGATATAAAGTTGCTCAAGCTGGTAATCTAAGATCTCTAATGGTACTCCTTCTCTTGCTATAGGATGTGGTGAGCGTAGGGAAGAGATAGTCTCATTAAAAGGACTAGTGATAGACAAGGGGTGTAGCGCTCATGTTGCTCTAGTAAACTTCTCTTGCATGACCCAATGTCCTACACGGTCGTAATTGAGTGGAGTCTTGGTATCATATGGCATAATCTATAAAAAAACGTGCAGTACTAACCGACTTCTCCTATAAGGGGGCCCAATCTCCCACTTGGAATTGACAAAATCTAGTAGACACCTCTCTATGCCCCGCATGTCCTCCTCTAACATAACAAAGGGACCATCCAGGGAGTAAGAGGAATAAGAACCATGCTAACTTGTCCAAGGGATCACGTGCAAAATGATCAAGTGATAGGCAAAAAACATGTCTAATCTCATCATGGAGTGTAGAGGGTAGCCTATGGGATAGACGTGAACATGGAAAATTAGTCTCAAATAACCCTAAGATATAACCCACATGAGATGTTAACTACTCCCATGCCTTGATTGGTATCCTTGGAATGGTCAACAAAGGGATAGAGGAAGCATGCAAAATCCTGAGTGTCACCACTATTGATGTGCACGTTTATCTTACATGAGCATCCCAAGTGGTCCAATCATAGTCCTTTTGCATCCTTCTTACATGGGTCTTTACCCCTTGCAAAGTAAAGCGTTATTACACACCGGGCATGGTGTATCCTTAGCCACTTTTGGCGGCCTCACATTGGGAAGGGTAACCATGGCTAGCACAAGAATAACAATCTTAACACATAATGCTCATCTCCGTATCTCCCCATACCTGCAAAACCATAATCCCTCATGTCCCAACTCACATGAGTAAATACAATCTCTCCATACCCTAAAAACTATAAACCCTCATAACTTTCCATTTTCATCTCAAAAACTTTCAAGTTAAACTCAAGTATGAATACCAAGAGATTAGAAATGAAAAAAAATTCCAGACCCATCGCTCTCAATGTGAAATAATCACTCTAAACCCTAGAAAAAAAAGTACTCATAAATTTGTTCTCAATTCTCCACAGCCTTCAATCTAGGTACTTATGGAACCAGAATTAATAAATGAACAAAATAGACTAATCATTCATGTGCCTTCAATGTAGGTACTTATGGAACCAGAATTAATAAATGAACAAAATAGACTAATCACTCATGTGATATATGTAGGTGAGCTCTCTAAAACTCTAGGATATCCTTCCCTTCCTTGTCTCCTTTCTCTATGCCTCATTTCCTCTCCTCTCCTCCGAGTGAGTGCGAATTCAGAAGATTCTAATCCAAATTAGCTCTTTGCTTGCGTAGATACTAGGTATGATTTCTGATTGAAATGATAAACGATAACAATATTCTACTTTATGTATCTTCAACTTTAGTACCAGTTGTATATCCTGAATTCTATAATGATTTATTGACAATATAGTAAAGTATTAAATACAAGAGAAGAAGGTATTATAGATGTACTGAACCAAATGGATATTCAAATGTTGGTTCTTCCTCTCAAGGAATAATACTTCTATTGTTCTTTAGAGTGATTTAGTCATATCTCGGATAAAACTAGTATACATAATTTCAATATTTATCAATATTTGTTCTTCTTTTTCACAGTATTAGGCAATTTAACCTATATAACTATCATGTAATATAAATATTTAAAAGTTTCTCTCATTTTGGATATTAATCTTTCAGAATATTTTTCAAGTCTTTTATGATATTTCTATCATTTATAGACTCTAAAGCATAGCATTAAGTAAATTTATAGTACTCATGGATGAATTGTCATATTGTAATATTATTGACAAGACTTGATATCTTACATATATACAAATTTCATTATCAATAAAAGAATTCTTATAATAAATTTTCCTATATAGTTACACTTAATCAACCAGAAATGACAAGATGAATGATTAAACAAGTGCTACAAAATTTTACCTTTATCTTTCCACTTCTTTATATGAAAGTGATTTAACCCCATGAAATTTTTTTGGGATTTATAGAAGGTTATTTAAAATTTTATCAGATTTAATCACATTTCTTATAAAAACAGAATTATTTATATTATACAATTATATATATGCTTTCCAAGTTATTCTTCACACATATGATCTTATAATATTATTTTTACAAGTTAATATTTACAATATTTTTTAATAAAACACAAATATGAATTTCATTTGAATAGAAGGATAAAAGACCTCAAAATCAATCTCTAACATGAGCTCTTCCTTTAATTTGGAGATAGTTTCAATACTTACAAGCCAATTCTTGTCATAATTAAAAATATTATATCATATGTTTGATGTTTCCATCAATATTGAAAATTTCTAATTTGGTTTTTCTAAGTATATAATATTTAAATAAATAAATAAACAAATAATTTATATATTTTAAATTAGAGATATATTCAATTTTTATTATAATGGAATTTAATGGAATAATTTTTTAAAATTATAATAGATAGCTCCATATTTGAAATATTTTACATTATAAAATAATATTCTATCATGACACAAATAAAGAAAAGATAAGAATAAAAAAATTATGATAAGACTAACATAATATTCTTTATCATATACTATATGTGGTTTTTGCAACCAATTATTGTAAAGGTGTATTCTTGTAGAGTGATTGTCATGATCTTCATATTTTTCAAGTACAAGCCAAAACCATAAGAATGTTGAAATGTCCATTCAATACATAGTGGGATCTTGGTTGATATTCATGATTCTTGATACCACACAAGGATAGGGCTAGAATAAGAATTAATGTTATCTGGTAAATGTTATCAATATGAGATTGAATGAGACATGTGAGAAGTATGTGATTTTCTAAATATCTATACTGAGTATCAATGGTTACATGTCAATTGAGTTAGAGCACAAACATACCAAAAATAGCCAGAAATAATTGCCGAAAGAATGACCTATTGACGCAAACAAGACTAATGTCATAAGTGGAACAAGAGTAAATTGAGCAATGCTTAAGCCAAAACATGTTGGCTTATAGCTTGAGACTGCATTCTTTGTTAAGGACGAGTAATATATCATTGGAAAGCACTTATGAGAACTTTCTAACAAGTCCGAATTTGGTCCAGGTAGCTTAGGAGGACTGCTTCTAACTGAATTTGATTAGGATGTAATTTTAAACAACTGAAAATAGGGTTGTGTTCAAGGGCTAGAAATTGTAATGAAGAAGAAAATGGGCGGTTGCTTAGAACCGATACTCAACCGTAACATCTATTGTGATTGATCTGGCCGTATGAAGTAGGTCCACGGATAAGATTGGGATTGGAACATATCATAACTTAGACTTATTTTCAGGCCTAAATCTTGACCTAAACCAATGCGAAACCATTACTTAAAGATTATAAACCGTCATATACGAGGAAATATTGGTTTAACCCAAGTATATTTCATGGACAATCAGGTCACTAGGTAGTAGTTGATGTATGGGACCTTAGAATATCAAGAAAGTGTATCAAAAATTATAATTAACCTGCTCATATAGCTAACAAGCAGTCTGAGTGGAACCAACCATAGAGTTTTATTGAGTTTAAGGAGTGGCTTAGGCTTAGGCTTAGGCTTAGGCTCAGGCTCGGAGTTGAGTGAGTGCTAAAGACGCTAATACGGTGTATATAGCTTAAAATTCATTCCCAACAATAAACGTTGGAGTATAAGGACATCTTTTTCTCTTTAAGCAAATGAGATGAAGCTAAAGATGAAACAAACCCTATCCATGAGCAAACCACTCATAAAAGTAGAACATAAGAAGTGAGCTAAAATGATTATCATAAGGTTAACTTGAAACTTAACGCCAGTTATCGAAGTGATAGCAATCCTAGACAGTACACTACTACTTTTCCAAAACTCCATCTTTAATATCGAAAGCACCCCGTCTCAGAATGGATAAAAGGAATTTTAGAGCCAGTGTTCGAATTCCATTGCTGAAAAACTGATAACTACGAACGTTAACTTCTCGCCTGCTCCCCACCCCCTGGCACGTACGAGGAATCTATCTGTCAGGATATATTTGGGAATAGGAACTCCTGCCTTTTGATCCTTGAACAACTTCTCAACTTACGGCTGGAAAGCTTCCTACGGCAAGATAAGACACCGAGTATGGTGTAATTTGGGATTCACACTGTCTACGGGTTTAAGTTCTGGATCAACGGGAAAAGACTCGACTTGGGAAACCAACGAATGTGTGTCCACGCCATGCTTGGCAGGCTCCTTGGCAAATCTGTAAGCAGCAATGACATGAGCATGCATCGAACAGGACATAACCAGATTTTTTCCCAGTGGAGGAAAACCTGGTTCTGGTGTTCGGCACTACTGTTCCCGCATCCTGCTTCTGTTCTCAATCATATCTCCTGCTTCTCAATCATATCTTATCGAGCTCGATGCAATTTCAGGAAGGGAGCACGTCTCAATTTGCCAGAGATAAGAAGTTCGAAGCTTGACTGCTCAAAAGGTCAATAGCTATGAAAATAAACAAGACTTGCAGACTAGTACTTAACGCAGCATGTTCCTGTAATATTTTAGCTGCCTTTCAACTATTTCGGTGGGTTTGTGTACAGTACTCATAGACCGAAGATCCAGGTGGAGACGCTTCAAAGTTGCGCAATAAATGCAGCATGCGTCTGTGAAATGTTGATTGCCTCTTTTTGGTGTGTGCAGAACCAGTATTGAGGCCGAACCAGTACATTGGCCGTCTCATTATTGAGAAAGTATTCGTGTTCCGGCCGGTGCTGTCGCCCCTTTACAGCGCATGCTGAAGCCGCTGGAGAAATCACATCATAAGTCGTGAACCTCGCCTCCAGACTTTGCGCAATCGAAGCCTATACATGCAAATATAATTTCAATTTTGTGAATCTGTCAGCGTTTAGGCCAAATGGGCGTTTAGGAAAAGAAGCCGTTTGGCCTAAACGCCTTCTCAAGCAGAAGACGTTTTGGTGAAGAAGGCGTTACGCGTAAAATGCCCATTGCTCTTTCCAAATTATGGGAGTCAAGGAATATATAATTGGCTATAAACTACGTTAGAGTACAGATCATCTACTCGAGGCTCGTGCTTCTGGCAACAGCCAGTACTTCCCTCTGGAGGCCGAGCTAGAAAGTTAAGGGCCAAGCGGTGCAGCTGGCCAAGTTGTTTCAGCCATGTTGATCCCGAAGAAGAATCGTGTTGAGGTCTACAAGTACCTGTTCAAGGAGGGAGTTCTGTACGCGGAAAAGGACTTTAACTTATCTAAGCATCCCGAATTCGATGTTCCCAATCTTCAGGTCATCAAGCTGATGCAGTCCTTCAAATCGAAGGAGTACGTCAGGGAGTCCTTCGCTTGGAGGCACTACTACTGGTACTTGACCAACGGTGGCATCGAGCATTTGAGGACTTACCTCAATTTGCCTAGCGAGGTTGTGCCGGCGACGCTGAAGAAGTCGGCAAGGCCCCCGAGCAGGCCCATCAGTGGCGGTGCAGGAAGTGACAAACCAGCGAGAGGACCACCAAGGGAGAGAGACAGACCTCGATATCACGACAGAGAAGAGTACAGAAGTGGACACCCACGCGGAGCACCTGGTGCCAGATTCAGTGGTGTTGACAAGAGCGGTGCCCCAGGAGCTTACGAACCTGAGTTCACAAGAGGTAGACGCGGAGCATTTGGTCGCGGTAGCGACAGTTTTGCATCCTGTAGTGCCCCCGGGGCCGGTACTCTCGAGTAGAGCGATGTTGAAAAGATGTAGGCTAGATGGGGCTTAAGACTCCGCAGAGGTTTGTATGGAATTCGATATCTAGTTTATCAGATTTTTGTTCCACTTAGAATTAGCCAATTTGGTGTTGGGGTTCGAATTGCGTAGATTTGTGGTACCCGTACAGCAGAAAAAAAGTAACTCACGAACCTTCAGTCCACGTTCTCAGAACAGTTTGTCCCCCGACGCTCGTGGATATCTGTCACATAGTGAACTATGACGGAGATGTTTGATCCACTTCCACAAGCATATTTTAAGATGTACTTACCGAGTGTAACGCGACAAGTACAGTAAGAGGATGAAACGGTAGTTTAACTACGAGTATGAGTTTGTTTAGTACTAGTTTTGCTACTAGTAATTATAGAATA
Source organism: Lunularia cruciata (assembly GCA_948567375.1). Classification (NCBI taxonomy): domain Eukaryota; kingdom Viridiplantae; phylum Streptophyta; class Marchantiopsida; order Lunulariales; family Lunulariaceae; genus Lunularia; species Lunularia cruciata. The sequence continues at coordinate 34,863,216 of OX419759.1, read as the reverse complement.
GAGCTCTTGTGTTTAGGGACGAAATGCTGCAATTTCTTGCAAAAAATTCATCAAGGACATCAGCCGGGGAACGTATGCAGGACCACTGACAGGGTATTCAAAAGGATCTGTGGATGTTTCCTTGCTGGTTGTTTCTGTTATTCCACTCGGTGTCGGTGTCGTTTGTTTAACTTCTTGATGATGTATCCACAATTTTGGTTGCGTGGGCAAGTGGTTTTGGAGAGTATTGAAGTGGTTTTGGACCACTTCAATACTGTACAGATATGTCCCATAAGTCCCGACGAGCATTTACATATGAAACTGATACTCCGTGCTTCTTCACCACTGTCAGTACCTCTGGTGTCATGATCTCTTATAAAATACACCTGGTGTCCTTATCACAGTTGATGCCAGTCCCAAAATACTAAAAATAGCTTTCGCTTTTCTGACAATCCCGTCAGTTTGATGCGTAACTTGTAACACGAATTGGCGTTCAGGTCTGTTTGCTTTTAGTTCCTAGATTCAGCACATAATATGTGTATGTCTTTGACTGTGACGGTAAGTCTTGGATGACATGTGTAGCTGCTCGAGGTAGAGTTTGTCTTTCTCTTCAGATGAGGGCAGGCAACGACAGTCAATGCATACGCACACAGGTCGCTTGAACTTTATGACGAGCCCTTGCCTGCAGACACTACTATATAATGAACCTGAGCCCATCATAGAAAGGACATCCTCTTCTGCTTCTCATATCTCACAACTTCAGCACAAATCTCTTGTTGCAAATCAAAATCTCAGCCGACAATGGAACTACTTACAAGGGGATCGACACAAGTTGCGGCTACATTTATGCTTGCAGCATTGTTAACAGCTGCAAGGACTCAAGGAAGTAGACACAACGCCGTCACTGATGTTGAAAGTCTAGGAAATAGAGTTGGAGTGATCACTAGTAGAGGTAACTCTGTTGGCACTCAAGGACATAGAGCTGAAGGGATCACTCATGTTGAGGCTCAAAGAAGAAGATACCAAAATGTAGCAAGTGTTGATACTCAAGGAAGAAGTATAGAAAGTCGTAGCTTGGGAGAAACTGTTCAGCCCCGGCGCTTGATGGTTGGAGATGAACTCGGCTGGAGATTAGGCTTCGACTATACAAAATGGGCTGCAGACAATGAAGTGCGAGTAACAGACGTACTAGTATTCAAATATAACAACGCCTCGCACACCGTTGCAACCTTCAAAACGAAGGAGGATTTCGACAACTGCGATTTCAGCGATCTCAGGACGAACAGGGCAAGCGGCTTCAGCAATGTGTTCATGATCCGAGTCGGTCCTAGATACTATGCCTGCACTGTCGGCCAGCACTGCAAAAACGGGATGAAAATGATGATCGACGTCAAGCCTATGGCATAAGTTCAGGTTATGTCTCGTGGGTCAGATTCAGTGTGGAGAATCTTCGGACTGCAATTCCGCTTAAGTTTATGAAGGTGTCAAATTTGTGTAAAAAGGCTGTAATTCTCTTACTAGACAGTAAGATAACATTGCTAGTCGGAAGGAGTGGCTGGAATGTGTGCTACTTGTAATTTGCTGATCAAGGGTACATGTTCAAAGATGTATAACGACACCTCTCGTAAACTCAGTAGTGACGTGCTATTATCACATGTTTACTGCTCATAGTGACAGGTTTTAGATTTCCTTGTGAGGGAAATCAATGGGAATGAAGTGTATGCGATTTCGTAAATAACCGGTATGTTTATGTGCAGTCAGCGTAGAAATTGCAATTCCCTCTCATCACATTGTTCATTTCAACTTCATGCCTCACAAGATTGCTCCAGCTACTGTATAAATTTACAGGCTCTACAGTGTGTAGTCTACTACAGCTTCATTACTCTATATATGGATGTGCACCCATAAGTAGAGTCCAGTTTTCGAGTCCAAAGACTAACATAGACAAACTAAATATCTGCTGTACAATCACTAAGCACAACTGGGCTGTCAATCTCTCCTGACAAACTTCTTTCCTCTGGATTTACAAGGGCCTCCGCATGAACACTCACTGATGCATTTGCCGCTGACTACGGCAATCCTCTAAGACCTGGAACGGTATTTGGTCCTACTAGAAGATCTCTACTCAAGACATATTTAGTAGGGGCCCATAAGTGACCTTGTTGGATTATGCAATGTTATTCTGTTTGAAAATGTTTCTGGAGGTAAGTAAATCCAGGAGAATACACCTAAGATGCGAGAAAATACATTGTGCCAGCTATTGATCATTTTGATTGCCTTTCGTCATGCTTGCCTGTGCCCGCTTTACGGAGACACTGTACTTTTGCACGTCGGAGCTCATGCAGGACATTCTAATGCGAGAGAATCCTACCTCAGCAGCAGTATGCATTGCAAACTGACGAAGTGTTGCATGCTCGAGTGATGGCGAGATCAACTTCATATTTTCATTCTGAGTTCACGAGCCGGAGCCAGACTGCGGAAGATGGGTTCAGAGCAATGTAGCCCATCGTGAGTTCTGCCTGCGCTTGGACACTAATCCTATATTATCTAGATAGAATTGGAATCGAAAGACACCACATTGTCAACTGGATCCAAATCATCATCCAGGGCAGAAAGTTTGGTGATTCAAGATTTTGCCCTCAGTGCCTCTTTGATTCGGGATGATATCGTTCGGAATATGCGAAAGATGGACACTTTGGTGCTGTACCGAACTTTAGCACCGGAAGCGACTTCATCAGTTTTGAACACGCTTGCCCATGTTCAATCGTCTTCAATCGTTCAAATTTTCCCAGGAGCGATTAACTTTCCCAATAGCGAATCGGCTGCACACACACTGGAGTCGTTGAAGTCGAACAGGATGCACAGGCGTGAGTAGTACGCTGGAGTAGTACCTAGAGTTTCCTATCCAGAATTTCACTGAGAACCACCTGCATCGTTTCCAAACCAGAAACAAGTAATCCGCCTACTCTATCCATGAACTCAATTTCAGGCCCCAGTTGCACATACATAGCCAAAAGCTTTTTAATCATTGACAGAAATCTTACTTCCGGTAAATATAGACAGGAGTCATGCCTTAAAATAATGAATTATACGCTTCGGATAAGTGTGTCTGCCTCTTGAGTCCATTGTTATCCATATGAGAGTATGTGCATTAACCTAGAGGGAGCAATGATTTTAACCGTTATCCACGCAAGCAAATATGCATGCAAAGGAATGCCACTTGTACCAAAAGATTGATTTTGGTACTCGTTTTAGCGCGCTTCTATCCGGTGTGAAGTGCGAAGGAATGCTACTTGTACTCGTTTGTCTTCAGTGCGCTTCTCTCCGGTGTGAACCATGACAGGCCATCGTAATTATCTGCCAAATTGTTGAATTCTTAGAGACACAATATAAATTCAGGAACGAAATCAAGATTAAGGATCGATTGTCACATACACAAATTTCTAACCGGGTCGAGGCAGCCGCACTCTATAATAAATTTGCCAATATCCACTCACGATTCGAGAGAGCACAAAAGAGAGTCGTTGAGTGGATGATATGGAATGGAGTGTGGAGTGACAAGAAAAGTCGAGGTAATTTTGTCGTGTAAGATTGATAGCAATGTCACGTAAGAAGGGTAAAGCTATGCTCAAGGTGATCTTGTGGTCAGCCCGAGTGGAGAAATGGAGAACTTATTAGTATTGATATTGAACTGTTGCAGTTATTAATGTGGAATCGGGAGCTTACCGCTCTTCAAAAGATTCAGAAAGAAGTAAAACACATGGAAACCCTGCATGGTAACGTGCTTTCCTAGAAGGTGATGCATTAGCAAAGAGTTCTTGGGGATGGGATTTCCACCCAGGTGCCATGTACTTGGACCAAGATTGAAGAGATGTACTAATAAGTTCACAGGTTTGTTCAAGAGCAAGACTACAAACAATAGCTAGAAGCTAAAGTGCCCCAGCGGGCCAGAAGGTTAAGGAAGTTGGTGACCTGATGACAGGTACAACGACCCAACAAGGTACATTGTAGTATTGTAGGTCATGAAGCTATTTTGATAGACACCATGATGTATGTTAACAACCGTGCAGCATACATTCTTCCAATTCTTACAAGGATATCTTTTGGATTGGGCTAGGATGTTCCACTAGCAGGTCATGGAGTTGACCAAGACTTTACAGCCGAAGGGGGTTCTGCCTTCCTTTCTCCTGTGGTGATTCATTTCTACATTGGGATGAAATTGCTGAGGAAGGAGGAGAAGAAGATATTCTTGGCACACCATTTTCCTGCGAATTATTAACAGTCGCGGCCAACTGTGCAGAGGAGGCTAAGAGATAGAAGGATGCTCTACTGAAGTATAGAGAATCAGGCAAGTGGGTCAGAATTCAGAACCCTGCCTGCCCAAACTCTTGTATGAGAAATCAGAACACACCAGTGGTACCATTGGGGTGACCAACGGTACCAATTGAAGATCCACCCTTGTTGAAGAAGTGAGAATGAAGCAACATGAAGACACTCTGTCTTCATAGAAAGGGATATTTCCAATTTTAAAAGGTGATACCATCCTGATTGTGCAATTGAAAAGGTGTAGCAAGAATGTGTTGACCCTTGAGCTAGCACCAGTCAGAGTAGAGGTGTGCACTTTGGGACATTGAGACCAAAGCAAACCGATAGGAAGGTACTTAAAGAAGAGAGACCTTCTACTGCAAGATCAAAAGGGACCCCCTCTACAATGAACCTACGATGAAGGAGAAGTACAAGTCTAGAAGTAAAGGAACCTCCTGATGGAAGAAGAATTGCATGCCTAAAATGTAGACTCTATTTAGGCAAAAATAGAGGAAAGAGTGAAATGTGAAAGAGAGGTAGTATCACACTTTGAGGATGTGCCAAAAGGGAGGAGCACCCAGATTGCTCTTGCAGAGGAAAGAGGAACTGTGCTCCAATCCCATGCTGATGATATCCGTCCTGCAAAAAACAAGCCCTTGGCCTCAACACCACCAGCGCCTAAAGAAGACAAAGAAGAAGAAGAAGAACAATCAACCATTCCTCTAGGAAGGGTTTTGATGTCTTGCTGGATTTTAAATAACTTGGGACCTACCCTCGTAGTGATGGAAGAAGTTCTCCCATTTTATCTTGGTGTGAACAACCCAAAGACTATGGTGAGATTCCTTCACCAAATGGTGCCAAATGTGAAAAGAGATAGTATGGAGGCCAAGAATAGACTATCACAAGCCCACAAGGAGACAATTCAAGCTTGTGTAGAGGTGACAACATTCAAGGAGCAAGCCATGAGTAGCACTACTCAGAAAGTCTGCAAGTTGGAGAAAGAACTCAAAGCCGAGGACAAAGAATTGAAGAAGAAGATGGAGGAGTGTGTCTATTGGTTCACCTTTGGCAACCAATGGAAGAAAGATAAAAATGAATGCTTGACCAAGCATTATATGGAATTTTGATGATGGCAGACTAAGCATTATACAGAATTTTGATTGATGGCAGATGTCCAAGTGCTAAAGGTAGGGGTTGACCAGCAAGAGCATGCCTTTGTGGAGTACAAAGTAGTACAAGAGGAGCCTTTAAGTGCTAAGAATGTAGAGATCTCTATGATGCAAGAGGAATTGGCCGTAGTACAACTTTGGGCCTACCGAGTGGAAGCAATGCATTAGACCTACAAGAGGAGAGTTGAGCATTGCATTGTGGAATTGACCAAGATGGTCAAAGAGTAAGAGGATTGAGAGCAGATCCGTTGTGTCCAAGTGAAACACAAAGTCAAGATAGAGATGAAATCCTTAAAGATGCATTGGAGGCAGAGAGGACATGGATCCTCACAATCATCAAGGAGGCAACACAATAGACTATTGCCCAAGTTTAGAAGTAGATTATGACTCAGACTCATTAAGCAAAGATAAGAGAGTTAAAGTCAAAGATCTATGCATTGAAGGCAAAGGCATACTTTAATGATCAACTCAACAAATTGGTGGATAGACTTCAGAAGACACCGACACCAAATTCCAACAAGTGTTAGCCACCTTGACCAAGGAAGTTGTGGATGCCTCAAATTAGGCAGATAATCTAATTCAAATTTTTGAGGGTGAAGGTCGTTCAAACCAGTAATTGTTGCTTGGATAGTGTAATATATGTTTAAAGATTGTGTTGATAACAACTATGTGCTGGTAACAACTTTGTGTTTGTCATCCCTATAGACCTTTGGCTTGGTCACAACCATGTATAGTAGACACAGTTGTGAAGAATAAAATTCATTGGGACCATTATCCCACATGTAATATAGAACAATAGGTCACAAAGAACTGTATAGCAAGAGTATTGACATGCATGCTATGTCATCACCAAATTAATCAGGAAGACAAGGTAGTTACATTACGGCTAGCATTGATAAGAGTAGAGCTAATCAATGGATCCCAATAGCATATGGCCATTGGATTTGTCCCATCTTGTTGTAGTGGAAGGTATAAGTTGATTCACCCCTAAGTAATATAGATTCAATCCTGGAATTCCAAATCACACCTTTTCATCCAATTTTGTAATGCTCAATCTAAAAGTCTTTGTGTACATGAATTGGGTTCTATCTTGAGGTAGAAGCATGGGGACCTTTGTCACAACCCACTTGATGTTCCCTTAGGCAAATTTTCTATTTTTTTGGTTGTTTTACCCAAATAAATGCATCATGTTGAGTAGCATGATGCTTGAAGGAATAAATTATGGTTTATATCTTAGTTGCCACAAAGTTCCTATAGAGTCATAAAGGAGAGGGAAGAAAATGCATGAAGAAAGGTACCATGAACATGAGTGTGGGATGAGTATGGAGCTAGTGTTAGTTAGTAATGATTCACCTTCTTATTTAACAAGAATCTGACATGTAGGATGAAGAATGAGTTTCCATCCATCCTTGTGCCATCCTGCATGCATGAACCACAACACTTCACCAAAAATGCCTGCCAAAATCTCAAACAGATTGAATTGTATAAATGCATCGACTTATGAGGGGGTAAAGTTTGATTGAATTTTCTTGACACCCTAACCATTCTTGGAGTGTTTGAAGTTGTGCATGTGGGAACTTTCTAAAAGTGAGAATAGCTTAGAGCCTTTGAGAAATTCAAGGAACTGCAAGAGTAGGTGATCCAAATTGAGAGCGCAAAGTGAGTATTGTACTTGAGCTACACTGTCTATTGCCATGTCACCCCCAAAGAAGAAGTCTGGTGTTGTGATATGGTCACCCGGAGTAGAGAAGTGGGCATACTACTGCTATGCTGAGTATTTGAATTTGACACATTTGTGCTTCCTACAGAGGATTTGGGATTTTACATACCTCATGATGGTAGTGGAAATCAAGGAGAAGAAGAACCTGAACTTCTCCGACTTGCAAGGAAATGTATTTGCATGGATGGAAGAGCACTTGTAGAAAGTGCTTGGGTCTGATTTGACACTGGGGGTGATGCATCTCAATCAAGAATGGCCGTGGTTGTTGAAAGAGATGACAAGGAAGTTTGAATCCTTGTTCATACACAAGAAGATACGGAATGGTTGGAAGGTGCAAGGATATCATGACCCCGCTTGGTGCACCATTGTCTCCTTGGTGATGAAGTTCTTCAGATCTTTGCAAATGACTTATGTGAACAATAGGCAAGTAGCCTTCTTCCAATTATTGCACAAAGGCACCTATAGACTGGGCAAAGATGTTCTATCATTGCACTTGAGAGCTTAGAGAATACTTACAAATGATTGGAAGACATAATTTCCTCTCACCGTTTGTGTTGTATTTCTACATTGGAATGAGAGTACTATGGAAGGAGGAGAGGAAGCTCTTCACAGTGCATTACTATCCATCAGGGCATTACCAAAACCAACCAAGATTTGAAGGCAAAATCAAGAAGTATAAAGATGCCTTCATGAAATATCAGAAGACATGCAAGTGGGTGCACATTGACAAGGCTGCTACAGAGGGAACCAGCAAACAAAAGGTGGTCATGAATCCACCAAGGGCTAGGAAGAGACACCATCCAAGCCCTCAAGTAGTGGATTCTTTGGAGAGTGAGACTTCCCAAGCCTGCAATGCATCTTGATTGAGAAGTGATAGAAGGGTTGACCAACACTCACAAGGTGGTCCCAATGAAACCATTGTGCTCATAGAATAAGAGGAGGAACCTTTTAGAGCTTGGGAGTAGTGCACCTAGAGCATGAGAACTCCTTCTCCAAGACTGAGATGTCTTCTAATAAGGTAGAAGCAGAAGAAGATATCATATTGAAAGTTTAATCTGCTCTTGCAACAACGTTGGAGTCGGAAGTGCCAGACCAGGCCATCCCGGACCAAGGAGGTGTTGTGGTGGATAACAAGGAAGATGTTCCTATATCCCAATTGTAAAACATGACTCCTCCCTTGACACCAAGATATAAGAAGAGGTGGAAATGTAGGTTTTGGCTGTCCCTCAAGAAGACAGTTGGTAGGTGGTAATTCCACCTCAAGAACCGATGTTTGAGATTGTCCTATCCTCACAATCCCTGGTGATTGGAAGGAGGATTCTGAGTAAAGAGAAGGGAAAAGGACCAGTAAGACGGGTGTCCTTGGACCTAGACCATATCTTTGCAGAATATTCACCTCCCCTCCTAAGAGTGTTACACTCAAGGAAATGGTGGTGAATGAGTCTCAAGCAGAAGAAGGGGAACTAGCAAGCCCCTTAGGAGCACTAAGAGTGCAGCATGCCCCAATGGTCCTAGCTCCAAGTTGGTGGAGTTGCACTGACCCCACCACAAAAGGCGCCAATGCCTAAGCTAAACCTACCGGTGTACACAAAGGGGCCTTTTATGTACCCTCTTAACTATTCTACATTCTCATCTTGGGTTGCCTACTTTTTGGTATTAAAGACTCTTGAAGAACTAGTCCCTGCCTACCAAGGAATTGACTTTATGGTAATGAATCACAAGAGATTGATCAATTTCTTGTGTTTCCACATCCAGAATGTCATCTGGGAAAAACAATCAGTAAAGAAGGAGTTGGTTGAAGCCAACATCCACATCTTGCACCTAGAGGTCTAGCTCATAGAAATCAATGGGTATGGTGCATAGGATGACATGAAGATACAAAAGAAACTAGAGAGATGGCCCATCTTTGAGAATAGTTGGCACAAGCAAAAAAAAAGGTTAGTATGGTGACCATGGCCGTGGAGCACCACAAAGAGGGAGCGGGGCACCATGAAGGGATCAAGACCCAATTTCCATGGAAGTGAGAATTCGTCACCTTGAAGGGACTTCAAAAAATTGGGAAGCCTCCTTGAAGATGAAGCAAGGTGAGTTCATTATGCTGTCCCACAACTACAAAGCTTGGAAGCATGACAATGCCATTATGCTAATGCAACACAAGGAGGAGTTATGGAGTGTCAAGGTTGACCTTGCAATGATGAAGGCAAGTCTGATCAACAAGAAAAGGCCTTTATGGATTACAAGACTGCACAAGAGGAGAGTTTGCAGGAGAAGAATTGGGAGATCTCCAAGATGAAGGAGGAGATAGAAAGCTTGAGGCAATGAGGATAACCCAACTGGACTCCAATTTGACAACTATCAAGGTTAGATTCAAGCAACAAGAAGAGGAGATGAAGAAAAAGCATACCAAGGAGTCTGATGCTAGGGACAAGGAGATGATGTCCTTAAAGAAGGAGTTAGATGGTTTGCAAAAGGAGAAGGCCATAGAGGAGCAATCTTGTGATGTTGCCTTGGAAGTAGCTAAGATGTGCATCAAGGAGTTTTCCATGATTGTGGGAGACCATGAAGAAAGTGCCCATATCCTCCAAGTACAAGTCAGACAAGAGGTGGGGACAGAGTTGCAATCCATCCATGATACTAAGACAAAGAACAAACACAAGTTCTTACAGTTGTGGAAGACACTACTAGTAGGCTGAAGACTCAAGTGGAATTGGTTGTTACAACCCAAGCTCACCAGGCTGAGCTATAGGAGCTGAAGTCAGAAAACACTCTTTAGAAGTCAAGACCTACTCCATTGAATAGTTAACCAAACTAGCAAAGAAGCTGCAAAAGCATGGTGACGCCAAGTTCAAGAGTGTCTTAACTAATATCCACCATGAACTAGAAGATTACAACAAACATGTCAAGGAGCTGATTCAAAGGTGTAAAGGAGAAGGAGGGTTAGGGAAGTAGATTATGGTGTACAATATTTGTCTAAATGTAGTTTTGGACCATCAGATTGGGGACTTTGTCATGATGTGACTTCATCAGTTTGAGGACTTCATTGTGATGGGATGTCCTGCACATGTAAAGGAGTTCTTTGAGAAATTAAGGCTCTATACATTAAATTGATTCTTTTGTAAATATCTAATTGTCACAACCATTTTCTTGATGTGTAGTTGGAGTCATAGTATTGGTAGAGGGTATAGTAAGTGCTTCTATGCAAGTGGAATTGCCATAACATTTAATCTATAACAACCACTTAGGTAGAATAGGGTTGGTTTAGGGTTAGGTCATAACAATGTATAGCTATGATGCACCCCATCCTGTTGACAGAGAGTATAAGCGGAGTCACCCCTACTTAATATATGTTCAATCAACATAGATTGGAATTCCATCTCATAAAAATATGTTCAAACTTATGAATGTGCAATCACTTTACTTGTGTGTTTACAAAGTTGACTCTGTCATAGGTGATCCTTGAGGACCTTTCAAACCTTGAGTGTACCAATGTCAATATGGTGTATGTTTTTTGTGATTGTTGAGTCAAGTAGTGGTGATAAAATTGAAGTAGGAATGCAAGTGTTGAGGTGCAAAAGGGCAGTTAAGCTTGTGAGTTCAAAAAAGTCAAGGTGACACATTGAGAGCTATGGTGGTTGTGAGTGTCATAAACTATCAGATGTAACAAAAAGCTCAATGTATTGTGAACTTGCAGTATAGTAGTGAGGAGTGCTTTTTGGGGAAGGTAGAATGCTCTCATTGGCATTATGGTATGCGTGTATAAGTAATTCCAAGGGAAAGACCTTTGAGATTAGTGACCAACACAATAGATTAAATCATCACCTTCAAGAGCTCATGTGGTGAGATATCATTTGTGAATGTGATTGAGTGGTTTAAATTTTCATTGTAGTGTGCCATAAATGGGTAGTCTATCCTCATATGGGAATTTTACGGCCCAAGAGGTTAAATACATAACAATAGCTAACTTGTGACAAAGTGACACTTTCTCCTCAATCCTAGCCAATTCCAAACCGTATCCTCATAAGAACAAGCTATTTTTATTGATTATACAAGTACATCAACACTTGGCTGTCACAATCTCCACAATCCTTAGTGTATCAATGTCATTGTTGTGTATGTTTTGTGACAACTTGATCCAGTTTTGGTGAAGAACTCAAAGTAGGAATACAAGTGTTGGAATGCGGGAGAGCATTCAAGCTTGATTGGAGTGTTGGATCTCTAGGGGTTCCAAAGGCTCAAGGTGATATGTTCAACAGTCACAAGGGCTGTGAGTATCATAAAGTACCATGTATAACAAAAGTCTAGTATATCACAAATTTGCAATGTAACATAGGAAATAAGAAGGTAGAATGCTATCACTAGCATTGTAGTTTTTGCAAAGCATATGTAAATGTGAGAGAGAGAGATTTTGGGGCCACTTGACCATCAAGACAGTATGAACCGTCACCTTCAAGAGCAAGAACAGGTCTTTTTTGGAAGTGATTTTATTTTTATCTTTTATGTAGTGCACCATCATGGGTGACACTGCTCTCTTCTTTGAATAGAAGTCTTGCTCAAGAGGTTAAACGCATAATAGTAGACAACTTTGATAATGCGGCACTCTCTCTCCAATTCCAGCCATTTTTAACTATATCTTTGAGGGAACAAATTTTTCTTATTGATTATACTATTCTTACATTGGCACTAGGTTGTCACATGCATTTTTAGTGTTATTGTTGAGGTTACACTCCTTGGAGTATCTCTAGAGGTGAAGGTAGTCAAGGCAATGAATCTCATCAAGGAACTTAGTACTTAGTGATAAACAAATAACTTGAGAGCACAAAGTCACTAGGCATGAGAAGAAATGTGAAGCTGCATGTGTGACAACACCACAAGTATCACTTTTGCAGCAATTGGTGAGTAATTGCTTGTTCCCACCCTTCAATAGCATCATGCGCTTCTCAATACTTGGCTTCCCACATAGGAATCCTACAATTTGATAATCAATTCTAACCCAAGTTTCAAAGCTTTGTAAAGGTATAGGGTAATCTTTCAACATTATAGATTCTCCTTGACATAGTCTTGATTTTATACTCGCTTGATTCACTATCATTATTCAATTAAACTTCAGTCAAGAATCACCTCTTTTGCATGCTAATGCATGCAGAGAAGGTGATTCTCTTTTCACTTTTGAATTTATCCTCACACAAAGTGTACCTTCTTGGCTAGTATGGTCTGAGTCAAGGTTGTTAAGGATAATTGGATTGGGTTTCTCATTTTGATGCAAAGTGTCCTCACTTTGGGTCTTCCATCCTTCTCAATCAAATCCAAATTTTCATCTCTTCTGATCCAAAGTCTACTTCCTTGAGTCAGATCAGACTTCTTACTTCAGATCCAAACACAAAACTTCTCTTCATATATCTTCTTATTCTACTTAAAAATGCATGTTCTATCCTAAAAACTATCCAAAATAATAAGATGTGGGTACAACATACCCCCTCCCTTGAATATGAGCATCCCAAAAAACATTGTCTTGGTGTCTTCCTCCTACTTTGGAGTCCATTTTTTGTTGTTGATGTACACTCCAACCATTTCCTCTAGTGGCAAAAGGATTTCCTTCCAAATCTGCCAATTGAAGAGAACCATTTTGCACCAAATGCAAATTTCCATGGAAAGAATATTTGGTGATGTCATATTACATTACTAAGTCACCTCCCTGAATGGTAATAGGCCATATCCTCTTATTGTGCCTATCTTTTCTTTGAGCTTGTATTTCTCTTTTAGTTTGCATTGCTTTGGCTTGCTTCTCCTGCAGTCACATCAGCTGTTGAATCCTAAGATCCTTACTTTCTTCCTTCAAGAATTGTTCCGTAGATAGGATACCATATGATGGTACTTCAAATTCAACTGGTAATATATCATGCAATCCATATGTTAAGAAATCCATCTGCTTAGTGGTATCTTTTAAGTCATTTTACATGCCTACAAAGCTGCAAGTAACTTTGTGTCTCAGTTGTAGGCATAATTGACTGTCACTTTATTCAAAAGTTTACAAAGGAATCCATTTGCCTTCTCTATCAACCCATTTGCTTTTGGATTGTAAGGAGTCATCTAATGATGTTTTATTTGAAGATGCTTTGTTAATGCTTCTAAAAGTGAGTTAAAAACATTGAGTTCCCCAAGCACTGAACAATTCCAAAAGACATCCATATCTAGAGATGATGTTTTGGAAGAAAAATTTTGTTACTATTTCCGCATCATCTTTTTGAGTTGCCCCAACTTCAACCATTTTAGTAGCATAATTAGTGCACAAAAAAATGTACCTCTTTTTGATAAATTGGGTGACTGGTTGAATTGGTTGAATACCCCATTCTCAAATGGAGCCAATGGAAACATTGGTCTCAAGGGCCATTTAGAAGGAGATGTTGGCTTCCTTGTTCTTGAAAAGCATCACAACTTTTGATATGGGCTTGTGTATCTTTATACATTGTAAGAATTTTCTTTACTGTATTTTTTAGGGCATAATGTCCTCATGATGCTTCCAAGTGTAAGGATTCAATTACTCCTCCTCATTTGTATGCTTCCAAGCACCTACAAAGTACTTTATCTTCACCCATTTTAAACCAAGATGTTATGCTTGAGCTGATATTGTCCCATTTCCCTAAGAAAGACTGCCCTTTGTTCTGGATCCGATCCCTCAAGACACTAGAAAGGTATGCAAATAATGATATTATGATGCATACCTCGTACTTTGCATTGCAATCAAATGGTATAGTTCTTCAATAGGGAACCAATAATCTATCTCCAAATCTTGGTCTTGAGTTTATAACTTGGATAGGAAATCCACATTTGCATGCAAAGCTTCTTTCCTTACTTGTATAGTTTATGTGAATTCTTGTAATAACAAGATCCACCATGCAATTTTTCCTAATAGATCAGATTTCTTTGCCAAATATTGTAGAGCATAATGATCCACATGGAACACAAACTTGTATCCCAAAAAGTAGTGGTGAAACTTCTTATAGGCCTACACCATTTTGAGTGCTTCTCTTTCCATAATTTTATAATTTTTTTCTGCAACTAACAACTGTCTATTGGCATAATAAATGGGATAGTCCTTCTTCTTTTCATCCTTCTGGCTTAGGACTACTGCAATTGCCATAGACAAAGTATCTATATATACATGAAAAGGGACATCCCAATTTGGAGCCCTTATAATTGGTGCTTCCACCAATTTCTTTTTCAACACCTGGAAGGCTTCTTCCTGATTTGCCTCCCACAAGTAGTCTTTGGATATTCTTCAAGAGCTTTGTCAAGGATGTAGCCAACACCGCATAATTAGACACAAAGTGTCTATAATATCCAACATGACCCAAGAAGGCTCTCAGCTCCTGAATTTTTTTTCAGAGATTCCAAAGCTACAATAACCTTCACCTTCTCCACATCAAGTTCAATGCCTTAGCTTGACACCCAATGCCCTAGCAAGATCTCTTCTATCATTGCAAAGAAAAATTCTTTGGGTGCAAAGACACGCCAAAAAAATGTCACCTTTCAAATGCTTGGTGAAGGTAGTCTAGATGCACCTCTCTTTGTCCAAACACACAAAGTCATCAATAAAAACTTCCACAAACTTCCATAGAAAATCTTTAAAAATCACATTTATCATCCACTAAAAAGTAGCAAGAGCATTACATAACCCAAAGGGCATCTAATTGTATGCATAAGTGCCTCAATTGGTAGTAATGGTAGTCTTGTCCTTGTCTTCTTCTCAAATGAACACTCAATTATAGCTTAAAAATCCATCAAGAAAATTGTAGCAAGGATGACTTGCTACTTGGTCCAAAATTGTGTCAATGAAAGGCAAAGGACAATGGTCCTTCCTCGTGACTATGTTCAATTTGCAAAAGTCTTGGTAGACCCAAATCTTCCCCATCTTTTTCATCGGAACAATGACAATGGGAAGAACCCATTCATTGCTCAAGACTTGAAAAATGATTCTTGCTCCCAAGTATATATCAATCTTATCCTTAACCAAGAGTGAGTACTTTGGGTTCAACCGGTATAGGCATTGCCAAATTGGGATTGCACCTTCTACTAAATCAATACAATGCTCTCCAAATTGTCTAGGATTCCTAGCATTTGATCAATAGACCAGGCAAATACATCCTAGTATTCTAAAACTAAGGCTCTATAGTTTGCCAATTCTTTGAAAGTGATTATCTTGGATATCTCTAGCACTTTTCCTTTTCCTAGAACAACATTCTGATATTCATCAGGTTGGATGACTCCTTCCACATGACTGACTTGGCTCAAATGGAGTCGGATGGAGTTATAACCCCCTTCTTCCAAATCACTACTACTTGAGGGCACATCATACATGTTTTCATCTTTGACATCCACTTTGTAGCACTCCAAATAGTTAACCTAGACTTCTTGGTCAAAGCCTTCCAAAGACAAAGAAGATGAACCATCAAATTGATCTTTATCTTCCAACAAAGACGTTTCACCAAGATGGGGAGTCTTTGTTTAGCTGATTGTCACCAAAGAGCAATCTTTGGATGTTGGATCCTTGAACCTCAAATTCTATTGATGCTAGTCTACCACAAGACACACACTATACAACCAGGGTCTTTTGATCAATAAGGGATAACCAGTTTTGGTCACCAGTCTAAATATTATATAGTTGAGTTTTAATAGTACTCCCCCAATGATTGTTACTATATTGGATATCATACACAAAGGTTGGCACCTTGATTGATCTGAAAATTTCAGGATTTTGGGTTTAGGTTCAAAGGTATGATACCCCAACCTATATGTGGTATCCTCTATTATTACATTCACACTTGAACCCAAATTAGTGATGAAAAACATGATCATACAACCAGTGATTTTTTCATCTACCTCCAAAGATCCCAAATCTTTTTGCTCAATATGATATATGGCTAGGAGATCCTTCTTGAGCATCATCCTCACTTTCTTCAGGGCCAAACTCAATTAATTCTTGTAAAACTTGTTGTCCTCCCACAACTATTTGAACATGGTGCTTGCCTAAGAGGATGCTAGATCTGCCAAAATATCATACTAAGGTACTCCCTTGAGTTTCACCTTCCTCAACTTTGGCTTTGGGTTTGAAGTATCAATCTGATCCAAAGTATCCTCGAGTCTTTTGAGGATGGTGATTGAATCAGTTTCATACTTAACTTGAGTTACTTTGGGTTTACTCACTTTGGCTTGGAGCAAGTCCTTGACTTCAGACTGAATTTCCACTTCAAAAACTGGAGAACTCTCCTTCTAAGCCTCCTTCAAGTTCACCTCTTGAATTCTTCCCATGGCCTCCTTTACTTTGTTATGTAAGGCTTTGACTTTAGCCTTGGCCAAAATCTTCTCCTCCTTGGCCAACAAGATGGATTTGGAGCAGAATCTCTTCACCTTCCATGAAAATGACAAGGTTGTGGTACTTATTCAAGATCACATTTCTTCTTCCCTGATTGTGTCTCAACTTGCAATACCTCTATACTTGGCCATTCTCTCTCCGTGGTCGGATTCAACTTGTTTGGAGTTTCTTCCTCCAAAGTTGTACAATTCACCATAGCCTCCACCTTAGCTTGCAATGGTGGTCATTTTGGTGAGGTCTGAACATACCTCATCAAAGGCTTTAAGTTTGGGAGGTGGGGACTTTGACTAGGGACATGGTCAAAGCCCTTACAATTTCCACACAATAAGACATATCCAATCTACCGGTGAGGCTCAGGATAATTTGGAGCCCAATGTCCAAGCAACCCACAATTATAACAAGCCCCATGTGCAACATCCTAGGATCAATTTTGGTTGGCATCAATGGTCTTTGGGGTAGAGCATTGTTCATATACTCCCTTGGTCCATAACATGGACCTTGGAATGTTGTGCTTGATGATGGGTGTATTACTTGGGTTTGATAGACTGCTTCTTCATCCGGTTCTTGATATGGGTTCTGATCCTAGGTCGGAGCCCACTCAATTTGCTACACCGGGTATGAAGGTTTGTGGGTCATGTACCCCATGTTTGCATGGCCTGACTTCCCACACAAACTACACCATACATTTGATCTTCAAGTATGGGGAGTTTCTGTCATCTTTGGGTCTTGAAGTCCACAAACTCCTTTATCAACATCTCCAACTTAGTGTCTACCTTGTTGACACTCTTAACTGGTGTTCACAAAACCTTTCAACCCACCCTTTGTCTATTCTTCTTTGGCTTATCATCTTCTTTTGAGGGCAAGGATGAGCTTGATGAGGTGGATGAGTCATCCAAAGATAGGGAAGTGCTAGATAATCTGAAGATAATCTTCTTGTAGCCTTTTGAACTTTGCTCTCCTAATTCCTTTAGTTATTGGCCAAATGAGAGTGGCCCGCCTCATACCGAGCAACATGATTGAGTACTTTGTCAAGAGAGGTTACATTCCCCTCTCTTGCAAAGATCTGAATCTCTAGTGAAAGGCCTCCTAGGAACAAGGTGATGGCTTGGGCATCCAAATAGCCCAACACCCGGGCTCACGTTGGAACTTGATTTAGCAATGCCATGAACCAATCAGAATAGTCTCTCAACTTCCTATTCTTTCCTTGATCCAAATCATTGAGTGCAATGAAGACACTCATATCATAATCAACTTCCCAAAATTGTTCCAAAAAATTATCCCAAAGTTCTATCTAGCTGGTTGGCTTAAATCCATTCTGAGTGACATGAGTATACCAAATCTAGGATTTATTTTGGAGAAAACTAGAAAATATCTGTAGCCTATCAGCTGAGTTGTGTTCCTTATTGGCAAAGGAAATTACTTCAAATTCCTCAATAAATTCATTTGGGTCTTCATCTTATTCAGTTCCCTTGTACTTCTAGTGGGCTTGTCACATAATAGGGTGTGATGACATAGCGATTGGTCAAAGGTTAAGCTGTAGAAGTACAAGACTTGGTTGATCTGAATCACTCTTAGAGAGTCATACTTTGGGTCGGGCCAAGGTTCCCAAGGTATCAAATGCAATATTGGATCTTTTACAAAAGCTTCCACTTCTTCAACCTATGCTTGTGGAAGGGTACCAATATCATCAAATTTCTCATCAAGATCTGAGGATATTATGTAAGATGTATTGGCAATCTTCTTCTATTAGGGTTTGTGCAGTCTTGTCACAAATCAACTCTTCAAATAACCGGCTCCCTTAACAATTTTTGAGGAAGTTGATGTGTTATGTCTTAGCAAATATGTGTGTCCACTTGCATCCTTCTTTCATGTAAGATGAGGTGGTGTAAAAATATATTGCCATCCTACTTCTGATTTTTGGTGCTCAAGTTCTCTCAAGGCATCTTGCACGTCAAGAAGAAGTTTCAAGTCCAACGCCTCCTTTTTTAGTTGTTTAGCAATGAGTTAGTTCTTTTGGCATTCTTCTTCTTCTTCTTTGTGTTGCAAATTGCATCTACACGCCCTCTCTTCTCTTTTATTTCTTGATGTAGAAATTCATATTTGCTGGATAGGCAGCATGCAAAGCCACCTTGTATTCTTCTACTCCCAAGTTTGTAACCCTAGCAATGGCGCCAAAAATTAGGTGACAACCAAACAAATATCACTTTAGTAGCAATTGGTGAGTGATCATTTATTCCCACCCATCAATGACATTGTGTTCTTCTCTAAACTTTGCTTCCCACAAAGAAATCTTGTAATTTGATTATCAATTATAACCTGAGTTTTGAAGCTACATAGGGCAATCTTTCAACATTGCAAATTCTCCTTGATAAAGTCTTGATTTTATACTTAGCTGATTCATTGTCATTCTTCAATCAAAATTTAGTCAGGAATCACCTCTTTTGCATGCATTACTCCGGTCACTTTCAATTTTATCCTCATGTGAAGTAACCAATTGCAAGTGTACCTTCTTGGCTGGTACAACTTGAGTCAAGGTTGTAAAGGATACTCAAATTGGGTTCCTCATTTTGATGCAAAATGTCCTCACTTTGGTCTTCTGTCCTTCCAAGTCCAATCCAAATCTTCATCTCTTCTTATCTGAAGTCTTCTTCCTTGGGTCAGATCTGATTTCATACTTCAGATCCAAACACAACACTTCTCTTCATTTATCTTCCCATTCTACTTAAAATACACTATCTGTCCTAAAAATTGTCAAAACATTTGGGTACCACAGCATGGCACTCCACAAAAGAACAAAATGCTCAAGCTAAAGTTTCTCAACTTGAGAGAAAAATAGAGCACAATATTGTGCTTGCTATTTGGCAACTATCATTGGATAGAGGGGAAGTGGGACTCAAGAGCGTTGCTTAAGACTTATTTCCTACTCCTTCTGACTTCAAGGTTTAACCTCTGACCACTTCATTGTTTCACCTCCAACCATCTCTCCTTTCTATGCCAAACATTTAAGAAGTATAGGTCAACAAATTGTCTTTGCATCTTGAAAACTGCTTCTTCATCATGAAAGAATGTATTCTTCTAGGACATCAAGTTTTAGGATGAGAATTAAGGTGGATGTTGAAAGGTAAAAGCAATACAATCCCTCAAACTGCCCAACAATCTGTAAGAGGTAAGAGCTTTCCTATGCCATGTGGGCTATTACAAGAGGTTCATCCACAACTACGTAGTACAAGCGGCACCCCTAACAAAGTTGCTGAAGAAGTTAGAAGATTATATCTTGATGAAGTTGTAAGAAGTGCCTTTCTTGTACTAAAAATCAAGTTGGTAGAGGCTCCAATGATGCAAGCTCCTAGTTGGGAGAGCACCCTCTATGTGTACATGGACACTTCCTCTATTGTAATCGGAGTAGTCCTTACCTAGAAGAATGAGAATGAGAAAGATTACCCTATGTGCTATACCAATCAACATTTGTTTGCAACAGACTAGAACTACACCACCACTTAGTGGGAAGCACTTGGGATGGTGTTTTCCTGCAAGAAGTTTTGTCACTACCTATTGGGATATGAATTTGTCTCGCATGTAGACCATTATGCATTGCAGAATTTTGTAAGGAAGGCCAATGTGTCAAGACAATCATGTGATGGGCATTTCTATTTCAGTAATTTACCTATACCTTGTAGGTCAAGAAGGGATCACAACATAAGATGCTAATTTCATTTCCATGTTGAAAACTAGAGATCAGGACACAAGTCTGAATGACATTTTTTCAAACAAAGAAATCTTTCAAATTTTGAAAAAAAAGGTAATGTGTTACTCCTCTAAGCTACAATACCTCTGAATGTTGCTATGGCCTAAAGGATTGGATCCAGAGTAGAAGGTGGTCTTCCTCCACAAAATGGGTCCATAATAGTTGTAGGGGACTACCCTACTTAAATTAAGGGCCAATGAAGTTCTTTGGCATTGTCTAGAATCTTATGAGGTAGGAGGAGTGACATAGGCCTTGCACTAGGAAGCTATAAGAATACACTTTACCCTGAAAAACAAGATAAGAAAATTTTGCCAATGGGATATTGGTGGCCAACCATGTATAAGGTTGTGCACAAATTTATCAAAAACATGTGATGCATGTCAACATACAAGACAACCCACTCCTTCATCCTAATGGCCTCTTAGACCCATTTTACCCCTTTCTTTATTCAAAAAATGGGGGATTGATTTTTTAGGCCCAATACAACCTACACAAACACCACTCAAAAGAGATACATTCAAGTATGTACTGACTATGCCATGAAAATGGTGGATTTGGAAGCTACCAAGAAAGATGATGTAGACATAGTAGTGGAATTCTTCTTCCACAATGTCATTTTTGAGTATGGATGTTCTCTCACTTTAGTAGGTGATAAGTGAGTTCATTTCATGAACAAATGGTAGAGTCTCTCACCCAACACTTTCAGATAAACACATGAAAATACCCCTTACAACTCAAAGGCAAATGGATTGATAGAACAAGCCAAAACATTGCTATGCAAAATCTTGAACAAGGTAATAATAAATTACACATATGATTGGGATACCAAGTTGCTAGTAGCCTTGTAGGCATATTGCACTATTGAGAAAATCACCAAAAAGAAAACATCTTTCTTTCTCATGTATAAGTTCCACCTCATTTTGCCAATCAAATTTGAAGTACCCACCTATCAAAAGAACAAATGACTATGGAAGATAGTCAGGCTCTCCAAATGTAATAGTTGATGTTTTTGGAGGAAAGGAAGAATGATTCCCTTAATTGCATACTAGAGGTTCAAGAGAAGAGAAAGGAGGTTCATGATCAAAAGGTACAACCTGTCCACATCATGGAAGTGGAGTTGGTGTTGCTATACAATATTGGCACACAACCCTTTTTGTTTTAGATTATTCTATAGTCTAAGGATAGCTTATGTGAAGGAATCCTTGACTTAGTGGTTGGGAGTGGTAACATGCTTAGGAGAATATTCTCATGAGTATGGATATTCCTTTAAAATTTTGACTTTATTTGACTTTCAGTCTAGTAAGTTGAGTTACTCCAGTAATTAGTAACTTTTGGTGCATAACTATTTCATAAGTATATAAAATAGGAGTGAGGAGTTACTCATTATCCTTTCATTTGTTGATATCTCTATCTCAATGAGTTCTCTAGTGAGCAATGACTTGAGGCTTGGAGTGTTAACCTTGGAGGAGTATGATGGAGTTGGGGTTCTTTGCCTTCTTAGTCCATAATGCACTAACATAATAGCCATAAGAGGTTCATCCTAAGTGAAATACATGCTGGCTAACATTTTTAGTTCCACTCCCCAAGATCTCTCTAAAAGGCAAGATAATGTTCCACATACAATTCTAAATTAGACATAAGAAGACTATGAGGGTTCACTTGGAGAGAAAATTAGGGGAAGAGAGAGCTAAACTTATGTTAAAGAACCAAGACCCATTTTTATACCTTTTGGTTCATTATGATGTCTTTGAGATGATATTTTACATCTTTTACACATGAGAATGGAGAGAGGATTTGAAAAGATTGTTTGAGGTGGATTGCAGATTTTGGAGATTATGGTGATTTTGAACAAAATCTCAAGTTTGAGATCTGGACTTGAAATTTCTATACATGATAGCTTGGGTTATCCTTCAATTAGCACAGTTAAAATTCTTGTGAGAGATAGTACACACACTGAGCTAGAAATTTTGAAAGTTGATACGGTAAAGTGCTCTTGAAATTTGTATAGAGTCTGCAATTTCTTTAGTTTATAATGGCTTTTTGGAAACTTGCTCAAAAATGAAGTGTATAGTATTCTACCTTTTGGTCCAAAAATTAAAGAGAAATAGTTCTTCCATAAAAAGTTATGAGTTTTAAAATAAGGGGGTGGTTTTCAAACCAAATCTAAATATGTGTGCTAAATAGAAAGGTTCCTAGACCAAATGGCTTGATGAAAAGAGCTAAAATTTTGTAGAAGAAAACAACTTGGGGTTATTATCAAGTGTGAAAATTTTCAAAGTACTTTGACAAACCAGTTGAGATAATTTAGTGATATTGTGAGGAAAGGCCAATTTTGGAGAGTTGAAATCTCATGCATGAGGAGTGTGAGAGCAACTAAAAGCATATTTCAATTTTTACTCTCATATTGGGAACATGGAGGTTCACCAAGAGTAGAAGTTGAGGCTTGGCAAGGTTACCCAAGGGTTTGAGGTGATTATAGTGGTGGATTTGAGTAAAAGAGACCTTCAAATATAATTTAAAGAGTGTTGAGAGGATCCAAAAACATATACCACTTGGAGGAAAAGGTGAGTCTAAGTGCTTTTTGTGTGGAGAGAAGGGACAAAAGGAAAGTTCATGTCTATTGATCTTTGAGAGCAAGAGATTGAGGGAAAGGAGAGACTTACTTGAATGTGGATTGCATGTTGGACCTTCTTCACTAAAATTGGGAGGAGGAGATCTAAGAACAAGGAGTTCTCTGAGGTTTATGGAGTTGAAGGACTTCCAAAAGGATATGAGTGAAATGGATTTATAAAATTTTTGGAGACTTTGGTGAAAGATCTTGGAGAGAGTCTTAATATAACTACATAAATACTACCACCTTCATAAACTAGCTCTCAAGATTAGTGATGGAAATAATCTTTCAACTTATGGATTAACTATCCAAGAGTGTTCAATTAATATGCACTCTAGGATTTGATGTTGCTTTAGAAATCTTGAAGCATCTTGAACTTTTTTTCCCCTAGGGTGGATTACTCTCAAATGATGTTAGTCATGTACATACTCTATTAGCTATAGAGTGAGAGAAAAGAGAAAGATAGTGAGGAGCTAAGATGGGGAAACTTCAGGTTTTCTTTGGCAAAGATGGAGAAAATATAGAGGCCTTTGTGAGAGACTTCACAGAGAGCTTGCTTAAGAAACAATGAGAGGAGGAGGAATGAATGGGCCTCATTATTACCAAATTTCTTTGAAGATGCAGCACTTGCATGGTATGAGTCAGAATACCAAAAGAGAGAGAAGAGAGATGGGCAAGAAGAGTCTTGGTAGAGTTTGACTTAGTACTCATTGAGAACTTTCTTCCAGATGAGGGTTATGAGAGATTGATGAGTGAGGTTACCTTCCTCAAACAAGGAGATGGACAAAGAATGAGAGTTTTGTAGAAAGAGTGGAGAAGCTAGAGTCCAAATTTCACATAGTGTTGAGAAAGGATGGAGATGATGTGACAACTACAATGATTGGCATAGTAGCCATGCCCCCCAAGAATTTTGTGGGAAGGTTGAGACCATAGATTAGAAGCAAGGTGAGATATGAGAAAACTTTTCCTAACGTTGAAGCTATCAAGATTACAATTCATATGGAGGAGAGTTTAGAAGGGAATGAGAGTGATTTGGTGGTGAAGGAGATTGTGCATACTCCTCAAGGTTACAAATATGGTGGAACTTATAATACTTTGGTGGTAAGGGTTTTATCACAAGTAGAAGTTCCTCCGGTTCTTGCACCTCTACCAAAAGATCCACTACAAATCATCACATAATAACTTGTAGATCTCAAGATCAATATAATGCAACTGTGGGAGAAGAGAAAGGTGGATCAGAACATAGGGAGAGGGCCTAGGAGTTATGGAAAATATCCATATAGAGGAAGCAAACCAACCAACAATTTTAATAATAGAAATTATTTCAGTTGTGGAGGAAAAGATCACATCCAAAGGAATTGCCCAAATTCCACTTATTATGGAGGAAGGGGTTATGAAGGAGCCAATATAGGGCAAGAGGGAGGGAGCGAAACTCAAGTGGTTCTTAATGCAAACAAGGGTAAGGAGATAACATCCATAGATATGGTTGAAAGCAAGTATGAGAAGAGGGAGCGCTCAAACTCCAAAGGTCTTAATTTGGATGTTTTGGCATAAGAGAAAAAGAGAAATCATTTTGCAAAGGATGTACACTCTTCTCAAGGATTTAATCCTAGCAAGGATACTCAAATGTCTACTAGGAGCACTTGCACTAGCACTTCAACACCATCAACAACAAAGACTCCAAGGAAAAAGTTGGGGATGGAGGACTTCTTGATCTCAAAGCAACATTGGAACTACAATGTGTTTGAGGATGTTGGTATGTCATAAGGCTAACATCACAATAGGCCAACTAATTGCTTTGAATCCTACCTTGAGAAAGGAACTAAAAGGTGGTTTGAGTTCTACAAGGAGCAAGAGGAAGAAGAAAGAAAAAGAGAAAGTTCCAGTATCAATGGGAGTGATGGATGCCAAACCAACACCATAAGAGGCTTGTGAATATGCCTACAAGATTGATGTGAGAGTAAATGGTCACAACATCAAAGATGCACTTATTGATGGGGGATTTGCAATGAATGCTATGCTAGAGATGTTGATGAAGAAGTTGGGTATGATACTTTCTAGACCTTTGACATTTGTGGTGAGCATGGCAAACAAGCAACAATTTTGACCAGTAGGGGTGATGGATAAGGTGATAGGTTCAATTATGGGAGTTCAAAATCTCATGGCTTTCCAAGTCTTGAAGAATTCAAGCTATGATTTACTTCTTGGGAGGCCATGGTTGAGAGCAGCACACACAATTGATTGATGGCACAAAGGGTACTTGAGGATTAGGCCATCAAACCATAGAGTTACAATTCCTATCATTAACACCACCAACAATTCACATTCAGATGCACCATCTTCTGATTATAAGGAATTAGATTCAAAATAAGGAACTTTAGGTGTGGATACAAGCATGGAATAAGAGACTTCCATAGAGGAGGATGAATCTGAATCTGATTCAAACGTGTATCCTTTGCGTGCTATGGATTTTGCACCTAAGCTATAGGTTGTGAAGGACCCAAATAAATCACCATTGACACTTGAAGAGATAGAGAGGAGGTTATCTACCCTCAAGTATAGTCCAAGTGTTACTAAAGAGTAGAAGGTAAGATTTGAGGAGATTTTCCACAAGTTCATCCATATGTTTGCTTTTAGTTACAAGGATCTAAAAGAAGTCACCTTGGAGGAGCACAAGCTTGAGGTTGAGTCACATGCAAGACCAATTTGCCAAAAGTAACATCAAAGTAGTCCACCAATATCTTTGGTTGTGAAGGAGGAGATTGATAAGCTCAATTAGACTGGATTTATCTTTGGAGTAAAGAATTTAGAATCGGTGTCTCTAATTGTGGTTGTGAAAAAAAGAATGGTAAGCATCATTTATGTGTGGATTACAAGAAGCTCAATGTTGTTATGAAGAAGGACTATTACCTTTGCCATTCATTGATGAGATCTTGGAAGAAGTTGCAGGTCATTAGAGGTATAGTTTTGGAGATGGGTATAGTGGGTATAACCAAATCAAGATTACATCAGAGCATCAACAACTCACCACATTCACCACACCTTGGGGGACTTATGCTTTCAAGGTCATGCCTTTTGGGCTTTGCAATGATCAAGCCACATTCTAATGGTTAATGAACAAGGTGTTTGAACTTTTGTTTGGGAAATTTGTGAGAGACTTCATTGATGACTTTTGTGTCTATGGGAGCAAGGAAGAGCACTTTGAGAACCTGATCAAGGTATTGCAATGCTTGGATAAAACAAATAAATCAATCAACCCAAAGAAGTGCATGTGTGGTTGTGAAGAAGGTCTACTCTTGGGGCACACCATCTCTAAGGATGGAATAGCAGTTGACCTTGAGAAGGTGAGGAAAATCTCAGACTTTCCATTCCCTTCAAGCTTGACAAAGTTACACCAATTATTAGGGATGGTTGGGTACAATAGGAGGCTCATCTTCTCATTTTTCAAGAAGGCTTATGCATTGACCATCTACATGAAGAAGTGTGTAGAATACATGGTGATTTTGGAAGACAAGGAGGCTCTCAAAGCTTTTGAGGAGCTCAAGCAATCCCTTGTTGAAGCTCCAATTCTTGCTAACACCGATAGGAGTAAGCCTTTCTTCCTCTACAGTAATGCTTCCATGTAGCTATAGGATGAACTTAGTCATGATACCAAGATGGGCATGATGATCCAATAGCTTATGCTAGTAGGCAAATGGTTTCAACAAAAAAAATTTACTATGTCATGGAAAGAAAAGGGTTGACAATGATCTTTGGTCTCAAGAAGTTTAGACAATACTTGATTAAAGAGAAAGCCACCATTGTCACGGATCAAAAGGCTTTGAAGTACATCTTCAACAAGCCTAATGTGGAAGGGAGGCTAGCAAGGTGGAAACTTTTGATACTCTTGTCTAGGTATGACTACACCATTGAGGATAGGTTAGGAAAGAAACATGCAAATATTGATTTGTTATCTACAGCCTATGATCATGATATGGTGGATGATGAACCAGTGGATGATTCCTTCCCAAATGAGGAGCTCATGACAATCTCAATCACTCAAGAGGTTCCAATGGAGAACAAGGAGATTGTGGACTTTGTCTCAAGAGGTATCTGTCCAAAAGGGATGCATGTTAGGGAGAGGAAGGCCTTTGCAACAAGATCTAGACCTTACAAAATGGTGGAGGCTATTCTTTTCCACTAGGAGCACATGGTCCACTTTGAAGAGCAATGGGTAAGAAAGAGTCTGTCTTACTCGTAAAGGAGTTTCATGAAGGTTTAGTGTATGGAGGACACTTTGTAGGAAACGGGACTGCTTACAAGATTCTAGATACACGTTACCATAGAGAGAGATTTTCAAGGATTTTGTTGATAATTGAAAAACCTATCAAGTTTGTCAAGCTTTTGCTAGAAAGTCTATTTCCACTCCACCACTTAGATTTATTCCATTGCTGGGACCTTTTGAGAAGTGGAGAATTGATTTTGTAGGTCCTCTTAATAGAACCTCAAGGAACAATCGGTACATTGTGGTACTTACTAATTATCTTACCAAGTGGGTTGAGGCTAGACCATTGAGGGACAAGAATGCATATAAATTTGAGAGATTTCTTTATGAACACATTATCACTAGGTTTGGGTGCCTTTTGGAGTTGGTTTTTGATAGAGGAAGAGAGTTTACAAGAAGGATTACTAATGTCATGTTATGATATTTATCTATCACACATAGAATGACTACATCCTATGAGCCAAATTCTAATGGCTTGGTAAAGAGAACCAATCAAACCTTGTGCATGATGTTGTTGCAAAAGATGCAAAAATGGAGGGGGCTAAACATCATTGGGACAAGAGGATTCATGTAGTTTAGTGGGAGTATAGGACAACCATGAAGACTTCCACCAGATATTCTCCATTTCAATTGGTATATGGTATGGAGTCTACCTTACCTATTCATTCTGATTTATGAGCGGGCCAGTCTCTTACTTAGGATGAACTTCTGATGGCTATTATGGTAGCGCACCATGGACTAAGAAGGCAAAGAACCCCAACTCCATCATACTCCTCTAAGTCTAACACTCCAAGAATCAAGACATTGCTCACTAGAGAACTCAATGAGAGAGACATTGTTACAAATGAAAGGATGATGAGTACCTCCTTGTCCCTAGTTTATATATTTGTGAAATAGTTATGCACAAAAGTTACTAATTATTGGAGTAAATCAAGTTATTAGGCTAAAATTCAAATAAAGTCAAAAAGCTAAAGTAATATCTATACTCTCCTAAGCATGTGGTCTTATCTTAATCTAACCACTAAGTCAAGGATTCCCTCACATGGAATATCCTTAGACTATAGAAGAATCCAAAACAAAAAAGCTTGTGGGTCCAAGAATTGTCAACTCTTTCCTCAAAACCAAACACTTGGGAATAATACCAAGTCAACACACTAGTGTCCAAAATAGTGGTGGTCATCTTTTTTATTTCCTCTAAAGTAAGGTCTCCACTATCTTAGCTATGAATAACATAAGCTAATCATGAGTAATGTAGAACCATTCTTTATCTCTATATAAATAATATCTCTCAAGTACTTGTAATACAAAACTAAATATCACAATACCACACACATGCAAAAATGGGTGTTACAAATCTTCCTACCTTCCAAAGGATTCATATGAAATTGAAGAAAGCACAAGGAGGTGATGTAGAGAAGTCAAGGAAGGATCAACTCATGGAATTGGAAGAGACAATAGTAATTGCTATGGTTCCAATGGAGCAAGCCTAAAAGAAAATAAAGGAGAGCTATGACAAGAGGTAAGGCAAGAAGGAGGTGGAGCCTTTCAAAGAAGGTGATTGAATAATGTTGTTTGATTTCATTCAATTCAAGAGAATGTAAAAGAAGTTTTTGCCTAAATACTTTGGACCTCTCATAGTGGAGAAGGTGTGAAGCAATTACACCTATGATCTCAAGGAGTTGGGAGAAAGACACTTTGATAGGATTAACCATGATAAGTTAAAGATGTATCATAGAAAGTAGAGAGACCTTCACTTTGAGGACAAAGTAAAATCTTTGTCCAAGTATAGATGTTACACTCACTTGTGCATGTATGTGCTATTAAGATATTTAGTTTGGTATTATAAGTACTTGAGATGTATTATTTATATAGAGATAAAGGATGGTTCTACATTAGTCATGATTAACTATTAGTTTTAGCTTAGATAGAGAAATCCTTACTTTAGGGGAATGAGAAAAGATGAGCACTATTATTTTGGATTCTAGTGTGTTGACTTGGTATTATTCCTAGGTGTTTGCTTTTGAGGAAAGAGTTGAGAACTCTTGACTCACAAGCCTTTTTGTTTTGGATTCTTCTATAATCCAAGGCTAGCCCATGTGAAGGAATCCTTGACTTAATAGTTAGGTCAAGATAAAACGACATGCTTAGGAGAATATTCCCATGAGTATAA
This sequence comes from Lunularia cruciata, assembly GCA_948567375.1. Classification (NCBI taxonomy): domain Eukaryota; kingdom Viridiplantae; phylum Streptophyta; class Marchantiopsida; order Lunulariales; family Lunulariaceae; genus Lunularia; species Lunularia cruciata. The sequence goes on along the minus strand of OX419759.1, from coordinate 34,833,883 downwards.
ATATTCCTTTAGCTTTTTGACTTTATTTGACTTTTAGCCTGATAACTTGAGTTACTACAATAATTAGTAATTTTGGTATGTAATATTTTCACAAGTATATAAACTAAGGGTGAGGAGGTACTCATCATCCTTTCCTTTGCAACAATCTTTCTCTCATTGAGTTCTCTAGTGAGCAATATCTTGAGTCTTGGAGTGTTAGCCTTAGAGGAGTATAATGGAGCTGGGGCTCTTTGCCTTTTTAGTCATTGGTGCACTACCATAATAGCCATCAAAGGTTCATTCTAAGTGAGAGACAGGCTGGCTCATAGTACAAAGAATGAGGTTGTAGGTCTATCCTCCATTGCACTATCATTAGCTTTGTCCTAAGGTAGAAACACCTCACCAAATTTACACTCTCTCTTGCCAACATGAGATGGAAGAAAACAACTTGTTGCTTGGTGACATTTTCTACTTTGGCCTCATCATTACCATCCTTGCCACCATGATACTTCACCTTATTGGGTCTACACAAGTATCTACCTTATATTTGTATTTCTTGTGAGGTTCACTAAAGGACTACTTCAACTCCTTGGTTTCTTCCACAAGATCACACTTTTGATTGAAAATGATCTCCATGGGTTGTCTCGTATCTTGTCCTAAGACTAACCTCCAATTGAATTCAGTCCATTGACTCGGGTTTCCTTTCTTCCCCTCCTTGTTTGGATCATCCTCACCATTATGGGCCATAATCTATCATGAACCCTAGAAAACTGAGATTCCATGCCAAGAAAGTGATCCAACATCGGTTTAAGACTTTGAACCAAGCTACTATATCAACTTGTATCACTACAAGATTTCAGATTGAGATGGCCAAAACCTGTCTTCCTCCCTTAAACGGCATTGTGCTTCTCTCCTCACTTGGCATTGTACACAAAAATCCCATGACTTGGCTTGTGATTCTAACATGATCAAGACATCTACTCCAAGGCATATGATAGTCTTTCAACATTGCAGATCTCCTCAATGAAGAGTTGATTTTATACTCTTTGGATTCACAATCATTTTTAGTCAAACCTCAATCAAAAATCACCTCTTATGAGTGCATGAATCACTTTTGAATTTATTCTCACACAAAATAACTATGCTCAAGTGTACCTTCTTGGCTGGTATGGCCCAAGTCAAAGTTTTTAAGGATCCTTGGATCAGGTTCTTCATTTTGATGCAAGTGTCCTTACTTTGGGTCTTCTATCCACCCAAGTCCAATCCGAGTCTTCATTGCCTCCAAGCCAAAGTCTACTTCCTCAAGTCAGATCAGATCTCTTACTTTGGATTCAAAACACACCAAATCTCTTCATCTAACTTCCTTTACTACTTAAAAATACACTTTTTATCCTAAAAATTATCAAAAAAAGAAACTTTGGGAACCACATACCTCCTCCCACAATGCAAGCATCCTTGCAAACATTGGTTTAGTTTCTTCCTTTGGAGTCCGCTGTCCAATAATGATGTATCCTCCAACCATATGCTTTAGTGGCAAAGGGGTTTCTTTCCAAGTTTGATAATTGAATAGAACCATTTAAAAAATGTGCATCACTCTATATGGCCCCATCCACCTTAAGTGCAGCTTTCCTAGATAGAATATTTGGTGATTGTCATATAACAATAATAAGTTTCACTCACAAATAGTAATATGCCATAACCTCTTATCATGTGTGTCCTTTGAGTCTTGTCATGTCCTTCCTTTGAGCTTGTATTTATCTTGTAGTTTGCAATGCATCAGCTCGCTTTTCTTCCAGACACATCAGCTATTGCACCTAAAGTTCTTGACCTTCTTCCTCCAACTACCATTCCTCAGATAGGATACGGTATGACTGCACTTCAAACTCAACTGGTAATATTGGATGCAATCCATATGTTAAGAAATATGGAGTCTGCTTAGTCGTAATCTTTTCAGTCATCTTATATGCTCACAAAGTTGTAGGTAGCTTCATGTCCCAATTGTAGGCATAATTGAATATCACCTTATTCAAAATTTTATAGAGTAACCTATTAGCTTTCTTTATCAACCCATTTGCTTTTGGGTTGTAACAAGTCATCTTTTGATGTTTAATTTGAAAATACTTTGTTAAAGGCTCCACAAGTGAGTTCAAAAGTTGAGTACCCCGATCATTGGCTAACTCTAGAGGACGTCCATATCTAGAGATGATGTTCTGGAAGAAAATTTCTGCTACCATTTCCATGTCATCTTTCCAATTTCCTTGCCTCTACCATTTTAGTTGCATAATCAGTGCCTACTAGAATGTATCTCTTTTTGGTAAATTGGGTGACTGATTAAATTGGACCCACAAAATCAATACTCCATTTCTCAAATGGAGCCAATGGCAAAATTGGTCTCAAGAGCCATTGTGGAGTAGATGTTGATTCCCCATTCACTAACAAGCATCACAACTTCTAATATGGGCTTGTGAATCCTTATCCATTGTAGGCTACCAATATCCTATCCCAAGGAATTTCTTCAGTTTTTTTTGTGCATAATGACCTCTTGATGCTTCCAAGTGTAGGGATTCTATTCTTCCTACCTCATATTGTTCCAAGCACCTACAAAGCATCTTGTCTTTGCCCATCTTAAAACAAGTATTATGCTTGAAATGATATGGTCCCATTTTCCTAAGAAAGACTACCCTTCTTTCTGTATACAATCTCTAATGACATTGATATGTATGCAAATAATGATATTCTACTACATATTGTGTACTTCACATTGTCATCAAATGGTATAGCTCTTTATCAGGGAAATGGTCATCTATCTTCAGGTCCTGGTCCTAAGTTTCTAACCTGGATAGAATGTATGCATTTGCATCCAAACCTCTCTTCCTTACTTGTACAATATATGTGGATTCTTGTAGTAATAGAATATAACATGCAATTTGCTCTAACAAGTCAGCCTTCTCACTAAGTGTTGCAGCACATAATGATCCACATGGAACAAAAACTTGTATCCCAACAAGTAGTGTCAAAAATTCTTACATGCATACACCATTTTGAGTGCTTCCCATTTCATAGTGGTATAATTCTTCTCAACACCTAACAACTGCCTGTTGGCATAATAAATAGGCTAATCTTTCTTCTTTTAATCCTTCTGGCTGAGGACTACTCCTATTGCTATGGACAAAGTATTCACATATACATGAAAGGGATATCCCAATTCAAAACCCTCATAACTTGTGCTTCCACCAATTTCCTCTTCAATGACTAGAAGGCCCCTTCTTGCTTTGTCTCCCATAGTTAGTCTTTGGATTCCTTTTAACAACTTTGCTGAGGGTGTAGCCAACATTGCATAATTGGCCATAAAGCGTCTACAATATCCAACATGACCCAAGAAGGCTCTTAGCTCCCAAATATTTTTGGGAGATTCTAAGGTTGATATAACCTTTTACTTCTCAACATCAGCTTGACACCTAATGTCCCAACAGAATTCCAGCTGTCATTGTGGAAAAAGACTTTTCCAAGTATGAGGACAAACCGGCAACACAACACCTAACAAATGTTTGACAAAGATACTCCAAACATACTTTTCTTGTCCAAACACATAGAAATCATCAACAAAGATTTGCACAAGCTTCTAAGGAAGTCCTTAAAATTTGCATTTATCATTCATTGGAATGTAGTAGGAGCATGACACACCCAAAGGGCATCTGATTATATGCATAGGTACACCAATCAATAGTAAATGTAGTTTTGTCCTTGTCTTCTTCCCAAATGGGCACTTGATTATAGCTTGAAAATCCATCAAGAAAACTATAGCAAGGATGACCTACTACTTGATATAAAGTTGTATCTATAAATGGCAAAGGGTGATGATCTTTCCTTGTGACTACATCTAGTTTACAAAATTTGTGGCACACCTAATTTTTCTTGTCTCTTCTTTGGAACAATGAAAATTGAGGAGACACATTCACTACTCAAGATTGGAAAGATAGTTCCCTACCCCCAAGTACTTATCAATCTTATCCTTCACCAAGAGTGAGTATTCAGGTTCAACCGGTATTGGTATTGCCAAACCGGGATTGCACCTTCTACCAAATCAATATGATGCTCCCCAAATTGTTTAGGGATTCCTAGCATTTGATCAAGAGACCAAGCAAAGTAATATGGCAATTTCTTGGAAGTGATTGTCTTGAATATCTTAAGTACTTTGCCTTCATCCAAGACCACATCTTGACAATCATTGGATCGGACGACTCCTTCCACATGGTTGACTTGGCTCAATCCAAGTTGAGTGGAGTTGTAACCACCTTCCTTCAAATCACTACTACTTGAGGCCACATCATATAGGTTTTCATCTTTGACATCCACCTTGTAGCACTCCAAACAATTTACCTAGAAAGCCTTTCTTGATTCTTCTAAAGACAAAAATGAATTGTCAGATTGATCTTCATCTTTGGATGAAGTAGTTTCCTTGAGGTAGGGAACCTTTGTCTAGCTTATTGTCACCAACTAGTGACCTTTAGACTTAGTATCCTAAAACCTCAACTTTTGTTGATGCCAATCCACAACAACACACACACACTATACATGAAAGGTCTTCCAATTAATAAGGGATAACCAATTTTGGTCATTGGTCATTGGTCATTTTGGTCATTGGTCTAAGTACAATATAATTGAGCTTAAAAGGTACTCCTCCAAAGTTGCTCAATGTAGTCATTACATTGGACAACATTCCCAAAGGTTGGCATCTTGACTGATCTACAAATTTGAGGATTCATGGTGTAGGCTCAAATGTATGATACCCCTAGCTGTGGGCAGTTTCCTCCATCATTACATTAATACCAAAACCCAAATGAATGGGTACAGACTTAATCATGCATCCTATAATCTTCATATCTACCTTGGGAGATCCCAAATTTTCCTATTTGATTTGATATATGGTAGGGATATCCTCCTTGAGGATCTTTCATACTCTCTTAAGAGCCAAGCTCAATTGCTTCTTATATAATTTATTATCCTCCCACAATTTTTTAAACATCACATTTGCTTGAGTGGATGCCAAATCTGCTACAACATCATACTGAAGTACTCTCCCTATCTTCACCTTTTGCTTCTACTTTGGGGTTGAATTCTCAACCTGACCCAAAGTAACCTTGGGTTGTGGTGCCCACATTTTTTGTTCTTTTCTGTTTATTAGCATTGGGAGAAGAAGTAAGCAAAGAAAGCTGAATCGCAAAAGAAGGAATGGATGGGAGTGTCTTCAGAGGAAATCTGAAGAAGTCGACTTTGGATCCAATGATGGAGGTACTTAGAAGAGGAGTACAAAGAAAGAAGTCCAAAGAGCATCATCTTTGGATTGGGGAGCAAAGGCCAATACGAGGACCGTCTAATAACCTTGGTACATGGCAAGAAAGTACACTTCAAGAAACGGTGGAGGCAGAAGAAGCATGTCTTGACAATGACAAGACAACAACACGCAAAAGAAGGGGAAGTTGATTTTGAAATTGACTGAAGAATGACTGCAATTTGGGGTAATATAAAATTGCAATTGTGCAAGGACAAGTTGAATATGTCAAGTAGATTTCCAATCCCTCTGAGTAGTTGTCTTGCGCTAATGCATGTCAAGAAGCCAATTGAGAGTGAGATTTTCCGAAATCCAGAAGGGGTTAGAGTGTCTTCTCCAAGAGAAGGAATAGTTTTTCCAGTGCCGAAGAACAAGAGAGCAGATCATGGCAAAGAAGGTCACAAATGTTCTGGCAGTGCAAAGTTTTGCAATTCATAGGTTGGATATTGTAGCAAGAATCGAAGTCTTGAATAGACTTTGTATTAATTTCTTAGCATGGAATTGGAATTTCAATTTCCCATTAGTCATGGCAAAGATAGCCGCCAATAATTGTGAGGAAGGCCCCAAATTCAAGGGGAAGAGAGGAAATCTGGCTCGATGGACTGAGTCGGATTGGAGGTTAGTGTTGGGGAAGGAAGCAAGAGAACCGATAGGGATTACCTTCTATTGGAAGTGTGATGATATAGAGGAGACAGCGGAGATCCAAAATTTGTTCTTTGCTCCACGTACAACAAATGGTTACAAGGTGGAGTCCTATCGGGACCCAATTAAACAAAGTATTGTGGGGACGATAATGACCATATTCAAACCAAAATGAACGACTTACGTGAACATGAAGCAGGCTGTCTTTTTCCACTAGATGTTTGCAGGAGTAAAGGTGAACTAGACAAGATGTTTTCACCAACAAATGAGGCAGATGGTGGTCAATTGGAGGACAAGGTTGCCTCCACATTATTTTGCACAGTTTGTAGCACACTTCTACCTTGGGTTGAACTTGTTGACAGTAGAGGAGAGGCATTGCATGGTGTCAAATTTCCATCCTGATTTGAGATGGGAAGCGGATGAAGAAGAGCAACAATACATGGCACACCTGCAAGCCAGTGATGATCACTTCTTGAGGACGGGACAATGGAAGATGGAAGAAGTCACAAGCCCAAAGAAGAAGAAGCACTGTAAACCCAAAGATGCAAAGTCACCTCCAGCACAAAGGAAGACCCAAAGACTGGTTCTGCAGAGTAAGAAGATGGTGAAAGAAGCACCGTCAGAAACTAAGTCTGAAGGGGAGACAAAGTCTCAAAGAGAGGACTCAGAAGTAGTGTCTCTGAAGATACAAAGATTGCAACTTTGGCAGAAGGAGCTGATGGAAGAGGTGAAGTACAAAGATGGGGCCAAAGACAAAGAGAACTTTAGCGGAATACAATATCTTTCAAAGGTTGTCACTCCATTGTTGAAACTGTTGAAGGAGCACCAAAAGGTAATTCCCCAAGATTGTATGAAGGCGACAAATGAGTTGCAAATGGTGAAGTATCTGCTGGTTGAAGTAAAGGGTTTGCACGAGCGTGCAGTCCAAAGAGACGAGGAAGTTGGTGAACTTTGGGTGGATGCAGTCTTGAAGAAGAAGACTTTCAAGAAGTTGCAAGAGAGTTTTGAGTCAAGAGGTAAGGAAATGCAAAAGCAAGCAAAAGAATTGAAAGAGCAGGCAATGTTGCTGACCAAGATGAAAGAGGAGGTCAGTGATGTGCGCATCTAGAGTATTCATGTGAAGGCAATGGCTGCAATAATGGAGCAGGAGTTGGAAAGCTTGAGGAAGAGTGCAACCGGGAAGGATCAAGCATGGTAGAGAGAGTTGGCAGTCAGGCATCAAGAAGATGAAAGATTGTGTGAGCAGGTATGAAGTGCTGAGTTACAAAGTTCAAGTATGGAGAGGAGAAGAAGATGCTTGCTGTTGAGTACAAAGATGAGTTTAAGATGTACCGCAAAGAGTTGAAGGCAGAGCAATCTTGAGGTTATGAGTTGAAATCAGTAGGAGAAGTTGCAAGAAAGTTGCAAGTAATCTTGACCACAGAGGCTGAAGGGAGATTGGAAGAAGCACGTCTACATGAGTTAAAGTTGCTTGTGCAAGAAACTTGGAAGGGGAAAGCCAAAGATGTGGATATGAACACTTTATTGATCCAATTAAGGGAGCAAGTAGATTGGAAGATGTTAGAAGTAGGAGATAATGTTAATCTCAGATTAGATTTAGTCAAGTCAAAGTTAGAGAGAATTAGGAGTAGTGTGACAGAGGAGAGGAAGTTCAATGTTGCAAAAATAGGAATTTAGGTGTCTTTGGACTTGTTATTTGACACATTAGAGAAGAGTGGGTTGCAAGATAAAGAAGTAGATGGATTACCCATGACCTCAATTGTAGATTGTAGAGAAGACATAGTAGAAATAGTGAAGGATTTGGTAGAATTAGATATACCCAAAGAAGGAGAAGTGATAGGAAGATTATTGGGTTTGAAAGCTGATGACGAGGTAGACATCAGATCGGGGTAGAAACAGATTTGAGATTTGAAGAGGTAGATATGAAGGGTTGCATTGACAATTCGGATCTGTAGGTAGGAAGAGTTGTTATAGAACGGTATTTTTGTTAGAATTATCGTTTGCTTCACTATTTAAAGGTGACATTCATAGTGTTATGTTATTTAGTATTCATATTTCTGAAGATAGATAAAGTGAAGTGCTGTTTTCAATGCTCGTCGCTTGAGCTTAATTCTGAGTATCAAATTTTTGTGTGTGTTTGTAAGTGTGTGGAGAATTTTGAAGTGCAAGTCAATGTGCTTGTTGGATGTTGGGTTCCGCAGCCTTGATCTTCATTCTATGTGTGTGATCTTGAGTGAAGTGCAATCGGAGCAACGCCTTGACAGATCTGATAGGAATTGTAGTGTTGGTAGTATTCTGCATTTGTGAGTGCAATGTGAAGTTGATATGAAGCAATTTTGATCAAGGAAGTTGTGCCTTCAGTGGAGGGGTAGAACACAATTCTGAGGTGAAGTCGTTTTTGCAGTGAAGTGCCATCTTTGGGAGAATCTGAATCATCACAATCAAGATTTGTTTGCTATGTTGTGATTAAGGAGTGTGCATTCATGACAAGTTGTCAAGATTGTGAGCTTGTTACTCTCTTTTGGGTGTAGTTTCTACCTGAGAGATTAAAGAAGAACTACATGTTTATGTTTGACTTTGTATTCAACTAACTCTAACCAGTATTTATGCAAGAACAAACTTTACTTACCCAATTTCTACAAAATTGATATTTGCCGGGTTGTCACACGGGTCTCTTAAGTATGGTAGCTGGAGTGGTTTTGTTCTGAACCTGAGGCACTTTGGGTTTACCCACTTTGGCTCTTATCAGACCTTTGACTTTGGATTGGATGTCAGCTTCATAAACTGGAGGACTCTCCTTCTAAGCTTCCTTCAAGTTCAGATCCTGGACTCTTCCAACAGCCTCCTTCACTTTGTTTTGTAAGGCTTTTGCTTTGGCCTTGGCCAAAATCTTCTCCTCCTTGGCATATAAGATGGATTGGGAAAAAATCTCTTTGCCATCCACAAAGAGGATGAGGTAGTGCTTATCTCCTTGGGATCATATTTCTTCATTCCCAATAGTGTTTCGACATGTAATACTTCAATATTAGGCCATTCTCCCTCCAAGGCTAGATTCAACTTCTTTAGAACTTCCTTCTCTAAAGTAATAAAATACATTGTGGCCTCCACCTTAGCTTGTGGTGGTGGTTTTTTTGATGTGTTACAATATGGAGTTTACCTATATGTTAGTCAAGACTAAAGAAGTACAAATAGGCCAGATTAGCAAAGAGTTATAAGAGTATTCTAGAAGCATCTAGGAAGCTACTTGGTACCTGCCAAGTATTGGGTAATGTGCATGCCAAGTGATGACTTCTAGGAGGAAGCTCCACAACTAGCTTAGCTTGCACACCAAGTAGGTAGCTTCTGGAAGGAAGCTTCTTGGGAAGCTTCTAACTAGCTTAGCTTGCATGCCAAGTAGGCAATAACAACCCTTGCCTATGAGTGCCATTAGGGTAACTTCAAATTGTGGTGGCAACTTCCCTCCAAGTGCCATGGTGGCACTTGGCACTCATGCAAGTATGCCTCACCTATCAACACTTTGAGTGCTTCAACTCTTACAAGCACTCCAAATGGTTCCCCTATACTCCAAGTGTTATTTTTCCTTAGGCATTGAGGGTCATTCTACACATCTTTGAGTGCTTCTCATCTTTTGTGTGACACAACTTTGCTTGCCACCCTGATACATGCCGATGGAGCTCATGTGACCTCCAAATTACCTCTTCCATTCAACACTTGGGATTATACTACATCATTTGGAGTATACAACCATCCTACAACTATGATGGCCTACAAGTACTCAAGATTATCCTACATCACATCAAGTGCTTTCCCATTCTAGCTTGCTAGGATCACTCCTCCTAGTACCTCTTCTTTGAGGTACTTCTTCCAATAATCTTAGCATTCTCCATGGTTCTCTAAGCACTTAAGCTTGATATAATCAATACAAGCAAATTCTGAAGAAATGGGAGCACCAAAGTACCTTTTTCCAATGGTCCTTGGTCCCATTCCATGAAATTTCCCACATTTCCCCTAGATTTTTCTATCTCTTACCTCTCATTTCTTGAATAATGTGGAAGTTTGATAACTCTCAATTCCATAGTAGGAATCCTAAGTGCTTGCTTTGAATTGCATCTATTTTGTAGTAAAAAACCCATTTGTTCACATCAAAGGGTCTAAGGATGGCCTTAGTAGCCTTTCTATAAATTTTAGGAATGGCTACCATGATTCCTACACAAAAAAGGATGCTAATGCTGTACTATGCCATGACCTCTCTCTATGTGGAGTACCTAAGATCACATTGAGGACCAGTCTCAAAAACAATTCTAAGCACTCACTACTTCACAATCCATGCCATCGGGCTTTCAGGTTCAGGTTGAGGGTATAAATTTGCAGGAAATACTAAATCAGGAACTTTTTGTTACATAAGCAGAAGTCTTGCATGTTGTCCTTGGGCAGAATCACTCTTCCATGTGCCAAAAAATCCATTTGCCAACCACTTTCTCCCATGCAACACTTGTCCACCAAGTGCCAATGGTTTTCTTGAAGGTAATGGCTCTTGGCAGCGAGTGCAGTTAGAGGTAAGTGTCATTGGCAGCAAGTTCAAATTGTGGTGGCACTTCCCTCTAAGTGCCATGGTGTCACTTAGCACTCAGGCTTGTATGCCTTCCTACTGACACTCCAAGTGTTGCAACTCATGCAAGCACTCCAAATGGTCCCTCAACACTCCAAGTGTTGTTCCATCCTCAAGCACTTGGGGTCATCCTACATCTCTCCAAGTGCTTCTCATCTCTTGTGTGACACAAATTTGCTTTTCACCTTGATGGAGCTCATATGACTTCCAATTTCCTTCTTCCTATCAACAATGGGGATTATCCTACATCACTTTCAAGTGCTTCTCCCCTTCTACCTTGCCAAGGCTGCTCCTCCAAGTACCTCATCATCTAAGGCACTTCTCCTAGTAATTCTATCATTCTCCATGGTTCTCTTGGCACTTAAGGCTGATATGATAAAAAAAAAAAACAAAATTGAAGAAATAGGAGCACCATAGGTTAATAGCATAATATGTAACCTTGGCAACACCATTCACCAAACTATTGAAAATTCAGAAGAGGATGTGTGGTCAAGATGTGGTACTCATATTTTTCATTTTGACAACTTTTAAACAAGAAGTGTATTGTTGAAGCAGAATTGCAGCCTAATGAAGAAGAAAAGAGGAGAATCATGTGTTTGGAGTAGAGCTGAAGAAGTCAACTTTGTGTTTGAGCTAGAATGACTCAGGTTGAACTAAGAAAATGGTAGACCCAAAGTACAATTACTTTGCATTGGGATACTCAAACCAATCCAAAGAACTTGTAATAACCTTTCCAAGAAAGTACAAGTAAAGAAAATGGCTGCTTCAGGATCAAGATGACATTGAAAATGACAAAAACTAGACAGACAAATTCTATGAGTGTCAATTGAGGATTGATTGAAGAAGACCATGCAACAAAATACTATAAGATTACGACTTCATCAAGGAAGTTCTAAAATGTCATGATGATATCCTATGCCTCCCACTAGTAGTCTTGAAGGAGTTAGAATCTTGGGCTTTGAGGAGAGTTTGATCTTTCAAAGACCAAGGGTTAGAAAACACACAACTATAGCAAAGGGTAGCAAGCAAAGTTCTTCACTTGCGGTGAGCAGTATGGCAATTCATAGATTAGATATAGTGGCAAGGATCAAAGTCATGAGTAGACTTTGGATCACATTTTTGGCATGGAACTGGAACCTAAGTTTCTCAGGCTTCATGGCAGAAATTGCTGCTAGGTCCCAAGACGGTACCAAGACATAAGAGAAGAGAGGAAATCCAACTTGATGAACTGAGTAAGATTGAAGATTGGTCTTGGGGAGAGAAGCGGGAGAAGAAGGAAGAGTCCTTCTATCAGAAGTGTGATTTTTTGGAGGAGACTACAAAGGTGAGAAATTCTTTCAGTGCTCCTTGCACTACAAATGGGTACAAGGTGGATAGCTATAAAGACCCAATAAGAAGGAGTATAGTTGGAGCTCCAATGGCAATGTTTAAGCCAAAGCAAACCACCTATATTACAAGGCAACATGCTATATTCTTTCACCAGATGTTTGTAGAAGTTGTGAATTGGGCAAAGTGCTTTCATTGAAGAGTAGGCTAGATGATTAAGAGTTAGAGAGTGTACATGCCACCCCATTACTTCATACCCTTTGCAGCCCATTTTTATTTGGGATTGAACCTACTTAGCTTGAAGGAGAAAGTAAGGATGGTGTCACACTTTCACCTTGATCTACGTCAAGTTGTAGATGCAGACAAGTCTATTACGTAAGGCAAGTCTGTGAAGGTTATGAACATTGCCAAGACAAGGCAAGATATGATAGTGTTGGTAACTATTCCAAGGCTAAAGAAGTAGAGTAGACCTAAAGAATGAGTATCACTAGTTCAGCCATGAAAGACAAGGAGGCTAAAGCCAAAGCAAGAGATGGAAGTGGTGAACTTGTCATCAGGTGAAAATTGGAAAGAGAAGCTGAGTCTAAATATGAAAATTAGGGAGAAGAAGAAGAGCTCATGTTGCAAAGTAAGCAAGGGAAGTGATGGAGAGCTTGAATTCTAGCAATCAGTGCAAGAAGGGGTTGAAGAAGATGATCAGTAATTCCATGCACAGATTGCATGTATAGAAGGAGGAGATAAGCAATACGTGGAGTTGGCTGAGGTGGATATTCCAGAGGAAAGAGAAGAGAAGCCAATCTTGGTGTTTCCAAAAAGGGTGGGATCAAAGACAAGTTTGCAAGTTGTAATTGTAGGACCAAATGAAGCCGAGGAAGAAGAAGAAAGGGTTGAAGATATGACTTTGAAGATACAAAGATTGAGGTTGAATCCAAAGTCAGAGAAGGCGGTGGTGAACTTTTCATTGGGTGAAGAATTGGAAGTAGAGGCTTATCTAAGTATAAATACTTGGGAGAAGAAGAAGAGCTCACTTTGTAGAGTAAGAAGTGGGAGTGATGGAGAGCCCAAAGTCCAACAATTGGTGGAAGAAGGGGCTGAAGAAAAAATTTCAGAATTTCATGTGCAGATTGGACATATAGAAGGAGGAGACAAACCAATATGCAGAGTTGGCCAAGGTGGATATTCCGGAGGAAAGAGAAGAGGAGCCGATCTTGGTGTTTCTAAGAGGGGCAAGATTGAAGAGAAGTTTGCAAGTTGTAATTGTAGGACCAAGTAAAGCCAAGGAAGAAGAAGAAAGCTCGGAAGAAATGTCTTTGAAGATACAAAGATCAAGCTCGGCAAAGTCCGTTGACAGATAGAAGTTGTGAGGAAGAGAGGTTGCAAGGATTGATCAAAAGTGTGGACACTCAACTTATCCAATAAGTGGAGGAGAAAGAAGCATTGAAAGCCAAATTTGAGGATAAGTTGAAGATGTATCAAAATGAGTTGGAGGTAGAGCAGAATCTGGAGAATATAGTTCCAAGGAAGACATTTGAATCAATTGGAGAGGTTGTTGGGAAGATGAAGTTGATATTTATTACTAATGCCAAAGTCAGAATGGAAGAAGCAAGACTGCATGAGTTGAAGTTGTTAGTGCAAGAGATAAGGAAAAGAAAGACGAAGGATGTTGACATGAATAAATTGTTGATTTGCTTAAGAGAGAGGGTAGATAGGAAGATGTTAGAAGTAGGAGACTACTTGAATATCAGATTCTATCTTTTGGATCTGAATTAGATGAGCTTCTAAATAATGTGAAAGTAGATGCAAAGTAGCAAAGGTAGGAGTGCAAGTATCTTTGGATGAGTTACTTGAGTCAATTGAAGAAGTGAGAGTAGAAAGGAAGAAGTAGTTAGTAGAATCATGACTTCAATTTCAGTCAGACTGAAGGTAGGATAGAAATAGAAGAAGAAATAATAGTTGTAGATGAACCCAAAGTAGAGAAAGCAATTGGAGTTACTTTGGGTGTAAAATCTAAAGTACAGGTAGACATAGGATTGTATTAATGATAGTTTTGAGATTCAAAGAGGTAAATATGAAGAAATGGAATGCCATTTCAGATCTTACGTTGGTAAAGTAGAATTGAAATGGTATATAGTTAGATAACTTTCGGAGTGCTCTGCCTATTTAGAAGAGACATTCATAGTGTTATGTTCAGTATTCATAGTTTTGAAGTTGAGTAAAGAGAATTGTTATAACTCAATGCTCGTCATTTTAACTTAATTTTGAGTATCAATTGTGTGTGTGTGTGTGTGTGTGTGTTTATGAGTGTTTTGAGAAGTTCAAATTGCAAGTCTGAGTGTGTGAGTAGTGTGTTGGATTCTACACCTTTGATTCCATTCTATGTATTAGATCCTGAGTGGAGTATAATTGAAGCAATACCTTGACAAATTTGTGAGGAATTGTAGTGTTGGTAATATTTGCATTTGGGATCATAATTCTAGACTGATGCAAAGCAATTTTGATGGATGAAGTTGTGCCTTCAGTGTGGAAAGGTGGAACACAATTCTGAGGTGAAGTAACCTTCTTTGGAAGAACTGAATCATCAAAATAGAGATTGGTTTGAAAAGAAATTGATGAATTGCAATTATGAGTGTGATTTATTTGTGATGAGATTGTGATCCTATGCTTGTTACTCTCTTTTGGGTGTGGTTTTTATGCAAAAGATGCAACCAAGAAGAATTGTTCATTACTGATTACTTTGTATATGACCATTCTGTCCAGTATCTTTGTGAGAATGAAAAATTACTTACTGATTACTGCAAAAGTGATACTTGTTGGGTTGTCACACAACAGAAAAAGAGCATGCCTTTGTAGTAATGAAGACCAAGTGGGTGAAGAACATTTCATGCAAGCTCCTTACTGGGGTAGCGTGTTGCATGTGTATGTAGATATGTCTTTAGCAGCAATAGGAGTAGTTCTTAGCCAGAAGGAAAAGGGTAAGAAAGGTTTTCCAATTTATATTGCAAGTAGATAGCTATCTGATGCTAAAAAAATGTCCACTACTATCAAAGATTAAATCAAGCTATTTAGGAAGTACTAATCATAGAGAGTACACTCCTTACAATCCAAAGGCAAATGGGTTGACAAAGAAGACCAACGGGCTATTATGTAAGATTCTTAACAAGGTCATTGTTAATTATGCTTATGAATGGGATACCAAGCTTCTTGCTGCACTATGGGCAGATTGCACTACATAGAAGATAACTACCAAGTAGACACTATACTTCTTAACCTATAGCTTGCATCCCATCATGTCAATGGAATTCAAAGTGCCCGCCTACCAAAAACTTTATGAAGAGCACATGTTTGTAGAAGATAGTGAGGCATTCCAACTTGAACACCTTATGTATATGGAGAAACAAAGGGAGGACTCAAGAAATTGCAAAAAGGAGAAGTAATAATAGCACAAGGAGTACCATGATGAGAGGATATGGCCTATTTAGGTTGTACAATGGGACTTGGTTCTACTATACGACAGCCAACATAAATTATTTCTAGGAAAACTCCAACTCCAATGGATGGGACCATGCAAGGTGGATCAAGGTTATAATAATAAATTACTTCAACTTGCAGATCTGGAAGGCAATCTATTTGCAACTTGAGTGAATGGATGGCAAGTAAAAACTTACTTTGCTTAAGTTACTGCTCAGAATAGGTCCCTTGTGTTTGTGGGTATGCTCATATTTGGAGGAGGGGGTATGTGGTGCTCCCGTTTCTTCAAAATTTGCTTTTGATGATCATATCAGGCTTAAGTGCCAAGAGAACCATGGAGAATGATAGAATTATTGGGAGAAGTGCCTCAAATGGAGAGGTACTTGGAGGAGTGATCCAGGTTGGATGAGAGAAGCAGTTGAAGTGACGGAGGATAATCCCTACTTGCAAGTAGAGCTACTTGTAGGATGTTCAACACTAAAAGTGATGTAACCTAATCCCCAAATGCTGATAGGAAGAATGAGGGTGGAGACCACATGAGCTATAGGGCTAAGTATCAAGATGACAAGCAAAGTTGTGTCACAAAGGACATGAAAAGCACTTGGAGAGGTGTAGAAGGACCCCGATTGCTAAAGGATCTTTCAGAGTGCTTGTAGGATATGTAGGATTGGAGTGCCGGTAGGTGAGGTGTATAACCCCGAGTGCCAAGTGCCACCTTGGCATTTGGGAGGAAGTACCACAGGTGAAGTGTATAGGCCCAAGTGCAAAGTGCCACCTTGGCATTTGGGAGGAAGTGCCACCACAATTTGAACTTGCTGCCAATGGCACTTACTTCTAATGGCACTCAATGCAAGGACTGTTACCTACAAGATAACTATTGGTACTCAAAAGGCAAGAAAGTGGGAGAAAGTGGTTGGCAAATGGATTACAGCATGTGGGAGATCAATTTTGCCCAACAACAACATGCATAGTACAATGACAACAACGTGAATAAGTACAAGTTGCATAGGCAAAGGCCTATGTAACAAAGAGTGTCTACTTGCTCTATAACCGCCAAGTGCTGAAGAATGACCAAGATCTAAGTGTATAAATTGAAGTGCCTGGCCTGCAATGGCACTTTTTGCAACTCAATTTGCTTAGTTGATTGAGAAGTGTACTGCAAATTTTAGTGAAGTAGTGAGTTCTTAGAGTCATTTTTCAGAGTTGCACTTGGCGCAATCTTAATCTTAGATACTTGGCGTGAAGTAAGGCACTGTCCTGTAATATTCTACATGCCTTTGAACTATTTCGGTGTGTTGTGTAGGGTATTCATCGACCGAAGACCCAGTATCCAGGTTTGAAATTGCGAAATAAAAGCACCATGCGTCTGTGAGATTGTATCTCAAGTATTTTGTGTGTATGGTATTCTTACACTGAAGAACCAGGTGCCGCCGCTTCCAGCAGAATCACGAAGGTCAACCTCCATCAGGGAATCCTTCGCGTGGAGGCACTGCTAATGGGACTTGACGAACGGTGGCATAGAGTAGTTGAGGACTTACCTCAATTTGCTTGGTGAGGTTGTGTCGGCGACGCTGAAGAAGTCGGCAAAGGCCCCGAGGAGGTGCGGAAGGACATCAGCAGGGGAACGAAGCATGACGGCTCCCTCCCAAAGGCTGTATGCCAAAACATCTTGGCACGACCTTTCACTTGAAATCCATTTGACTTGGGTTTGCAAACTTGTCTCATGTGTCATACTGTAATGTCATATTGGCTTTGCCAATATGACAAACGACGATGTCACAACCGGTCAAACGCGATGGTATGCCCGTATACTGAAAGGGTATTCAAAGAATCTGTGGATGTTTCCTTTCTGGTTGTCTATCTTATTTCACTGGGTGTCCTGTTCAACTTCTGGAGGATGTACCCACGATTGTGGTTGAGTGGGTAAGGGTTTTGGCCCACTTCAATACTGTACAGATCTATCCAATTAGCTCTGACGAACATGTACGTATGAAACTGATGCACCGTGCTTCTTTACCACTGTCAATACTTTTGGTGCCATAATCTCTTAAAAAAATGCACCTGGTGTCCTGATCAAAGTCGATGCCAGTCCCAAAATAGTGAAAATAGCTTTCGCGTTTCCGACAATCACATCAGTTTGATGGTTAGTTGTAACACGAATTGGCGTTCAGCTCTGTTTGCTTTTATTCAGATTCAGTACATAATATGTATGTCTTTGACTGTGACGGTAATTCTTGGACGACATGGGATGCTGCTCGAGGTCGAGTTTGCCTTTCTCTTCAGATAGCGGCAGGCAACGACAATCACTGCATACGAACACAGGTCGTTTGGACTTTACAACGAGCCCTTGTCTGCAGACCCTACTATATAATGAACCTGAGCCCATCATAGAAAGCACATCCTTCTTTGGCTGCTTATATCTCATAACTTCAGCACACATGTTCTTAGAGTCTCATCGCTGGTGCAAATCAAAATCGCAACCGACAATGGAACTACTTACAAGACTATTAACACAAATTGCAGCGACTTTTATGCTTGCAGCATTGTTAACAGCTGCAAGGACTCAAGGAAGTAGACACAACGCCATCACTGATGTTGCGAGTCAAGGAAATAGAGTCGGAGTAGTCACTAGTAGAAGTGACTCTGTTGGCACTGTAGGGGTCACTAATGTCGAGGCTCAAGAAAAACGCTACCAAACTGTAGCAAATGTGATAGTCAAGAAAGCAGTATTATACAAAGTCGTGGCTTGGAAGAAACTGTTCAGCCCGGGCGCTGGATGGTTGGTGATGAACTCGGCTGGAGATTAGGCTTCGACTATGCGAAATGCGCTGCAGACAATGATGTGCGAGTAACAGATGTACTAGCTTTCAAATATCACAACGCCTCGCACACCGGTGCTACGTTCAAAACGAAGGAGGATTTCTACAACTGCAACTTCAGCGATCTCAAGATGAACAGGGCAAGCGGCTTCAGCAATGTGTTCATGGTCCAAGTCGGTCCTAGATAGTATGCCTGCACCGTCGGCCATCACTGCAAAAACGGGATGAAAATGATGATTGACGTCAAGCCTATGGCGTAAGTTCGACTTGGACATCTCTCGTAGGTCAGATTCAATGTGGAGAATCTTCGGACTGCAATTCCACTTAAGTTTATGAAGCTGTCAAATTTGTGTATGAAGGGTACATTCTTGCCGATCAATTGTACATGTTCAATCACAATTTTAAAGTCAGATTTCATTGTGTGGGAAATCAATGGAATGAAGTATATGGCAATTTCATAAGGAACCCGTGTGTATACGTGTTTATGCACAGTCAGCGCAGCAAATTGCATTTCCCTCTCATCACATTGTTCATTTCAACTTCGTGCCTCATAAGATTGCTTCAGCTACATGTATAAAGAAATGTGTAATAAAAACATGTGTCAGAAATTTACAGGCTCTACAGTGCCTAGTCTATTTACAGCCCCATCAGTGTATAAATGGATGTGCACCCAATAGGAATGAATGTCGGTTGTATGCTAAAATCTGAAAAGATGCAGCCTTACTTCCTTAAGAAACAAGCTTAAGAATGGAGAGTCGGTTAAGACTGTCCCAAAAGAAGTTCGTTTGTGTCTTGTTCACTGGCTCACGAAATAGCGTCTACCCTTCCCATTTCAGTCATTGCTGCCCGCTGTTGTAGTCGCTAACGGAAGTTTGGCTGCAGCAGGTCCTGTATTAGACATTTTCTGGGGAGTTTAAGGTTAGATGCAGAACACGAAGTACGGAAGACTAGAGGTTGCAAAATTTTGGGCTATGCATACTTGCCAAAGAAATACCATTGTTCATCGAATCAGTGCCCCTAGCATTCGGCTCCCTGCCTGTCTTCAAAGCATTTAGTACCAATCATACATTCTATGGAGTGATGAATTGCAGTAAATCAGTTCATCAACCTCAATTCATCCGGTGTAGCGGTAGATGTAGGCAAGGTCCCTACCCCTAACTGCCATTACTACTCTTTTTGTACTGTCTACTGAAACCAAGTCACCTGGGAGTAACTTTCTACCAACCTCCTGATGACTTGGAACTGAGTCCCACAAAGAGTGCATATGAACGCAAAACGCATTACTCAATTCATCAGCTTGTGCCAATGATGACTAGCCTCCAGCCAGCTGATTAGACTACTGGCACGCTTGATGGTCTGCACGTAACAAGATTAGAAAATGGTCAAAATGATTAATTCCCAAGTATAAAGACTTTCCATTGCGTTTCACATTGCGCTAGATTGAGATTTCATCGAGAACATACTCAAGCTTCTTAAAAAATCTGGAATAATAGAACTACCAATATCTACACTGCAGATATTTGCAGAGTAAAACTTTTCAACGCAGCAATTCAGTTGAGTTGTTCAGAAACTACAGCTGTGCCCTTTAGACAATCCAATCAGCTGCTTTGGAAACTACGGCCTGTGTCTCGAGACAGAAATTTGAAATTTCCAGTTGGATATCGTACGGAGAGAAAATTTCTGTTACAACTGAAATTCCACACTCCATGAAGTTCACATCTACATGAAGTCATATGCAAGCACCAGGATGTAGGTATAATCCTTCTTTGTTTTCAGAATCAAAAGAAGGTGTCTTTATCCTTGACATGCCTAGCGTCTGAAACCGTTATAGCTATTTGATGGAAATAGTGGATGCAACTAGGGGTAAGTTATGGTGATGTGGAGCAGACTTATAATCATGAAACAAAGAAAGTGGGTTGAGCATACCAAGCAGAGTACATAACCTGCATATGTAGCACCTAAGGTGCCCAGGTGAGAGCAAACTTAAGTTGCATGACCGAATCATCTGGTTGAATCTGTAACAAGCTGGGATACACCCTGATATCAAATATCTTGATAATTATAATCTTGTGTTAGCTCAATGTTTCCTTGCTTAGGAACTTGCAACACAATTCCAGCGTCTTCTTGACAAGGAGCTTGCAAGACGACGGTAATTGCTATCCAAATCACATTTCGCAAGTCAAGCCGTGTCAATATACTAATAGCTAACCCTCATGCCTATCGGTTGAGTTTCAAAATTGCAGAACACTCAGTTTCTATAAAATGTGTGGTTGTATTTGGACTCAAGAACGCTACTCTTTTTGAGAATATTTTGAGAAATCACAAACACATATATTTAATCTTTTGTCAGGATATTTGTAGCAGCGCAGTTATATGGTTTGGGATCATGGGTCATAATTGCTAGAAGCAAGTGCTTAAATCCATCAAGTCTTGCTCGCGGGCTCAACAAAATAGACCGAACCGTTTGGATGTTCTGTAATTCGTAACTGGTTTCAAACCTCTAGTTCTCTGTCGCCTTATGGTGAAAGAAGTTCTCAATTCCCTGTTTCCTTAGAGTAGATTTACCACAACTGCTTTGGTTTTGGAATGCTTGGTTGATTGAACCCTCTACAATGCTGTCGGTTTCCGGAGAGGGAACGCGATGGTTTCTATTGTTTTGGACTTGAAGACAAAATCTCTGTTAATTGCCCTTAAAAAAATTTAGTATCTAAACGAGCTCGTGGTGTTTATTAGCCTGTCACATGCTTCCAGAACCAGGTGTTTGAAATGGACTGGGATCATTCTGTGCAGCTTGAAACGCATATATCTTTTGGAAGGTGGGAGAGCTGGATGGTTTACATAATGACTAAATGACTAAACGTCACCATGGAAGAAGACTAGAAGAGAACATTGAAAATGTCGAGCTAAACGAGATCTGGCTTTGCAGCTGGGTGAAATAGTGGCGGACCAGATACAATATGATACATGAGAAGTTCACCCAGAGTGGAGATTTGCAGACTCGCCAATTGGTGGGGATGCTAATTCGTTGATCGAGAAAGTAAGCTGCGGTAGTTCTGGATCTGCTGAATTCTTACGGTGCCCGGAACACAGGTGTCTCTCGTTCTAAACACAATCCGTCTCATGCGTTGCGAATTTATAAAGGAAGCAGGTATCTGACCAATTGATTTTCGGTTTATGAAGATACCGAGTAAAGAGCATCTGATGCTTCAATGAGATGCGATTTAGGCTCTGTAGTGCAGTTATGGGCATTTATGGTTGTTTGCTAAACAAACATAATCTTGTTAAGGAGAACGGATTTCATTGCCGTGCATACAACCTGTCAGCGAGTAGTGGTCTGATACTGGAACCCAATTTCCTCAATTTCCAGGTATTATTTCGTCAAATAATACCCGGAAGAAAAACAATGCAGGTTGACAACTACTATGGAACTTAGGGTCAACTATCTACAGTAGAGAAGACTTTCCAATGCCGATTCTAATTCCTTCAGACTTGTCGAGTAGAAGGTGTCCACCGCTGTCCACCGCCGGACTTCAGGAAGATACAGCTGCTGCTTCTTGCTCTCGGCTTGCTTGAAATTCACCCAGAACTCTTGTCCTTTAGCGCCAATTTATGACCAGATACCATGTCACAAAAACTTTGTTTGCATTAATGTCGGCTGCTTCTAGCGAACACTCCTCCTGCTTAATGCAATAAGAAGCAATTCAAAGTGCTAATCGATCTGTAGATTTCGACTTTTGCCTAGCAAAGCTATCAATAATCATCACACTTACATTAGAGTTTATGCTCAGAATCTGAATGAGCGGTTGCAAGTTGGGTCCAATTACCGACATAGAACAATAGTTGGCTGGGGACAAGTTTATGAGGAAGCTCCTAACGTGATAGCTCTACTGCTCTTTTGAAGATCAAGCTTTCTGTTCATGAAATCCATGGTCCAAAAGCTGACTAACTCTAAACAGATCCTTTTCAAATAATTCAAGCTGTAGATTTTTAGAGCACAGATTAGAGATATTAACTATCATTACTCAGGCAGCTGATGCAAATGAAACGGTAATGAATGGACAAGGTGCCTGCCTTTCTGTCTATGGCGAATATCTGAAGCACGTAATGATTGCTTTGGATTGGTAACGTAGCTAGAAATCTACGAGCAGTTTTATGTATCCTCGTTCACAAGCCTCAATATTTTCAACCTATTCGATCGTCTCAGGCCTTGGAATTGACGGATTCCGACTTGGACTTGTCATATACGTCAAATTGATCTTTCTTCGGAATTTTTACGGCTGGTTATGACAACAAATCCAGGACAAACTGAAGTTGTCGTTGAGGATGTGTATAATGATTTAAGCGGCTTGAGTTCCATCTCGGCACTAATAAGCAGAATAACTGCTTGATCTTGTGCGTAAGTACTCAGCGAAAATTCTACGTGACCACCAGGCAGATATCCAGATCTAGAATTCAACTGAGATGCCAAAATGGTGCTTGAATACAATAGAACGATAACTCTGTAAAAAATGTCGCTAGGTGTTCCTAAGGCGGTAGGAGCACAATATGTCCATTCGTACCATTAGGAAGCTATGGGAAGTCAATGATACACTGTATCCATATGCTCAATACTATCGAGATTTCTACTTCTGAGAACGCAGTGAATTCTGGGGTGAAGAGATTATATATGGGTATGATTTTACAGTTAAATCCTGCTTAAGTCATACCAATCTGGACCTCAACGAGGATATATAAAAGTGCTAATAAATTTCTAGTTACGTTACCAATCCAAAGCAATCAGTACCTGCTTCAGATTTTGGGCATAGACTAACGACTTCAGCAGGATTGTAACACGATAAGTTAGCTCAATTGCTGGGAGCTCATGAGGAGAGATGGAGATGTCGTAATCCAAGCTAAAATCGTGCACAAAATTTGACGAGGAAGCTGCACTGATCAAAGATAGATGTAACTCTCGGATCCGGGATCGATCCGATTGGTGAGCTACAAGGGAATCTTGGTTCAAGCGTCGGCAATGTGATCAGCTGCGTTCCGTGGTTCACTCTCAGTTAGGTATTTCAGGTACGGCGCTCAGCTCAAGATATTTAATGTACGATGGCCAGTGTAATCATCGCTACACGTAACTACTTTGATAATAATGTGCAAATGGAGTAAAAATAATCCTAGTTATGTAAAAGACCACTTCCAAATAGTTAACTGTTAACGGGAAATAACCCAATCCATGAACTAAAGGAAGACAACTAATAGTAACACCAGAAGAAGAAGTCAATCACACCAAGGACATGGCTCCGAAATGGCTAGAGGTGAAAAGAAAATATCACAAGTTACTATTGTTTGTTGTGTAATCTCTTGGACAGAAACCACTTTCCATCCGAGTGCAAAGGAATATACTCACTGTAACCAAAGTTACCCGAGGTGTGATACCGCACTTCACCCCGGAGCCTCCAAGCTCGACAGCATGTTTACTTTTCATTGAAGGCCTGGCCATGCTCGTATGTGTTCCTGATGACATTTAGGTTTGATAAAATACATCATCGGGCCAAACTCCACATTCAGACTCAAATTGCCAACCCTTCCACCTGGATTCAACAAATGCAATCTTTCAGCAGGATTCACACCTGTAGATTGACAAGGGCATTTGAAGCAGGACGTGAGGCAAATACATATTGATCAAATTGGACTTTGGTGTAGTACAAAGTTGTATTGAAAAGTGTACTTGTTCTTTATCTGGCCTAAGCCTTATGTATAATTTCCTATTGCTATCCCACTTTACCCTTAGGGGTCTCAGATGGCTAAGCTGGTTCCTCGTCAAATCTAACTACTCTGCTGCCACCAATTACACTCTTAACTTTTATCTTATCTACTCTCATAACTTAATTAAGCCTCTCACAAATGTGTTAGTGAAGGTGCCAATCCTTCCTCGGCACATGCACTACAAGAAAAGAATGTTGACCTAAACTACCACACCAAAGTGTTCTTCATCCAGAAACTCTGCCAAATGACCTTCATCCAAAAAATTGCATTGGGCCAAAGCCTTCAATCTAGTTCCAAAATTGCAAATGTATAAAGAACTTTCACCTCTAAGAGGATGGGTTGTAAGTTCTTGCAAGTAACTAACAAAGCCTATATACAATTGCTAGAAAAAAATCAAACAATATACACTCATCTAATTGTGACAGCCTAGTGTTGATGTATTTGCAATGTAATTGGTAAGAACATGTTGTTCACCCAAGGATACAATCAGAATTGGCTAGGATTGAAGGGAAAGTGTCACTATGTCACAAGTCTGCAATTGTTGTGTCTAGCCCCTAGGGCAGGACAAGTCCCAAAAAGGGGTAGAGTACTTGTCCGAGGCACACTGCAGTTACCCATACAATGCATACCGCAGTGCCAATAGGAGCATTCTACCCTTCCCAAAAGGCACTCCTCACTGCTATATTGTAGGTTTGTGATACACTGAGCTTTTCATTACATGTGATACGTTACAAC
This sequence comes from Lunularia cruciata, assembly GCA_948567375.1. Taxonomy (NCBI): domain Eukaryota; kingdom Viridiplantae; phylum Streptophyta; class Marchantiopsida; order Lunulariales; family Lunulariaceae; genus Lunularia; species Lunularia cruciata. The sequence goes on along the minus strand of OX419759.1, from coordinate 34,809,222 downwards.
ACTTGCAGCCATCACGGCTCTCAACAAGTTGCTTTGAATCTTTAGAACTCACAAGCCTAACTGCACTCCCGCACTTCATGACTTGTGTTCCTACTTTGAGTTTATCACCACTACTCAGTAATTACAAAACATATATCATACTAACATTGATGCACTGAAGATCTAAGAGGCCCTCATGCATTCTCCTCTCAACAATCAACTTTGCAAACACACAAGCAAACTGATTACACATTCACAAGTTCGAAGAAACAAGTATGAGATGGAATTCCAATCTGTGCTGATTGAACCTATATTAAGTCAGGGTGACTCCCTTTATACTCTCCATTACAATAAGATGGGGTCTCCACAGCTATGTGATACCACAACTCCACAACTATGAATTAAGACTAACCCTATTCTATCTAATTGGTTCTTATAGATTAAATGCTATGGCAGCATCACATGCAAAGATGCATCTAATACACTCTACCAATATTTTGACTTCAGCCATACATTGGGAGCATGGTCCTGACAATCAGATATTCATAGAGGAATCAATCCAGTGTACAGAGCCTTAATTGCTCAAGGAATTTCTATTCATGTCATTGCATGGAGACATCCCACCACAATGAAGTCCCCAACCTGATGGTCATGTCATGACAACCACAACCTGATGGTCCAAAACTACAAGTATGCAAGTATTGTACACAACAATCTACTTCCTTGATCTCCCTTCTCCAAATCAGCTCCTCAACATGTTTGTTATACACTTCATGGTGGATATTGCTTAAGACACTCTCAAACTTAACATCATCATGTTTGCGCAACTTCTCTGCCAGCTTGGTAAACTGTTTAGTGGAGTAAGTCTTGATTTCTAATGTTTGTATTTCTGACTTCAGCTCCCACAGCTTAGCCTGGTGAGCTTGGGTTGTAACCACCAATTCCACTTGAGGCTTTAGCCTATTGGTAGTGTCCTCCATGACTATAAAAACACGTGTTTGTTCTTCATCTAGAGTATCACGGATGGATTGCAACTCCATCTCCAGCTCTTGTCTAACTTGCACTCAAAGGATGTGGGCCCTATCTTCATGGTCCACCACAATCATGGACAACTCCTTGATGCGCATCTTGGCTACTTACAAGAGGGTATTGTGAGATTGCTCCTCTATAGCCTTCTCCTTCCACAGATCATCCTTCTTTAGGGACATCACCTCCTTATCCCTAGCATCCAACTCCTAAGCATGTTTCTTCTTCATATCCTCCACTTGTCACTTGGATCTACTTTTGATAGTTGTCAAATTGGTGTTCAATTGGGTAATCTGCTGCCTTGAGCCTATTATTGCCTCCTTCATCTTGGAGATCTCCTGATCCTTCTCCCACAAACTCTCCTCTTGTACGGTCTTGTAATCCACAAAAGCCTTCTCTTATTGAGCAGACCCTGCCTTCATCACTGCAAGGTCAGCTTTGACACTTCACAATTCTTCCTTGTGCTTCATTAGCACGGTGTCATTATCATGCTTCCAAGCCTTGTAGTTGCTGGACAGCATAGTGAACTCACCTTGCTTCATCTTGAAGGATGCTTCTCTATTTTTTAGAGCAGCTTCAAGGTGATGAATTTGAAACCCCACAGAATTTGGGTCTTCTTCCCTTTGTAGTGCCCCATTCCTTCTTTGTGGTGCTCCACGGCCATGGTCACAATATTAACGTGTCCCTTCTACCTGTGCCAGTTGTCCTAAAAAATGGACCATCTCTCAAAATTCTTTTGTGTCCCAATGTTGGTCATCTTATGCACCATACCCCTTGATCTGTACAAGTTGGGCCTCTAGGTGCAAGATGTGGGCATTGGCTTTGACCAACTCCCTCTCTACTGATTGCTTTTCCCATATGATAGTTTAGATGTGGAAGTGCAAGAAATCAATTAATCTCTTGTGATCCATTACCACAAGGTAAATTTCATGGTAGGAAAGGAGTTTCCAAACTCTACAATACTAGTCCCAACAATAGACAACCCAAGATGACCATGGAATATAGTTAAGAGGGTACACAAAAGGCCCCTCCATATACATTGCCGGGTTCAACTTAGGCATTGGTGCCTCTTGTGGTGGGGTTGGTGCAGCTCCACCAACTTGCGGAAGGTCCATAAGGGCATGTTGCATTCCTGGTGCTCCCAAGGTGCTTGCTGGTTCTCCTTCTTCTGCTTGGGACTTGTTCACCACCATCTCCTTGAGTCTAACAGTCTTAGGAGGAGGAGTGAGTTTGCAACAATTCTGTCTAGGCAATCACACCCATCATCCTTTTCACTTCTTTTCACTTGAAAGCCTCCTTCCACTCACTTGGGATGTTGAGAGTCAAAAGTCCCAAACATTGTCTCCTGAAGTGGAATTACCACCTTACAAGTGTCTTCTTGAGAGACAGTCAGAACTTGCACTCCCACCTTTTCTTCTTGTATTGGTGTCTAGAGAAGAGTCCTCTTTTGTAATTGGGGTATCAAGACATCCTCCTTGTCATCTACCACAACATCTCCACAGTCTAAACAGCCTGGTCTAGCACATCCATCTCCAATGTTCTCAAAAGAGCGGATTGAACTTCTACTCCTGCATCTTCTTTTGTTTCCACCTTGTCGAAAGACACCTCAAACTTGGAGAAGGAGTTCTTCTACTCTGGGAGCACTACTCCTACAAGTTGGTGAGTGTTCCTCCTCTTGTGCTATGAGCACAGTAGTTTCATTAGGACCACCTTGAGAGTCTTGGCAGCTCTTCCATCACTTCCTGATTGGGATGTGTCATATGCTTGGGAGGTCTCATCCTCCAAACAGTTCAATACTTGAGGGTTTGACAGTGTCTCTTCCCAATTGCAGGGGGAATCATGACCACATTTTGTTTGTTGGTTCTCTCTCTAGTAGCCTATCAATGGGCATACGCTTGCCCATCTTTACATACTTCATGAAGGCATCTTTATACTTCTTGATTTTGTCTTCATACCCCGGTTGGCTTTGGTAATGCCCCAAGGGATGGTAATGTGCCAAGAAGAGCTTCCTCTCCTCCTTCCATGATAATTTCATCCTTATGTAGAAATGAAACACAAATGGTGAAATAAAGGTAGGTCCTCTTGTCATCTGCAACTGCTCTACAAGCTCTTGGGTGTGATGATAGAACATCTTCACCCAGTATGTGGGTTTGACTTCATGCAATTATTGGAAGAAGGTTTCTTGCATGTTGTTCACATAATTTGTTCACAAAGATCTGAACAACTTCATCACCAAGGAGATAGTGGTGTGTCATGTAGGGTCATCATGTCCCTGCACCTTCCAAGCATTCTCCATCTTCTTGTGTCTAAACAAGGATTCAAAGTTCCTTATCATCTCTTCCAATGGTCAAGGCCATCCTTGATCAAGGTGCATTACCCCCGATGTTGAATCAGACCAATCACTTTCTACCAATGCTCTTTTGTCCATGCAAACACATCTCCTTGCAAGTTAGAGAAGTTCAAGTTCTTCTTCTCCTTGATTTCCACTACCATTGGGAGGTATGTAAAATCCCAAATCCACAATAGGAGGCACAAACATGCTGAATTAAGATACTCAGCATAGCAATATAGTGCTCACTTCTCTACTCTAGGTGACCGCATTCCAACAAAAAACTTTTTCATTGAGGGAGACATTGTGATAGACATCACAACTCAAGCACAATCCTCAATTTGTGCTCTCAATCCCAATCACGTGCTCTTGCAATTCCTCAAATTGCTGGAAGGCTCTATTTTTTTCTTCCTTATAAAAAGTCCCCACCCACACAACTTCAAATGCTCCAAGAATGGCTAGAGCATTCAGACAATTCAATCAAACTTTACCTCCTTGTGAGGCGTTGCATTTATACAATCCAATCAATCAGTTTGAGATTTTGGTGAGCATTTCTGGTGAAGTATTATGGTCCGCACATGTGTGAAGTGGCACAAGGACCAATGGAGACCAAAAATCATTCTTCATCCTACATGTCAGTTCCTCATTAAACAGGAAGTTCAAGCTTCTCTATTGACGGTGGCTCTCAACATGTCATCCCACACTTGTGTTCATGGTACCTTTCTTTGTACATCTGCTCTCCTCTTCTTTGGGATTCCTTAAGAACTTCATGATGACTGAGATATAAGCCATACTTTATTTCTTCAAGCATCATACTACCCAACCAGATGCACTTATTTGGGTAAAACAATAAAAAAACAAAAAATCTGGTGAAGGGAACATCAGGTGGGCTATGACACTAATATGATGGCTCCCTCTCTTAATTTGGCTAACTTTAACTCCACACTCTATTGGGAAGAACATCCTTAGTCATTGAGTTGTCAAGGACTTCTTTGGCTTATTCCTTATATTCAGCAATCTTTGATAGGTATGAGTTTTTTACTTTGTTGAATTTTTGGTCTTCATTGCCTCAAAGCCATAGAATGAGCTGGTCCATCTTTTCTTCCTCATAGATTCTCACTTTAAGCTTATGTGTCTAGAACAATAGTTTGTGGATAAGGCAATTCATAGCTCTTCCTTTGGCTTCTTCTTGGAGCATTTTTGTGAATTGTGCATGGACTTCCTCCATGTGTTGTAGTTCCTCTTCTTCTTTGTCTCAATTTGCAAGCACCTTCCCTAAAAGTCTTCTTTGACCATCTTAAACCTTCACTTGAGTTCCACTCCGTTTTCTAGGGCCAAAGCCAACTCCTTTGCTTGGGCTTCCAATTGCATTGCTATCTCCTTCCACTGCTCAAGCATCTATAAATCCAAGGTAGTATTCTTAACTTTGGTATCTTTTAGCTCTTTGCATAGGATATGTATCTCCTTGTCTTGAGCTTGCAACTAATCTTTGTAGTTGAGCTTCCTCTCCGTCTTTTCCATTCTAAGCTTGCTCGACTCTAGTTGTACTCTACCCAATTCCTTCTATTGACCTTGGAGAGCAAAGGCAAGATAGGCATTTTGCTTTGTCTCTTTGAAGACTTCCTATTCAAGGAGTTCACCTTCTTTGCTTCCTCCTTGTATCAATCTCATCTTTAGGTCACTTCCTCCTAGAGCTTGCTCTCTTGGGCCTTCCTTGTGTAAAATTCCTTGTGCATCCTCCACACCAAGGTGGTGTGACAACCCAATGTTGATGTTCTAATGGTACAAACGGTAAGAACTGGTCATTCCCACAAGGATATGGGTTGAAATTGACTAGAAATGAAGAAAAAATGTCACAATATCACTAGCTGTCTACTCTTTCATGTTTAATCTCTTGAGTAGGAATCAATCCTAATAGAATGTAGGGATACCCTATAACACCCATTTATGCATATATATGCAATTGTGATATTTATTTTAGTGTGATAAGTACTTGAGAGATATTATTCATATAAAGATAAAGGATAGTTCTACATTAGTCATAATTAGCTTAAGTTAGTCATACCTAAGATAAAGGGGACCTTACTTTAGAGGAAGTGGAAAAGATGAGCACCACTATTTTGGATTCTAGTGTGTTGATTTGGTATTATTCCTAGGTGTTTGGCTTTGGGGAAATAGTTGAGAACTCTTGGGCCCACAAGCCTTTTTGTTTTAGATTCTTCTATAGTCCAAGGATAGCCCATGTGAAGGAATCCTTGACTTAGTGGTTAGGTCAAAATAAGACCACATACTTAGGAGAATATTCCCATGAGCATAGATATTATTTTGGCATTTTGACTTTATTTGACTTTTAGCCTAGTAACTTGAGTTACTCTTGTAATTTGCTCTTTATTTGACTTTTAGCCTAGTAACTTGAGTTACTCTTGTAATTTGCTCTTTATTTGACTTTTAGCCTAGTAACTTTGGTGTGTAACTATTTCACAAGTATATTAACAAGGGATAATGAGGTACTCATCATGATTTCATTTGCAACTATCTCTCTCTCATTGAGTTCTCTAGTGAGCAATGGCTTGAGTCTTGGAGTTTTAGCCTTGGAGGAGTATGATGGAGTTGGGGTTCTTTTCCTTCTTAGTCCATGCTGCGCTACCATAATAGTCATTAGAGGTTCATCCTAAGTGAAAGACAGGTAGGCTCACAACCCCCAATGGTATCCTAAAAAAAGAGAAATTAATAACCACTTAATCAAAAGATCTAATCTAACAAGCCCTTGATAGTGGTGGTCCACTTCATGCTTGAGGCCTCTTCCTCTTGAAGAACCTCTTTTACCCTAGCAACTAGTCCCTTCCTACAAATATATTTCACCCCGAAGGTTGATTTCTAGGCCAAAGGTTGGTTTTCAGGCCAAAGGTTCTTTCACTTTGATGCCACCACTGATAGTGTGCATCTCTTCCCAAAAACAAGCAATCCCAAAAAAGTTGAACCTCAACTATCTACTTGGCTCTTCTATTCTATGGTTCTCCCAATGCTCCATCATTTCTAGAACTATTCCTCACATTGACTCACTTGTCCAAAAAGTCAAGGGTAACTTCATTACTAATGTGAAAATTTCCTACCTAAGTACTCAAGCACACATTCATGCTAAATGTCAAGGGTAACTTCCTTGATATAGTGCAAATTTCATTATCATATACTCAAATACACACTCCTGTTGCAAGATTCCTCACCTGTACTTGACCAAGTATGCAATCAAAGTTGAAAGCAAAGCCATCCAATGCAAAGACTTAGAAGAGATGTTTGGGCTAAATACTTCATTCAAGAAAGATGTGGAGATCATTTCTGTGGGTTGCAACCAGATATACAGTCTTCTAACTGTTGACAGCAAAAGATCAATGGCTGAGGATGCCCAAATCTCCTTACTACTCCTACTCCACTTAATGCTAATCCTACCTACTGATCTTATCCTAAGTGCATTTAAGATGTGTCTATGCAACCACCACCTTTCCCAACTACTCTTTTCATTTACTATAAGTAATTACACTACCGCATTTCTTGGCTAGAAAACTGGTCCTAAGTCAAGAAAGTATTTTTGGACAAAGATATACATTAGGGCAAAGGTACAAGTTGAGGCCAAAGAGAATTTCAAGCTGAGGATGTGTTCTACACTTAGCAAATTTTTGCCTACTGCCCTTGGGCTAAGAATCATCTACATCCTAAAGTCTACTACAAAGACTTTGCCTTTGCAAATCTTAATCAAGAGTATTACACATTCTCTATACCCTATGGTTTCCAACAAGAGTGCTTTTGTGGCTTGTTCAAAATTCTTTGAATTGTGCTCCATCAATCAGTTTGCAAATTGTTGCAATCATTAGTTGGAGTAGGGCTTCATAGCATGTGCTTGGGATCAAGAGTCCAGACACTTCAATTTCTCCAAAGAGACTTCTGTTATCTCCTTTTTGATCTCATCAGGATGGTCCAATGCCACCTCCATCTTTGCCAAGGTAGTTGTTCTCTCCAAATTGGACTGGGTTTGTTGTTCTCTCATTTCAGCCATAATTTCCGCTTGAGTAGTAGTCTTCTCCTTCTTGCATTTTTCCTTCTTTTTTTGCAAGGTTTCTTGAGCTGTAACACCCATTTGTGCATGTGTGTGGTATTATGATATTTAGCTTGGCATTATAAATACTTGAGAGATATTATTTATATAGAGATAAAGGATGGTTCCACATTAGTTATGATTAGCTAAATTTAGTCATAGCTAAGATAGAGGGGGCCTTACTTTAGAGGAAATGGAAAAAATGACATCACTATTTTGGATTCTAGTGTATTGACTTGGTATTATTCCTAAGTGTTTGGCTTTGGGGAAAAAGTTGAGAACTCTTGGATCCGCAAGCCTTTTTGTTTTGGATTCTTCTATAGTCCAAGGATAATCCATATGAAAGAATTCTTGACTTAGTGGTTGGGTCAAGATAAGGTCACATGCGTAGTGGAATATGTCTATGTGGATGGACACTTTATACTTTTTAACTTTACTTGACTTTTAGCCTAGTAACTTGAGTAAATGTGGTAAATAGTAACTTTAGTGCATAATTATTTCAAAAGTTATAATCAAGGGATGAGGAAGTACTCATCATCCTTTCATTTGCAACTATCTCTTTCATCGAGTTCTCTAGTGAGCAATGTCTTGCGTCTTGGAGGAGTTTGATGGATTTGGGGTTCATTGCCTTCTTAGTCCATGGTGCGTTACCATAGTACCCATCAAAAGTTCATCTTGAGTGAGAGACATGCCGGCTCACATTTTTGGTTCCATTGTTAGGACCTCTCTAGAAGACAAGATAATGTTCCACGTATAATTCTATATCATGCAGAAGGATGCTATGAGAGCTCACTTGGAGAGAACATTTGGAAAAGAGAGAGCTAAAATTATGTTAGAGAACCAAAACCCTTGTGTATACCCTGTAGTTCATAATGATGTCTTTGAGGTGATTTTGTATGTCTTGTACACATGAGAGGATTTGGAGAGATTGTGTGAGGTGGATTGCAAATTTGGGTATTAAGGTGATTTTGGGCAAAATCTCAAGTTTGAGATCTGGACTTGAAAATTCTATACATAAAGCTTAGGTTATCTATCAGTTAGCATACTTGAACTTATTGTGAGAGCTATTATGCACACAAGACTAGTATTGTTGAAAGTTGATAGGGTAAACTACTCCCGCAGTTTTCCAGTTTTCCAGTTTGGTGGAATTTAAACTGCTCCCGCAGTTTAAATTTTACAAAGTCTTCCATTTGTTCAATTTTAAGTGGATTTTCCTGAAAATTTTTGAAAAAATTCAGTGCATTGTATCCTACATGTTGACTTAAAAATCACAAAGAGATCATTCTTGCGCAAGGAGTTATGAGTTTTTAAAGTAAGGGGGGGTGGTTTTTAGATCAAATCTGAAATATGTGTACTTAATAGAAATGTGTCTAGGCCAAATGGCTCAATGAAAAGATATGAAATTTTGCAAGGAGGGACACCCTAAAATTTTGATCACATATGAAACATTTTAGAGGACTGTGAAATACAAGTGAATAGATTTGAGTGATATTGTGAGGAAGTGTCAATTTTGCAAAGTTGAGATCTCAAGCATGAGGAGTTTGAGAGCAACAAAAAGCATATTTGAGTGTTTAGATTCATTGTGGGAACATGGAAGGTCATCAAGAGAGAAAATTAAAACTATGCAAAGTTCCCTAAGGGTTTGGGGTGATTGTAGAGGTGTATTTGAGGAAAAGAGAGTTTAGAATAGAATTTGAAGAAAGTGTTGAGAGGATCCAAAAACCTACAACTTGGAAGAAAAAGCGAGTCTAAGTGCTTTCTATGTGGAGAGAAGGGTCATAAGGTGACTTCATGTCCATTGACTTTTGACAGTAAGAGATTGAGGGAAAGGAAAGGATTACTTGACTTGGGTTTTCAAGTTGGACCTTCTTCACCAAGATTGGGAGGGAGAAGATCTAAGACTAAGGAGTTGTGTGATGTTTGTGGAATGGAAGGACTTCCAAAAGGACATAAGTGTAATGGATTAAAACACTTTTGGAGACTTTGGTGAAGGATCTTGGAGAGAACCTTAGTATAGCTACAAAAATATTATCAACTACAGAAATATTATCATCTTCATCAGCTAGTTCTCAAGATTAATTATGGAGATAATCTTTCAACTTATGGATAAACTATCCAAGAGGGTTTTGATTAATATGCACTCTAGGATTTGATGTTGTTATAGACATCTTGGAGAAACCTGAACCTTTTGTGTTCCCTATGGTGAATCACTCTCAAATGTTGTTAGTCATGTATATACTCTATTAGTTATAGAGTGAGAGAAAAGAAAAGAGAAAAAGAAAAGTTGAGAGAAAAGAAAGATAGTGAGTGGTTAAAATGGGGAAACTTCTGGTTTTCTTTTGCAAGGATGGAGAAGATGTGGAGTCCTTTGTGAAAGACTTCAAGAGAGCACTCATATGAAACAATGAGAGGAGGAGGAATGAGTGGGTCTCATTATTACCAAATTTCTTTGAGGATGCAACACTTACATGGTACGAGTCAAAAGAGAGAGAGGAGAGATGGGCAAGAAGAGACTTGGTAGAGTTTGACTTCAGCACTCATTGAGAGCTTTCTTCCAGGTGAGAGTTATGAGAAATTTTTGAGTGAGGTTACCTTTCTCAAGCAAGGAGATGGAGAGAAAGTGAGAGTCTATATAAAAAGAGTGGAAACATTAGAAACCAGATTTTGCATAGTATTGAGGAAGGGTGGGGATGATGTGGAGACTACTATGATTGGCATAGGGGCTATACTCAAAAATAATTTTGTGTGAGAGTTGAGACCACAAATTAGAAGCAATGTGAGATATGAGAAACCCTCTTCCAAGATTGAAGCTATCAAGATCACAATTCATATGGAGGAGAGTTTGGAAGGAGATGAGAATGATTTGGTGGTGAAGTAGGTTGTGCATACTCCTCAAGGTTACAAGTATGGTGGAACTTTTGATACTTTGGTGACAAAGGTTACACCAAAAGTAGTAGTTGCTCCAGTTCTTGCACTCCTACCAAAGGATCCACTTCAAACCATCATTGAACAACTTGCAGATCTCAAGATCAGTGTCCTGTAACTGTGAGAGAAAAGAGAGGTGGATCAGAATGTATGGAGAGGATCTAGGAGTTATAGAAACTATCAATATAGAGGAGGCCAACCAGCTTGCAATTTCAATTATAGAAATTTTTTTGGTTGTGGAGGAAGAGGCCATATCCAAAGGAATTGCCCAAATTCCACTAACCATGGAAGAAGGTGTAATGAGGGAGCCAATAGAGGGAAAGAGTAAAACCCAAGTGGCTCCTAATCCAAACAAAGGTAAGAGGATAGCATCCATAAATGTGGTTGAGAGCAAGTATGAGAAGGGGGAATGCTCAAACTCCAGAGGTCTTTATTTGGATCTATTGGCACAAGAGAAGAAGAGAGCTCGTTTTGCAAAGGATGTGCACTTTTCTCAAGGATTTACTCCTAGCCAAGATACTCCTATGCCTATTAGGAGCACTCACACAAGCACTTCAACACCATCAATCACAAAGACTACAAGAAAGAAGTTGAGGATGGAGGACTTCTTGATATCAAAGCAACAATGGAACCATAATGTCTTGGAGGATGTTGGTAGTCACAAGGTTAACATCAAAATGAGCCAACTGATTGCTTTGAATCCTACTTTGAGAAGGGAGCTCAGAGGTGGCTTGAGAAATGGGTAAGGAAGAGTCTATCATGCTCATAAAGGAGTTTCATGAAGGCTTAGTGTCTGGACGACACTTTGCAAGAAAGGTGATTGCTTTCAAGATTCTAGACGCGTGTTACCATTGGAGAGAGATTTTCAAGGATTGTCTTGATTGTTGCAAAACTTGTCATATTTGTTAAGCTTTTGCTAGAAAATCTACTCCCACTCCACCACTTAGATCAATTCCATTTCTAGGACCTTTTGAGAAGTGGAGAATTGATTTTCTAGGTCCTCTCAATAGAACCCCAAAGAATAATTGGTACATTGTGGTAGTTACTGATAACCTTACCAAGTGGGTTGAGGCTAACCATTGAGGGACAAGAATGAAGATGAAGTTGATAGATTTCTTTATGAATGCATTATCACTAGGTTTGGATGCCCTTTGCCCTTTGGAGTTGATTTTTAATAGAAGAGGAGAGTTTACAAGAAGCATTACTACAGCCATGCAATGACATTTCTCTATCACACATAAAGTAACATCCTATAAGCCAAATTTCAATGGCTTGGCAAAGAGGAACCAATCAGACCTTTTGCATGATGTTGGCCAAAGATGCAGAAATAGAGGGGGCTAAACATCATTGGGCATGTATATGGTATTATGATATTTAGCTTGGTATTACAAATACTTGAGAGATATTATTTTTATAGAGATAAAGGATGGTTCTACATTAGTCATGATTGGCTAAAGTTAGTCATAGCTAAGATAGAGGGGACTTTACTTTAGAGGAAGTAGAAAAAGTGAGCACCACTATTTTGGATTCTAGTGTATTGACTTGGTATTATTCCTAAGTGTTCGGCTTTAAGGAAAAAGTTGAGAACTCTTAAGCTCACAAGCCTTTTTGTTTTTGATTCTTCTATAGTCCAAGGATAGACCATGTGAAGGAATCATTGACTTAGTGGTTGGGTCAAGATAAGATCACATGCATAGTGGAATATGCCCATGTGGATAGATATTCCTTTATATTTTTTGAGTTTACTTGACTTTTAGCCTAGTAGCTTGAGTTAGTCCACTAATTAGTAACTTTGGTGCGTAACTATTTCACAAGTATATAAAGTAGGAGGTACTCATCATCCTTGCCTTCTTAGTCCATGGTGTGTTACCATAATAGCCATTAGAGGTTCATCCTGAGTGAGAGATAGGCTGGCTCATAGAGCAATGGCCTTCTTTTTCTTGTTTTTGTCTTGTAAAAGTCTCCATAAGCTTCTTGACTTGGGCATCCGCCACTTGTAGCTCCTCTTAATGCCAAACTTCTACTACAACAAGAGATGCCCTTACCTTCTCTATTTCTCTTCAATGCATCAGTCTCTTCCTCATGGACCTTTACCTATTCTTTCAACTTGAGGAGTTGATGTGCTTCTTACTCTTGCAACTTATCTTCTTCCTTACTATTTGTTCTTTGTTGATCTCCTTCTTTAGGGCTTGGCCTTCCTTCTTCCGTGAGTTTAGCTGCCTCTTGTGCTAGATTGTTACTTTGTTTCCCCATCTCCAAATGTAGGGCAACTGCTTCTTGCAATTCTTCTCTCCTCCACTCCTTCTTGTGCAAGATGGTGAAGATGTTGGACTATGATTCCCTAGTTGGATTCTGCATAGATGGGTAGAAGCATTCTATCTAGTTGAGAGTTGGGCCTACCTTGTGCACTATTAATTGAGAAAAGAGCACTTCTAAAATCTGCCTAACCTCCTTCATGCTCTAGCTTTCTCCTCTACCAGTCTTGAATGAGGTTGAGTGCTCACTCTCTGCTCTCTCAATGTCTACAAAGACAGTTGGCTCCCACTTCTTAGATATTAGTTTGGTTGGGACAAGTGTCCCTATCCTAGAAAATTGTTTGTTTTACCTTTGATCATGTTGATGAAGCTATTCATTGCTACACAACATACATTGTTGTCAATATTACACACTATAGAAGCACAACTCACACATAAGTCATACATGGACTCTAAAGTGCCACAATTGCTCTCCTAGCTGGTGGTTAGGTCCCTCTAACTCCACATAGCCATCTACTATAAGTATATGGTATACCCTATGGTGGGCAAAAGATCAAGAGGCCGGGTGCTATCAAGCCCCATTGTTAGTTATCTATTTGCAATCTATACCATATAAAGGATGAACTAGCTATAGATCAAGTACATCTAGAACATAACCATTGTCCTTGTGGAGCTACCATGAGGGGAGGAGTCAAACATGCCATATGCCATCCTCTCAAATAACTATCTCACACTAACATAGTAACATCTTCACTAGAAGAGCCGTATAACATACACCACAAGCCTGCCAATACAAGTGCCAAGCTTAGGTCCATAAAACCATCAACATTTGGGAGGTGGCATGGTGCACAATTGTGCACATGATCCTTCTTAAAAACACCATCATGTCCTTCCCACACAAGGACTCCATATGGCAAAACCTTACGTACTCTCAAGATAGTGTGGCCTGCAAAAACATCACGGGTTGTCAGCATTGTCTATTGTAGATATACATAATCACCTAGATGAAATCAACTACTTGAGGGTTTATTACCTCCTCCTTGAATGGTAGCATAGCATAAGGTGTCCTTATGCTAAGCAACTACCAAGTTCTTAAAGACCATCAACATCACTCTTCAAAAGATCTTTGCCCGTTGAGAACATGCACTCATCCATACATCTGGATCATTCAAGCCCAAAACTATAATAACATCTTGATATATGGCTATAGAAAAATTTGGATCTTGTCCATAGAGTAGAAAATAAGGAGAAAAGGATGCTAAGGAAATTTTCCAGCTGAACCAATAACCCATGTCCAACCAAGGTAACCAGAGATCCCAATCTCCCAAGTGGCCTCTCTACAAACCATACTTTCAAAATCCTCTCTTCATTGTTTGAAACACTCTCTGCTGATCCACTACCTCATGAAGATCTCAAGAGGTAAGACAATGATCAATCAAAGCCCTATCACACAAGACTTGAAACTCCCCCAAGAACTTTGTACCTTGATTAATCAAAACCTCAATCGGTGCACCAAAATGAATAAGAACCTTATCCAACAATAAGTAAGCCGTCCCTTCACTAGACTTGTCAAGAGTGCCACTAGCTCAATCTGCTTAGAGAAGTGCTCTACCATCACCAAAACATATAGATGATGTCTCATAGTTAATGGCAAAGGTCCATCAAAGTCCAAACTTCAATGGTAACCCAATCCCTTGATAGGTAATGGGTGTAATTGTGGCATAGGAGCATTGAATGATAGTCTAACTCAATCCTAAATCACATATCTTGTAACAAAATATTGTACATTAGTTTGTATACTGAGTCACCAATAATGACTCTAGAGTAAGCTATATGTACGCTTTACTCCAAAATGTCCTAGCTCCTCATGAGCATGACGGACCAACTATGGTCTCTAAAATGGAAGTGGTACTACTCTCACTCTACTATCCTCCCATACGCAAAGACGGTATCTGCACACCAATCTTGAACTGCTTGGCTCGTTGAAGAACATGGTCTCTCTCCTTGGCCCCAATTGTGCCACCCACAACACCAATGCAAAGATAGTCCATCACTAAGACATCATCATGAATGTCTCACTGAACTATACCACTCTCTACACTCTATGGATCTGTCACCTCAATAACTCCTCTTGTATGTGTTGAGAGAGATACCACCAAAGCCTCAAATGCATAAAAAGCCACCTAATATGCATAAAAAGGCAAATGCATGCAAACCTGGCGCCATCTCCTCATTTGTCTCACCATGCCAACATGCTCCAGTCTGATCCTGCTGGCTGGGACATGGATTTCTACTCAACCCATCTACATCAGGGTTCACTACTCTAGGTTGTGAATAATTGTGAAATCATCTCTTGTAGAATCAGAGCCCATCATGCAAGCTTCCTTGAAAGCTTTTTGGACTCTATCAACCACTTCAATGGCTAATGATCAGTGATGAGGGTAAGGGGTTACCAAATAGGTAACATAAAAAATGTGCTACTGCCCATATTGCTGCCAAGCACTCCCCCTCATATGAACTATACTTTTCCTTGCTGAATTGCTGGAGTGACTAGCATAGACCACCACAAACTCATTCCCCTCATCATCATGCTTGATGAGCATTGCTCCAAGCCCCAACATACTCCAATTAGTGTGAACCTGAAATGGCCATTCTTTGATCAATCTCTTTAAAATAGGAGCAGGTGTCAACCTCTCCTTGAGCTCTACAAAAGGTCTCTCTTGCTCATTCTCCCACAACCACTCTTGTGTAAGCTTGGTCTGTAACACCCATTGGTGCATGTGTAAGGTATTGTGATATTTAGCTTGGTATTATAAATACTTGAAAGATATTATATATAGATAAAGGATGGTTCTATATTAGTCATGATTAGCTAAATTTAGTCAAAGCTAAGATAGTGTGGACCTTACTTTAGAGAAAATGGAAATGCTGAGCACCACTCATTTAGATTCTAGTATGTTGACTTGGTATTATTACTAGGTGTTTGGCTTTGAAGAAAGAGTTTAGAACTCTTGGGTCCACAAGCCTTTTTGTTTTGGATTCTTTTATAATCCAAGGATAATCCATATCAAAGAATTCTTGACTTAGTGGTTGGATCAAGATAAGGTCACATGCTTAGTGGAATATGTCTATGTGGATGGATACTTTATACTTTTAACTTTACTTGACTTTTAGCGTAGTAACTTGAGTAAATGTGGTAAATAGTAACTTTAGTGAATAATTATTTCACAAGTATATAATCAAGGGATGAGGAAGTACTCATCATCTTTTCATTTGCAACTATCTCTCTCTCATTCAGTTCTCTAGTGAACAATGTCTTGAGTCTTGGAGTGTTAGCCTTGGAGGAGTATGATAGAGTTGGGGTTCCTTGCCTTCTTAGTCCATGGTGTGCAACCATAATAGCCATCAGAGGTTCATCTTGAGTGAGAGACATGCCGGCTCATAGGTCAACTTCATCAAGGCCTTGGCAATGGCACTAAATCCTCTAACACTACGGTAATAGAAGTTTGCAAACCCAAGAGATACTTGCACTCTACTCACATCCGTAGGCCAAGGAATACATGCAATAGCGTCCACCTTGGTATGTTGAACACCAAGTCCTCTAGGGTAGATAGTGTGACCCAAATACTCAACTTTCTCATGGAAGAACTTACACTTCCCAAGATCCAATTTGAGTCCATAAGATCTCTACCTCTCAAACATCTCCAACAAATGTTTCTCATGTTCCTCAAGGCTATAGACCAAAATGTCATCAATATAGCACCATGCAAAACCAATCTAGCTAGGATCCTATCCATGACCCTCCAGAACTTGGCAAGAGCATTCTCTAACCCAAATGGTAAGAATCTCCAATGATATGACACATCCTTACTATGAGGATCAACAACCCAAAATGTTATCTTAGACTTATCTTCCTCTCTAAATGGGAATTGATGATATCTTGCTTGAAGATCCAAAGTATCGAAGACCTTTGCATGCCCAATTGCATCAAAGATATCATGTAGTGTAGGCATGGCATATTGATAAACCTTAGTATGTTGGTTCATAGGATGGTAATCTCCACACATCCACTTATCTATATAGTTGCCATGTATATCCTTCTTGGCTGGCATCTTTGTAGTTGATGCATATTCTCCATGGCATATTGATCAACCTTAGTATGTTGGTTGATAGGATGGTAATCTCCACACATCCACTTATCTATATAGTTGCCATGTATATCCTTCTTCTCAGGCATCTTTGTGAAATCTCCACCAAACTAGCCTCAAAAAGGTCTCTACTCTAGCTCTGAATCAATACTCTCTCCACATCACTATATCAAAAGGGACGTTGAAAATAGATGTATTTGCTGGTTAGCTCAATCTAAATACCAAGTCCTTTTAGAGTACCCAAATTCTTCATATTGAAGACAAACCAACTTGTGTAGCCCCTCAAGAATCTCCTAGCTCTTTGTATTTCCCCTCCTATAAGCTTGGATCCTAGATCTAGCTTCCAAGTATCTCCTATAATTGTCATAGGAAGGAAAGACACACTGATTGGCTACTACACTGGGCCCTTGGGACAAGTAGTGTCATGCCCCAACCACTAGAAGTCCAAACCTTAGTGTGACAAACTCCCTCCACTTTGGCTGCAAGCTTCATACGTCCTCTAGCTACATCCCTATTTGACCAAGAGTGTAACCCAAGTAGACCATGCTCACCTTGATGGACTCCAAGTTGACCACTTTCTTTAGTAGCCATTGGTTGTATCCCAAGAATACACTGTCTACTCGGTCCATTGCTCCCAACATGTGCCATAATCATCTTGATAGGCACAAAGCTCACAACTGTCCGAGTGGTGATGCCTATCAAGCACATAGTGTGCTGCTCTGCCAAGCTAAGGTTCACAATCTAGGTCAAATAGTTCAGGTTCATAACCTGACCTAACGCCTGATGCATGGATGCCTCTAACACTACTGGAAAAATGGTAAATACCAATGCAAAAGCCCATCGCCCACTCTCTCTCGTCAATGTTGGGCTCCACCAATTGCTGGAACTTTGAGTCCTAACCAAGTCCACAACCTCCTTCTCAAAAAGCATGAGAGCTTGAGAAACTCATAAATGTGGGAAAAGTAGCTCAGAGCTATCCAACTAGGTTCACCACTACCATAGGTGACCTATCAGCCACTACCACCATCAGAGACTAGCACCCAACATATCAAATTTTTTATCAATACTTAGGTGGTCAAGTTGATGAATCCCATCATAAGTGCACTATAAAACCTCTCTAGGTAAGAGGTTTGTCCAACCAAGACAAAGACAATGAGCCCTTGATCCCACTTTGTTTGTATCCAAAAACAAGTCCCATCCAAGAATGGACCTAATGTGTACTCACCACCACCAGGGTGTGAGAATCACCCATCAAAGGGATGTTCCCCAAAATATAAGTTGGACAAACGGATTGATGAACATAGAGATGTTGTAGTATCCATAACATCTCCCAAAACACACCAAAATAGGGATCCTAAGGACCGAGACCTTGACCACTGCATGTATGTCTCTAACATGGCCATTCAAAAATCACCAAATGAATGGGACCATGTCTCTCCAAATCCTGTGCCCCCATCAAAAGAATGTTTGTTGGTAGGATCTTTTGGTAACCCCTAATTTCTAACATTGGTAATTACTCAAGATACCGGTAGGCCAAGTGTGCTAAATGATGTATAGAGACTAGCCTAGCAGTCTCATATCTTTGCACATACAAGTACCTCTTTACTTGTATACACGCCTATATTGCCACAACTAGTCCACTGCTAATCCTACCAACCTACTCCAATATATATACTCCATCTACTGGATACTACTAAGCAATGAGTGTGGTATCTAGAGGTGTCAATGTAATTGACACTGGAGGCTCATCCTCACATTGGTCCCTTGGTGGTACAAAGGCTCCACTCCAAGCCTACTACACCAACCAATATGCATGTTGCTGCAATGCCTCTTGAGAACTCCACAAAGGAACACCAAGGTGGATGGAATGATCCCACTCGTACTCCAAATCCAAGTGATTTGCTTTGGTATTGTACTATATGCATGGGCGTGCCCCTCCAATAAGTCACCAAGCCAAGTAAAAAAACCACTATAAGCTAAAACTGAAGTCGCCATAGTCTCGGATTATAGTGAGCCAAGACTGCCACTACTGAAGCATATTGGTAAGCAACATACTTATCCCTCACCCAACTGTCAACCTGGTCTATAGGAGGTTGTCTCCTCCCAAAAGTCAATACTAAAACCTATGGGGTACAACACTATTCTCCCAACTAGCACATCATATGACTCAACTATGCTTGCAGTGGCCTGAGCTCTCATCACAAAGCTATCAGTTGGATGATCGGGCTGAATCTAAATAACAAGCTCTCTACATGTGATATACTATGTAGAATCACCCCCTTAGAGATGTTTGGAACTCAAATGGACACCTCTCTACATTGGTCTTTTGTAACTCCAGATTGACAAGTATAGCCTTCCCCAACATAAAGGGTTGTGCATCAAAGTCCAATAAGACCTCTATAGTGTGTACACCTTCCTTGAAGGTTCTACCAAACAAAAAAAATCCCCCTTTAATGTCCAATAGGGAAACTCTAGATATAAATTGTGCTTGCTCAAAAGCCAATCTAGTTGGTAACTTCTCCAATCTAGCCTCTATTCTGTGCCATAAACCATTGGTCATTGAGCGGATCTCATGCTCGTGAACCAAGTGAACTCCATTATCAACCACCTCTACTCTAATAGTAGGAACCACATCATTCCTACTCTCACAAAGCATGGCAAACAACCAAAACATTAGGGTTGGATCAACTCCCAATGTAAACATGGCACTGGTTGAGAATAATGGAAAGTGCATAATTAGTTGAGCCGCTCACAACATCATGTTAAACTCAGTCTGTGTAGTAGCAGATGGTTGACTAGTAGGTTGTCCATCATGCATCCCATCACCACCTACCACGCTTACATTAGGACGTTTAAGAGCCATGGGTGTTGTCTATAGTGCTTTAGAGAGTGTAAAAGATCTAGGAAGTCTAACGTGTCTACCAATCTCTCCTCTTTGTGGGTCCAACCCCTTTGATGCTCCTCTAGGCTCTAGAGCATGTATTTTACTCCTAGTCACTACGGTAGATACATCCACCTATGCTGCTCCACACATGCAATCTAAGACATCCCCATCACCTACATATGAGGTAGAAGCATCCACATCCAAATCTAATCTCCTTTGAGCTATAGCCATGATAACCAATCTTTGCTCCAATTACTCAATGTGAGTAGCTATGGCTATATCAGAAGTAATGGTAGGTACTGCATCCCTACTAGGTGTAGATCCCCTACCAACACCTCTACCACTTTGTTCTCCATGGCTTGGAGCTCCTCTACCACCTACCATAACAACCCTACCACTTTGTAACTCCGGGTATAGGTCAAAACATTGGTCACTATTGTGACCAAATTTGTGGCAATGCTCACTCTATCTTTGAGTTGGCTTTGATGCACCAAAGGTATCATGTATGTTGCCCTAAGTGCACTCTCTCCTATATTGAGGTCCACCACAAGTCTAACAAGCAACATCACCACTCACTGGCTACTATTGACCCAAAAATGAAGGTAAGGGTTTAGCTACACTAGGCACTCCACTCGCTCCAGAAGATTTATGTTGTCTACAATTGTCATTAGAAACCAACATGGTGCGGTGCACTCTACTACCCTCTGGAAGAAGTAATAGTTATGGATGAGGTCTCCCTACCAAATCCAGATGTCACCACTCTCTCCTCCACCATGTTGAGTTCAATACACTTAGCCAAACCAAAGACTATTGCCGAAGTAGGTGAAGTAGCCTGTAACAATGTAACATCACAAACTCTACATTTCAACTCGTTATCTAGTATCCCATACCAGAATTGGACTACCTAGGTCTCAGCAACTCCTTCCATAAAATTGATAAGCTGTCTCATCCGAGTGTATGCCTTGCAAAGGCTCTCTTGAGTCTTCCATTGGAACTCTTACAAGCTCCTCAACTTGTTAGTATGCACTCCGTGGTACTTCTATCTCAAACATTAAAAGAACTCCGCCATGGAGTTAAACCCTGGTACTACATCACCTTTACTCGTAGTAGCACCATCTCAAAGAGATCCACCAATGCTACTAGAGCTAGAACTTGTGGGTACAGCCAATCTACCCCTAGAAATTAAGCTTGCAGTGAGACAAAGTTCAAAGACAAATACTATCTCCATAGCTCAATCTCCTCCAAGTGAGCTCTCCTAAACTCATGGTAGTCGTCCATTGGTGGACCGTTTAAGTGCTAAAATAACCCCTTCCACACCATGAAAGGTGTGAACAAAGTTGGGTTCCGCATATGCTACAAATCACACCAACTATCAATTTCCTAGATGAAGTCATCCAACTCAATTGTACCCACCATATTAAAGTAACATTTGGGGCCTTTGGAAGTCCAATAAATCTTGTCCATGTTTTACAACAATGGTGGAGACACACTAAGTGCACTCTCAACTGAATAAACTCTTGTGTCAAACTCCAACTCAAAGTCAATCTTTTCACTCATTGGGACCTAAGATATAGGCTGATACCAAGTGCAACCTGTAACCTGAACCACCACAAGTACTCCACCAAGTGCCAACACCACCAATTGAACATCACCAACTAATGTAGCTCTAACTACAATAGGAGAAAGTGCAACTTTTAACCTGCCATCACAATATGCACTCTCACGATTTGCAAGTCATCACTTCTGGTCTCATCAAAGAGAAACATAGGTAGTCTTATTGGTCATCACTCTAGCCTCACTACCAAGAGCACACTAGAGCACCAATGCTCTAAAGTTAGTGCACTTCATGCAAATGTGATACACAAACAGGAAGAGAATAGAAGGAGTCCAATCACAAGAAGGCTAAACTAAAACACTCATCTCATAAATCAACACTAGCCTGACTCTGCAACCATTTGACATTTGACATAATAGGAGTTATCAACTTCCTAAGCTACCAAGATCACCAAGAATGGGATTACCAAGAATGAGAAACTGCAAGGGAAAGACCTTGAGGACCAATAACCAACATGACATACTGAATTATCACCTTCAAGAGCTTGTGCAATGAAATGTCATTCATGAATGTCATTTAGTGGGTTTGTTTTTGCTGTAGTGTGCCACAAAAGGGTACCCTCTTCTCGGAATTTTCTTGCCCAAGAGGTTAAATACGTAACAATAGCCAACTTGTGACAAAGTGACACTGTACTTTCACTCCTAGCTAATTCCAAAACACACCTTGTGAGAACAACCTATTCTTACCAATTATACTGCAAGTACATCGACACTAGCCTATCACACATAAAACTTACTATCTATTGTTATTGCTCCTGTTGGGTCTGCATCTGGACCAAGGACATACCTCCAATTCACCTCTGTCAAGCCCATGGGATTCCCTCTCAAGTCCTCACTACTCTTCTCCTTTTGGCTCATTGCCTCATGGATGATTTTGAAACCCTTGTGCATCCCAATCCCAAAGCACAAAACCCATATGCTTGGTCTTAATCAAATCTCTTCTACAGTACACCACCCAAGCATTCTTAGTTGGGCTTTGGAGGATGGCTTTGGGGGCCTTCCTCATGGGTTTTTGAATAAACACCATTCTCTCTAAGACTAAGAAAGAAAAGTGAAAGTTAGTTCAGTTAAAAAGACTAGAAATCTACCACAGCAAAGGATTGAACTGGGCCAAACTCATTGGGCTATGTTTCAATTGTCGGAAGAAATGCTTTTGGCCCAAATGTCATTCTCTATAGAAACCTTTGCGCGAAGTCCTTCTCTTCCAAAGCATTCTCCTTTGAGCACCCTTCATTCCCCATACATTCTTCCTTAGACCTTAACTCTGAATGATGCACTATCTACAATTTTTATTTATCAAAATGATAAAATAGATTAGACCTGTACTTCCTCACAAACAAGGTTATAAAAAAATTAAAAAAAAAAGAAAAAGCATTTAACACGTAAAGATGAACACCGCATAATATAATTGCAACCTCCCAAATAATAATTCTAGCTAACTAACTAGAAAATGTAATTAATATCAAAACTCTGTATATACTCACTATACTCCTTCCAAACACAAGATTGATTATTTTTGCCTTACTAGTTATGGGCCAAGTTACAACTTCCTGAAGAACCCTTCGAGGCAGTACGATGAAGGTTGAGTTTTCTCAATCAGACAATGCGCTGACAATAGCACAGACCTTCAACGTTCAGAGTATCTCCTTCTCCTGACGCGTAAAGAAGCAAAGACCTCCAATGATGATTGATACTCATGGTTACAATGTAGAAGCTCAAGGAAATCGTTCGAGCTTATACTCAAGGTTTGGACGCGAAGATGAAACCACCTTTCCTCCACATCGACATCGGAGTAAGGTATGGATTAACCCAATCTAACAGGTCTTGCGCTACTTTGCAACAATATGCATGTCGCGTTGAACATGTGACAATAACAACGATTTCTCACTGATCCACTTCGTTCCTTTGAATGATCTTGCATCAAGAAGGTATGCCACAACCTAAAAGCGCAAAATCTCGTCTAACTGGACTATTATGAGAAAAGATGAAGTGGAATTTGGTGAGACTTTCTCAAACGAAGGCAATTTGAAAGCCACATTGTTCAGCCCAGTGAGAAGTCACATCACAAGTGGGAAAATACACCAGACTTGCTCACCGGTCTCTCGCATTCCTTGGGTAAGCTAACCTCAAGGATTCGGTATACACAAAAGAGACCCTCCTCTTTCTAATCTGTCTTAAAGCAGTCATACAACAGCCGGTTCCAATCTTCTAGACTACTATTAGCTACTCTAACTATAACTGCAGGCATATCATATATTATTAGCTAGTTTAACTGCACGGATATGTCCTCAGGCGAACTCCTCATCGTAAAACTTATCCCAAGCCTCTCTCAGGAGTCCAAACGTTTTCTCTGCAACATACTTTTGCTCAGCAGTGCTGCCTTTCTGCTGCAATTTGTCCGGATGAAGACAGAATGATGCTCGCCTGTATGCCTTCTTAACAGCGGAGGGGTAGGCCAGTTCTGATTGAGGAATCACCTTCCATCCACAGTCGGGCCACAAGATACATTGCAAGGAAGAGAGTAACGCTCTTAGATCTCCGTTCTTTCCATGAAACCAATTTTGGATCGGGATATCTAGTTTACCGGCAATCTCGTCTTGTTCATGTTGCACTTCTTTCGTAGGCATGTGGTGATGAGTTGAAGCCATCTTCTCCGCAGCTTGCTTGCACAAGTGCATGTGTCTGAAACCTTCGTATCTTATTTTCCTATGTCGAGGAGTCTCTCCTTCCATTTCCTGGAAACCTTCCACACCTGCCCTGACGATAGAAACCTTCGACTGGCTTGTATTCTCAAGTTCTCGTTCTGCATCAAAATAATCCTTCAGTGATCTAGAACTCGAAACCTGTAGCTGACTTGCAAAACCAATTTCCTGTATCTGTAGCTCAGGAGTGTTCGGGTTCTCAGGAGTATATGTTGACGAGTATTGACATATGGAACATGTTGCTGTGCACGTAGAATCCTTGTCCAAAGTTCTTGGATCACCCATTAGATTGAGTACATCATGCCTAGGATTCGACAATTGCCTGGCCAATGGTGAAATGTGGTAGGAATGACAGGGAATGCTGCTGTCAGTATCAACGTCAAATCTAAAGGAGTCCCTCACACAATCATTGTACACATGTGCATTCTTCTGCGATGACACCACCAGCTCCGTTTCACCATGTTGGCTCACAACGACAAACTCACGGACTTCTCGCTCAGCTTCGGAATTCCCATGAGGATCTTTTGGTAGTGGTAGTCCCACATCGTTTGGAGGGCAATCTTTTGTTGACTCGCTACCAGCTTTGGTCTTCTCTTCGTTGTCAGAAGAGTCAGGAATCGTTCCCATGCTCTTACTCACTTTTTTGAGCTGACTTGAAGAGGCTGTCAGTCCCAATTCTGCATCCACTGGAAAGCGTTTACTTGTATTCTTGCACCCAGCTGTTGTCTTGTCTTCATTATTAGCAGAGTGAGGAGAGGTCCGCGTGATCACTCTCACATCCTTAAGCTGATGTGTTGAGGTCCTATTATCGCTTTCTCCGGAATCGGCTGGACCAAATTCATGCATATGGGACGCGGGGAACCACTCCGGGCTGTCCATGCCGAGGTATCGACGGATCCAAGTGTTCCCGGGGCGTGAAAAGCCCCCATGTGGCTTTGCAGCTGCTCTTCGTTGTTCTAGTGCAATACGTTCTTTCTTTCCCGGTTTACCGACGCAGAAGACACGGACATGTTCCACTCCAGAGTCTTTTCTCTTCCAAACTGTACCAGTGAAGCAATGAATGTCGCGTCTTCTACAGTTCACATCTACAGAAGAAGACTTCTTCCCAAATAACTGTAAAAGCCTCGAAATAACCTTTGCTGAAGGGTTCCTTCTTTTATTTCTTTTCTCCCGGTCACCTGTAACAACCATATCACCAGCTTCCACCATGTCTGCACCTTCCATGCTGGCGCTAGGAGATTTGAACTTCTTAGACTTCCGCAAAACTTGACCGCATGCCTCGTAACTGTGAAGACTTGATTCAGTTACATGTACTGCTTCCACAGGATGATCTTTGAGCCCTGAGGGAGCACCCTGCGGTGATGCGTGTTTTGCTGCTTCCACGAGCTGCGTTCGAGAGTACACATCTTGCAATTCCATCTTCCCGACCTTAGTCCTCTTATTTGCTTTCTCCCTTCCAAATTTATCGCGAAGATAAGACTCGATGAAAGTCATGGAAGTAAGACCCATTCTGTGAGAGTGTTCTACGGTGAGAGTAAACACAGCTAAGAGTGAATACGAGATTCTGGCTAGCAAAATCAGCAATCACAGCAATATATGTGGATGCACACGACATGAACTTGTCCACGGAGGGAAAAACTGCCAGCCCGGGAAATCGGTTAACAATCTGTATCCAAAATGAAACTTACGTTAAGGTTACGCAATCTGGTGATCAAACATCATCAATATTCTGGAACAGAATCTTGGCAGATTTCTAGGTCGGCTTTACATGGAGTCCAAACTTTGCCTGTACAGTTGTCGAAGTTTAAACTTGCGCCTAGACTTACTACACTCAGTCTCAACTGATGGATACACTACCGTTCTTGGGTACCCTCTCACCGACCAGGTGAGTATTTTGAACAGGGGTACAAATGACATTGCGCGGCCAACCAACGCGAAAGGCATGTTAGTCATAACGGATATGTCCTTTGATCTTCATCAGACTTAGTGTTTATTGCATTCTTTAGGTATGATACCATGGATGTTTCTCCGGGTGGACAGCTGATGCCCAATCGAAGAACGTACCTGTAAGTTCGTAGTAGGATAATTTGTCGTTAAGGCACCTCCAGTTGGAAGGCGGTACAGAAAAGAACTCAGTCATCGTTTTAGAATTGCATTTATAGGCGGAAGTTGATAGATAGGATCAAGTCGAACGGGTTTGTAGCCAATTTGAAATTAATTAGAACGTTACGTCCGACTCAAAACTTGTCCAGAGGTAGGTTCATATTGGAGATTAAATTATCATTTGAATCACAAATGAAACAGAGTCCAATTTGAATCGTGCTCAACTTTTCAAAGTGGGGCTTTAGAAAGGTTGCTCGAAAGACTAATTTAAAAGTTCGTAGTGCAAAATTCCACGCGAGAAAGCGAGTGCATCTGCACTTCTTGGAAGACTTCCAGCTCTGTTCTGTACCATTTTTATTTTACTTATAATGAAGATTTTGAGAATTTTGCAGATATTGATCTACATTTCTTTCAGGAAGAAAAGAGGAAGTATCAAAAGAAAATCAAATTGCATCATTTAACTCTACTTCTGGATTGAAACACCACATTGACCCCGGAATAAGCATTGTAGGTTCCGGACCAGATTGTGTTGAAGTGCCACGTACTTTTCAGGTTCACTCTTCCTCGTCGGATAATATACATCTTGTAGTGACTAAAGAGGTGATCGTGTAAACATATCGTTCGCACCTTTCTGTACATTTCATTCTCCCAAATATTGCCCAAACACGCATTACCCCTGGCTTGTCAACTGCTTCACAAGATCACCACTTAAAAGGAACTGGTCAAAAAATGTCATAGCCAACAAGGATGTAGGTCTAAGGATCTAACTTCATTGCTTTTCAAAAGAAGAGTGTCTTAACATCGCTGACCGTCGTATTCTTCCCTGCTTATGAAGAAGTGCCAGATTAATTGGCAAAACAGACCACAATGCAAGTTCATCATAGTTCTCGAAAGGAGAGGATTGCAATATTGCCGCCGTCTTATTCCTACCTCTGAGGAGCAAAGTTACTGTGAAGGATCTCTTGGCAAGAGGAGACCCATTCCCAAAGATTTCTCCCTTATCCGTTGGGACGGGAACTGCTTTACCATAGCGATCACAGCTCCAATGAATTTGATCAAGTATGGTTAAGTACGTTGAATTTTGGAGGGGACCGAAGAATGTTGAGAAGTCTGCATTAGGTGCGATGGGATTGCCAGCAAGCGTTAGATGCCGAATACGGAAGGTGACTCAAGAACATTTGTAATATTTTTGATGTAATGAGGCTGCTCGATCATGATTTCGCTAGTCACAGGGTCATCAAATAATTGGCATAATTGAACTGATGAAAGAAGCCAATGAACGAGGAAATCAAGAGCTCCTAGAAAGAACCTGGTTGTTCATGCCGAATCCTGTCAAAATGGTCTATCAGACACGAAATATCGCCAGGCTTCATGCACAAAACATCGTGACAACATTCATCAGTTTTAACACAAACCATCGCAAGATATATATCCATCACCAGACTCCATCATCCTTGTGCGCATACTGCGAGGGCTCGCAGTGAGGAGTGTGGGTGTTCGTCGAGGACATAGATGAGGCTCTCTACGAAATTTAATACCGATCAGCAATGAAAAGGTAAGCTAAAATTGAGTTTCATTATAAGTGACTTGGATTTGAATTAGCTTTTCATTGCTGGCTTATCCGTTTTTCTTGTTGAGTTACATACAGATACTAAGCACTCTCCAGATACAGATAAAAGCTCTCTCCAGTCGGAGACTCCGAGACCTCAATATGTTGATGTAACCTCACCTGCGAGTAGACAATCGCCTGTAGTTATAGACACGTTTCAGGACCAAGGAAACGAATCTCTTCAATTTTTCCGTTCTCATGCACCACCAACGGGTCGTTTACCTGTGGCTCTTCAGCTGGTTGTTCTACTTTGTTACGTTCTTTATTTCCCAGGTTATCACCACAGAAAATACATAGACCACTTTCACTCCAGGGCGACTTATCTACTGTGACCCACCTGTGAGACAATGAATGTCGCGTCTCCCAGTCTTCACATCTTTGAATGTCGAAGAAGCTTTCTTTACAACTGACTGCAGAATTCTAGAGTAACTGAAAATTACAATCAACTGTAAATAATAAATAACTAGACCACATGAATAACAAACGAAATACATCTCGTTACATCATAGAGACTTTCTCCAACTCCACTTCTTTGAAGTCATGTATATGATATATCTATAAATGATGTCTCTATGAAATCCGTTTCCTGACAGCATCTCGAGATTTCCCAAATCATGTAGGCAACATTCATGATCAATATAATTAATTATTAGCGAGTTACATTAATAAGGATCATACTCAAGTATGTCGGTGAAGAAAATTATTATTATCTCTCTAAATTTTATTTGAAGAAAGTTTAAACGTGTTGGTGACTTACAAGATTGGATCAAAATTGGGATTGGATCTGATACATTCTATGTAGCACGTATTGTATGAATTCCGTGAACAATCTAGAAACATTTTATCTGTAGGATTCATTCGGTAATAGTTCAAATTAAGATTTTCAAGTAAATTATTTTTCATCAAAAATATATAAATATCTATCAAATAGATGAATAAAGGATGAATTCCACACGATTTTTATTCTTAACCATCAAAGAAAAACCCATTTAGTGATATCACCATCCATTTTTTCATTGAAAAAATCTATAGTTTAACACCATCTCAAATTTTCTTTGGAAAACCTAAGCAAGTGAGAATTATTATGGATTCCTTCCTCGGTAGGTTCCAAAGCCATGCTTGTTCCGCGGTAAGCAGTCAACTATTCATAAATCCAATGCCTCCATTCCAAATGTTCTACTACGGTTATCAAGGATTGGCTATCTAAAATTTGGTAGTTTTCATTAGAAAAAAGGTTTTCTTTATCAAAGAGTGAGGTTTATATTAGGTTTGCCAAATTTTTTAACTTATCTATTCGATAAATCTTGAGTGCATTTCCTCATTGACAAATCCAATGTTTAATATGGTACAAAAAAATCAGTATTAAAATCTTAAATATCCAAAATTAAATTATCAAATGTACAACCATGGTGCTAAATGGCAAACCGTGCGAACTAAAATTCCTAACTTGCAGCTCAAATCTCCAATGTCAAAAATAATATTCAAATGTTTAAACTTAAAACTCAAATGTCCAATTTTGCATCCTAAATTTTTTTTAACTAAAATTCATACTCTAATTAAAATTAAACAATAAATAATCAGCTGAGTAGTAATAAAAATTTATTCATAAAAAAATTTTTACTTGTACTTCGTAAAAGCAACAAGGGATTTTTAAATCCAAAAGCTTTCGGGTAAGAAATAAGTTTTCCACTTCTTGGCGAGAAGCCATATTTAAATCTAAACTAAAACTAAAACTCAAGAAAAGAGCAAGTAGCTATGCAACTTGAGGGTATACATGATTAGAGTCAAAAATACATATTCTCTAGATTTCTAGTTCATACAGTAGATAGAGAAGTTCCAATGGAATTGGTTGATATGTAAAAACAAAGCCTTTCTTGACAACGTATCTATAATCGTGTGTATGTTTTAGAAATAAAACAAGACTTTCTTATCATAATACTATAGAGGTTACTTTCTATTTATAAAGAGATGGCAAGCGTACTCCGAGGAGAAAGCATCGAAGTAAGGCAATAAGATACGAAGTAAAAATTGATTACTTACATCTCTAATAGCTGCTTAGAATAATGACACGGAACTGAACCATTGTTCTTGGCTATAAAGTATAACAAGCTATTTTCTGAAGGTATTACAATTAAAAAACTCTAGGAAAGAGGCGTCTCAAAGTTTTTTTCTTTGATATTACCTTAAATTTTCTGTTAACCAAAAATATGCTTTAGATTGTAAAACACCGTCATTACTATGAACACGTAACAAATAGAATAACTTTTAACTATCGCAGCTGCATTATGCACTTGCCTTTGTATGTAACGTATGCATTTGGGTAATACCAGCCAACTACCAAAGTCTACTATAGTTATATGGTTGATCTTGGTCGAATAGTTGTTGCTTGTCAAGACTTGAACTTTTGAAGATAATGGGTGACGGAAATGCTAAAATCTAAGAAATAGTTGTTGGTTCGATTGCAAGGGTTAGAAAAGCATTACAAATTTAAATGGATTTCCTAAAGATTTGTTTTAATTGGTTTAAAATATGTTGGGTTACATCAGTTTCTAGTAGTATGTTTGTGGTTTGAGTTTGCTACAACAAGTTAAGTTAGTAAAAACTTAGTTCAAGGTATTTTCAACTAAATTAGTATGGTCAATAAAAGAATTATCCCATAATTAATTTTTGGTACTGAATGGGACCACTGGTGAATTTGAAATTATTTTTTATTTTAGAGTAGCACTAGTTAAAGAGGATTTCTATTAGGGTTGGACCTTGTAGGGGATTCTATATTCAACTATATTAGATAGGACTTTCATTTGCACTTTGTAGGGTCACCTTGACTTGGTGTCTAGAAGATTTCAAAATAATACCGGCTTCACTTGCAACACAATAGGATGCACATTATTAGTTGTTAGTGGTATTTTGGTTTTTTCAAAATAATTGTAATTATTAAACTCTAGTAAAGCTAAGCAGTTCATTTATTGTCGCCTCTTAACCTCTTGGGCAAAAACCACTTGGGCACAACTACTCCCAGAAGAGGGTAGTGTCACTCTTTGTGGCACACTCAGCAAAAATTAAATCACAAAATAATCAATTTCATTTTAAAATCTAGCCATGATTGCTCTTGAAGGTGATGGTCTGTCCAACTCCAGAGTGTCATTCCATCTCAAAGACTCAATGCTTGCACATGTGTAGTACCTTCCAGGAAGGCACAACTTGCAGGACTGAACTTCTTGCTACTTCTTGTCTAAACTTTTTGACTCTATGATACTGCCTGCACAGTGAGCTTCCCAATCCACTCGTTGCACAAGTTCACTCCTTTGAATCCTTTAGTGCACACCTTGATAAGGGGTGAGTACTTGCTTGGCACTAAGCATTGAAAACCTACAGTGAAATTCCTCTCTTCTAATGTTGCCTAGACATTGAAACAACATGCAAAATGTAGGACATAGAACTTGCAAAGAAGTAAGAGCACTCTTTACTTGAAATCAAAGTCTGCATTACAAAAAGAACAAACACAAGTGCTAGTGGCACTCAGCCTTATATACAAGTCTGGCTCCAAGCCAAAGGGATCAGAATCTTGAGTGAATCCCAAAAAATCCTAATCTAAAGTGTCCATCACTAATCTTACTATCCTAATCCTATCTTTTCCAAATCATTGCAAAATGATAAGGCTCCTACACATGTCAAGGGAGCCCCAGGCGGGATACTTAACGCGTTAGCTACATATCAGACCCCGCTTAATCTATCATAAGTAAACAACCCCAAGTACCTATACAAACCCATGGGCCCTCCTCTTCAAGTATAAACAACTCCAAGTGCAGTACAATTCTGATGGTACTCGTCCTCAACTCTATACAACTTTTGAGTGCCACTTAACTTTGAGAGCACTCCTTTAAAATACATACAATGCTGAGTGCTTGCACGACTGGCCTACTTAGAGTATTCAACTATTGTACAGCTTTGAGTACCTAATCCTTACTAAAGAGTGCTTGTCTTATTGAACGACTTCCTTTCAAGGGAGTGCCTTGGACTGGAACTACTAGGATGAAGGACTCCATTCACCTCTCAAGTATCTAATGAGTTAACATGTTTGGGCTTGATACCTAGCTATCTTTTGCAAGAAGGTCTAGCATACTTATTTTAATTTCTTATCCAAATGCTACTTCAAGTGTAGGGACAAGCTTTTCATGCATGTTGTGCATATATACATTGGTGCACAATATACAATGCTGTCAAGATCACACACTATAGATGCACAACTCACACATAAGTCATACATGGACTCTCAAGTGCCACAAAAATCAGTTTGTTCACATCTCAAATCACACTCAATCAGATAAGTACTTGATTTGTCACTCTACTAACAATTTGTCATTGATTACAATCAAGCCACACCCACTCTAGCTAAGAGACTCCAAGTGGCGCTCATTGGCCTTTTATCCAATCTAACAAAGAACTTGAAAGCTCAACATTAGAGAAGTGAGCTCTTTGGAGCTACACTTCCAAGGTATACCTTTGATTTTGACCTTGATATTCAACCATAATGGTCCCATTGATGGCACACCTAATGGTGCAAATGATGCAAGTGATGGTGGGCCTCACCATGTAATTAGTATCCTGAATAAGAAATCTAACCATCAACAAGTAACCTATGAGCAACTACAAAAATACCTCTAATTACCAACACTACTAGACTAAAGTCCAAGCAATCTAGGAGCAACACTACAAATGGTATGATAATTGTCGTGTATATATACATTGCTACACAATAAACATTGTTGTAAACATCATACACTATAGATACACAACTCACTCATAAGTCATACATGGACTCTCAAGTGCCACAATTGCCCCCTAGTTGGTGGTTAGGTCCCTTTAACTCCAAATAGCCATCTACTCCAACTATATGGTATACCCTATAGTGAGAAAAGATCAAGAGGCCGGGTGCTATCGAACCCCATTTTTAGTCACCTATCTGCAATCTATACCATATCATGGATGAACTAGCCATAGGTCAAGTACATCTAGGACATAACCATTTTCCTTGAGGAACCGCCATGAGAAGGGGAGTCAAACATGCCATATGCCATCTTCTCAAACAACTATCTCACACTAACATAGTAGCAACTCCACTAGAAGAGCCACATAACATACATTGCAAGCCTGCCAATACAAGTGCTAAGCTTGGGTCCATAGAACCAGCAACATTTTGGGAGGTGGCGTGGTGCACAATTTTGCACATGATCCTTCCAAACAACACCAATCATGTCCTTCCAACACAAGGACTCCAGATGGCAAAACCTTGCATACTCCCAAGATGGTGTGGTCCATAAAAACATCAAGGGTTTTCAATGTTGTCTATTGTAGATATACAAAATCACCTACATGAAATCAACTGATCAAGGGTCTTTAACCTCCTCCTTGAATGGTATCATAGCATAAGGTATCCTTATGTGAAGAATGGCCAAGTTCTCAAAGGTCATTTGCATCACTCTCTAAAAGATCTTTACCCATTGAGAACGTGTGCTCATCCATACATCTAGATGATCCAAGTCCAAAACTACAATAGCATCTTGACGAATGTATAGGTAAATTTGGATCTTTTCCATAAAGTAGAAAGTAAGGAGAGAAGGATGCTATGGAGGCTTGCGGGCTGAACCGATAGCCCATGGCCAACCAAGGTAAATGGAGATCCCAATCTCCCAAGTGGCCTCTCTGTAAACCATACATTTACAATCCTCTCTTCACTGTCTGAACCACTCTCTCTCTACTAAGCTATTTGCTTCAAGGTGATCATGGGAGGTAGTACGATGATCAATCAAAGCCTTCTCACATAGGACTTGAAACTCCCCCAAGAACTCTATACCTTAATCAGTCAAAACCTAAACTAGTGCACCAAAATGACTAAGAACCTGATCCAGGAACGAGTAAGTTATCCCTTCACTAGACTTGTTAGGTAGTGCCACCAACTCAATCCACTTAGAGAAGTGCTCCACCATAACCAAAATATACTAATGATGTTTCATAGTCCATGGTAAAGGTCAAAATCCAATAGTAACCCAATCCCAAGATAGGTAATGGGTGTAACTATGGCATAAGAGCATTAAATGATGCTCTAACTTGGTCATAAACCACACATCAGGCAAACAAATTGCTATACATTGGTCTACATACCGCACCACCAATAATGACTTTGGAGTTGTAGTACCAACATTTTTTTGGTTTTGATGAGTTTTAAAGAACAAGTGCATTGTTAAAGCCCAAGGAAGACTAAATGGGAAGGAAACAAGAAGAATTGGGTGGTTGGTATAGACCCAAAGTCAACCTTAGGTCACAATCAAAAGGACTCAAGTTGGATGGATGGAAGTATGGATTTGAAGTCAAAGGACTTTGTATTGGGATGCGCAACCCAATTTGAAGAGCTTGTAACAACTTTTCCTCAAGTTTAGCCAATCAAGAAAGTACGTGTAAAGAAAGAAACTACCTCAAGATCAAGATGACATTGAGAGTGGCAAAAAATAGACATGCAAAATTGGCATGGCAATTGAAGATAGACTAAAGAATGACCAATCAGCAAAACACTATAAGATTGAGACTTTGTCAAGGGAATTCTGAAATGTCATGATGATATCCCATGCCTCTTAATAGTTGTCTTGAAGGAGTTAGAATCTCGGGTCTTGAGGAGGGTTTGATCTTAAGAGACCAAGAGTGAGGTAACACACAATGGCCCCAAAGGGAAGTAAGAAAAGTGCAGTGAGTGTCTTGCAATTCATTGATTCGATGTAGTTGCAAGGATCAAAGTCTTAAACAGACCTTGCATCATATTTTTGGCATGGAATTGGAATTTGAGCTTTCCAAGTTTCATATCAGAAATCACTGCCAGCAATTGCAGAGATAGTCCTAAGGCAGAAGGGAAGAGAGGAAATCTGCCTTCATGGACTTAGTTGGATTGGAGATTAGTCTTGGGGAGAGAAGCAAGGGAAGTAGAAGGAGTCATCTTTTATCAAAAGTGCAATTCTGTAGAAGAAACGGCCAAGGTGAGAATTCTTACAGTAGACCTCGCAGCAAGAACGGGTACAAGGTGAATAGTTATAAGGACCCACTACATAGAAGGATTTTCAATACAATGATAGCTATGTTTAAGCCAAAGTGAACCACCTATGTAATGATGCAGCAATGTTCTTTCACCAAATGTTTACAAGAGAAGCGGTAGATTGGGCAAAGTGTTTGCACCAGCACATAGGGCAGATGATTACCAATTGAAGAATGGATATGCCGCCCCATTACTTTGTACTCTTTGCAGCACACTTCTAATTTGGATTAAACTTACTCAGCATGGAGGAGAGAGGACTGATAGTGTACCACTTTCACCCCAATTTAAGAAGAGAAGCGGATGGAGATGAATAGTATTATATCAAGTGGGTACAAGAAGGCGATGACCACTACCGCAAGAGCAGGAAGGAGCAAATAGTGTAACTGGACATCCCCATGCCAAGAAAGAGAAGTAGACCCAAAGGGAGATGAAGGCTCAATCCATAGCCAATGCCAGGAGTAGTGAAGGAACCATCTTTGGAAGACAAATCAAAAGGAGAAATGGGGTTGAAGTGTCTTCACACTTTGACTTGGGATAGAAGAAGAGTTCACTTTGCAAAGTGGGGATTCAAGTAGTGATAGTGATGGAGAACCCAAAGTGCAGCAATTAAGGGAAGAGGTTGTTAGAAAAGAAGAAAGACAATTCCACAAAGTGATCAACCATATGGATAAAAGAGATGAGCCTTGTCTAGAGTTGCCTGCAGTTGAGTTAGGAGATGGACAAGCACAAGAGGCTGCCTTGGTATTTTTGAGGGCAGCAAGTTCAAAGAGAAGTGCACAAGTTGTAACTGCAAGTATGAGCAAAGTTGAATAAGAGGGAGAAAGCTAAGATAGTATAACATTGAAGGTACAAAGAGCATGTCTTTGAGGTAAAGCACCATCTGAAGAAACACCTACCCAAGACAAAGATGTTGAAGACAATGAAGGAAGATACACCAAAGTCAAATATATATCAAAGATCATTTTTTTCCATTGTTGATGCAACTATAGAGAACAAAAGTGGAGTTGAAGAAGGGTCATCTTGAAGTGAGGAATGAGTGGGAAGTAGTGAAGTACTTGAGTAAAGAAATCTTAGAGTTGAGGAGTAAGCTAACCCAAGGTGAGAAGGAAGCCAAAGAACTTCAGGATGAAGCAGTTCTTTGGAACAAGAATCTTGATACCTTGCAGGAGAACTTCTTGAAGCACAATGAAGAGCTAAAGGAGCAAAAGGCTTTGTCTGAGAAGATGAAGAATGAAGTTATTGATGCAAGGGTAGAAGTCATACACTCAAAGCAATTGCAATAGTGATGGAGCACGAGCTAGAGAGTCCAAGAAAGAGCACAACTGAGAAGGATCAAGCCTATCAACATGAGTTGGCAGATGGACATCAGGAGGAAGATAGATTCTGGAGTTTGATCAGAAGTGTAGAAGTTCAACTAGTCCAGTATGTGGAAGAGAAGGAAGCATTGAAGGCAGAATACAAGGACAAGTTGAAAAAATACCAAAACAAGTTGGAGGAAGAGCAAAGTAAGGAGAAGATAGTTTTGAGTAAGGAGTCAGGTTTAGTGGGAGCAATCATTGTGGAGTTGAAGGTGATGCTGAAGTTAAGTTGGAAGAGGCAAGACTGCATGAACTGAAGTAATGTTTGCAGGAGACTTGGAAGAGGAAGGTGAAGGATATTGACTTGAACAATCTTCTAATATGCTTGAGAAATTGTGTAGATAGAAAGATGTTGAAGGTAGGAGACCATGTTTGTCTCAGATTAGATCTTGTTACATCAGACTTGGATAGACTCTGTAGTGAGATGACGATAAACAAGAAGTACAAAGTTATAAGGGTACTTGTACAAGTGTCTTTAGGTAAGTTGCTTGAGATATTAGGAGAGAGAAGGTTAGGAAATGAGAATGTAGATAGGTTATCTATCATTCCAATTGCAGTTTAGTCTAAATAAATAATAGAAATAGTGGAGGAAGTAGTAGTATTAGGTAGATCCAAAGAAGGAGAAGTTATTGAAGGGACTTCAAGTTTAGAAGCCAAAGTCAAGGTAGACATCGGATTGGAGTCGCAATAGTTTTGAGATTTGAAGAAGCAAATATGAAGAAGTGGTTTGTCATTTTTGATTTGCAGGTTGATAAAGTTTTTAGGAAATGGTATTTTAGTTAGATAATTGTTACTTTGTTACTTTTAGATAATTGTTACTTTGTTACTTTTACTTTTTATTTGACCATTTCTAAGTCATATCTCTATGGAAATGAACTTTACTTACTAATTATCATAAAAGTGATACTTGTTGGGTTGTCACAAGAGTGAGCTATGTGTGCACTCCAAAGTGTCTTAGCTCTTCATGAGCATGACGGACCATCTATGTTCTCTGAGATGGAAGTGGTACTACTTGCACTCTACCATCCTCCCATACACAAAGAAGATGTCTGCACTCCAATCTGAACCATCCACCTTGCTGAAAAACATGATCTCTCTCCTTGGCTCCAATTGTGCCACCTACAACACCAGTGCAAAGATAGTTCATCACTAAGACATCATCATGAATATCTTGTTGAATTGTACTACTATATCCACTCTTTGGATCTATGACCTCAATAACTTGTCTTGTATACATTGAGAGAGGTAACCACCAAAGCCTCAAAAAATATACAAAGAAAGGTAGATGCATGCCAACCTAGCACCATCTCCTCATCTATCTCACCATGCTAACATGCTCCGGTCTGATCTTACTATTGAAACATGGATTTCTACTCAACCCATCTACATCATGGTTCACTACTCTAGGTCTACAAATAAGCATGAAATCATACTCCTATAAAATTAGAGCCCAGCATGCAAGTTTCCCTAAAAGCTTATCGGACTCTTTCAACCACTTTAGTGGCTGATTATTAGTGATGAGAATAAAGGGGTTCCCAAATAGGTAACATCACAAATGTACTATTTCCAATATTGTTGCCAAGCACTCCCCCTCATATGAACTATACTTCACCTCTGGTGAATTGTTGGTGTAACTAGCATAGGCCACCACAAAGTCCTTCCCCTCATCATCATGTTGAGTGAGTCTCACACAATAACACCCATTTATGCATGTGTGTGGTATTGTGATATTTAGTTTGGTATTACAAGTACTTGAGAGATATTATTCATATAAAGATAAAGGATATTTCTACCTTAGTCATGGTTAGCTAAATTTAATCATAGCTAAGATAAATGGGACCTTACTTCAGAGGAAGTGGAAAAGATCTGTGTGGTATCGTGATATTTAGTCTGGTGTTACAAGTACTTGAGACATATTATTCATATAAAGATAAAGGATAGTTTTACCTTAGTGATGATTGGCTTAATTTAGTCATAGCTAAGATAGAAGGAATCGTACTTTAGAGGAAGTGGAAAAGATGAGTACCACTATTTTGGATTCTAACATGTTGACTTGGTTTATTCCTAGGTGTTTGGCTTTGAGGAAAGAGTTGAAAACTCTTGGACCCACAAGCCTTTTTGTTTCAAATTCTTTTAAAAGTCCAAGGATAGCCCATGTAAAGGAATCCTTGACTTAGTGGTTGGGTCAAGATAAGACCATATGCTTAGGAGAATATTCCTATGAATATGGATATTCCTTTAGCTTTTTGACTTTATTTGACTTTTAGCCTAGTAACTTGAGTTACCCTAGTACTTAGTAACTTTGGTGCATAACTAATTCACAAGCATATAAACTAGGGGTGAGGAGGTATCCATCATCCTTTCATTTCTAACTATCTCTCTCTCATTGAGTTCTCTAGTGAGCAATGTCTTGAAGCTTGGAGTGTTAGCCTTGGAGACTCATCTTGGGAACATGGAGGGTCACCAAGAGTGGAAATTGAGGTTATACAAGGTTCTCCAAGGGTTTGAGGTAATTGTAGGGGTGGATTTGAGGAAAAGAGAGTTTACAATAGAATTTGAAGAGAGAGTTGAGAGGATCCAAAAACCTACACCATTTGGAGGAAAGAGTGAGTCTACGTGCTTCTTATGTGGAGAGAAGGGACTCAAGGCAAGTTCCTATCCATTGATCTTTGAGAGCAAGAGATTGAGGGAAAGGAGAGACTTAATTAACTTGGGATTGCATGTTGGACCTTCTTCACCAAGATTGGGAGGGAAGAGATCTAAGACCAAGGAGTTGTCTGAGGTTTGTGGAGTGGAAGGACTTCCAAAAGGACATGAGTGTAATGGAGTAACAGAACTTTTGGAAACTTTGGTGAAGAATCTTGGAGAGCCTCTTACTATAGCTACATGAAAACTATCACCCTTGTCACCTATTTCTCAAGATTGGTGATGGAAATAATCTTTCAACTTATGGATAGACCATCCACAAGGGTTTAATTGATATACACTCTAGGATTTGATGTTGCTATAGAAATATTGGAGTAACTTGAACCTTTTGTGTTCCCTAGGATGGATTAGTCTCAAATGGTGTTAGTCATGTACATATTCTATTACTTATAGAGAGAGAAAAGAAAAGAAACTATTGAGAGTAAAGAGAAAGATAGTGAGGGGCTCAGATAAGGAAACTTCTGGTTTTCTTTGGCAAGGATAGAAAAGATGTGGAAGCCTTTGTGAGAGATTTCAAGAGAGCTTGTATAGGACACAATGAGAGGAAGAAGAATGAGTGGGCCTCATTATTACAAAAATTTTATGAGGATGCAACACTTACATGGTATGAATTGAAATACCAAAAGAGATAGAGGAGAGATGGACAAGAAGAGTTTTGGGAGAGTTTAACTTCAGCATTCATTGAGAAATTTCTCAAGGATGAGAGTTATGAGAGATTGATGAGTGAGGCTACCTTCCTCAAACAAAGAGATGGAGAGAAAGTGAGAGTTTATGTAGAAAGAGTGGAGAAGTTGGGTTCTAGATTGCGCATAGTGTTGAGGAAGGGTGTGGATGATGTGGAGATGACTATGATTGGCATAGGAGCCATGTTCACCAAGAATTTTATAGGAGGGTTCAGACCACATATTAGAAGTAAGGTAAGATATGAGAAACCTTCTTCCAAGGTTGAAGCTATCAAAATTGCAACTCATATGGAAGAGAGTTTGGAAGAGGTTGAGAGTG
Organism: Lunularia cruciata; assembly: GCA_948567375.1. Lineage (NCBI taxonomy): Eukaryota > Viridiplantae > Streptophyta > Marchantiopsida > Lunulariales > Lunulariaceae > Lunularia > Lunularia cruciata. The sequence continues at coordinate 34,769,411 of OX419759.1, read as the reverse complement.
ATTTGGTGATGAAGGAGGTTGTGCATCCTCCTCAAGGTTATGAGTATGGTGGAACTTCTGATATTTTGGTTGTAAGGGTTGCAGCACAAGTTGTATTTTCTCTGATCCTTGCACCTCCACCAAAAGATCCACTACAAACCATCACAAAATAACTTGTAGATCTTAAGATCAATGTAGCCCAACTATGGGAGAAGAGAGAGGTGGATCAGAATGTAGGGAGAGGGCCTAGGAGATATGGAATTTGTTAATATAGAGGAAGCCAACCAACCAACAATTTCAATAATAGAAATTGTTTTAGTTGTGGAGGAAGAGGTCACATCTAAAGGAATTGCCCAAATTCCACTTACCATGGAAGAAGGAGTTATGAGCAAGAAAACAGAAGAAAAGAGGGAGGAATTGAAACCCAAGTGGCTCCTAATCCAAAGAAAGGTAAAAATATATCATCCATAGATGTAGTTTAGAGTAAGTATGAGAGGGAGAGTGCTCAAAATCCAAAGGTCTTAATTTAGAGCTTTTGGCACAAGAGAAGAAGAGAGCTCATTTTGTAGAGGATGTTCACTCTTCTCAAGGATTTACTCCTAGCAAAGATACTCTTATGTCTACTAGGAGCACTCACACCTCAACACCATCAACAACAAAGACTTTAAGGAAGAAGTTGAGGATAGAGGACTTCTTGATCTCAAAGCAACCATGGAACTATAATATGTTGGAAGATGTTGGTAGTCACAAGGCTAACATCACAATGGGCCAATTGATCACTTTGAATCCTACCTTGAGAAAAGATATTAAAGGTGGTTTGAGTTCTATAAGGAGCAAGAGTAAGAAGAAAGTAAAAGCTCCAATATCAATGGGGGTGGTGGATGGCAAACCAGCACCATCGGAGGCTTGTGAATATGCCTTCAAGATTGATATGAATGCATGGTCACAACATCAAGGATCCACTGTTAATGAAGGATTTTCATTGAATGCCATGTTAAAGAGATTGATTAAGAAGTTGGGTATGATACCTTCAAGACCTTCAACATTTGTGGTGAGTATGGCAAACAAGCAACAAGTTGGATAACTATGGGTGATGGATAAGATGGTAGTTCAGTTATGGGAGCTCAAAATCTCATGACTTTCCAAGTCTTGATGGATTCAAGCTATGATTTGCTTCTTGGGTTTGAAGAACCTAGATAAATCATCAAATTGACACTTGAGGAGATAGAGAAGAGGTTATATACCCTCAATATGGTCCAAATGTTACCAAGGAGGAGATGGTGAGATTTGACGAGATTTTTTGCAAGTTCATCCATGTGTTTCTTTCAATTAAAAGGACCTTAAGGAAGTCACCTTGGAGGAGCACAAGATTGAGGTGGAGTCACATGCAAGAAAAGTCTAACAAAAGCAATGTCACATGAGTCCATCAATATCTTTGGTTGTGAAGGGGGAGATTGATAAGCTCAAGGAAGTGAGATTTATTTTTGAAGTGGAGAATTTTGAATGGGTGTCTCCAATTGTGATTGTGAAGAAAAAGAATGGCAAGCTTTGGGTATATGTGGATTACAAGAAGCTCAATGATGTTACTAAGAAAGACTATTACCCTTTGCCATTCATTGATGAGATCTTGGAAGAGATTGTAGGTCATGAGAGGTATAGTTTTGGAGATGGTTATAGTGGGTATAACCAAATCAAGATTGCAGCAGAGCATCAACAACTCACCATATTCACCACACCTTGGAGGACTCATGCTTTCAAGGTCATGCCTTTTGGGTTTTCAATGCTCCAGCCATATTCCAATGGTTCATGAACAAGGTGTTTGAATATTTCATTTGAAAATTTATGAGAGACTTTATTGATGACTTTTTTGTCTATGGGAGTAAGGAGGAGCACTTTGAGCACCTAATCAAGGTCTTAGAATGCTTGGATAAAGCAAATGTATCACTCAACCCAAAGAAGTGCATTTTTGGTTGTGAAGAAGGTTTACATTTGGAGTACATCATCTCCAAGGATGGAATAGAAATTGACCCTTAGAAGGTGAGGAAAATCTCAAACCTTCCATTCCCTTCAAGCTTGACAAAGGTATGCCAATTTTGGGGATGGTTGGGTATTATAGGAAGTTCATCTTCTCATTTTCCAATTTCCTCGTTAGTGAGAAATGGTTTGAGTCTTGGAAGAGTATGATAGAGTTGGGGTTCTTTGTCTTCTTAATCCATGGTGCACTATGTAACAACCCAACAAGTATCACTTTTGTAGTAATCAAGTAAATAGAGTTTGTTCTAATAGAGATACAAGTCAGAAATAGTCAAATACAAAGTAACACATAACGATTCAGTTCTTCTTGGTTGTGTCTTTAATCTCTTAGGTAGAAACCACACCTAGAAGAGAGTAACAAGCATTGATCACAGTCTTGTCACAAATTAACACTCCATAATCACAATACTATCCAATCTTTCCAAACCAATTTCAATTGTGATGATTCAAATTCTCCTAAAGACTACTACTTCACTGCAAAACAACTCCTTCTCAAAATTGCATTCCACCTCTCCATTGAAGGTACAATTTCCTTGATTCAAATTGATTCACATCAAACCCATGTTGCACAATTGCCAAATACTACCAACATTATAAGGCATTGCTTCAATTGTACTTTACTCAAGATCAAACACACAGAATGAAGATCAACATTGCGGAATCCAACATCTAACAAGCACACTAACTTGCACTTAAAATTTCTCCAAACCCTCACAAGCACACATACAAACTTGATACAAAATTAAGCTTAAGCGACAAGCACTGAGAATCAGCACTTTGCTTTGCCTCTCTTCAAAAATTGTGAATATTGAACAACATAACACTACGAATAGATCCTTTAAATACACTGAACACTTTGCAACTAACTAACTAAAATACCATTCTATAACAACTCTACCAACCTATAGATCCAAAATGACAATGCATATCTACCTCTTCAAATCTCAAAATTGTTACTACTCTGATCCAATGTCAACCTCGACTTTGGCTTCCAAACCTGAGGTTCCTTCAAGTATTTCCCTTTATTTGGGTCTATCTAATACTACTCCATCCTCTACTAATTCTATCACTTGTTTATTACAATCTGCAATTGAGATCATGGATAATCTATTTACATTGTTATCTTCTAACACACCTTCTCTAATGTCTTAGGTAACTGATCCAAAGATACCTGCACTCCTACTTCTACTACTTTGCATCAGATTTTCCTTTTGAGATCTTGAATCTCATCTGACCCATGTCTTGCTATATCTAATCTAAGACAAATATTTTCTTCTGCCTCTAACATCTTCCTATCTAATTGATCTCTGCAACTAATTAATAATTTATTCAATTGTACATCCTTTGCTTTCTTCTTCCTTGTCTCCTTCACTAGCAATTTTAATTCATGCAGTCTTGCTTCTTCCAATTGAACCTCACATATTGTCTAGAGCATAACCTTCACTCTCATGACTGCTTCCTTGATTGTCTCATACCTAGGTATTTGCACCTATTCCTTCACTCATGTACTTCATTACTGCCAATTTATCTTTAGTTCTGAGTGATTTTTCTCTCAACTCTTCTCTCTTCTTCTTCAATTGTAAGAACAAGGGACAAACTATTTGTGACAAGTACTCTACCCCATCAAAGGCTCTTGTAGTCTCTGGTTCTTCAGGTTTTGTGCTCCTCACTTCTTCTATTGGAGCTTTACTCCAAAGTCTCAATCTCCTCACTCTTAGGGGCATTTAATCCAAGCTTCCTCCCTCTTCCTCTATTGGGCTTGCTTTGCTTGTTTCCAAACTGGTAGTACAAATACTTGTCTTTGATCTCCTACCCTTTTGAAACTCCAACTTTGGCTTGGCTTTTGGATTCTCTTCTATCTCTATCCTTGGCAATTCCAGATAAAAAATGTCTCCTCCTCCCATGCGGTCAATTGTGGCATGGAACTCTTGTTCTTCTGTGTAAGCATCATCTTCATCTCATTGCTGAACTTCCATTTCATCATCGACTTCCGCTGCTCAACCCTTTGTTTTGAAACATAAGCTCTGGTTCCTCTTCTTCTTCTTCTCTTCTGAGTCTTTTGTCCTATACTCAACTTTACCTTCTCATTCTTTTGCACCTAACAACTCATCAATCACTATGATGTCTTGCCTTGGGTTCACCTTCCTCATCTTTTTGGGCTGGACTAGTGACACACTTTCCTGGGGATGACTTCTCTTCCTTGTCTTTGAAATATTAATAGCTACCTTCATGTGTTGGCCCGTTCTTGCATAGTGCTCATCACTACTTTGGATATATTGGATGTACTGCTGCTCCTCCTCATCCGCTTCTTTTTGTAGATCAAGATGAAAGTGAGATCCCATCTTTCTTTGCTTTGTCTCCATCATCAGGTTCAAACCAAAGTAGAAATGTGTAGCAAATGGCACTAAGTAGTGAAGAGCGGTTTGATCTCTCCAACACCACTCCATCTGCTACATTCTTTGGTAAAAATACTTTGCCCAATTCATCGACACTCCTGCTAACATATGGTGGAAGAACACCGCCTAATGCTCCATTACATATGTGGTGCAATTAGGCTTGAAGAGTGCCAGCATCACCCCAATGATACTTTGACATATTGTGTCTTAATAGGTTTTGACTTTAAACCCATTCTTCATATGTGGCACAATGAAGGAATTGAGGAGTTTGTTAGTCTCCTCCGTAGACTCTTCTTTCCTAAGGAACGTAGACCTAGTTTCCTCACTAGCCTCTCTTCCCAACACCAATCTCCAATCTGGCTTTGTCCATCAAGCCAGATTGCCTTGCTTTCCTTCATTGTAAGGTCACTCCTCACAATCACTTGAAGCTACTTCTACCATCTAACTCAAGTTCTAGTTCCAAGCCAAAAAATTGATCCAAAGTCTATTCAGAATTTCAATCTTGGCTATCATATCTAACCTTCAAATCATTGGATTTCTCACTACAAGTGAGGGACTCTTCTTCACACCCTTCTTTGGCATTGTGTGATCTCTAATACGTGGTAGTTGAAAGATAATTCTACCGTCTACTGGTCTTGAGATCCCAACTCCTTTAGGATTGTTAAACATCAAAATATTGGATGGCTTTTCTACAATCATTCCTTCTAGTTGACTACTCAATGGCTTAGGATACTTGTATTGCATTTTGATATCCCCTCAACAAAGTCTAAATTTTTTAGTTTTTTGTTGTGTGGTCATTCTTCTGTCACTCTTCACTAAAAATCACACCTTCTTCATGAGTTCATCTTCACACTATCAAGCTTAGTCATTTGTGCCTCAGCCATTTTCTTACTTGTACTTTCTTGATTGAAATGTCCAAAGAAAATTTTTACACTGTCCATGCATTGTGTTGATCACCCCAAGGCAAAGTTTCCTTAATTTGGGTTTCTCTGTGACAAGTCTGCTCCAAGTACTTTTATCTTGCCACAAAGTCACTTTACTTGCATTTCAATCCAAAGACACAATTCTCCATCTTTTAATGCCATTCAGGTTCAATACGACTTCATCTATACACTTCTTCAAAATTTAACCAAAAAAATGTGGGTATCACATACCCCTTCTCTCAAATGTGAGCACCCCCGTGAACACCAATAGTGGCATCTTTGTACAAGACCGGGTCCATGGTCCAATAATTTTTTAACTCTCCATCCATTTACTTGAGTGGCAAAGGGATTGCACTCCAGGTCTACCAATTCAATAAAGCTATTATCATAAATGTGCAACACACGGTAGGGCCCCATCCACCTTAAGTGCAGCTTGCCTAGAAAAATATTTAGCGATTGTTGTATAATAGCACCAAATCACCCTCCTAAACAGCAATAGGCTTAATTTGTTTATCATGCATGACCTTTCTCTATTCTTGCACTTCCTTTATGGTTTGCATTTGCATTGTCTCTTTTCTCTTCTAACCACATCAATTGATAGATCCAAAGATCCTAGCTTTCTTCTTTTGACAACCTTTCCTCACACTGTCGGTACTTCAAATTCAACTGGTAGTATGGGATGCAAGCCATATGTTGGGAAGTAAGGTGTTTGTGTGGTGGTGATCTTCTCAGTTGTTTGATATGCCCACAAAGCTACAAGTAACTTTGTGTCCCAATCATAGGCATAATTGACTATCACCTTATTCAAAATTTTGTATCATAATCCATTGGCTTTCTCCATTAGTCCATTCACTTTTGGATTGTAAGGATTTTTCTTCAAATGTTTAATCTGGAAGTACTTGGATAATGCTTCTACCATGGAGTTAAAAAAATGGGTCTCCCAATCACTAACCAATTCTAGAGGAAATTCAAAATGTGAAATGATGTTTTGAAAGAAAAATTCTGCACGTATTTTTGCATCATCTCTTTGAGTTGCCTCGGCTTTAACCATCTTGGTAGCATAATCAGTGCACACAAAGATGTATCTCTTCCTTGTGAATCTGGTCATTGGTTGAATGAGACCCGTAAAATCAATGCCCCATTTCTCATTTCTCAAATGGAGCCAATGGCAGAATTGGTCTCAAAGGCTAATAGGAAGTAGCCGTTGGCTTCCTATTCATTGATAGCCATCACAAATTTATATATAGGAATGAGTGTCCTCATACATTGTAGGCCACCAATACCCCAATGAAAGAATCTTCTTTACAATATTCTTTAGGGCATAGTGTTCTCCCAATGCTTCTAAGTGTAAGGACTCACTTACTCCTCCGACTTCGTATGCCTCTAAGCATCTCCAATGTACTTTTTATTCCCCCATCTTAAATAAAATGTCATGCTTTAGCTGGTATGGTCCCATCTTCTTGAGGAAGACTGCCCTCTACTCCAACATCCAGTCCCTCATGACAATGGCAAGTATGCAGATAGTGATATTCTGTTGCAATCCTCGTACTTTGCACTGCCATCAAATGATATAACTCTTCATCAAGAAATCAATCATCTACTTCCAAGTCTTGGTCTTGATTTTTCAACCTAGATAGGAAGTCCATATTTGAATGAAAAGCTCACTTCCTTACTTGTATAGTGTATGTGAATACTTGTAACAACAAAATCCATCTTGCAATATGCCCAAAAAAATCTGCCTTCTTGACCAAATGTTGCAGAGCATAATGGTCCACATAGAAGACAAACTCATATCTTGATAAATAGTGGCAAAACCTCTTGCACGCATACACCATTTTGCTTCTCTTTTAGTTGTCAAATAGTTCTTTCTTGCATCTGAAAGCTGTTGGTTGGCATAGTAAATTGGGTAATCTTTCTTCTTCTCATCCTTCTAACTTAAGACAACACCAATTGCCATGGATGAAGTATCCACATACACATGAAAAGGGGCATCCCAATTCAGGCCCTCATAATTGGTGCTTCAACTTGTTTCTTCTTCAATTCTTGGAAAGCTTTTTCTTGTTCTGCTTCCCACAAGTAGTCTTTGGACTTCTTTAGAAGCTTTGTTAGAGCAACAAGCACCACATAGTTTGATACAAAGCATCTATAGTACTCAACATATCCCAAGAAGGCCCTCAGCTCTTGAATGTTTTAAGGGGATTCCAAGCTGAGATGACTTTCACCTTCTTCAAATTGACTTCAATACCTTGGCTTGAGACCCGATGCCCTAGAAGAATACCTTTCTTCATTGTGAAGAAGCATTTTCTCCCAGCGTAATCACAAGCCAGAAAATCAACACATTTCAAAAGTTTAGGGAAGGTAATCCAAATGTACCTCTCTCCATCCAAACACACAAAAATCATCAATGAAGATTTCCAAAAATTTGCATAGAAAATCTTTGAAGATACAATTCATCATTTGCTAGAAAGTAGTTGGAGCATTACACAACCCAAAGGGCATCTGATTGTAAGTGAAAGTGCACCAATTGGTAGTGAAGGTGGTTTTGTCCTTATCTTCTTCTTGAATGGATACTTGATTATAGCTTGAAAATCCATTGAGAAAAGTATAGCAAGGATGACCAACTACCTGGTCCAAAATTGTATCAATAAAAGATAAGAGATGATTATCCTTCCTCGTGATTGCATTCACAAAAATCTTGGCACACTCAAATCTTCCCAGTCTTCTTCTTTGGAACAATGAAAATGGGGAAAACCCACTCACTTCTCAAGACTGGAAGGATTATTCCGACCCCTAAGTACTTGTCAAACTCATCTTTCACCAAAAGTGAGTACTTAAGGTTCAGGTGGAATTGTCTTTGCCAAATTGGAACTACACCTTCAACAAGATCAATCCGACAATCTCCAAATTGGCATGGAATAATAGGCATTTGATCAATAGACCAGGCAAATACATTCTTGTACCCTACAGCCAAGGTAGTGTTTCCTATGAACTCCTCCAAAGTGATTGTCTTTGAAATCTTCAAAAAAATTCCTCTAGACAAGACAAAGTTTTGATAGTCATTGGGGTTGATGACTCCTTCAACATGATTGACTTGTGAGTTGGCTTGTATCTCAATCAGGATGAACCTCTGATGGCTATTATGGTAGCGCACCATGGACTAAGAAGGCAAAGAACCCCAACTCCATCATACTCGTCCAAGGCTAACACTCCAAGACTCAAGATATTGCTCACTAAACTCAATGACTCTAATGATTTAACTCAATGAGAGAGAGAAAGTTGCAAATGATAGGATGTTGAGTACCTCTTCACCCCTTGTTTACATAATTATGAAATAGTTACACACCAAAGTTACTAATTACTAGAGTAACTCAAGTTACTAGAATAAAAGTCAAATAAAGTCAAAAAGCTTAAGGAATATCCATACTCATGCTAATATTATCTTAAGCATGTGGTCTTATCTTGACTTGACCACTAAGTCAAGGATTCCTTCACATGGGCTATCCTTGGACCATAGAAGAATCCGAAACAAAAAGGCTTGTGGATCCAAGAGTTCTAAACTCTTTCTCCAAAGCCAAACACCTAAGAATAATACCAAGTCAACACACTAGAATCCAAAATAGTGGTGCTCATCTTTTCTATTTCCTCTAAAGTAAGGTCCACTCTATCTTAGTTATGACTAACTTTAGCTAATCATGACTAATGTAGAACCATCTTTTGCCTTTATATATAAAATACCTCTCAAGTACTTATCACACCAAACTAAATATCACAATAGCACATACATGCATAAATAGGTGTTACAAACTTGGCTTAACCCGAGTCAATTGGTAGTCAAACCCCCTTCTTCCAAATTTTTTTCACCCAAGGCAATGTTGTATGGGTCTACATCTTTGACCTCTAACTTGTAGCACTCCAAGTAATTGATTTGGAATTTGTGTTCAGAGTCGTTTGAAGACAAAGATAATGAATTTTTGGATTCATCTTTGTCTTCTGACAAAGTTGTCTCCCCGAGGTGAGGAACCTTCATCCAACTCACAATCACCAGCTTCTGGTCTTTGGACAAGATGTCCTTCAACCTCAACTTCTGCTAGTACCAATCCACAAGAACTTGGGCAATGTACAACCAATGTCTTTTGATCAATAGATGGTTACCAGTTTTGGTTACTGTTGCAACACAATGTAATTTAATTTGAAGGGCACCCCTCCAATGATTGCAGCGATATTCAACAGCATGCCCAAATGCCCTCTCCTTGTTTGGTCTGCAAACTTTAGAATTTGGTGTGTTGGCTCAAATGTATGATACCGTAACTGGTTTGCAGTATCCTCAGTCATGACATTAGCACCAGAACCCAAATCAATGAGTATCAATGTTATTATGCAACCCGTGATCTCTGTTTCTACTTAAGGAGATCCCAAATCTCCTTGTTCAATATGATAAATTGTTGGCAAGTCCTTCTTGGTCATCGCCCTTACTTTCTTGAGGGCTGAACTTAGTTGTTTCTTTTACAACTTGTTGTCTTCACACAATTGCTTAAATGTTATATTCCCATTTTTGGACACCAGATCTAACACAAAATTATATTGGGGTACTCCCCCAAACTTCATCTTCTTCACCTTCATCTTTGGCTTCAAAGTCTCTCCTTATTCAAATTATACTTCAAGGCGCTTCATGATGGTGACCATAGTATTGGTGGTCTTGACCCGAGGTTCTTTGGGGTTACTCACCTTGGCTTGGATCAGATCCTTTACTTTGGATCTAATGTCCACTAGAAAATTTAGAGGCTTCACCTTTGTATGAGCCTCCAAACTCATTTCCCAAGTTCTTTGTATTGCTTCTTGGATTTCTTTCTGCAAAGCTTTAGCTTTAGATTTTGCTAGAATCTTCTCCTCCTTTGCAAAAAGAATAGCTTTTGGGCATAGTCTGTTCACTTTTCATGAAGACAAAGAAGTGGTACTTGCTTCTTCAAGATCATGCTCCTTCTTACTCAAGCGTGTCTTAACCTTCAAAAATTTGAGGTCTGGTAGCCCTTGAAAAAGTAAACTTATGTGGTTTATCTCCGTAAAGATGGAGTAGGATGTATGGCAGATCCCACCGTTCAGCTATTGCCATGTGAGCAATCTATGTATATGTATATGATTGGCCACATGAATTATGGTCTTGTCCCCTTTGAGGGTTCTTATGTATATAGTTGGTGGAGAGTTGGGTGGAAGGTGTGTTTTAGTGGGAGGAGTCTCAAACAAGAGGAGGACATTGAGAGTGAGAGTTGTAGCAGAGCATGGAGGCCAAGCATTAGAGAGAGCAATTGATTAAGAGGTGTTCCATGCTCTTGATCTACCACTACTGAATCCTTTTCTCATCAGGCTTGAGATTCTACACTGCAATGGCCTACAAGATTGGATGGTGGTATGTTTTGGGGCGGTGTTCATAGAGTCAATGATAGAAAACCTAGATCCTATTGTCCTTCCAGAGCTTACTTATGAGCAAGTATGGGAATTAACAATCTATGTGCTCTTGTAGTTGGAAAATGACTCAATTTTTCTCATGAGCTCAAGATGGAGTTGTGGGGTCTACCTTTTAAAAAGTGAATAGGCTGAATGACAAAATTGCAAGAGATTGGATTCCAAGAGAAAGTGGGGAGTTTTTTGACCATGAAGAGAGTTTGGGGATAGCATTCAAGGAGTAAAGACCACGGTTGGAGAAAGGAGCTGACAGACTATAATTTGAAGACTAGAATCAAGTGATTTGAGTCAATTTTTTGAGAGATATGATAGATTGAGTCAAGGGGGATAATATTCATACCAAGGAGCACAAAATAGATTATTAAGAGAGATTTATGACACATCTTCATGATTTGTCAATTAGGTTGGTGAGTTGATAGAGTGCTTGTAATGATAAGCTCAAGAAATTTTAGATTTTGATCAATCTCAAATTAGATCTGGCCAATTGAATTTGGAGCTTTGGAAAGTGAGGAGTTGGAGATGACATTGTGATCATTTGAAGATTTGGTCACTCCTAAAGTTTTGGTCTGAATCACCTTGTGAAAATTTTTATTATTGTTGATGGTTATGATTTGCACTTTTATGCAAAGTTGTCATATGAATTTCTCAAATAGAAAATTCAAGGTCTTGGATCAAGCATATCGAGGAGGTATGTACAGCTCACAAGTTAGCCCACCTCACGAGTTGATCCATATCTAGGATTTGGGGTTGGATTAGGGTACTAAAATTTACAAAGGTTAAGGAAAGGGCACAAAAATATATTTTGAAAATTTTAATTGACTGTGGGGCCATGGAGAGTGAGAGCTGATGCAACAAACTCTACTAAAAATATTGTTGTCAACTCAAGAGAGCACTTCTATCTTTTATCATGATTGAGTGTCTTTTCTTTTATTTGTGTGTTTATGACTGATTATTTTAGATTTCTGGAGTGTTTGTGAGGATTAAGTGCAATTTTGATCCAGAAATCTAGGGAAAATTGCACAAAACCACCAGCAAACCCTAAATTATGGATTTCAAAATTAGGGCAAAAATTACAAAAAAGTGGCCAAGTTTGAGAGCTTGTTAGGGAAGATGTAGTAGGTAGATTGTGGCTTATTTTATATCGTTGGAAAGCTTATCTCACAGGATTTCCATTGAATTTTATAATATTATAATGCACAATACAAAAAGAAAGTTATATCCATCTGATTTACATAGGATTTCCTTGTCAAGGAGACATAGGATCACTCCACTTGGAGTACAGATTGGGTGAAGGCTGAAGTACAGATTGGAGTTTAGGGTTGATGACAAAGCAAGAGAGCTCTGAAGCTCAATTTTGACAAAAAGCATGGAGAGCTGTTATTGGATTCTTACAATTAGATCTTCTCCGTGCTTGCATGCGTGTTTGTATGCCCAATTGGTTTGGATTGGTGTGCGGGCAGTATGCTTAGGTTCATTCCTTCTAAGAATGTTGTGCCTTTCTCCTTGGTAATGCTGGAAATGATGACAAGTAGACTAGGAGGGCATGTTATGATGACAAGTTAGGTCACCCATTACTACTCTACATGATAGCAAGAATACCAAAACCTAGAGTGAAAGGTTCTATTGGTTGGGATCTATGCACACCCAAAGTAGTAGGGATAGGTTTACCTCCAACCTTTGATCCATAGGCTCCATAGCTAGGTACCATGTGTGTTGTGGTACCCATATTTTTGGTTTTGAGTTGGTTTAAGGGTTTTTTCAAAGAAGAAGTGTATAGTTGAAGGGGAATTGAGCATGAAGGATGGAAGAAAGAAGACTATTTATGTTCTTGTATCAACCCAAAGAACGTTACCATGGGTCAGTAATTATCAATACTTGGATCGGATTTGTCAGATTTCAACCCAAAGTAAGGATACTTTGCCTTGAGGTGACCAACTCAATGCAACAACTTTCCTTTGGGATTGGAAATTCAAGATTGTACTGCACACAAAATGGCTAAGGCACAAGTAGGAGTGATAAGAGAAGTGCATGCAGAAGGTGTGATTTCTTGGTAGATGAGCATCCAAAGAATGACTTATAAATGTCAGACTATAAAGTCAAGTTTTAAATCAAGAAGGAGACAAATGACAAGTGAATTTCCTTTGACTTTGCAAAGTCATCTTGAGGGAGACTAAGGGAGAGAAGTGGTAGTGAGTGAAGTTTTGGTGAATCCAAAGGGATTTAGAATTGCACGCTCAAGGGATGGGAGAATTGTCTTGAAGAAGAGTAGCACAAAGGAAAGTAGAATGAAAGGAATCAAGAAGTGCCCTACACTAGCAGTGAGGAACCCAATTATTTGGGGGTTAGACATTATGGCCCGCATCAAAGTTCTTAGTAAACATTGTATTACTTTCCTTGCATGGAATTGGAGCTTGAGCTTTCCCAATCTCATGGTAGAGATCATGGCCAATAAGTGTGTAGATGTGCCGACAATGGTAGAGAAGAGAGGCAATCCAACTTTATGAATAGAGTTGGATTGGAGGTTGGTGTTAGGAAGAGAGCGTGGGGAAGAGAACAGGGCTACGCTCTTGGGGAAAGGAGAAGTCGTGGAAGAAACCCAAGAAATCAGAAATTTGTTCACCTCAAAGTGTACAAAGAATGGGTACAAGGTGGACACCTATCGGGACCTATTATGGAGAAGTATTGTAAGTGTAATGATGGCATTCTTTAAATTCAACCACACCTCTCACGTTTCAAAGTAGCAAGTGGTGTTCTTCCATAAAATGTTTGCAGGAGAGCCGATCAATTGGGCAAAGTGTTTCTATCAGAGGACACGGTAGATGGTACTGAATTGGAGGAGTTTGACACCACTGCATTACTTCATTCATTTTGCAGTGCATGTTTACCTCAAGTTGAACTTGCTGAGTAGTGATGAGAAGAAGAAGGTTGTATCTCACTTTCATCCTGATCTATGTCAAGAAGCCATACATGACGAGCAACAATATATTTGGCAGTTAAGAAGCAATGACGACCATTATGCAAGAGCGGGACAAAACAGAAAGATGTATGTACTCCTACCAAGAAAGAAAAAAAGAAGTTGATCTGAGGTGGAGAGCTTTCCAATACAGCCTTGTAAGTTAAGAAGGATTGGGCAAAGGGAAGGAAAGCAAAAACCTAAAAGATTGTACATGAAGAAGAGGAGGTCAAATCGGAAGGAGAAGCAAAGTCTACATTGGAGGGGTCAGAGGAAGGAGAAGTGGACTTAACATTGCAGAGTGAAGAATCCAGCAAGGAGAGTGAGGGTGAAGCTGAGGTGCAAAAAGTTCAAGAGAATGTGACTTTCTCGTAGGAAGAAATTGAGTAGTAGGAGGAAGGAGAAAGGATTGTGGCTGAGCTAAGGCAAGAAGGAGAAAGTTCAAAGGCTATCTCATAGGGATTGTTTGGTCTTGAGAGTGCACCGGGCACATGGCTGCTTGTGCTCAATTTGTTCTTATTGTTAATGCCTCAAAGTTTCCCGTAGTCTAACACTCTCTCTCTATTCTTGGATTGTTAGAAAACTCCTTTTGCTAGAGCATGTTGTTTTCAATTGCTCCCAAGGTTGGTTCTCCCTGAAGGTTTTGTGATTATCCTTGACCTTAAAAGAACTCGTCTATTCTACGGAGTTTGGTTTTATAGGTTTCTACCCTTGTCTATTTAATATTATAGTTTCCTGTTAAGTTCAGCCTATGGTTCTGGATTGGGTGGCTCACAGAGCTAGATCTATGAGCCAGCCTGTCTCTCACTTAGGATGAATCTCTTATGGCTATTATGGTAGCGCACCATGGACTAAAAAGGCAAAGAACCCTAACTCCAGCCTCCTCCTCCAAGCCTACTCAAGACATTGCTCACTAAAGAACTCAATGAGTGAGAAATAGTTGCAAATGAAAGGATGATGAGTACTTCCTCACCCCTGTTTATATACTTGTGAAATAGTTATGCACCAAAGTTACTAATTACTAGAGTTACTCAAGTTACTAGGCTAAAAGTCAAGTAAAGTCAAAAAGTAAAAAGGAATATCCATCCACATTGGCATATTCCACTAAGCATGTGATCTTATCTTGACCCAACCACTAAGTCAAGGATTCCTATACATGGGCTAGCCTTGGACTATAGAAGAATCCAAAACAAAAAGGCTCGCGGGCCCAAGAGTTCTCAACTCTTTCCTCTAAGCCAAACACCTAGGAATAATACCAAGTCAACACACTAGAATCCAAAAGAATGATGCTCATCTTTTTGACTTCCTCTAAAGTAAGGTCCCCTCTATCTTAGCTATGACTAAATTTAGCTAATCATGACAAATGTAGAACCGTCCTTTATCTCTATATAAATAACTAGACCGAGACTCATCATTCAAAGGAATATGAAACTGTGGAGTTCACAAGCCTTGGACCAGCCAAATAATTCTATTCTACACAATGCCTGCCCTAAGCTTTCCAACAAATCATCTACTCAACCAAAGCACTTCACATATATTCTGTCCAACAACAGTCAAGGCAACTCACCCTCCAAACCTCTTTGTTCTCCTATGCCACTGTTTTGTAGATAAGACTCACTCTATTTAGTCAGGTCTGCCAACTTTGAATCTTTTCTTTTCCCTTGCTTCAGATGAGTTGAGGCACTTTGAAATTCTCCTCCTTTCCTCTCAAAGTTTTACTCCTTTGTGCAGTTTCATGTCAAGCCTTAATTCCTTCTGCCACTTTGTTTCCCTGCGAGACCTTCAGTGTCTCCTTTGAGTAATCTCTTCTTCCTTGCCAAGACTTCCAAGACTTGCACAGTCTTCTCCTGTCCTTCTAAACATCCTCTTCCTGCAGCCTCCTTGCTCAGGTCTCCACCTTTGATTGTCCCTCCCACTCTAGATTCTGTACAAACCCTACACACTCAATTTCTCTCTCCTGTATCCAGACTTCCCAAATCCTGCACATTCACACTAATCCTTTGAGAATATTTTCTTTCAGCCTTACCTCTCTCCCCCTCTCTCCCCTATCTAGCTCCTATCGCTTCCTGTTCAGCCACTCTTCACATTCAAGAGAACTCCTTCTCTAACATATTTCTCTCTCTTACATTTGAGCTGAACTCTTCCTTGTCCAGCTCCTATTACTTCTAACACTCTCTCGAGCAAACCCTCATTCATTCAAAAATACTTCCATGTTCAGCCTTCTCCTTTGTGAATTCTCTCTTGTCCACACTCTCAACAGCCTTCTCCACATTTGAAATTGCTCCCCTATCAACACTCCCATAGCAAACCCTCATACATTCAAAAATACTTCCCCGTCTAGCCTTCTTCTTTGTGGGTTCTCTCTTGTCCACACTCTCAACAGCCTTCTTCACATTCAAAATTGCTCCCCTATCAACACTTCCATGGCAAACCCTCATACATTTGAAAATAATTCCCTGTCCAGCCTTCTCCTTTGTGAGTTCTCTCATGTCCACACTCTCAACAGCCTTCTCCACATTCAAAATTGCCCCCTTGTCACCACTCCCACAGTAGACCCTCCACATTCGAAAATTATTTCCTCTCCAACCTGTTCACAGCAAACACTCTCCACAGCCAAAACCCTTACATTCAAAATTGTTTCCTCTATCCAGTCTCTCCTTTGTGAGGATACTCCACTGCCACATTCTCAACAGCAGACCCTCTGCATTTGAAAATTGTTTTCTCTCCAGCCTCTTCACAGCAAACACTCTCCACAGCCAAAACCCCTACATTCAAAATTTTTTCCTCTATCCAGTGTCTTCACAACAAACACTCTCCACAGCCAAAATCCCTTCATTCAAAATTGTGTCCCTTATGAACACTCCTCATCCTTCAGCCATTTGAGAAAATCCCTCACACTCTATTTTCATCTTCTTGAGAATTTCTGCCTTGTCACTCTTCAACAAGCCCTACATCCTGCAAAAATTCTTCCCCTGTCCACACTCTCATAGCAAACCCTCATACCTTTGAAAAAGTTTCCCTGTCAAGCCTTCTCCTTTGTGAGTTCTCTCCTGTCCACACTCTCAACAGCACTCTCCACATTCAAAATTGCTTCCCTTTTCAACACTCCCACAACAAAACTCTCATCCTTCAGCCATTCGAGAAAAAAACCCTCACTTTGTTTTCACTTTCCTGAGAATTTCTGCCTTGTCCACTCTTCAGCAAGCCCTATCTCCTGCAAAAATTCTTCCCCTATCCACACTCTCATAGCAAACCCCCATGCCTTCAAAAATAATTCCTTGTCCAGCCTTCTCTATCAAACCTCCTCTCCCTCCTGTCTCCTATTTCCTTCTAACTCTTTTGCTTTACCACTAAAAAAAATGAAAAAATACTCCTGAGGCCCCAGCAACATAAAACAAAAATCTTGAGTTGGTGTAACAAAAAGAAAGTCCCAAGCTCATGCATCATTTTTTGAACCCCCCAAGCTCTTGAAACATAAAATAACTTTTGAGCTTACCCAACTCTCAAAACTTCCCCAAGCTTATGGCAACTCAAACTATTTCCGGGCTTTACAATAATATAGTAAATATCTCTCACGACAAGGTAGCATAATAAAACAACTCTCGAGACAAATTGACATAAAATATGAGTTCATTACAATAGGAATAAGAGAAGAAAAACTTTCACACCAAAAGCATCAAGGGTACGCATGGGCTATTTTCTTGACAATAGTGGCACATCACATCATCAATTTGGATGACGACAAAAGTTCAGATGATGATGTATTGTTGAAAATACAAAGATCCTGACTTTGTAGTAAAGCATTGGATTTAGAAGACAAGAGCAAGACTGATGAGATCCTTGAAGAAAAGGTAGAAGAGGAAGAAAGGTGTGAAGGAGTAGAGTACGTTCAAAATGTTGTATGTCTGTTGTTGCTACAAATGGAGAAGAAGAAGAAGGAGATACAAAGAAGGCATCCAAATGTGCAAAATGTATTGCATGTGTTGGAGAGATTAGAATTTGAGAGTCTGAAGATGAAAGAGAGTATGATCAGAGGAGAGGAAGAAAATAAGTGCTGCAAGTAGATAAAGCATTGCAAAAGAAGATAAATGAAAATCTGCAAGAGAAGTTTGAAAAGCAAGGAAGAGAGTGAGGAATGAAAGTGAAGGAAGTCACACAAGAGAGACTTTGAGTAGAAAAGTTACAAGCCAAAGTAAAGTTAAAGCAAGACAATAGAAGGGAATTGGTTGAAGCTAAGGAGGAGGAGTTCAATACATTCTGACAGAAAGTAGAAGAGAAGACCACAGCCTGGCAATGGGAACTAACCAAGCACCATCAAGAGGAAGGTAGGCGGAGAGATCTTGTGAAGACATTAGAGGTGAAGATTGACCAATATGTGAAGGAGTTGGAGGATCACACAGCGGAGTCTGAAGAGGAGTTGAAAATGAGTAGAGTGGTGATGGAGGAGGAGAGACAAAAGAAGCAATCAACATAATCTGTGGAAGAAGTGATTGTAGAGAGGAAGTGGAGGTTAACCACTGAAGCCAAAGTAAGAACGGAGGAATTGAGGTTACACAAGTTACAATTGCTTGTGCAAGAGACAAGGGGTGAGCATGAAAAAGGACAAGGACTTGAATGCCTTGTTAATCAGTCTTGGAACTCGGATAAATAGAAGATGCTAGATGTAGAGAATAACATTTTTATTAGGTTGGGTTTGGTTAAAATGGAATTGGAAAATCTTTGGAATACTATATATATCAAACCCAAATTAAGAGAGGTAGGAGTGTAGGTGTCCTTGGATTTGTCATTTGAGACTTTAGAGAAGAGTGGGTTGTGTGATAAGGAGGTAGATAAGTTACCCATACCTTTAATTGCAGATCAGAGTGAAGACATGTCAGAATTTGTAAAGGAGTTGGAAGTTGTAGAACCCAAAGTACATAAGGTGAAGGGATTTTCCTCAAGTTTGGAAGCCAAAGTAGAACTAGACATTGGATTGGATTAGGAACAGTTTTGAGATATGAGGAGGTAGATATGAAGAGGTGCATTGTTATTTTAGATCTATAAGTTGGTAGAGTTTTTAGAAATCAGTTTAGGAAGTTAGATAACTATTGAATGACTTTGCCTATTTAAAGGTGGCATTCACAGTGTGATGTTGTTTAGTGTTCATTATTCCTAAAAATAGATGTTGTGAAGTGTTGTGAAGTAGTACTCATTGCTTGAGCTTAATTTGAGTGTCAATTCTATGTGTGTTTGTGAGTGTTGGGAGAAATTCAAAGTGCAATTTTGAGTGTTAGATGTTGGATTCTACATCTTGGATTCCATTTTGTGTGTTTGATCTTGAGTGGATAGTAATCAAAGCAATGCCTTGATAGATCTAAGAGAAATTTGTAGTGTTGGTAGTATTCTACAATTATGAGTGCAGTGCTGAGTTGATATGAAACAATTTTGATCAAGTAAGTTCTGCCTTCAGTGGAGGAATGGAACACAATTGTGAGGCAAAGTTGTTTTACAATGAAGTAGCCATTTTTGGGAGGGACTAAATCATCACAATCAAGATTTGTTTGGATAGAATTTGATGGAGTTGTGATTATGGAGTAATAATTGTGACAAGATTGTGATCAATGCTTGTTACTGTCATCTAGGTGTAGTTTCTACCAGAGAGATTAAAGATATAACCAAGAAGAAATGTTTTTTACTATTTGACTTTGTATCTGACCAATTTTGAATTGTATCTCTCTGATGCAATTTCCAAACTTTACTTACCTGATTACCACAAAAGTGATATTTGCTAGGTTATCACATGTGTTCCCATAGAGAGAAAGGAAAAGTATGACAATAGATCAAGCACTCTATTTTGGCATGGCCTGATCTGCCACACACAGTGCACAATACATTTGGCCGGCCAAATGAAGGAGGCTTTCTTTGGTCCTTTGCCCCAATCATCTAGATCTTGAAATCTGCAAACTCTTTAATAAGAGTCTTCATCTCATTGTTTGCGCTATATACACTCTTGGTTAGGAGTGTCAATGGCTTTGTTCCCCCTTGTCTTCGTATCCTTCTTGGCTTAGAATCTTCTTCAAATTTCAAAGAAGAACTTGAAGATGTGGAAGATTCCTCTAAAGAAGAGGATGTACTATGAGAAGCTCTTTTTCTAGGCTTGTTGCCTTTCTTCTCCTGATTTCTTTGGTTTCTGGAAGAATGAGAGTGGGTTGGGCAATATGTTTGAGTACTTTATCTAGGGAAGTTACATTCCTCTCCCTAGCAAAGATCCGGATCTTTGGTGACAAAACTCCAGGGAACCAAGTAATGGATTGGGCATAAGAAAAACCCACCACACCCAATTGCTTTGGGACTTGGTTCAATAGGGCCATGAATTGCTCTGAGTAGTCTCTCAACTTCTCTTTCTTCCCTCAAGACACTTTGTGTTATAATCTACTTCATATAATTATTCTAGGAAGCCATTTTGCAGGTACAACCAATTCATTGGTCTAAACCCCTTTTGGGTAATATGCGTGCACCAGCTTTGAGCTTTCTTTTGGAGCAGACTTGGAAAAATACACAGGTGATCCATAGAGTCATGTTCCTTGTTGGCAAAGGAAATGACCTTAGATTCTTTGATGAATTCATCAAGATCTTCATATTGTTTTGACCCCTTATACTTATGATAGATGTATTGGGTGACAAGTAACAAAGTTTGTGGTACCCACATTTTTCATTTTGGACGAGTTTTGAAGAAGAAGTGCCTTGCTGAAACCAAATTGAAACCAAATTGAAACCAAATATGTGTTTTGATCAAGCTCAAGGGAGTCGACTTCATATAAGAGGAAGAATGATTTGGATTGGATCAAACCCGAAGAAGCTTACTTCATGTCAGAGGAGGGAAAAACTCGGATCAGGCGCTGAAGGAGGGCAAACCCGAAGGAGGAATGAAGGTTACAAGTCAGGTTACTGCGGGGACCATATCTCAATGACCACAAGTCCAAATCAAGCATGCTATATCTTGTTGGAAGCGTCTTGTTCAGAGCTTTCCGTTGCAACCAAAGTCGCAAAGTGTAGTGATCTATAGAAGAAGTTACAAGCATTTGAAGTTTTGGGAGTAGATGTACAAAGTAGTTTGGTGTCTTCGGGTCAATGTAACTTTGGACTTTGTACTTCTAACTTCGGGTTTACATGACTTTGGGTCATGAGACTTCACCTCAAGACTAAGATTACCAACTAAATCCAAGGTAGCTGGACCTCAGAGTGCAGTGAAGGTGACTTCGGGAATTTTACAAGAAGCATTAGAGGAAGTTAGAGTAAGGAAAGAAGATATTTAGGATACCCATGACTTATCTTATCTTCTGATTGAAGATAAGATAGAATTAGAGGAGAAGTAGCAGTAGTGAATAAACCCATAGTGCAAGATCAGACAGTAAGTGTCTTCGGGTCAATAACATGAGTGATTAGGGGAAAGTGGGTTACAAATTGAAGGTGTAGATAGTGTATTCATGCTTTCAATTATAATTCTTGATGATGACACAATAAAATTAGTAAAGTAATTGATAGTAGTTAAATCTGAAGTAATCTGAAGTAAGAGAGATAGGAGTGCAGGTGTCTTTGGATTTGACATTTGACACTTTAGAGAAGAGTGGGTCGGGAGATAGAGATTTAGAAGGATTACTTGTGATAGGAATTGTAGATCAGGAATGAAGAGCGTTAGAATTAGCGGAGGAATTAGGAGTTATGAAACCCGAGGACGGAATATTAGGAAGTAAAGTTACTTCGGGTTTGGGTTTGAAAGCCAAAGAAGAAGTAGATATCGGATCGGATTAGTAACCGATTTGAGATTTGAATAGATAGATGTGAAGAGATGCATTGTCATTTCGGATCTGTAGGTTTGTAGAGTCATTAGGAAGAGGTGCAATAGGAAGATAACTGTCAATTGCTTCACTATTTAAGACTGGCATTTGCAGTTTTATGTTGTTCCGTGCTCATAATTTTGAGAATAGATAAAGCGAAGTGTTGTGAAGTAGTGCTCGTCGCTTGAGCTTGATTTTGAGTATCAGCTTTGCAATTGTGTTTATGAGTGTGTGGAGAAATTTGAAGTGCAAGTCAGTGTGTTTGTTGGCTGTTGGATTCCGCAACCCTGATCTTCATTCTTTGTGTTTGATCTTAAGTGAAGTGCAATTGGAGCAATGCCTTGACAGATCTGAGAGGAATTGTAGTGTTGGTAGAATTCTACATTTGTGATTATAGTGCGAGGTTGATGTGAAGCAATTTTGATCAAGGAAGTTGTGCCTTCAGTGGAGGGGTGGAACACAATTCTGAGGCAAAGTCACTTTGCAGTGACGTGCTATTTTTGGGAGAGCCTGAATCATCACAATCAAGATTGCTTGGAAAGAATTGATGGAGTTGTGATTAAGGAGTGTGAATTCGTGACAAGACTGCGAGTTAGTGCTTGTCACTCTCTTCTGGGTGTGGTTTCTACCTGAGAGATTAAAGATGCAACCAAGAAGAACTGCAAGTGTTACTGTGACTTTGTATTTGACCAATTCTGACTCGTATCTCTACGGGAACAAACTTTACTTACCCGATTACCACAAAAGTGATATTTGTCGGGTTGTCACAAAGTCATTCTTTGGCTTTATGGAAAAAAATTGCGGTAAGATTGAACTTGATCACCCTAAGGAACTGGTTGGTGTTGACATCATGTTGTCAGCCCAAGGGTTCCAATTTTTCAAGTTCAAAGTTGGGTCTTTGTCAAAAAATTCTTCTTCTTTGGTTATGTCAACTTCAACCCAAGCCAGAGGAAGAGGTTCAACACCCTCAGAATGCTCTTCAAGATTCTTTCAAACCAACCAAGGAATTGTATGTAAGAGGTGTTGATACTCTTATTCCGTTAAGATTCATGTTGTCTTCTCACAAATAAATTCTTTTATAAGCCCTAAATTCTTTTCAACTCCCTTGATAGCTTTAGAGGAAGTCAATGTATTGGGTTGCAATGAATATGTTTGTCCATTGGCATCTTTCTTTCTTCTTGGAATTTGGAGACGTGAAGTATCCTTGCCACCCAACTTCACGTTTCTTTTGTTTGAGTTCTTGCAAGGCTTCTTGGACTTTGTAAAGAAGTTGTGGATCTAATGCCTCCTTTTTAGATGCTTCACTTGTGGTTGGGCTCCTTTGGCGTTCTTCTTCTTCATTTATGTGCTCTCTCCTCTTGTTTTCCTCTTAATGCAGACATTCATATTGATTGTGATATTTGTGTGAGACTTGGCTTTGTATTCTTCCACTTCCAAGATTTGTATCCCTGGCATCAGTGCCAAAAATCACGTAATAACCCGACAAGTATCTCTTTTGCAATAATCATGTAAATAGAGCTCATTCCCATAGAGATACAAGTTAGAAATGTTCAAATACAAATTACACTAAACAATTCAGTTCTTCTTGGTTGCATCTTTAATCTCTTAGTAGAAATGTAACAACTTGGCAAGTATCACTTTTGCAGTAGGTAAGTAAAGTTCATTCCCATAGAGATACAATTCAGAATTGGTCAAATACAAAGCAAACAGTAACAAGTAGTTCTTCTTGGTTGCATCTTTAATCTCTCAGGTAGAAACCACACCCAGAGGAGAGTAACAAGCACTGATTTGCAGACTCATCACAAGTTAACATTCATTGATCACAACTTCATCAAATACTTTTCCAAACAATTCTTGATTGTGATGATTCAGTCTCTCTTCCAAAAATGGCACTCACTGCCTCTTTGCCTCAAAATTGTGTTCCATCCCTCCACTGAAGGCACAACTTCCTCAATCAATTTTGCTTCACATCAACACTGCGCTGCACTCACAACTATAGAATACTACCAACATTACAATTCCTCTAAGATCCGTCAAGGCATTGCTCTGATTGCACTTCCCTCAGGATCAAACACATAGAATGAAGATCAAAGCTGCGGAATCCAACATCTAACACACACACACTAACTTGCACTTTAGAATTCTCCACACACTCATAAACAAAAATACAATGTTGATACTTGGAATTAAGCTCAAGCAACGAGCAGTGCTTCACAACACTTTGCTTTATCTATTCTCAAAATTATGAGTATTGAACAACAACACACTATGAATGCCCCTTTTAAATAGTAGAGCAATCGACAGATGCTTACAACTATACTATTCTAGAACAAATTTACAAACCTTTAGATCCAAAATGCCAATGCTCCTCTTCATATTTGCCTCTTCAAATCTCAATCTATTTCTAATCCAAGCCAATGTTAACTTTGACTTTGGCTTCCAAACCCGATGTTCCTTCAAGAATTTCTCCATCTTTGGATCTACTCAATTCTACTCCTAATTCTTTTATTTCTATGATTTCTTCACTACAACCTACAATTGAGGCCATGGGTAATCTTGTTAACTCTTTAGCTCTTGACCCATTCTTCTCTAAGGTCTCAAGTGACAACTCTGAAGACACTTGAACTCCTACTTCACTTACTTCAAGTCCTCTAACTAAGTGCACTTCACTACAAATTTTATTCAACTCTATCCTAAAAAGATTTAATCTGAGACACATTATCTCCTACTTCTAACATTTTCATATCTACTCATTCTCATAGACAAATTAAAAAATTATTCACCTCAGTGTTCTTTGCCTTCCTCTTCTGTGTCTCTTGCACCAACAACTTCAACTTGGCAACCTAGCTTCTTCCAATTTGTGGTGCCCATATTCTTTTTTCTATTTATTAGCATTAGGGAGAAGAAGTAAACAAAGAAAGCTGAATTGCAAAAGAAGGAATGGACGAGAGTGACTTCGGAGGAAATCCAAAGAAGTCAAGATCGGATCCAATGATGGAGGTACGCAAGAGAGAGGTATGAAGAAAGAAGTCCAAAGAGCATCGTCTTTGGATTGGGAAGCAAAGGCCGCTACAAAGACCGTCTAACAACCTTGGCACGTAGCAAGAAAGTACACTTCAAGAAATGGTGGAGGCAGAAGAAGCATGTCTTGATAGTGACAGGACAGCAACATGCAGAAGAAGAGGAAGTCAATTTTGAAATCGACTAAAGAATGATTGCAATTTGGGGTAATATAAAATTGCAATTGCGCAAGGACAAGTTGAATATGCCAAGTAGATTTCCAATCCCTCTCAATAGTCATCCTACAGTAATGCATGTAGCAAGGATCAAAGTCTTGAACAGACTTTGTATTACCTTTTTAGCATGGAATTGGAATTTCAGTTTCCCACGAGTCATGGCAAAGATAGCTGCCAACAATTGTGAGGAAGGCTCCGAAGTCGAGGGGAAGAGAAGAAATCCGGCTCAATGGACTGAGTCAAATTGGGGATTAGTGTTGGGGAAGGAAGCAAGAGAACCAATGGGTATCACCTTCTATCGGAAGTGTGATGTTGCAGAGGAGACTACGGAGATCCAAATTTTGTTCTTTGCTCCGTGTACAACAAATGGTTACAAGGTGGAGTCCTATCGGACCCAATTAAATGAAGTATTGTGTGGACGATAATGGCCATGTTCAAACCAAAACAA
This sequence comes from Lunularia cruciata, assembly GCA_948567375.1. NCBI lineage: Eukaryota > Viridiplantae > Streptophyta > Marchantiopsida > Lunulariales > Lunulariaceae > Lunularia > Lunularia cruciata. The sequence continues at coordinate 34,744,165 of OX419759.1, read as the reverse complement.
ATGACTTACGTGAACATGCAACATGCGGTCTTTTTCCACCAGATGTTTGTGGGAGTGAAGGTGAACTGGGTGAAGTGTTTTCACCAATGAACAATAAGGATGGTGGTCAATTGGAGGACAAGTACACCTCCACATTATTTTGCACCGTTTGCAACACACTTCTACTATGGGTTGAACTTGCTGACAGTAGAGGAGAGGCATTGCATGGTGTCGCATTTCCATCCTGATTTGAGATGGGAAGCGGATGAAGAAGAGCAACAATATATGAAACACCTGTGAGCTTGTGGTGATCACTTCTTGAGGACGGGACAATGGAAGATGGAAGGAGTCACAAGTCCAAAGAAGAAGAAGCATAGTAAATCCAAAGACGCAAGGTCACCTCTAGCATAAAGGAAGACCCAAAGACTGGTTTTGTAGAGTAAGAAGATGGTGAGAGAAGCATCATCAGAAACCAAGTCTGAAGGGGAGACAGAGTCTTGAGGAGAGGACTCAAAAGAAGACAAACTCACTTTACAAAGTGAGGAATCCGGAAGTGAGAGTGAGGAGGAACTCGAGGTTCAGCAATTGGTTGGAGTGAGTGAGGCTTGTCATGTGATGATTGACACTGTACCAAGAAAGAAGAATCATTGCATAGCCCTGGTTGAGGAAGAGAAGGGAGCTGAAAGACAGAAGGAGTACCCTGCAGGGCCAAGTTCAGTAGGTAAGGAAGAAGAAAGCTTAGAAGCAGTGTCTCTAAAGATAAGAAGATCACGACTTTGGTAGAAGGAGCCGATAGAAGAGGTGAAGTATGAAGATAGGGCCAAAGACAAAGAGAAATTTGGCAAAATATAGTATCTATCGAAGGTTGTCACTCCATTGTTGGAACTATTGAAAGAGCACCAGAAGGTAATTCACCAAGATTGTATAAAGGTGACAAATGAGTTGCAAGTGGTGAAGTATCTGCTGGTTGAAGTGAAGGGGTTGTAGGAACAAGTAGTCCAAAGAGATGAGGAAGTTGAAGAACTTTGGGTGGATGCAGTCTTGAAGAAGAAGACTTTTGAGAAGTTGCAAGACAGTTTTGAGTCAAGAGGTAAGGAACTGCAAAAGCAAGCCAAAGAATTGAAAGAGCAGGCAATGTTGATGACAAAGATGAAAGAGGAGGTCAGTGATGTGGTCATTGAGAGTATCCATGTGAAGGTGATGGCCACAATAATGGAGCAAGAGTTGGAAAGCTTGAGGAAGAGTGCAGCCGGGAAGGATCAAGCATGGCAGAGAGAGTTGGCCGTCAGGCATCAAGAAGAAGAAAGATTGCACGAGTTGATACAAAGTGCTGAGTTATAGAGTTCACAATATGTGGAGGAGAAGAAGATGCTCACTGCTGAGTACAAAGATGAGTTTAAGATGTACCGTGAAGAGTTGAAGGTAGAGCAATCTCAAGGTTATGAGTCAAAATCAGTAGGAGAGGTTGCGGGAAAGTTACAAGCAATCTTGAGCACAGAGGCGGAAGGTAGATTGGAAGCAGCACGTCTACATGAGTTAAAGTTGCTTGTGCATGAAACTTGGAAGAGAAAAGCCAAAGATGTGGATATGAACACTTTGTTGATCCAATAAAGGGAGCGAGTAGATTGCAAGATGTTAGAAGTAGGAGACAATGTCAATCTCAGATCAGATTTAGTCAAGTCAAAGTTAGAGCAAATCAGGAATATGACAGCGGAGAGGTAGTCCGATGTTGTAGAAGTAGGAATTCAGGTGTCTTTGAACTTGTTATTGGAGACATTTGAGAAGAGTGGGTTGGGAGATAAAGAAGTAGATGAATTACCCATGAACTCAATTGTAGATTGTAGAGAAGAGATAGAAGAAATAGTGAAGGATTTGGTAGAATCAGATATACCCAAAGAAGGAGAAGTAGTAGGAAGATCATCAAGTTTGAAAGCCGATGATGAGGTAGACATTGGATAAGGATAGAAACAAATTTGAGATTTGAAGAGGCAGATATGAAGGGTTGCATTGTTAGTTTGGATCTGTAGGTAAGAAGAGTTGTTGTAGAATGGTATTTTGTTAGAATTGTTGTTTGCTTCACTATTTAAGAGTATTCATATTTCTGAAGATAGATAAAGTGAAGTGTTGTTTTTAGTGCTTGTTGCTTTAGCTTGATTCCAAGTATCAACATTGTGTCTATGTTTGTGAGTGCTGGGAGAATTTTGAAGTGCAAGTCAATGTGTCTATGGATGTTGGATTTTGCAGCCTTGATCTTCATTCTGTGTGTGTGATCCTGAGTGAAGTGCAATCGGAGCAATGCCTTGACAGATTTGAGAGGAATTGTAGTGTTGGTAGTATTCTACATTTGTAAGTGCAGCGCAGTGTTGTTATGAAACAATTTTGATTGAGGAAGTTGTGCCTTCAATGGGGGGGTGGAATGCAATTGAGAGGTGAAGTCATTTTCACAATGAAGTGCCGTCTTTGGGAGAATCTGAATCATTACAATCAAGATTTGTTTGGACAGAATTTGCTATGTTGTGATTATGGGTGTGTGTCTTTGTGACAAGTTGTCAGGATTGTGAGCTTGTTACTCTCTTTTGCGTGTGGTTTTTACTTGAGAGACTAAAGAAGAACTCAAGAAGAACTACATGTTATTGTTTGACTTTGTATTTTGACATTTCTGACCAGTATCTCTGTGGGAACAAACTTTACTTACTTGATTGCCTCAAAAGTGATATTTGCAGGGTTGTCACATGATTTCCCTTTAACCTCCATGTTGAGCATTGCCTTCATCTCATTTACCACTCCTTATATGTCATTGTCTTCCCTCATTGTCTTGAGCTTCTCCCTCTTTCTTTCTTCCTCCAATTCATTGCAATACGTCTGTTATTTGTCCTCAAACTCAGCCTTCACCGCCTCCTTCTCTTATCAATTTATTGAAATTTGTTCTTCCGCCACCCTCAACAACCCTAACAATCAATCTTCTTTACTACCATGTTCTGCTAACTCTTGCTGCTAGGCTTGATCCTTCTCAGCGGCCTTCATCTTTAGACTCTCCAACTCTTTCTCCATTATTGCTACACTTGCCTTTGAATGTATTAATTCTACTCATGCATCAGCAATTTCTTCCTTCAACACTTCTACCAACACCGTCATCTCCTTAGCTTCTTCACGACACTTCACCAAATCCTCCCTCATTGCTTTGGAATGCTTACTCTAAAGAATCTCCTCCATGCTAAGTTCTTTGGCTTCCATCTCTACTCTGGTTAGCTTGCTTCTCAACAACAAGGTTTCTGCACTCCACTTCTCTACTACTGCTAACTCGTCTTGCATGTCAAGGTTAGCACTTGCCATCTCTACTTTCTTTTGCTACAAAACACCAACAGTGGACACATGACTTTTCATAGATACTCCACTCTGTTGTACTTCTTGTCATTGGCCCGGACGTCATCTTCCTTTGCAAGCAACTCTCCTACTGGTGCCTTACCCCTAAGTTGTAATCTTTGTAACTTCAAGTTTTCCTCATCCAAGCTCTCTTCCTCTTCTGTGGTAACTTTATTGGGCCCCACCTCGGCTGCATGCACACTTCTTTTCCCCTGGCAGTTCTTAGACATGCCAAGACTCCTTCTTCCTCCTTCTTCTCACACCCCCATTTGATAGTGTAGACCTATGGACTCGGCTTCCTTGTATCTATACTCCATCTTCAGGTTTGCTGAACCTCCGCCTTGCCTTCACTACCATTACTCAATTCTTCACTTTCCTATGTGAACTCTTATTCTCCTCCCAAAGCTTTTCCCTTCGACTCAATTTCTACTTCGGACTCCTTCTCTTCTTCCGTGGTCAATTCCTTTGCTTTCACCACTACAACCTTTGGGTTTTGGAGCCATCGTGTGTTTCCTCACTCTCTTCTTGTGGAAGATTTTTTTGAGATCCTAACCCACTCTTCTTGTGAATTTGCAATTTTCATTACTTTGGGTCAACTTTGAACAAGGGCGTGGTAGCATCTAGACATTGCACTGCTTCCTTGTAGAACTCTTGATTTTATAGTCCTATGTTGCTTGGGCATTCTTCAATTGCTTCTCCTCTCTAGTCACCAATTCTATGAGGTTGGTTCCTGTCACTATCAAGAACTTCTTGATCCCAAGGTCGTCACTTTCTTCCCGCATACTTTCTTGATTAGCAAACCCCAAAGAATTTTGTTACAAGTTCTTTGGACTAGGCTACACTACCCAATACAAAGATCCCTTCTTTGTCTTTCTCTCTCGTCTATCCTAGGTCCTTTGGACTTGACCCGAGTCCAACTTTGGGTTTGGCCCAAACACACGCTTCTTCTTATTTTCCTTCCTATTTAGCCCTCCTTTGGCTTGTGAGCCGGCCTGTCTCTCACTCAGGATGAACCTCTGATGGCTATTATGGTAGCGCACCATGGACTAAGAAGGCAAGGAACCCCAACTCCATCATACTCCTCCAAGGCTAACACTCCAAGACTCAAGACATTGCTCACTAGAGAACTCAATGAAAGAGAGATAGTTGCAAATGAAAGGATGATGAGTACCTCCTCACTCCTTGTTTATATACTTGTGAAATAGTTACGTACCAAAGTTACTAATTACTGTAGTAACTCAAGTTACTAGACTAAAAGTCAAGTAAAGTCAAAAAGTAGAAAGGAATATCCATTCACATGGGCATATTCCCCTAAGCATGTGGTCTTATCTTGACCCAACCACTAAAGCAAGGATTCCTTCACATGGGCTATCCTTGGACTAAAGAAGAATCCAAAACAAAAAGGCTTGCGGGCCCAAGAGTTCTCAACTCTTTCCCCAAAGCCAAACACCTAGGAATAATACCAAGTCAACACACTAAAATCCAAAATAGTGGTGCTCATCTTTTCTACTTCCTCTAAAGTAAGGTCCCATCTATCTTAGCTATGACTAACTTTAGCTAACCATGACTAATATAGAACCATCCTTTATCTCTATATAAATAATATCTCTTAAGTACTTGTAATACCAAGCTAAATATCACAATACCACACACATGCACAAATGGGTGTTACATTTACCTCCGGACTAAGTTTTCACTTTGTCCTCAAAGTGAAGGTCTCTCTACCTTCTATGGTACATCTTCAACTTATCATGGTTAATCCTATCAAAGTGTCTTCCTCCCAACTCCTTGAGATCATAAGTGTAATTTCCCCACACCTTCTCCACTATGAAAGGTCCAAAGTACTTAGGCAAAAACTTCTTTTGTACTCTCTTGAATCGAATGGAATCAAACAACATTACCCAATCACCTTCTTTGAAAGGCTCCACCTTCTTCTTGCCTTGCCTCTTGTCATAGCTCTCCTTTTGTTTCCTTTGGGCTTGCTCCACTCGAACCATAGCAACTGCTCTTGCCTCTTCCAACTCCATGAGTTGATCCTTCCTTGACTTCTCTGCATCACTTCCTTGTGCTTTCTTCAATCTCCTATGAATGCTTTGGAAGGTAGGAAGATCTGTAACACCCATTTGTGCATGTGTGTGGTATTGTGATATTTAGCTTGGTATTACAAGTACTTAAGAGATATTATTTATATAGAGATAAAGGATGGTTCTATATTAGTCATGGTTAGCTAAAGTTAGTCATAGCTAAGATAGATGGGACCTTACTTTAGAGGAAGTAGAAAAGATGAGCACCACTATTTTGGATTTTAGTGTGTTGACTTGGTATTATTCCTAGGTGTTTGGCTTTGGGGAAAGAGTTGAGAACTCTTGGGCCCGCAAGCCTTTTTGTTTTGGATTCTTCTTTAGTCCAAGGATAGCCCATGTGAAGGAATCCTTGCTTTAGTGGTTGGGTCAAGATAAGACCACATGCTTAGGGGAATATGCCCATGTGAATGGATATTCCTTTCTACTTTTTGACTTTACTTGACTTTTAGTCTAGTAACTTGAGTTACTACAGTAATTAGTAACTTTGGTACGTAACTATTTCACAAGTATATAAACAAGGAGTGAGGAGGTACTCATCATCCTTTCATTTGCAACTATCTCTCTCTCATTGAGTTCTCTAGTGAGCAATGTCTTGAGTCTTGGAGTGTTAGCCTTGGAGGAGTATGATGGAGTTGGGGTTCCTTGCCTTCTTAGTCCATGGTGCGCTACCATAATAGCCATCAGAGGTTCATCCTGAGTGAGAGACAGGCCGGCTCACATTTTTGGTTCCGTTGCCGGGACCTCTCTAGAAGGCAAGATAATGTTCCGCGTCCAATTCTACATTAGGCAGAAGGAGGCTATGAGAGCTCACTTGGAGAGAACATTAGGAGAGGAGAGGGCTGAACTTATGTTAGAGAACCAAGATCCATTTGTATACCCTGTAGTTCATTATGATGTCTTTGAGGTGATTTTGTACATCTTGTACACATGAGAGGAATTGGAGAGATTGTGTGAGGTGGATTGCAGATTTTGGGGATTAAGGTGATTTTGGGCAAAATCTCAAGTTTGAGATCTGGACTTGAGATTTCTACACATGATAGCTTGGGTTATCTTTCAATTAGCACACTTGAAATTATTGAGAGAGCTTCTATGCGCAATGGGCTAGAATTTTTGAAAGGTGATAGGGTAAAGTGCTCCCGCAACTGCATGCTCTCTGGAAAATTGTACAGAGTCTGCCATTTCTTCAATTTTCAGTGAATCGTCCTGAAAATTTCCAAGAAAATTCAGTGCATTGTATCCTACCTGCTGCCACAAAAATTACAGAGAGATCGTTTTTGCGCAGGGCGTTATGAGTTTTTGAAGTGAGGGGGGTGGTTTTCAGACCAAATCTGAAATATGGGTGCTGAATAGAAAGGTGTCTAGGCCAAATGGCTCGATGAAAAGATCTGAAATTTTGCAGGGAGGGACACCCTGGAGTTGTGATCAAGTGTGGAAAATTTAAGAGGACTGTGACATATTGGTTGGGAGATTTGAGTGACATTGTGAGGAAGGGTCAATTCTGCAGAGTGGAGATCTCATGCATGAGAAGTTTGAGATCAACAAAAAGCATGTTTGAGTGTTTAGATTCATCTTGGGGAACATGGAGGGTCATCAAGAGTGGAAATTGAGATTATGCAAGGTTCCCCAAGGGTTTGAGGTGATTGTAGGGGTGGATTTGAGGAAAAGAGAGTTTACAATAGAATTTGAAGAGAGTGTTGAGAGGATCCAAAAACCTACACCACTTGGAGGAAAGAGTGAGTCTAAGTGCTTTCTATGTGGAGAGAAGGGACATAAGGCAAGTTCATGTCCATTGACCTTTGAGAGCAAGAGATTGAGGGAAAGGAGAAGCTTACTTGACTTGGGTTTGCATGTTGGACCTTCTTCACCAAGATTGGGAGGGAGAAGATCTAAGACCAAGGAGTTGTGTGAGGTTTGTGGAGTTGAAGGACTTCCAAAAGGACATGAGTGTAGTGGAGTAAAAGCACTTTTGGAAACTTTGGTGAAGGATCTTGGAGAGAGTCTTAGTACAGCTACAGAAATACTACCACCTTCATCAGCTAGTTCTCAAGATTAGTGATGGAGATAATCTTTCAACTTATGGATAAACTATCCATGAGAGTTAGATTAATATGCACTCTAGGATTTGATGTTGCTATAGAAATCTTGGAGCAACCTGAACCTTTTGTGTTCCCTAGAGTGGATTATTCTCAGATGGTGTTAGTCATGTATATACTCTATTAGTAATAGAGTGAGAGAAAAGAAAAGAGGAAAAAAAAAAAAATTTGAGAGAAAAGAAAGATAGTGAGGGGTTAAGATGGGAAAACTTCCGGTTTTCTTTGGCAAGGATGGAGAAGATGTGGAGGCCTTTGTGAGAGACTTCAAGAGAGCTTGCATAGGAAACAATGAGAGGAGGAAGAATGAGTGGGCCTCATTATTACCAGATTTCTTTGAGGATGCAGCACTTACATGGTATGAGTCAGAATACCAAAAGAGAGAGAGGAGAGAGGGGGAAGAGGAGTCTTGGGAGACTTTGACTTCAGCACTCATTGAGAACTTTCTTCCTGATGAGAGTTATGAGAGATTGATGAGTGAGGTTACATTTCTCAAGCAAGGAGATGGAGAGAAAGTGAGAGTCTATGTGGAAAGAGTGGAAAAATTGGAGTCCAGATTTCGCATAGTGTTGAGGAAGGGTGGGGATGATGTGGAGACTACAATGATTGGCATAGGGGCCATGCTCACCAAGAATTTTGTGGGAGGATTGAGACCACAAATTAGAAGCAAGGTGAGATATGAGAAACCTTCTTCCAAGGTTGAAGCTATCAAGATCGCAATTCGTATGGAGGAGAGTTTGGAAGGGGATGAAAGTGATTTGGTGGTGAAGGAGGTTGTGCATCCTCCTCAAGGCTACAAGTATGGTGGAACTTCTGATACTTTGGTGACAAGGGTTGCACCACAAGTAGTAGTTGCTCCAGTTCTTGCACCTCCACCAAAAGATCCACTCCAAACCATCACAGAACAACTTGCGGATCTCAAGATCAATGTGGTGCAATTATGGGAGAAGAGAGAGGTGGATCAGAATGTAGGGAGAGGGCCTAGGAGTTATGGAAACCATCCATATAGAGGAGGCCAACCAGCCAACAATTTCAATGATAGAAATTGTTTTGGTTGTGGGGGAAGAGGCCATATCCAAAGGAATTGCCCAAATTCCACTTACCATGGAGGAAGGGGTTATGAGAGAGCCAATAGAGGGAAAGAGGGAGGTAGTGAAACCCAAGTGGCTCCTAATCCCAACAAAGGTAAGGGGATAGCATCCATAGATGTGGTTGAGAGCAAGTATGAGAAGGGAGAGTGCTCAAACTCCAAGGGTCCTAATTTGGAGCTTTTGGCACAAGAGAAGAAGAGAGCTCGTTTTGCAGAGGATGTTCACTCTTCTCAAGGATTTACTTCAAGCAAGGATACTCCTATGTCTACTAGGAGCACTCGCACCTCAACACCATCAACAACAAAGACTCCAAGGAAGAAGTTGGGGATGGAGGACTTCTTGATCTCCAAGCAACAATGGAACTACAATGTGTTGGAGGATGTTGGTAGTCACAAGGCTAACATCACAGTGGGCCAATTAATTGCTTTGAACCCTACCTTGAGAAAGGAGCTTAGAGGTGGTTTGAGTTCTACAAGGAGCAAGAAGAAGAAGAAGGCAAAAGTTCCAATATCAATGGGGGTGGTGGATGCCAAGCCAGCACCATGGGAAGCTTGTGAATATGCCTCCAAGATTGATGTGAGAGTGAATGGTCACAACATCAAGGATGCATTGGTTGATGGAGGATCAGCAGTGAATGCCATGTCAGAAAGGTTGATGAAGAAGTTGGGTATGATACCCTCAAGACCTTCAACATTTGTGGTGAGCATGGCAAACAAGCAACAAGTTCGACCAGTAGGAGTGATGGATAAGGTGGTAGTTTCAGTTATGGGAGTTCAAAATCTTATGACTTTCCAAGTCTTGAAGGATTCAAGCTATGACTTACTTCTTGGGAGGCCATGGTTGAGAGCAGCACGCACAACTGATCGATGGCACAAAGGGTACTTAAGGATTGGGCCATCAAACCATAGAGTCACTGTTCCTGTGACTAACACCACCAACACTTCACATTCAGATACCCCATCTTCTGATTATTGGGAATCTGATTCTGAAGGAGGAGCTTCAGGTGTGGACACAAGCATGGAAGAGGAGACTTCCACGGAGGAGGATGAATCTGAATCTGATTCAGATGTGTATCCTTTGTGTGCTATGGATTTTGCACCTAAGCCAGAGGTTTTGAAGGACCCAGATAAATCACCATTGACACTTGAGGAGGTAGAGAGAAGGTTATCTACCCTCAAGTATGGCCCAAATGTTACCAAGGAGGAGAAGGTGAGATTTGAGGAGATTTTCCGCAAGTTCATCCATGTGTTTGCTTTTAGTTACAAGGATTTGAAGGAAGTCACCTTGGAGGAGCACAAGATAGAGGTGGAGTCACATGCAAGACCAATCCGCCAAAAGCAACGTCGCATTAGCCCACCAATATCTTTGGTTGTGAAGGAGGAGATTGATAAGCTCAAGGAGGCTGGATTTATCTTTGAGGTGGAGAATTCAGAATGGGTGTCTCCAATTGTCATTGTGAAGAAAAAGAATGGCAAGCTTCGGGTATGTGTGGATTACAAGAAGCTTAATGCTGTTACCAAGAAGGACTACTACCCATTGCCATTCATTGATGAGATCTTGGAGGAGGTTGCAGGTCATGAGAGGTACAGTTTTGGAGATGGTTATAGTGGATATAACCAAATAAAGATTGCACCAGAGCATCAACAACTCAACACATTCACCACACCTTGGGGAACTTACGCTTTCAAGGTCATGCCTTTTGGGCTTTGCAATGCTCCAGCCACATTCCAACGGTTCATGAACAAGGTATTTGAACCTTTCATTGGGAAATTTGTGAGAGATTTCATTGATGACTTTTGTGTCTATGGGAGCAAGGAGGAGCACTTTGAGCACCTAATCAAAGTCTTGCAACGCTTGGATGAGGCAAATGCATCACTCAACCCAGAGAAGTGCATTTTTGGATGTGAAGAAGGTCTACTTTTGGGGCACATCATCTCCAAGGATGGAATAGCAGTTGATCCTGAGAAGGTGAGGAAAATCTCAGACCTTCCATTCCCTTCAAGCTTGACAAAGTTACGCCAATTCTTGGGAATGGTTGGGTACTATAGGAGGTTCATCTTCTCATTTTCCAACAAGGCTTATGCATTGACCATCTACATGAAGAAGGGTGTAGATTACATCGTGATTTTGGAAGACAAGGAGGCTCTCAAAGCTTTTGAGGAGCTCAAGCAATCCCTTGTTGTAGCTCCAATTCTTGCTAAACCTGATTGGAGTAAGCCTTTCATCCTCTACACTGATGCTTCTAATGTAGCTATAGGATGCACTCTTAGTCAATTAGACCAAGATGGGCATGATCATCCAATAGCTTATGCTAGTAGGCAGATGGTTTCAGCAGAGAAGAACTACTCTGTCACAGAGAGAGAAGGGTTGGCAGTGATCTTTGGTCTCAAGAAGTTTAGACACTACTTGATTGGAGGGAAAGCCACAATTGTCACGGATCACAAGGCTTTGAAGTACATCTTCAACAAGCCTAATGTTGAAGGGAGACTAGCAAGGTGGATGATTCTCTTGTCTGAGTATGACTACACAATTGAGGATAGGCCAGGAAAGAAACATGCAAATGCTGATTTGTTATCTAGAGCCTATGATCATGATGGAGATGAGCCAGTAGATGATTCCTTCCCGGATGAGGAGCTCATGACAATCTCAGTCACTCAAGAGGTTCCAATGGAGTACAAGGAGATTGTGGATTTTGTGACAAGAGGTAACTATCCAGAAGGGATGCATGCTAGGGAGAGGAAGGCCCTTGCAGCAAGATCTAGACCTTACACAATGGTGGATGATATTCTTTTTCACCAAGGAGCAGATGGTCTACTTCGAAGAGCAGTGGGTAAGGAAGAGTCTATCCTACTCATAAAGGAGTTTCATGAAGGTTTAGTATGTGGAGGACACTTTGCAGGAAAGGTGACTGCTTTCAAGATTCTAGATGCAGGTTACCATTGGAGAGGGATTTTCAAGGATTGTCTTGATTATTGCAAAACTTGTCATGTTTGTCAAGCTTTTGCTAGAAAGTCTACATCCACTCCACCACTTAGATCAATTCCATTGCTAGGACCCTTTGAGAAGTGGGGAATTGATTTTGTAGGACCTCTCAATAGAACCCCAAGGAACAATCGGTACATTGTGGTAGTTACTGATTACCTTACCAAGTGGGTTGAGGCTAGACCATTGAGGGACAAGAATGAAGATGAAGTGGGTAGATTTCTTTATGAACGCATTATCACTAGGTTTGGATGCCCTTTGGAGTTGGTTTCTGATAGAGGAGGAGAGTTTACAGGAAGCATTACTACAGCCATGCTACGACATTTCTCTATCACACATAGAGTAACTACATCCTATAAGCCAAATTCCAATGGCTTGGCAGAGAGAACCAATCAGACCTTGTGCATGATGTTGGCCAAAGATGCAGAAATGGAGGGGGCTAAACATCATTGGGACAAGAGGATTCATGCAGTTTTGTGGGAGTATAGGACAACCATGAAGACTTCCACTGGATATTCTCCATTCCAATTGGTGTATGGTATTGAGTCTACCTTACCTATTCACTTTGATCTTCCTACCTTCCAAAGCATTCATAGGAGATTGAAGAAAGCACAAGGAAGTGATGCAGAGAAGTCAAGGAAGGATCAACTCATGGAGTTGGAAGAGGCAAGAGCAGTTGCTATGGTTCGAGTGGAGCAAGCCCAAAGGAAACAAAAGGAGAGCTATGACAAGAGGCAAGGCAAGAAGAAGGTGGAGCCTTTCAAAGAAGGTGATTGGGTAATGTTGTTTGATTCCATTCGATTCAAGAGAGTACAAAAGAAGTTTTTGCCTAAGTACTTTGGACCTTTCATAGTAGAGAAGGTGTGGGGAAATTACACTTATGATCTCAAGGAGTTGGGAGGAAGACACTTTGATAGGATTAACCATGATAAGTTGAAGATGTACCATAGAAGGTAGAGAGACCTTCACTTTGAGGACAAAGTGAAAACTTAGTCCGGGGGTAAATGTAACACCCATTTGTGCATGTGTGTGGTATTGTGATATTTAGCTTGGTATTACAAGTACTTAAGAGATATTATTTATATAGAGATAAAGGATGGTTCTATATTAGTCATGGTTAGCTAAAGTTAGTCATAGCTAAGATAGATGGGACCTTACTTTAGAGGAAGTAGAAAAGATGAGCACCACTATTTTGGATTTTAGTGTGTTGACTTGGTATTATTCCTAGGTGTTTGGCTTTGGGGAAAGAGTTGAGAACTCTTGGGCCCGCAAGCCTTTTTGTTTTGGATTCTTCTTTAGTCCAAGGATAGCCCATGTGAAGGAATCCTTGCTTTAGTGGTTGGGTCAAGATAAGACCACATGCTTAGGGGAATATGCCCATGTGAATGGATATTCCTTTCTACTTTTTGACTTTACTTGACTTTTAGTCTAGTAACTTGAGTTACTACGGTAATTAGTAACTTTGGTACGTAACTATTTCACAAGTATATAAACAAGGAGTGAGGAGGTACTCATCATCCTTTCATTTGCAACTATCTCTCTCTCATTGAGTTCTCTAGTGAGCAATGTCTTGAGTCTTGGAGTGTTAGCCTTGGAGGAGTATGATGGAGTTGGGGTTCCTTGCCTTCTTAGTCCATGGTGCGCTACCATAATAGCCATCAGAGGTTCATCCTGAGTGAGAGACAGGCCGGCTCACAGGTCTTCCTACCTTCCAAAGCATTCATAGGAGATTGAAGAAATCACAAGGAGGTGATGCACAGAGATCAAGGAAGGATCAACTCATGGAGTTGGAAGAGGCAAGAGCAGTTGCTAGCAGTTGGTTCGAGTCGAGCAAGCCCAAAGGAAACAAAAGGTGAGCTATGACAAGAGGCAAGGCAAGAAGAAGGTGGAGCCTTTCAAAGAAGGTGATTGGGTAATGTCTTTTGATTCCATTTGATTCAAGATATTGCAAAAGAAGTTTTTGCCTAAGTACTTTGGACCTTTCATAGTGCAAAAGGTGTGAGGATTACACCTATGATCTCAAGGAGTTGGGAGGAAGACACTTTGATAGGATTAACCATGATAAGTGAAGATGTACCATAGAAGGTAGAGAGACCTTCACTTTGAGGACAAAGTGAAAACTTAGTCCGGAGGTAAATGTAACACCCATTTGTGCATGTGTGTGGTATTGTGATATTTAGCTTGGTATTACAAGTACTTAAGAGATATTATTTATATAGAGATAAAGAGTGGTTCTATATTAGTCATGGTAAACTAAAGTTAGTCATAGCTAAGATAGAGTGGATCTTACTTTAGAGGAAGTAGAAAAGATGAGCACCACTATTCTAGATTTTAGTGTGTTGACTTGGTATTATTCCTAGGTGTTTGGCCTTGAGGAAAGAGTTGAGAACTCTTGGGCCCGCAAGCCTTTTTGTTTTGGATTCTTCTTTAGTCCAAGGATAGCCCATATGAAGTAATCCTTGACTTAGTGGTTGGGTCAAGATAAGACCACATGCTTAAGGGAATATGCCCATGTGAATGGATATTCCTTTTCTACTTTTTGACTTTACTTGACTTTTAGTCTAGTAACTTGAGTTATTGCGGTTATTAGTAACTTTGGTACGTAACTATTTCACAAGTATATAAACAAGGGATGAGGAGGTACTTATCATCCTTTCATTTGCAACTATCTCTCTCTCATTGAGTTCTTTAGTGAGCAATGTCTTGAGTCTTGGAGTGTTAGCCTTGGAGGGGTATGATGGAGTTGGGGTTCCTTGCCTTCTTAGTCCATGGTGCGCTACCATAATAGCCATCAGAGGTTCACCCTGAGTGAGAGATAGGCCGGCTCACAGTACACTCTTCTCAAGGATTTACTCCTAGTAGTGATACTCTGATGCGTACTAGGAGCAATTGCACTAGCATTTCAACACCATCAATAACAAAGAATCCAAGGAAGATGTTGGGGATGGAGGACTTCTTGATCTCAAAGCAACAATGGAAGTACAATGTACTGGAGCTATTCTAAGCTATTCTAAGCTATTCTTTTTGCCAAGGAGGAAAAGATTCTAGCCAAAGCCAAAGCCAAAGCTTTGTAGAAGGAAATCAACAAAGCAATACAAAGAACTTGGGAGATGAGTTTGGAGGATAAGAAGACGGGGCCTCTTGTGTTTCCGGTGGATATCAGATCCAAAGTAAAGGATCTAATTCAAGCCTGGGTGGGCAAACTCAAAGAACTTTGGGTTAAGACTGCCTGTACTTCAATCACTATCTTAAAGCACCCCAAAGTCCAATTTGAATGAGTAGAGACTTTGGATCTCAAGATGAAGGTGAAGAAGATGAAGTTGGGAGGAGTCCCTTAGTATGCTATTGTGGTTGATTTGGCATCTACTAGTGCTAATGTCACATTTAAGCAATTGTGGGAGGACAACAAGCTGTACAAGAAGCATTTGAGTTCAGCCTTCACGAAAATAAGGGCAATGACCAAGAAAGATTTGCCTGCCATTTATTGGATTGAACAAGAAGATTTAGGATCTCCCAAAGTGGACATGGAAATTGTAGGCTACATAATCACATCCATACTCATTGATTTGGAGTCGGGTGTGATTGTCATGATAGAAGACACTGCACATTGATTGGGGTATACAATGTTTGAACCAACAGCCTGGATTCTAGAATTTGCGGATCAAACCAAGAGACGGCCTTTGGGCATGCTATCAAATATTACCACAATCATTGGAGGGGTGCTCTTCAAGTTAAATTACATTGTGTTATGACCAATGACCAAAACTGGTTACCCGCTCTTGATTGGAAGACCCTGGTTATACAACATTCAGGTTATTATGGATTGGCACCAGCAAAAGCTAAGGTTCAAGGACATCTCATCCAAAGATCAGAAGTTGGTGATGGTGAGTTGGATGAAGGTAAACCCCACCTCGAGGAAAAAACTTTGTTAGAAGATGAAGATGAATTCAAAGATCCATCATCTTTGTCTTCAGGAGACTCCAAAGACAAAGTCCAAGTCAACTATTAGGAATGCTACGAGGTAGATGTTGAAGACAAAGACCCATATGACATCGCCTCGGGTGAAAATGACTTGGAGGAAGGGGTTTGATTGCAGTTTGACTTGGGTTAAGCCAAGTGAGTCATGTTGAAGGAGTCATCAACCGCGATGACTGTCAAGATGTTGTCTTGACTAAAGGAAAAAACTTGAAAATTTTGAAGACAATCACTTTGGAGGAGTTGGCAAAATACACTGCCCTGTTTATAGAATTCCAAGATGTGTTTGCCTGGTCTATTGATCAAATGTAAGGTATTCCACAAGAATTTGGAGAATATCGGATTGATCTGGTTGAAGGTGCAATTCTGGTTTGGCAAAGATAGTACCCCTTGAACCCAAAGTACTCGCTCTTGGTCAAAGATGAAATCTACAAGTACCCAAGGGCCAAAATAATCTTTCTTGTCTTAAGCAGTGAGTGGGTCTCACCCATTATCATTGTCCCAAAGAAGAAAATTGGGAAGATTCAAGTGTGCCAAGATTTTTGCAAGTTGAATGCAGTCACACGAAAGGATCATCATCCCTTGCCTTTTACCAATCCAATTTTGGACCAAGTAGTTGGTCATCCTTGCTACAATTTTCTTGATGGATTTTCAAGGTAAAATCAAGTATCCATCCAAGAAGAAGACAAGGATAAAACTACATTCACTACCAATTGGGGCACTTTTGCTTCTAATTAAATGCCCTTTGGGTTGTGTATGCTCTTGCTACTTTCCAGAAGACAATGAATGCATTCTTCAAGGATTTTTTGTGCAAATTTGTGGAAGTCTTCATTGATGATTTTTTTGTGTTTGGGCAAAGAGAGGTACGTTTAGATTACCTTCACCAAAATTTTGAAAGGTGTCATTTTGCCGGTTTGTCATTACACCCGGAGAAATGCTTCTTTGCAATGAAGAAAGGAATTTGTTTGGGAGATTGGGTGTCAAGCTGAGGTATTGAAGTCAATGTTGAGAAGATAAAAGTTATCTCAGCTTTGGAATCCCCTAAAAACATTTGAGAGTTGAGAGCCTTCTTAGGACATGTTGGATACTACATACGCTTTGTTTCAAACTATGCAGTGCTTGCTGCACCCCTCACAAAGCTTCTGAAGAAGTCCAAAGACTACTTGTGGGAAGTGGAACAAGAAGAAGCTTTCCAAGTATTGAACAAGAAATTGGTTGAAGCACCAGTTATGAGGGCCCCAAATTGGGATGCCCCTTTTCATTTGTATGTGGACACTTCATCCATGGCAATTGGAGTTGTCTTAAGTCAGAAGGACAAGAAGAAGAAGGATTACCCAATTTATTATGCAAGCAAACAATTATCAATTTAAAAAAATAATTATTCAATGATTGGAAGAGAAGCACTAGGAATGGTTTATGCTTGCAAGAATATTTGCCACTACCTGTTGGGATACAAGTTTTTCTTCTATGTTGACCATTACATGTTGCAACATTTGGTCAAGAAGGCAGATTTGTCTAGGCAAATTGCAAGATGGATCTTGTTGTTACATGAATTCACATACACTATACAAGTAAGGAAGGGAGCTTTGCATTCAAATGCGGACTTCCTATCCAGGTTAGAAACTCAAGACCAAGACTTGGAAGTTGATGATCAGTTCCTAATGAAGAGCTATATCATTTAATGGCTATGCAAAGTACAAGGTAAGCGGCCGAGTATCACTATCTGCATACTTGTCATTGTCCTAAGGGGCTGGACCTGGAGCAAAGTGCAGTCTTCCTCAAGAAGACGGGACTGTACCAACTAAAACACAACATTTTACTTAAGTTGGGTGAAGACAAAGTACTTTGGAGAGGTTTGGAGGCATACAAAGTTAGAGGAGTCATTGAGTCCTTACACTTTGAAGCATCAAGCGGACACTATGCCCTGAAGATACTATACAGAAAATCCTATCAGTAGGGTACTGATTAGGTATCAGTAGGGTATAGTGGATATGATGTATAGAGACACTTATGCCCATATTCAAAGTTGTGGTGCCTATCAAAGAGCAGGAAAACCGATGGCTACTTCCCATTGACCTTTGAGACCCATTTTGCAACTGGCTCCATTTGAGAAATGGTATTGATTTTGTGGGTCCAACTCAACCAGTGACCCGAGTCACAAGGAAGAGATACATCTTGGTATGCATTGATTATGCTACAAAGATGGTAGAAGCAGAAGCAACGTGGAGAGATGATGCGGAAACAATCACAAAATTTTTCTTCCGAAACATCATTTCACATTATGGGTGTCCTCTAGAATTGGCCAATGATTGTGGAACTCATTTTTTGAAGTCCGTGGTGGAATTTTTAACCAAGTACTTCCATATTAAACATTGAAAGATGACTCCGTATAATCCAAAAGTGAATGGACTAACACAGAAGGCCAATGGATTGTTGTGTAAAATTTTGAACAAGGTGATAGTCAATTATGCCTACAATTAGGACACAAAGTTACTTGTAGCTTTGTGGGCATACGCAATGACTAAAAGATTACAACCAAACAAACTCCATATTTCTTGACGTACAGATTGCATCCCATACTACTAGTTGAATTGAAGTATTGTCTTATCAGATTCTTTGCAAAGAATGATTGTCAGAGGCAAAAAGCCAAGATCTTTGGATTCATCAATTGATGTGGTTAGAAGAGAAAAGGGACAATGCAATGCAAACCACAAAGGAAGTGCAAGAACAAAGGAAGGTCAGGCATAATAAAAGAATCAAGCTTGTGGCTATTCAAGGGGGTGATTTGGTGTTGTTATATGACAATCGCCAAATATTTTTTCTAGGTAAACTCCATTTAAGGTGGATGGAGCCATACTATTTTGTGCACATATATGCCAATGGCTCTATTCAACTTGCAGACCTGGAAGGCAATCCTTTTGCCACTCGAGTAAATGAGTGGAGAGTTAGAAAATATTGGACCACGGACCCAACTTTGTATAACAAACCGGTTGTTGATGTTTGCAAGGATGCTCACATTTGAGGGGAGGGGTATGTGGTACCTACATTTTTTGGTTTTGGATGGTTTTATAAAGTTTTAAAGAAGAAGTATGTTAGTAAAGCCTGTAACACCCATTTGTGCATGTGTGTGGTATTGTGATATTTAGCTTGGTATTACAAGTACTTAAGAGATATTATTTATATAGAGATAAAGGATGGTTCTATATTAGTCATGGTTAGCTAAAGTTAGTCATAGCTAAGATAGATGGGACCTTACTTTAGAGGAAGTAGAAAAGATGAGCACCACTATTTTGGATTTTAGTGTGTTGACTTGGTATTATTCCTAGGTGTTTGGCTTTGGGGAAAGAGTTGAGAACTCTTGGGCCCGCAAGCCTTTTTGTTTTGGATTCTTCTTTAGTCCAAGGATAGCCCATGTGAAGGAATCCTTGCTTTAGTGGTTGGGTCAAGATAAGACCACATGCTTAGGGGAATATGCCCATGTGAATGGATATTCCTTTCTACTTTTTGACTTTACTTGACTTTTAGTCTAGTAACTTGAGTTACTATAGTAATTAG
Source organism: Lunularia cruciata (assembly GCA_948567375.1). Classification (NCBI taxonomy): domain Eukaryota; kingdom Viridiplantae; phylum Streptophyta; class Marchantiopsida; order Lunulariales; family Lunulariaceae; genus Lunularia; species Lunularia cruciata. The sequence continues at coordinate 34,725,046 of OX419759.1, read as the reverse complement.
TAACTTTGGTACGTAACTATTTCACAAGTATATAAACAAGGAGTGAGGAGGTACTCATCATCCTTTCATTTGCAACTATCTCTCTTTCATTGAGTTCTCTAGTGAGCAATGTCTTGAGTCTTGGAGTGTTAGCCTTGGAGGAGTATGATGGAGTTGGGGTTCCTTGCCTTCTTAGTCCATGGTGCGCTACCATAATAGCCATCAGAGGTTCATCCTGAGTGAGAAACAGGCCGGCTCACATTTTTGGTTCCGTTGCCGGGACCTCTCTAGAAGGCAAGATAATGTTCCGCGTCCAATTCTACATTAGGCAGAAGGAGGCTATGAGAGCTCACTTGGAGAGAACATTAGGAGAGGAGAGGGCTGAACTTATGTTAGAGAACCAAGATCCATTTGTATACCCTGTAGTTCATTATGATGTCTTTGAGGTGATTTTGTACATCTTGTACACATGAGAGGAATTGGAGAGATTGTGTGAGGTGGATTGCAGATTTTGGGGATTAAGGTGATTTTGGGCAAAATCTCAAGTTTGAGATCTGGACTTGAGATTTCTACACATGATAGCTTGGGTTATCTTTCAGTTAGCACACTTGAAATTATTGAGAGAGCTTCTATGCGCACTGGGCTAGAATTTTTGAAAGTTGATAGGGTAAAGTGCTCCCGCAACTGCATGCTCTTTGGAAAATTGTACAGAGTTTGCCATTTCTTCAATTTTCAGTGAATTGTCCTGAAAATTTCCAAGAAAATTCAGTGCATTGTATCCTACCTGGTGCCACAAAAATTAGAGAGAGATCTTTTTGCGCAGGGCGTGATGAGTTTTTGAAGTGAGGGGGGTGGTTTTCAGACCAAATCTGAAATATGGGTGCTGAATAGAAAGGTGTCTAGGCCAAATGGCTCAATGAAAAGATCTGAAATTTTGCAGGGAGGGACGCCCTGGAGTTGTGATCAAGTGTGCAAAATTTCAGAGGACTGTGACGTATTGGTTGGGAGATTTGAATGACATTGAGAGGAAGGGTCAATTCTGCAGAGTGGAGATCTCATGCATGAGAAGCTTGAGATCAACAAAAAGCATGTTTGAGTGTTTAGATTCATCTTGGGGAACATGGAGAGTCATCAAGAGTGGAAATTGAGATTATGCAAGGTTCCCCAAGGGTTTGAGGTGATTGTAGGGGTGGATTTGAGGAAAAGAGAGTTTACAATAGAATTTGAAGAGAGTGTTGAGAGGATCCAAAAACCTACACCACTTGGAGGAAAGAGTGAGTCTAAGTGCTTTCTATGTGGAGAGAAGGGACATAAGGCAAGTTCATGTCCATTGACCTTTGAGAGCAAGAGATTGAGGGAAAGGAGAGGCTTACTTGACTTGGGTTTGCATGTTGGACCTTCTTCACCAAGATTGGGAGGGAGAAGATCTAAGACCAAAGAGTTGTGTGAGGTTTGTGGAGTTGAAGGACTTCCAAAAGGACATGAGTGTAGTGGAGTAAAAGCACTTTTGGAAACTTTGGTGAAGGATCTTGGAGAGAGTCTTAGTACAGCTACAGAAATACTACCACCTTCATCAGCTAGTTCTCAAGATTAGTGATGGAGATAATCTTTCAACTTATGGATAAACTATCCATGAGAGTTAGATTAATATGCACTCTAGGATTTGATGTTGCTATAGAAATCTTGGAGCAACCTGAACCTTTTGTGTTCCCTAGAGTGGATTATTCTCAGATGGTGTTAGTCATGTATATACTCTATTAGTAATAGAGTGAGAGAAAAGAAAAGAGGAAAAAAAAAAAAAAAAAAATTGAGAGAAAAGAAAGATAGTGAGGGGTTAAGATGGGGAAACTTCCGGTTTTCTTTGGCAAGGATGGAGAAGATGTGGAGGCCTTTGTGAGAGACTTCAAGAGAGCTTGCATAGGAAACAATGAGAGGAGGAAGAATGAGTGGGTCTCATTATTACCAGATTTCTTTGAGGATGCAGCACTTACATGGTATGAGTCAGAATACCAAAAGAGAGAGAGGAGAGAGGGGGAAGAGGAGTCTTGGGAGACTTTGACTTCAGCACTCATTGAGAACTTTCTTCCTGATGAGAGTTATGAGAGATTGATGAGTGAGGTTACATTTCTCAAGCAAGGAGATGGAGAGAAAGTGAGAGTCTATGTGGAAAGAGTGGAAAAATTAGAGTCCAGATTTCGCATAGTGTTGAGGAAGGGTGGGGATGATGTGGAGACTACAATGATTGGCATAGGGGCCATGCTCACCAAGAATTTTGTGGGAGGATTGAGACCACAAATTAGAAGCAAGGTGAGATATGAGAAACCTTCTTCCAAGGTTGAAGCTATCAAGATCGCAATTCGTATGGAGGAGAGTTTGGAAGGGGATGAAAGTGATTTGGTGGTGAAGGAGGTTGTGCATCCTCCTCAAGGCTACAAGTATGGTGGAACTTCTGATACTTTGGTGACAAGGGTTGCACCACAAGTAGTAGTTGCTCCAGTTCTTGCACCTCCACCAAAAGATCCACTCCAAACCATCACAGAACAACTTGCGGATCTCAAGATCAATGTGGTGCAATTATGGGAGAAGAGAGAGGTGGATCAGAATGTAGGGAGAGGGCCTAGGAGTTATGGAAACTATCCATATAGAGGAGGCCAACCAGCCAACAATTTCAATGATAGAAATTGTTTTGGTTGTGGAGGAAGAGGCCATATCCAAAGGAATTGCCCAAATTCCACTTACCATGGAGGAAGGGGTTATGAGGGAGCCAATAGAGGGAAAGAGGGAGGTAGTGAAACCCAAGTGGCTCCTAATCCCAACAAAGGTAAGGGGATAGCATCCATAGATGTGGTTGAGAGCAAGTATGAGAAGGGAGAGTGCTCAAACTCCAAGGGTCTTAATTTGGAGCTTTTGGCACAAGAGAAGAAGAGAGCTCGTTTTGCAGAGGATGTTCACTCTTCTCAAGGATTTACTTCAAGCAAGGATACTCCTATGTCTACTAGGAGCACTTGCACCTCAACACCATCAACAACAAAGACTCCAAGGAAGAAGTTGGGGATGGAGGACTTCTTGATCTCAAAGCAACAATGGAACTACAATGTGTTGGAGGATGTTGGTAGTCACAAGGCTAACATCACAGTGGGCCAATTAATTGCTTTGAACCCTACCTTGAGAAAGGAGCTTAGAGGTGGTTTGAGTTCTACAAGGAGCAAAAAGAAGAAGAAGGCAAAAGTTCCAGTATCAATGGGGGTGGTGGATGCCAAGCCAGCACCATGGGAGGCTTGTGAATATGCCTCTAAGATTGATGTGAGAGTGAATGGTCACAACATCAAGGATGCATTGGTTGATGGAGGATCAGCAGTGAATGCCATGTCAGAAAGGTTGATGAAGAAGTTGGGTATGATACCCTCAAGACCTTCAACATTTGTGGTGAGCATGGCAAACAAGCAACAAGTTCGACCAGTAGGGGTGATGGATAAGGTGGTAGTTTCAGTTATGGGAGTTCAAAATCTCATGACTTTCCAAGTCTTGAAGGATTCAAGCTATGACTTACTTCTTGGGAGGCCATGGTTGAGAGCAGCACGCACAACTGATCGATGGCACAAAGGGTACTTAAGGATTGGGCCATCAAACCATAGAGTCACTGTTCCTGTGACTAACACCACCAACACTTCACATTCAGATACCCCTATCTTCTGATTATTGGGAATCAGATTCTGAAGAAGGAGCTTCAGGTGTGGACACAAGCATGGAAGAGGAGACTTCCACGGAGGAGGATGAATCTGAATCTGATTCAGATGTGTATCCCTTGTGTGCTATGGATTTTGCACCTAAGCCAGAGGTTTTGAAGGACCCAGATAAATCACCATTGACACTTGAGGAGGTAGAGAGAAGGTTATCTACCCTCAAGTATGGCCCAAATGTTACCAAGGAGGAGAAGGTGAGATTTTCCGCAAGTTCATCCATGTGTTTGCTTTTAGTTACAAGGATTTGAAGGAAGTCACCTTGGAGGAGCACAAGATAGAGGTGGAGTCACATGCAAGACCAATCCGCCAAAAGCAACGTCGCATTAGCCCACCAATATCTTTGGTTGTGAAGGAGGAGATTGATAAGCTCAAGGAGGCTGGATTTATCTTTGAGGTGGAGAATTCAGAATGGGTGTCTCCAATTGTCATTGTGAAGAAAAAGAATGGCAAGCTTCGGGTATGTGTGGATTACAAGAAGCTCAATGCTGTTACCAAGAAGGACTACTACCCATTGCCATTCATTGATGAGATCTTGGAGGAGGTTGCAGGTCATGAGAGGTACAGTTTTGGAGATGGTTATAGTGGATATAACCAAATCAAGATTGCACCAGAGCATCAACAACTCACCACATTCACCACACCTTGGGGAACTTACGCTTTCAAGGTCATGCCTTTTGGGCTTTGCAATGCTCCAGCCACATTCCAACGGTTCATGAACAAGGTATTTGAACCTTTCATTGGGAAATTTGTGAGAGATTTCATTGATGACTTTTGTGTCTATGGGAGCAAGGAGGAGCACTTTGAGCACCTAATCAAAGTCTTGCAACGCTTGGATGAGGCAAATGCATCACTCAACCCAGAGAAGTGCATTTTTGGATGTGAAGAAGGTCTACTTTTGGGGCACATCATCTCCAAGGATGGAATAGCAGTTGATCCTGAGAAGGTGAGGAAAATCTCAGACCTTCCATTCCCTTCAAGCTTGACAAAGTTACGCCAATTCTTGGGAATGGTTGGGTACTATAGGAGGTTCATCTTCTCATTTTCCAACAAGGCTTATGCATTGACCATCTACATGAAGAAGGGTGTAGATTACATCGTGATTTTGGAAGACAAGGAGGCTCTCAAAGCTTTTGAGGAGCTCAAGCAATCCCTTGTTGTAGCTCCAATTCTTGCTAAACCTGATTGGAGTAAGCCTTTCATCCTCTACACTGATGCTTCTAATGTAGCTATAGGATGCACTCTTAGTCAATTAGACCAAGATGGGCATGATCATCCAATAGCTTATGCTAGTAGGCAGATGGTTTCAGCAGAGAAGAACTACTCTGTCACAGAGAGAGAAGGGTTGGCAGTAATCTTTGGTCTCAAGAAGTTTAGACACTACTTGATTGGAGGGAAGGCCACAATTGTCACGGATCACAAGGCTTTGAAGTACATCTTCAACAAGCCTAATGTTGAAGGGAGACTAGCAAGGTGGATGATTCTCTTGTCTGAGTATGACTACACAATTGAGGATAGGCCAGGAAAGAAACATGCAAATGCTGATTTGTTATCTAGAGCCTATGATCATGATGGAGATGAGCCAGTAGATGATTCCTTCCCGGATGAGGAGCTCATGACAATCTCAGTCACTCAAGAGGTTCCAATGGAGTACAAGGAGATTGTGGATTTTGTGAAAAGAGGTAACTATCCAGAAGGGATGCATGCTAGGGAGAGGAAGGCCCTTGCAGCAAGATCTAGACCTTACACAATGGTGGATGATATTCTTTTTCACCAAGGAGCAGATGGTCTACTTCAAAGAGCAGTGGGTAAGGAAGAGTCTATCCTACTCATAAAGGAGTTTCATGAAGGTTTAGTATGTGGAGGACACTTTGCAGGAAAGGTGACTGCTTTCAAGATTCTAGATGCAGGTTACCATTGGAGAGGGATTTTCAAGGATTGTCTTGATTATTGCAAAACTTGTCATGTTTGTCAAGCTTTTGCTAGAAAGTCTACATCCACTCCACCACTTAGATCAATTCCATTGCTAGGACCCTTTGAGAAGTGGGGAATTGATTTTGTAGGACCTCTCAATAGAACCCCAAGGAACAATCGGTACATTGTGGTAGTTACTGATTACCTTACCAAGTGGGTTGAGGCTAGACCATTGAGGGACAAGAATGAAGATGAAGTGGGTAGATTTCTTTATGAACGCATTATCACTAGGTTTGGATGCCCTTTGGAGTTGGTTTCTGATAGAGGAGGAGAGTTTACAGGAAGCATTACTACAGCCATGCTACGACATTTCTCTATCACACATAGAGTAACTACATCCTATAAGCCAAATTCCAATGGCTTGGCAGAGAGAACCAATCAGACCTTGTGCATGATGTTGGCCAAAGATGCAGAAATGGAGGGGGCTAAACATCATTGGGACAAGAGGATTCATGCAGTTTTGTGGGAGTATAGGACAACCATGAAGACTTCCACTGGATATTCTCCATTCCAATTGGTGTATGGTATTGAGTCTACCTTACCTATTCACTTTGATCTGTGAGCCGGCCTGTCTCTCACTCAGGATGAACCTCTGATGGCTATTATGGTAGCGCACCATGGACTAAGAAGGCAAGGAACCCCAACTCCATCATACTCCTCCAAGGCTAACACTCCAAGACTCAAGACATTGCTCACTAGAGAACTCAATGAGAGAGAGATAGTTGCAAATGAAAGGATGATGAGTACCTCCTCACTCCTTGTTTATATACTTGTGAAATAGTTACGTACCAAAGTTACTAATTACCGTAGTAACTCAAGTTACTAGACTAAAAGTCAAGTAAAGTCAAAAAGTAGAAAGGAATATCCATTCACATGGGCATATTCCCCTAAGCATGTGGTCTTATCTTGACCCAACCACTAAAGCAAGGATTCCTTCACATGGGCTATCCTTGGACTAAAGAAGAATCCAAAACAAAAAGGCTTGCGGGCCCAAGAGTTCTCAACTCTTTCCCCAAAGCCAAACACCTAGGAATAATACCAAGTCAACACACTAAAATCCAAAATAGTGGTGCTCATCTTTTCTACTTCCTCTAAAGTAAGGTCCCATCTATCTTAGCTATGACTAACTTTAGCTAACCATGACTAATATAGAACCATCCTTTATCTCTATATAAATAATATCTCTTAAGTACTTGTAATACCAAGCTAAATATCACAATACCACACACATGCACAAATGGGTGTTACATTTACCCCCGGACTAAGTTTTCACTTTGTCCTCAAAGTGAAGGTCTCTCTACCTTCTATGGTACATCTTCAACTTATCATGGTTAATCCTATCAAAGTGTCTTCCTCCCAACTCCTTGAGATCATAAGTGTAATTTCCCCACACCTTCTCTACTATGAAAGGTCCAAAGTACTTAGGCAAAAACTTCTTTTGTACTCTCTTGAATCGAATGGAATCAAACAACATTACCCAATCACCTTCTTTGAAAGGCTCCACCTTCTTCTTGCCTTGCCTCTTGTCATAGCTCTCCTTTTGTTTCCTTTGGGCTTGCTCCACTCGAACCATAGCAACTGCTCTTGCCTCTTCCAACTCCATGAGTTGATCCTTCCTTGACTTCTCTGCATCACTTCCTTGTGCTTTCTTCAATCTCCTATGAATGCTTTGGAAGGTAGGAAGATCAAAGTGAATAGGTAAGGTAGACTCAATACCATACACCAATTGGAATGGAGAATATCCAGTGGAAGTCTTCATGGTTGTCCTATACTCCCACAAAACTGCATGAATCCTCTTGTCCCAATGATGTTTAGCCCCCTCCATTTCTGCATCTTTGGCCAACATCATGCACAAGGTCTGATTGGTTCTCTCTGCCAAGCCATTGGAATTTGGCTTATAGGATGTAGTTACTCTATGTGTGATAGAGAAATGTCGTAGCATGGCTGTAGTAATGCTTCCTGTAAACTCTCCTCCTCTATCAGAAACCAACTCCAAAGGGCATCCAAACCTAGTGATAATGCGTTCATAAAGAAATCTACCCACTTCATCTTCATTCTTGTCCCTCAATGGTCTAGCCTCAACCCACTTGGTAAGGTAATCAGTAACTACCACAATGTACCGATTGTTCCTTGGGGTTCTATTGAGAGGTCCTACAAAATCAATTCCCCACTTCTCAAAGGGTCCTAGCAATGGAATTGATCTAAGTGGTGGAGTGGATGTAGACTTTCTAGCAAAAGCTTGACAAACATGACAAGTTTTGCAATAATCAAGACAATCCTTGAAAATCCCTCTCCAATGGTAACCTGCATCTAGAATCTTGAAAGCAGTCACCTTTCCTGCAAAGTGTCCTCCACATACTAAACCTTCATGAAACTCCTTTATGAGTAGGATAGACTCTTCCTTACCCACTGCTCTTCGAAGTAGACCATCTGCTCCTTGGTGAAAAAGAATATCATCCACCATTGTGTAAGGTCTAGATCTTGCTGCAAGGGCCTTCCTCTCCCTAGCATGCATCCCTTCTGGATAGTTACCTCTTGTCACAAAATCCACAATCTCCTTGTACTCCATTGGAACCTCTTGAGTGACTGAGATTGTCATGAGCTCCTCATCCGGGAAGGAATCATCTACTGGCTCATCTCCATCATGATCATAGGCTCTAGATAACAAATCAGCATTTGCATGTTTCTTTCCTGGCCTATCCTCAATTGTGTAGTCATACTCAGACAAGAGAATCATCCACCTTGCTAGTCTCCCTTCAACATTAGGCTTGTTGAAGATGTACTTCAAAGCCTTGTGATCCGTGACAATTGTGGCTTTCCCTCCAATCAAGTAGTGTCTAAACTTCTTGAGACCAAAGATCACTGCCAACCCTTCTCTCTCTGTGACAGAGTAGTTCTTCTCTGCTGAAACCATCTGCCTACTAGCATAAGCTATTGGATGATCATGCCCATCTTGGTCTAATTGACTAAGAGTGCATCCTATAGCTACATTAGAAGCATCAGTGTAGAGGATGAAAGGCTTACTCCAATCAGGTTTAGCAAGAATTGGAGCTACAACAAGGGATTGCTTGAGCTCCTCAAAAGCTTTGAGAGCCTCCTTGTCTTCCAAAATCACGATGTAATCTACACCCTTCTTCATGTAGATGGTCAATGCATAAGCCTTGTTGGAAAATGAGAAGATGAACCTCCTATAGTACCCAACCATTCCCAAGAATTGGCGTAACTTTGTCAAGCTTGAAGGGAATGGAAGGTCTGAGATTTTCCTCACCTTCTCAGGATCAACTGCTATTCCATCCTTGGAGATGATGTGCCCCAAAAGTAGACCTTCTTCACATCCAAAAATGCACTTCTCTGGGTTGAGTGATGCATTTGCCTCATCCAAGCGTTGCAAGACTTTGATTAGGTGCTCAAAGTGCTCCTCCTTGCTCCCATAGACACAAAAGTCATCAATGAAATCTCTCACAAATTTCCCAATGAAAGGTTCAAATACCTTGTTCATGAACCGTTGGAATGTGGCTGGAGCATTGCAAAGCCCAAAAGGCATGACCTTGAAAGCGTAAGTTCCCCAAGGTGTGGTGAATGTGTTGAGTTGTTGATGCTCTGGTGCAATCTTTATTTGGTTATATCCACTATAACCATCTCCAAAACTGTACCTCTCATGACCTGCAACCTCCTCCAAGATCTCATCAATGAATGGCAATGGGTAGTAGTCCTTCTTGGTAACAGCATTAAGCTTCTTGTAATCCACACATACCCGAAGCTTGCCATTCTTTTTCTTCACAATGACAATTGGAGACACCCATTCTGAATTCTCCACCTCAAAGATAAATCCAGCCTCCTTGAGCTTATCAATCTCCTCCTTCACAACCAAAGATATTGGTGGGCTAATGCGACGTTGCTTTTGGCGGATTGGTCTTGCATGTGACTCCACCTCTATCTTGTGCTCCTCCAAGGTGACTTCCTTCAAATCCTTGTAACTAAAAGCAAACACATGGATGAACTTGCGGAAAATCTCCTCAAATCTCACCTTCTCCTCCTTGGTAACATTTGGGCCATACTTGAGGGTAGATAACCTTCTCTCTACCTCCTCAAGTGTCAATGGTGATTTATCTGGGTCCTTCAAAACCTCTGGCTTAGGTGCAAAATCCATAGCACACAAAGGATACACATCTGAATCAGATTCAGATTCATCCTCCTCCGTGGAAGTCTCCTCTTCCATGCTTGTGTCCACACCTGAAGCTCCTCCTTCAGAATCAGATTCCCAATAATCAGAAGATGGGGTATCTGAATGTGAAGTGTTGGTGGTGTTAGTCACAGGAACAGTGACTCTATGGTTTGATGGCCCAATCCTTAAGTACCCTTTGTGCCATCGATCAGTTGTGCGTGCTGCTCTCAACCATGGCCTCCCAAGAAGTAAGTCATAGCTTGAATCCTTCAAGACTTGGAAAGTCATAAGATTTTGAACTCCCATAACTGAAACTACCACCTTATCCATCACTCCTACTGGTCGAACTTGTTGCTTGTTTGCCATGCTCACCACAAATGTTGAAGGTCTTGAGGGTATCATACCCAACTTCTTCATCAACCTTTCTGACATGGCATTCACTGCTGATCCTCCATCAACCAATGCATCCTTGATGTTGTGACCATTCACTCTCACATCAATCTTGGAGGCATATTCACAAGCTTCCCATGGTGCTGGCTTGGCATCCACCACCCCCATTGATATTGGAACTTTTGCCTTCTTCTTCTTCTTGCTCCTTGTAGAACTCAAACCACCTCTAAGCTCCTTTCTCAAGGTAGGGTTCAAAGCAATTAATTGGCCCACTGTGATGTTAGCCTTGTGACTACCAACATCCTCCAACACATTGTAGTTCCATTGTTGCTTGGAGATCAAGAAGTCCTCCATCCCCAACTTCTTCCTTGGAGTCTTTGTTGTTGATGGTGTTGAGGTGCGAGTGCTCCTAGTAGACATAGGAGTATCCTTGCTTGAAGTAAATCCTTGAGAAGAGTGAACATCCTCTGCAAAACGAGCTCTCTTCTTCTCTTGTGCCAAAAGCTCCAAATTAGGACCCTTGGAGTTTGAGCACTCTCCCTTCTCATACTTGCTCTCAACCACATCTATGGATGCTATCCCCTTACCTTTGTTGGGATTAGGAGCCACTTGGGTTTCACTACCTCCCTCTTTCCCTCTATTGGCTCTCTCATAACCCCTTCCTCCATGGTAAGTGGAATTTGGGCAATTCCTTTGGATATGGCCTCTTCCCCCACAACCAAAACAATTTCTATCATTGAAATTGTTGGCTGGTTGGCCTCCTCTATATGGATGGTTTCCATAACTCCTAGGCCCTCTCCCTACATTCTGATCCACCTCTCTCTTCTCCCATAATTGCACCACATTGATCTTGAGATCCGCAAGTTGTTCTGTGATGGTTTGGAGTGGATCTTTTGGTGGAGGTGCAAGAACTGGAGCAACTACTACTTGTGGTGCAACCCTTGTCACCAAAGTATCAGAAGTTCCACCATACTTGTAGCCTTGAGGAGGATGCACAACCTCCTTCACCACCAAATCACTTTCATCCCCTTCCAAACTCTCCTCCATACGAATTGCGATCTTGATAGCTTCAACCTTGGAAGAAGGTTTCTCATATCTCACCTTGCTTCTAATTTGTGGTCTCAATCCTCCCACAAAATTCTTGGTGAGCATGGCCCCTATGCCAATCATTGTAGTCTCCACATCATCCCCACCCTTCCTCAACACTATGCGAAATCTGGACTCCAATTTTTCCACTCTTTCCACATAGACCCTCACTTTCTCTCCATCTCCTTGCTTGAGAAATGTAACCTCACTCATCAATCTCTCATAACTCTCATCAGGAAGAAAGTTCTCAATGAGTGCTGAAGTCAAAGTCTCCCAAGACTCCTCTTCCCCCTCTCTCCTCTCTCTCTTTTGGTATTCTGACTCATACCATGTAAGTGCTGCATCCTCAAAGAAATCTGGTAATAATGAGGCCCACTCATTCTTCCTCCTCTCATTGTTTCCTATGCAAGCTCTCTTGAAGTCTCTCACAAAGGCCTCCACATCTTCTCCATCCTTGCCAAAGAAAACCGGAAGTTTCCCCATCTTAACCCCTCACTATCTTTCTTTTCTCTTAATTTTTTTTTTCTCTTTTCTTTTCTCTCACTCTTTTACTAATAGAGTATATACATGACTAACACCATCTGAGAATAATCCACTCTAGGGAACACAAAAGGTTCAGGTTGCTCCAAGATTTCTATAGCAACATCAAATCCTAGAGTGCATATTAATCTAACTCTCATGGATAGTTTATCCATAAGTTGAAAGATTATCTCCATCACTAATCTTGAGAACTAGCTGATGAAGGTGGTAGTATTTCTGTAGCTGTACTAAGACTCTCTCCAAGATCCTTCACCAAAGTTTCCAAAAGTGCTTTTACTCCACTACACTCATGTCCTTTTGGAAGTCCTTCAACTCCACAAACCTCACACAACTCCTTGGTCTTAGATCTTCTCCCTCCCAATCTTGGTGAAGAAGGTCCAACATGCAAACCCAAGTCAAGTAAGCCTCTCCTTTCCCTCAATCTCTTGCTCTCAAAGGTTAATGGACATGAACTTGCCTTATGTCCCTTCTCTCCACATAGAAAGCACTTAGACTCACTCTTTCCTCCAAGTGGTGTAGGTTTTTGGATCCTCTCAACACTCTCTTCAAATTCTATTGTAAACTCTCTTTTCCTCAAATCCACCCCTACAATCACCTCAAACCCTTGGGGAACCTTGCATAATCTCAATTTCCACTCTTGATGACCCTCCATGTTCCCAAAGATGAATCTAAACACTCAAACATGCTTTTTGTTGATCTCAAACTTCTCATGCATGAGATCTCCACTCTGCAGAATTGACCCTTCCTCAAATCTCCCAACGAATATGTCACAGTCCTCTGAAATTTTCCACACTTGATCACAACTCTAGGGCGTCCCTTCCTGCAAAATTTTAGATCTTTTCATCGAGCCATTTGGCCTAGACACCTTTCTATTCAGCACCCATATTTCAGATTTGGTCTGAAAACCACCCCCCTCACTTCAAAAACTCATAACGCACTGCACAAAAATGATCTCTCTCTAATTTTTGTGGCACCAGGTAGGATACAATGCACTGAATTGTCATGGAAACTTTCAGGACAATTCACTAAAAATTGAAGAAATGGCAGACTCTGTACAATTTTCCAGAGAGCATGCAGTTGCGGGAGCACTTTACCCTATCAACTTTGAAAAATTCTAGCCCAGTGCGCATAGAAGCTCTCTCAATAATTTCAAGTGTGCTAACTGGAAGATAACCCAAGCTATCATGTGTAGAAATCTCAAGTCCAGATCTCAAACTTTAGATTTTGCCCAAAATCACCTTAATCCCCAAAATCTGCAATCCACCTCACACAATCTCTCCAATTCCTCTCATGTGTACAAGATGTACAAAATCACCTCAAAGACATCATAATGAACTACAGGGTATACAAATGGATCTTGGTTCTCTAACATAAGTTCAGCCCTCTCCTCTCCTAATTTTCTCTCCAAGTGAGCTCTCATAGCCTCCTTCTGCCTAATGTAGAATTGGACGCGGAACATTATCTTGCCTTCTAGAGAGGTCCCGGCAACGGAACCAAAAATGTGAGCCGGCCTGTCTCTCACTCAGGATGAACCTCTGATGGCTATTATGGTAGCGCACCATGGACTAAGAAGGCAAGGAACCCCAACTCCATCATACTCCTCCAAGGCTAACACTCCAAGACTCAAGACATTGCTCACTAGAGAACTCAATGAGAGAGAGATAGTTGCAAATGAAAGGATGATGAGTACCTCCTCACTCCTTGTTTATATACTTGTGAAATAGTTACGTACCAAAGTTACTAATTACCGTAGTAACTCAAGTTACTAGACTAAAAGTCAAGTAAAGTCAAAAAGTAGAAAGGAATATCCATTCACATGGGCATATTCCCCTAAGCATGTGGTCTTATCTTGACCCAACCACTAAAGCAAGGATTCCTTCACATGGGCTATCCTTGGACTAAAGAAGAATCCAAAACAAAAAGGCTTACGGGCCCAAGAGTTCTCAACTCTTTCCCCAAAGCCAAACACCTAGGAATAATACCAAGTCAACACACTAAAATCCAAAATAGTGGTGCTCATCTTTTCTACTTCCTCTAAGGTAAGGTCCCATCTATCTTAGCTATGACTAACTTTAGCTAACCATGACTAATATAGAACCATCCTTTATCTCTATATAAATAATATCTCTTAAGTACTTGTAATACCAAGCTAAATATCACAATACCACACACATGCACAAATGGGTGTTACAGACCAAAGTGAATATATAAAATAGACTCAATACCATATACCAATTGAAATGGAGAATATCCGGTGGAAGTCTTCATGGTTGTCCTATATTCCCACAAAAGTGCATGAATCCTCTTGTCCCAATGATGTTTAGCCCCTTCCATTTCTGCATCTTTGGCCAACATCATGCACAAGGTCTGATTGGTTCTCTCTGCCAAGCCATTGGAATTTGGCTTATAGGATGTAGTTATTCTATGTGTGATAGAGAAATGTTGTAGCATGGTTGTAGTAATGCTTCCTGTAAACTATCCTCCTCTATTAGAAACCAACTCCAAAGGGCATCCAAACCTAGTGATAAGGTGTTCATAAAGAAATCTACCCACTTCATCTTCATTCTTGTCCCTCAATGGTCTAGCCTCAACCCACTTGGTAAGGTAATTAGTAACTACCACAATGTACCGATTGTTCCTTGGGGTTCTATTGAGAGGACCTACAAAATCAATTCTCCACTTCTCAAAAGGTCCTAGCAATAGAATTTATCTAAGTGGTGGAGTGGATGTAGAATTTCTAGCAAAAGCTTGAAAAACATGACAAGTTTTGCAATCATCAAGACAATCTTTGAAAATCCCTCTCCAATGGTAACCTGCATCTAGAATCTTGAAAGTAGTCACCTTTCCTGCAAAGTGTCCTCCAAATACTAAACCTTCATGAAACTCCTTTATGAGTAGGATAGACTCTTCCTTACCCATTGCTCTTTGAAGAAGACCATCTGCTCCTTGGTGAAAAAGAATATCCTCCACCATTGTGTAAGGTCTAGATCTTGCTGCAAGGGCCTTCCTCTCCCTAGCATGCATCCCTTCTGGATAGTTACCTCTTGTCACAAAATCCACAATCTCCTTGTACTCCATTGGAACCTCTTGAGTGACTGAGATTGTCATGAGCTCCTCATCCAGGAAGGAATCATCCACTGGCTCATCTCCATCATGATCATAGGCTTTAGATAACAAATCAGCATTTGCATGTTTCTTTCTTGGCCTATCCTCAATGGTGTAGTCATACTCAGACAAGATTATCATCCACCTTGCTAGTCTCCCTTCAACATTATGCTTGTTGAAGATGTACTTCAAAGCCTTGTGATCCGTGACAATGGTTGCTTTCCCTCCAATCAAATAGTGTCTAAACTTTTTGAGACCAAAGATCACTGCCAACCCTTCTCTCTCTGTGACAGAGTAGTTCTTCTCTGCTGAAACCATCTGCCTACTAGCATAAGCTATTGGATGATCATGCCCATCTTGGTCTTATTGACTTAGAGTGCATCTTATAGCTACATTAGAAGCATCAGTGTAGAGGATGAAAGGCTTACTCCAATCAGGTTTAGCAAGAATTGGAGCTACAACAAGGGATTCCTTGAGCTCCTCAAAAGCTTTGAGAGCTTTCTTGTCCTCCAAAATCACCATGTAATCTACACCCTTCTTCATGTAGATGGTCAATGCATAAGCCTTATTGGAAAATGAGAAGATGAACCTCCCATAGTATCCAACCATCCCCAAGAATTGGCGGAACTTTGTCAAGCTTGAAGGGAATGGAAGGTCTGAGATTTTCCTCACCTTCTTAGGATCAACTACTATTCCATCCTTGGAGATGATGTGCCCCAAAAGTAGACCTTCTTCACATCCAAAAATGCACTTCTCTAGGTTGAGGAATGCATTTGCCTCATCCAAGCATTGCAAGACCTTGATTAGGTGCTCAAAGTGCTCCTCCTTGCTCCCATAGACACAAAAGTCATCAATGAAGTCTCTCACAATTTTCCCAATGAAAGGTTCAAATACCTTGTTCATGAACCATTAGAATGTGGTTGGAGCATTGCAAAGCCCAAAAGGCATAACCTTGAAAGCATAAGTTCCCCAAGGTGTGGTGAATGTGGTGAGTTGTTGATGCTCTGGTGCAATCTTGATTTGGTTATATCCACTATAACCATCTCCAAAACTGTACCTCTCATGACTTGCAACCTCTTCCAAGATCTCATCAATGAATGGCAATGGGTAGTAGTCCTTCTTGGTAACAACATTGAGCTTCTTGTAATCCACACATACCCAAAGCTTACCATTCTTTTTCTTCACAATGATAATTGGAGACACCCATTTTGAATTCTCTACCTCAAAGATAAATCCAGCCTCCTTGAACTTATCAATCTCCTCTTTCACAACCAAAGATATTGGTGGGCTAATGCAACATTGCTTTTGGCGGATTGGTCTTGCATGTGACTCCACCTCTATCTTGTGCTCTTCCAAGGTGACTTCCTTCAAATCCTTATCACTAAAAGCAAACACATGGATGAACTTGTGGAAAATCTCCTCAAATCTCACTTTCTCCTCCTTGGTAACATTTGGACCATACTTGAGGGTAGATAACCTTCTCTCTACGTCCTCAAGTGTCAATGGTGATTTATCTGGGTCCTTCAAAACCTCTGGCTTAGGTGCAAAATCCATAGCACACAAAGGATACACATCTGAATCAGATTCAGATTCATCCTCCTCCGTGGAAGTCTCCTCTTCCATGCTTGTGTCCACACTTGAAGCTCCTTCTTCAGAATCTAATTCCCAATAATCAGAAGATGGTGTATCCAAATGTGAAGTGTTGGTGGTGTTAGTCACATGAACTATGACTCTATGGTTTGATGGCCCAATCCTCAAGTACCCTTTGTGCCGTCTATCAATTGTGCGTGCTGCTCTCAACCGTGGCCTCCCAAGAAGTAAGTCATAGCTTGAATCCTTCAAGACTTGGAAAGTCATGAGATTTTGAACTCCCATAACTGAAACTACCACCTTATCCATCACTCCTACTGGTCAAACTTGTTGTTTGTTTGCCATGCTCACCACAAATGTTGAAGGTCTTGAGGGTATCATACCCAACTTCTTCATCAACCTTTCTGACATGGCATTCAATGCTGATCCTCCATCAACCAATGCATCCTTGATGTTGTGATCATTCACTCTCACATCAATCTTGGAGGCATATTCACAAGCCTCCTATAGTGCTGGCTTGGCATCCACCACCCCCATTGATACTGGAGCTTTTGCCTTCTTCTTCCTCTTGCTCCTTGTAGAACTCAAACCACCTCTAAGCTCCATTCTCAAGGTAGGGTTCAAAGCAATCAATTAGCCCACTATGATGTTAGCCTTGTGACTACCAACATCCTCCAACACATTGTAGTTCTATTGTTGCTTGGAGATCAAGAAGTCCTCCATCCCCAACTTCTTCATTGGATTCTTTGTTGTTGATGATGTTGAGGTGTGAGTGCTCCTAGTAGACATAGGAGTATCCTTGCTTGGAGTAAATCCTTGAGAAGAGTGAACATCCTTTGCAAAACAAGCTCTCTTCTTCTCTTGTGCCAAAAGCTCCAAATTAAGACCCTTGGAGTTTGAGCACTCTCCCTTCTCAGACTTGCTCTCAACCACATCTATGGATGCTATCCCCTTACCTTTTTTTGGATTAGGAGCCACTTGGGTTTCACTACCTCTCTCTTTCCCTCTATTGATCCCTCATAACCCCTTCCTCCATGGTAAGTTGAATTTGGGCAATTCATTTGGAATGGCTTCTTCCTCCACAACCAAAACAATTTCTATCATTGAAATTGTTGGCTGGTTGGCCTCCTTTATATGGGTAGTTTCCATAACTCCTAGGCCCTCTCTCTACATTCTGATCTACCTCTCTCTTCTCCCATAGTTCCACCACATTGATCTTGAGATCTGCAAGTTGTTCTGTGATAGTTTGAAGTGGATCCTTTGGTGGAGGTGCAAGAATTGGAGCAACTACTACTTGTGGTGCAACCCTTGTCACCAAAGTATCAGAGTTTCTACCATACTTGTAGCCTTGAGGAGGATGCACAACCTCCTTCACCACCAAATCACTCTCATCTCCTTCCAAACTCTCCTCCATATGAATTGTGATCTTGATAGCTTCAACCTTGGAAGAAGGTTTCTCATATCTCACCTTGCTTCTAATTTGTGGTCTCAACCCTCTCACAAAATTCTTGGTGAGCATGGCCCCTATGCCAATCATTGTAGTCTCCACATCATCTCCACCCTTCCTCAACACTATGCAAAATCTGGACTCTAACTTTTCCACTCTTTCCACATAGACTCTCACTTTCTCTCCATCTCCTTGCTTCAAAAATGTAACCTCACTCATCAATCTCTCATAACTCTCATCAAGAAGAAAGTTCTCAATGAGTGCTGAAGTCAAAGTCTCCCAAAACTCCTCTTCCCCATCTCTCCTCTCTCTCTTTTGGTATTCTGACTCATACCATGTAAGTGCTGCATCCTCAAAGAAATCTGGTAATAATGAGGCCCACTCATTCTTCCTTCTCTCATTGTTTCCTATGCAAGCTCTCTTGAAGTCTCTCACAAAGGCCTCCACATCTTCTCCATCCTTGCCAAAGATAACCGGAAGTTTCCCTGTCTTAACCCCTCACTATCTTTCTTTTCTCTCAATTTTTTTTTCTCTCACTCTATTACTAATAGAGTATATACATGACTCACACCATCTGAGAATAATCCACTCTAGGGAACACAAAAGGTTCAGGTTGCTCCAAGATTTCTATAGCAACATCAAATCCTAGAGTGCATATTAATCTAACTCTCATGGATAGTTTATCCATAAGTTGAAAGATTATCTCCATCACTAATCTTGAGAACTAGCTGATGAAGATGGTAGTATTTCTGTAGCTATACTAAGACTCTCTACAAGAACGTTCACCAAAGTCTCCAAAAGTTTTTTTACTCTACTACACTCATGTCTTTTTGGAAGTCCTTCCACTCCACAAACCTCACACAACTCCTTGGTCTTAGATCTTCTCCCTCCCAATCTTGGTGAAGAAGGTCCAACATGCAAACCCAAGTCAAGTAAGCCTCTCCTTTCCCTAAATCTCTTGCTCTCAAAGGTCAATGGACATGAACTTGCCTTATGTCCATTCTCTCCACATAAAAAGCACTTAGACTCACTCTTTCCTCCAAGTGGCGTAGGTTTTTGGATCCTCTCAACACTCTCTTCAAATTCTATTGTAAACTCTCTTTTCCTCAAATCCACCTCTTCAATCACCTCAAAATCTTTGGGAACCTTGCATAGTCTCAATTTCCACTCTTGATGAATCTAAACACTCAAGCATGCTTTTTGTTGCTCTCAAACTCCTCATGCATGAGATCTCCACTTTGTAGAATTGACCCCTCCTAACAATGTCACTCAAATCTCCCAACCAGTATGTGACAGTCCTTTGAAAATTTTTACACTTGATCACAACTCCAGGGTGTCCCTCCTTGCAAAATTGCAGATCTTTTCATCAATCCATTTGGCCTAGACACCTTTCTATTCAGCACACATATTTCAGATTTGGTCTGAAAACCACCCCCTCACTTCAAAAACTCATAACTCCCTGTGCAAGAACGATCTCTCTCTAACTTTTGTGGCAGCAGGTAGGAATAAATGCACTAAATTTTCTTGGTAATTTTCAGGATAATTTACTAAAAATTGAAAAAATGGCAGACTTTGTACAATTTGCAAGAGAGCATGCAGTTGCGGGACACTTTACCCTATCAACTTTCAAAACTTATAGCCTAGTGCGCATAGTAGCTCTCACAATAATTTTAAGTGTACTAACTAAAATATAACTCAAGCTATCATGTGTAGAAATTTCAATTCCAGATCTCAAACTTTAGATTTTGCCTAAAATCACCTTAATCCCCAAAATCTGCAATCCACTTCACACAATCTCTGCAATTCCTCTCATGTGTAGAAGATGTACAAAATCACCTCAAAGACATCACAATGAACTACAGGGTAAACAAATGGATCTTGGTTCTCTAACATAAATTAAGCCCTCTCCTCTCCTAATGTTCTCTCCAAGTGAGCTCTCATAGCCTCCTTCTGCCTAATGTAGAATTGAACGCAGAACATTATCTTGCCTTCTAGAGAGGTCCCGGCAACGGAACTAAAAATGTGAGCCGGCCTGTCTCTCACTCAAGATGAACCTTTGATGGCTATTATGGTAGCGCACCATGGACTAAGAAGGCAAGGAACCCCAACTCCATCATACCCCTCCAAGGCTAACACTCCAAGACTCAACACATTGCTCACTAGAGAACTCAATGAGAGAGAGATAGTTGCAAATGAAAGGATGATAAGTACCTCCTTGTGACAACCCAGCAAATATCACTTTTGCGGTAATCGGGTAAGTAAAGTTCGTTCCCGCAGAGATACGAGTCAGAAATGTCCAAATACGAAGCAAAGTAACAATTTAGTTCTTCTTGGTTGCGTCTTTAATCTCTCAGGTAGAAAGCACACCCAGAAGAGAGTAACAAGCACTGACTCGCAATCTTGTCACAAATTAACACTCCTTAATCACAACTCCATCAAATCTTTCCAAACAATCTTGATTGTGATGATTCAGGCTCTCCCAAAAACGGCACTTCACTGCAAAATGACTTCGCCTCAGAATTGTGTTCCACCCTTCCACTGAAGGCACAACTTCCTCGATCAAAATTGCTTCACATCAACTTCGCACTGCACTCACAAATGCAGAATACTACCAACACTACAATTCCTCTCAGATCTGTCAAGGCATTGCTTCGATTGCACTTCACTCAGGATCACACACACAGAATGAAGATCAAGGCTGTGGAATCCAACATCCAACAAGCACTCTGACTTGCACTTCGAATTTCTCCAAACACTCACAAACACAATTGCGAAATTGATACTCGGAATCAAGCTCAAGCGACGAGCACTGCTTCACAGCACTTTGCTTTATCTATTCTCAGAAATAATGAGCACTGAACAACATAATATTGCGAATGCCACTCTTAAATAGTGAAGCAATCGACAGTTCTAACAACTATACCGTTCTACAACAACTATTCTAACCTGCAAATCCGAAATGACAATGAACCTCTTCATATCTGCCCCTTCAAATCTCAAATTGGTTACTAATCCGATCCGATGTCTACTTCTTCCTCGGCTTTCAAACCCAAACCTGAAGTAATCTTACTTCCTACTATTCTATCCTCGGGTTTCACAACTCCTACATCTTCTACCAGATCCAGCAATTCTCTTTCCTGATCTAAAATTGCACTAGCGGGTAATCTATCTAACTCCTCATCCTTCGACCCACTCTTCTCTTCTGTCGTTGAGGGCAACTCTGAAGACATTTGGATCCCGATGTTATCTACTTCGGGTTTTGCTTTAACATCCTGCCAAAGCTTTTCTAACTCTATTCTTACTAAGTCTAATCTAATCGCGATATTGTCTTCTACTTCTAAGATCTTCCTATCTACACGAGTTCTTAATTTAATCAACAAGGCATTCAAATCTGTATCTTTCGCTTGTCTTCGCCTCGTCTCCTGCACCAACAGCTTCAACTCGTGCAGACGTGCTTTTTCAATTCGAACGTTGGTCTCTGTACTTAACATCGCGTTTACTCTGAGGACTATCTCCTGCAATGGCTCTTATCTTGTCTTCCTTTCCCGTTCCCAATCTGCAAGCCATTCCTCTCTGTACATCGCCAATTCTTCTTCGAATTCGGCCTTCACCGCGTCCTTCTCTTTCTCTTTCTGTGCAACCTTCTCTTCCTGATTACAAAGTAAGTCTCGTAACCTCTCTTCTTCTCCGTATCTTGCAGCCAACTCTCGCTGCCAAAGTTGCTTCTTCTCCTCCATACTCTCCATCACTCGATCGAGCTCTTGATCCTTCGATGCTACCCTCGCCATAGCATGGATGAGCTCTACTCTTGAATCAGCAAACTGCTGCTTCAAGATTTCAAATTCAGCTACTTATCTCTCCCTTACGACGTCACTCTTCCTTGCAAGATCCTCTCGATAGCTCACTTCTCTCTTCAGGTCTTTGATTACCTGACTTCTCTCCACTGCTTCCACTTGCAGTACTTCTCTCTCCTTCTCACCTCGGGTTATACTCTTCTTCAACTCCGAGTTTTCTTCTTCTAATCTCGATACCACCTGCAATACAGTCTCTACCTCTAGACAAGTTGACTGCATCTCCTTCTTCTTCCTCTCCAACTTCACCAACAGCGGGCATACTACCATCTGCAGGTAATCTACTCCATTACTGATACCTTCGTCCTCCCGCGGAGTAGTCTCTCTTCTTTCTTCGTGTTCTCCCGATACCCGCCTTCTTCTCTGAAGTCTTCGTATCGGAATTGATGCCTCACTGCCCGAGCTTCCTTCTACCTCTTCCTTCACTCTACTCGGTCCCGCTTCACACTTTGCCTTACGTCTCGAGCGAATTCCTTGCTGTACTGCGATCTTCTTCTCCTCGAGCACCGGTACTTCGTCTTCCAGCGCCGCATTGTCTTCGGCTTCTACGTCGGCTTGAATTTCTTCTTCATATTCTTCAGCCACTGGTGCCGAGGTCATTTCTCCACCGTCTTCACTGTCATTGCTTGTATCTCCGCTCTGCAGTGTCAGCTCAGGTTCTTCCTCACGTTCCGAGTCCTCCGTCTTGAGCTCGGCTCCGCCTTCTGAGTCTTCATCTTCCGACTCAATCACCACCATTCCTCGCCTCGGGTTATTTTTCTGCATCTTCCGAGGTTTCTTGTTTTCTTCGGCGTTTGCTTGCCGAGTTCTCTTCTTTGTCGGGGTACTTTCAACGACCTCCACGTTCTTCCCTGTCTTTGCGTAGTAATCGTCTGTGCTCCGGATTTGGAGAATGTATTGCTGCTCCTCCGCGTCGACTTCTCTTCTCAAATTAGGATGGAAATGAGACACCATTCGATTACGCTCAGCCCCATTGAGCAGATTTAACCCGAGGTAAAAGTGGGCTGCAAATGGTACGATGTAGTGTGGAGGCGACTTATCTCATAGATTCCACACCATCTGCCTCGTTCTTCCGTGAAAGCACCTTGCCCAATTTATCGGTTCTCCTGCAAATAACTTGTGAAAGAACACCGCTTGGTGTTTCATCACATAGGTAGTTCTCTCCGGCTTCAGGAGGGCCATTAGTGCACTCACAACTCCCCTCCTCACTGGGTCCTTATAACTCTCAACTTTATACCCATTCTTCGTCCTCTTCGACGAGAAGGCTTCTCTCACCTCCTGCATTTCTTGAGCTATCTCTCCTTTCCCCAAGAACGTGGCTCCCTGCTCCGAGCCTGCCTCCTTCCCGAGTACGAGTCTCCAATCCGACTCTATCTAGCGCGCCGGATTTCCTCTCTTCCCTTCTTCCTCAGGACCATCAAGACATTTACGCTCGATGATTTCTGTCATGAATCCTGGAAAACTTACATTCCAATTCCATGCCAGAAAGGTGATCCAAAGTCGGCTCAAGACTTTGGTCCTCGCTACTACATCTAATCTCCGAATTGCATGATTTCTCACTGCAAATTCGGAGTTCTTCTTCCCTCCTCCCATCTCTTCTACTTTCTTTCGGTCTCTCGATTTCTCTCTCTTGACTTCTCCCTTACGCACTAACACGAGTCCAACTCTATGTCCCTTTCCCCGATCACCTGCAAGACGACTCCTCAATGGCAAAGGAAAATTGCTTGACATTTTGTCATTGCAGTTTTGATTTTTATAGAGTTGCACTTCTTCGTCTTCCATCACTTCGAGTTTCTACCGAGAAATCACACCTCCGGCATGCACCTATCACTGTCGCCCCACCTTCACGCGTATGAGCCGCCAATTTTGAAACGGCCCCTTCTTGAATTTCTCGCCCCGACGAAAGGTTGTTAGACTGTCTTTGCCTCGGGTTGAGCTCCCCCCAAGCCGAAGACAATTTACTTCATATTGTATGCTAAGACGGCATTTCAGAGTACTTTGCCTTATGACCCGAAGTCACTTTACTTCGGGTTTCACCCCGAAGACAGTTTTCTTCGTCTTCTTCGGCCAAATAGGCGCAATCCAACTTCTCTATACACTTCTTCTCCTTTATTTTGAAAAAAACAAAAAATGTGGACACCACACTCCTCACCCCTTGTTTATATACTTGTGAAATAGTTACGTACCAAAGTTACTAATAACCGCAGTAACTCAAGTTACTAGACTAAAAGTCAAGTAAAGTAAAAAAGTAGAAAGAAATTTCCATTCACATGGGCATATTCCCTTAAGCATGTGGTCTTATCTTGACCCAACCACTAAGTCAAGGATGCCTTCACATGGGCTATCCTTGGACTAAAGAAGAATCCAAAACAAAAAGACTTGCGGGCCCAAGAGTTCTCAACTCTTTCCTCAAAGCCAAACACCTAGGAATAATACCAAGTCAACACACTAAAATCCAAAATAGTGGTGCTCATCTTTTCTACTTCTTCTAAAGTAAGGTCCTCTCTATCTTAGCTATGACTAACTTTAGCTAACTAGGACTAATATAGAACCATTCTTTATCTCTATATAAATTATATCTCTTAAGTACTTGTAATACTAAGCTGAATATCACAATACCACACACATGCACAAATGGGTGTTACAGTACATCCTTTGCAAAATGAACTCTTTTCTTCTCCAAAATATCCAAATTAAAACATTTGGAGTTTGAGCACTCCCTCTTCTCATACTTTCTCTCAACCATATCTATGGATGCTATTCCCTTACCTTTTTTTTGATTAGGAGCCACTCAGGTTTCACTCTCTTCTTCTTAACCTCTATTGGCTCCTTCATAACCTCTTCCTCCATGGAATTTGGGCAATTCCTTTAGATGTGACCTCTTCCTCCATAACCAAAACAATTCCTATAATTAAAATTATTGATTGGTTGGCCTCCTCTATGTGGATAGTTTCCATAACTCCTAGGCTCTCTCCCCATGTTCTGATATACCTCTCTCTTCTCCCATAGTTGCACTTGATTGATCTTGAGATCTACAAGTTGTTTTATGATGATTTGAAGTGGACCTTTGGGTAGAGGTGCAAGAACCAAAGCAACTATTACTTGTGGTGCAACCCTTTGCCACCAAATTATCAGAATTTCCACCATACTTGTAGCTTTGAGGATGATGCAAAACCTCGTTGGTCACCAAATCACTCTCATCCCTTCCCAAACTCTCCTCCATACAAATTGCAATCTTGAAAGCTTCAACCTTGGAAGAAGGTTTCTCATATCTCACCTTGTTGCACACTCCTACAAAATTCTTGGTGATCATGACTCCTATGCCAATTATAGTAGTCTCTACATCATCCCCACCCATCCTCAACACTATGCAAAATCTGGACTCTAGCTTCTGAACTCTTTCTACATAGACTCTCACTTTCACTTCATCTCCTCATTTGAGAAAGGTAACCTCACTTGTCAATCTCTCATAACTATCATTTGGAAGAAAATTCTCAATGAGTGCTTAAGTCAAACTCTCCCAAGGCTCTTCTTGCCTATCTCTCCTTTCTCTCTTTTGGTATTCTAACTCATACCATGTAAAGGCTTCATCCTCAAAGAAATTTGGTAATAATGAGGCCCACTCATTCTTCCTCCTCTAATTGTTTCCTATGCAAGGTCTCTTCAAGTCTCTCACAAAGGCCTCCACATCTTCTCTATCCTTGCCAAAGAAAATTGGAAGTTTACCCATCTCAGCCCTTCACTATCTTTCTCCTTTCTCTCAATCTTTTTTTTCTTTTCTTTTCTCTCACTCTATAACTAATAGTGTATGTACATGACTAACACCTTTTGAGAGAAATCCACCCTAAGGAACATAAAAAGTTCAGGTTGCTCCAAGATTTCTATAACAATATCAAATCCTACATGAATGCATATTAATTGAACCCTCATGGATAGTTTATCCATAGGTTGAAAGATTATCTCCATCACTAATCTTGAGAACTATTTGATGAAGGTGATAGTATTTTTTTAGCTATACTAAAAATCTCTCCAAAGAACCCTTCACCAAGGTCTCCAAATGTGTTTTTACTCCACTACATTCATCTTCTTTTGGAATTCCTTCCACTCCATAAACCTTAGACAACTCCTTGGTCTTAGATCTTCTCCTTCCCAATCTTGGTGAAGAAGGTCTAACATGCAAACCCAAGTCAAGTAAGCCTCTCCTTTCCCTCAATCTCTTGCTCTCAAAGGTCAATGGACCTTAACTTGCCTTATGTCCCTTTTCTCTACATAGAAAGCACTTAAACTCACTCTTTCCTCCAAGTGGTACATGTTTTTGGATCCTCTCAACACTCTCTTCAAATTCTTTTCTAAACTCTCTTTTCCTCAAATCCGCCTCTACAATCACCTCAAACCTTGGGGAACCTTTTACAACCTCAATTTCCACTCTTACTGACCATCCATGTTCCCAAGATGAGTCTAAACACTCAAATTTGCTTTGTGTTGCTCTCACACTCCTCATGCATGTGATCTCAACTTTACAAAATTGACGTCTCCTCACAATGTCACTACATGCTCTCAACGGGTATGTCATACTACTCTAAAATAATTTACAGTTAATTCTAACCCCAAGATGTCTTCCTTTACAGAATTTCACTTCTTTTGATCAAGCGATTTGGCCTAGACACCTTTCTATTTAGTAGACATATTCCAGATTTGGTCTGCAAACCACCCACTCAGTTTGAAAACTCATTACTTTCTATGAAAGATGATCTCTCCCTAATTCTTAGGTTGGAATCTAGAATACTATGCATTTAATTTTTGTGTAAAGTTTCAGAAAAATCCATTGAAAATTGAAGAAATAACAGACTCTATATAAATTTCTAGAGAGCATGCAGTTACAAATTTCCTCACCGTGTCGTGGGGAACATTTGGTCTTGAGAGTGCGCCAAGCACATGGCTGCTTGTGCTTAGTTTTCCTTACTGTCTTTCTTTTGGATTTTCACGTAGACTGACATTCCTTCCCTACTCTTGGGTTGTCGGGAATTTGTCTCTATATGAACTTGTTGTTTCAGTTTCCTTGAGGTTGGCTCTCCCTGAAGGTTTTGTTTTATCCTTGACTTTTGCAAAACTAATCTTGTCATGCAAGTCTGGTGTTATGGTTTCTACCTATGCCTGGTCTCATATTCTATTTTCACATCAAGTTCAAGCTATGGTTCGGAATCTGGCAGTTCATAGACCTAGGTCAGGTGGCCCTTTGATACAATAAAATAAATAAAATACACAACAATTGAGTGATCTAACTGAACATAAACCCGGGCACCCTGATCATTTAATTCTGCTATTCACCTGGACCGGACTGAGAGCTCTTAGAATGGAGTTTTCCTCAACTCTAGTCACAATTCATAACAATTCATCCGCTTCCAAGACTCATCATTCACAAGAATTTCAACAATAAAGTTCACAAGGTTGGATAAGTCAAATAGTTCTAGTCAAGGCAATGCCTGCCCTAAGGTTGCAACTGCTCATCAACTCAGCCGGCACTTCACATATACTATGTCCGACAGCAGACAAGGCAACTCACCCTCCGAACCTCTTCATTCTCCTATGCCTTGTTTTGCAGATCAGATTCACTCCATTCAGATAGGCCAACCAACTTCAAATATTTCCATGCCCTTGCTCCAGATGAGCTGATCCACTTTGGAATTCTCCTCCTCTTCTTCCTGACTTTGGGAGATATCCTTCGGCAACTTCTGCAGCAAATCCCCTTCAGACCTGCAAAAATTCTCTCTTGTCTGAATCTCCTGTCCTGCACATTGTTCATTCCTTTGAAGGAAAACCCTTTTTCTCCCCTGCACTTTCAAGCACTGCCTACAGCATTTCGAAAATCTTTCAGCCCTCAACACTCTCCTGCAACTTCGAAAATTCACCCACTGGTCCAATTTCAAACCTCAGGCATATCAAAAGTCCTTCCCCTGGTCCAAGCACAGCCCTACAAGACTCCACTCACATTTCAAAAATTCCTCTCCTAGTCCACGCATAGCTCTAAGGCATCTCCAAAATCCTTCAGCCCTGCAAGACTCCCCTCACATTTCAAAAATTTCTCTCTTGGTCCAAAACACAGCCCTAAGGCATCTCCAAAAGCCTTCAGCCCTTCAAGACTCCTTTCACATTTCAAAGATTCCTATCCTGGTCCAAGCACAGCCCTGCAAGACTCCCCTCACATTTTGAAAATTCCTCTCCTGGTCCAAGCACAGCCCTGCCCTCTCACATTTCAAAAATTCCTCTCCTGGTCCAAGCACAGCCCTGCACTCTCACATTTCGAAAATTTCTCTCCTAGTCCAAGCACAGCCCTTCAAGACTCCTCTCACATTTTGAAAAATCCTATCTTGGTCCAAAACACAGCCCTAAGGCATCTCCAAAAGCCTTCAGCCCTTCAAGACTCCCTTCACATTTCGAAAATTCCTATCCTGGTCCAAGCACAGCCTTGCAAGACTCCCCTCACATTTTGAAAATTCCTCTCTTGGTCCAAGCACAGCCCTGCCCTCTCACATTTCAAAAATTCCTCTCCTGGTCCAAACACAGCCCTAAGGCATCTCCAAAAGCCTTCAGCCCTTCAAGACTCCCTTAACATTTCAAAAATTCCTATCCTGGTCCAAAACACAGCCCTGCAAGACTCCACTCACATTTTGAAAATTCCTCTCCTGGTCCAAGCACAGCCGTGCCCTCTCACATTTCAAAAATTTCTCTCCTTCCTGGCCAAGCCTTAACCCTTCGATAATTCTCCTTTCTCCCAGCAGGCCTTTTTCTCCAAATTTCTGAACAGCAAGCACTTTCAAAAATTCTCCCTCTCTCCTGGCCAAGCCCTAGCCCTTCGATAATTCTCCTTTCTCCCAGCAGGCCTTTCTCTCCAAATTTCTGCACAGCAAGCACTTTCAAAAATTCTCCCTCTCTCCTGGCCAAGCCCTAGCCCTTCGATAATTCTCCTTTCTCCCAACAGGCCTTTCTCTCCAAATTTCTGCACAGCAAGCACTTTCAAAAATTCTCTCTCTCCCCTGGCCAAGCCCTAGCCCTTCGATAATTCTCCTCTTCTCCCAGCAGGCCTTTCCATTCCTTTTCCTCCCTGTCCAAGCCTATTTCTCCGATAATTCTCCTCCCTCCTTTCCCGCCTGTTCAGGCCCTCTTCTTTGAAAAAACTCCTCCCTAGTCCTCCCTCTCCAAGCCTTTTCTTTCCTGTCCTTTACCTCAAAGCCCAAAAGCCTCAAGGGTACACGTGGGCTATTTTCCCGACGACATTCACCCTCACCAATCTTGTGCAGCCACCGGTCTGCACCAGCAAGTCCAGTGTGATCAATATAAGCTTTCTTCAGTGGCATCTTCCAACTCACCTCTAGAGCCAAAGTCAAGATCTCTTTCCTCCTCGGTTTGTCATCACCTCTTGAAAAGTTTAACCCTTTTCCCTGCATATGGCAGATGATGTTAAGTACCATCTAGCTCTTGCACACTGTAGGTGGCATTCTTGTGAACTTTGGTAACAACAAATGGGCCATGCCAACGGCGAGCAAACTTCTTGAGGGTCAAATGCTGTACGTCTAGGCTGTTATCAGAAATCAGCACCCAGTCCCCTTCACTGATGGGCACTGGTTGCAGTTGGTGAGTCTTGTCAAAGTATACTTTGTTCCTCAGCCGTGCTTCCTTCACCTTCTTGCGTGCCATTTGTATCCTTTGTGGTGTCAGGTTAAAGTGCTCGATTCTGAGCATTATCAATTCTTCTATAGACACATTGTCCTCCCACTGAACAGTTCTCCAACTAATGATGTCCCCTTCCACAGGCATAATAGGTAAGTGCCTTGATACTAGTTCAGCAGGTGGCATTTGAGTCACTAAGCTGCAAGTTAACCTATCTGCCATAAGCGCTAAGGGCAGCAAATCAGGCCATCTGTAGGTCTCACCTTGGCAAGCCTTCACCAAAGCATTCACTATCGGCGGATGACCTCGCTCACTCTTACCGTTGGCTTCAGGATTGTAGGCAGTAGTCAAGTTCAGTTTGATGTTGAACTTAGCAAAGAAGTCAGTTGCTTCCCTTGCATCCAACTCACCTCGACCTGCCCTCATCCGGTAGAAACATCTATGCCTGGCAATGATATCCTCTAAGATAAACCGACACACCTGTTGGGTATGTGTAGACAACAATGTTGTGGTGCCCACATTTTTTGTTTTTTTTCAAAATAAAGGAGAAGAAGTGTATAGAGAAGTCGGATTGCACCTGTATGGCCGAAGAAGGCAAAGAAAATTGTCTTCGGGATGAAACCCGAAGTAAAGTGACTTTGGGTCATAAGGTGAAGTACTCGGAAATGCCGTGTCAGCATACAATACGAAGTAAATTGTCTTTGGATTGGGAGGAGCTCAATCCAAGGCAAAGACAGTCTAACAACCTTTCATCGGAGCGAGAAATTCAAGAAGGGGCCGTTTCAAAACTGGCGGCTCATACGCGTGAAGGTTGATTGACAGTGATAGGTGCATGCAGGAGGTGTGATTTCTCGGTAGAAACTCAAAGCAACAAAAGATGAAGAAGTGCAACTCTATAAAAATCAAAACTGCAACGACAAAATGTTGAGCAATTTTCCTTTGCCGTTGAGAAGTCGTCTTGCAGGTGATCGGGGAAAGGGAAATAGAGTTGTACTCGGGTTAGTGCGCAAGGGAGAAGTCGCGAGAGAGAAATCGAGAGACAGTAAGAAAGCAGAAGAGATGGGAGGAGGGAAGAAAAACTCTGAATTTGCAGTGAGAAATCATGCAATTTGGAGAATAGATGTAGTAGCGAGGATCGAAGTCTTGAGCCGACTTCGGATCACTTTTCTGGCATGGAATTGGAACGTAAGTTTTTCAGGATTCATGACAGAAATCATCAAGAGTAAGTGTCTCGATGGGCATGAGGAAGAAGGGAAGAGAGGAAATCCGGCTCGCTGGACAGAGTCGGATTGGAGACTCGTACTCAGGAAGGAGGCGGGTTCGGAGCAGGGAGCCACGTTCTTGGGGAAAGGAGAGATAGCCCAAGAAACGCAAGAGGTGAGAGATGCCTTCTCGTCGAAGAGAACAAAGAATGGGTACAAAGTTGAGGGCTACAAAGACCCTATGAGGAGAGGAATTGTGAGTGCACTGATGGCCATCCTGAAGCCGGAGAGAACCACTTATGTGATGAAGCACCAAGCAGTGTTCTTTCACAAGTTATTTGCAGGAGAACCGACCAATTGGGCAAGGTGTTTTCACGGGAGAACGAGGCAGATGGTGTGGAATCTGCGGGATAAGTCGCCTCCACACTACATTGTACCATTTGCAGCACATTTCTACCTCAGGTTGAATTTGCTCAATTTGGCGGAGCGCAATAGAATGGTGTCTCATTTCTATCCTGACTTGAGAAGAGAAGTCAACGCGGAGGAGCAGCAATACATTCTCCAAATCCGGAGCATGGACGACTACTATGCGAAGACAGGGAAAAATGTGGAGGTCATGGTAAGTACCCCAACAAAGAAGAGAACTCGGCGAGCAGAAGCCAAAGAAAACAAGAAACCTCGGAAGATGCAGAAAAATAACTCAAGGCGAGGGATGGTGGTGATTGAGTCAAAAGATGAAGACTCAAAAGGAGAAGCCGAGCTCAAAACAGAGGACTCGGAACGTGAGGAGGAACCTGAGCTGACACTGCACAGTGGAGATACTAGCAGTGACAGTGAAGACGGTGGAGAAATGACCTCAGCACCAGTGGCTGAAGAATACAAAGAAGAAGTGCAAGCCAAAGTAGAAGCCAAAGACAATGCGGCGCTGGAAGACAAAGTACCGGTGCTAGAGGAGAAGAAGATCACAGTACAGCGAGGAGTTCGCTCGAGACGTAAGGCAAAGTGTGAAGCGGGGCCGAGTAGAGTGAAGGAAGAGGTAGAAGAAAGCTCGGGTAGTGAGGCATCGATTCCGATACAAAGACTCCAGAGAAGAAGGCAAGTATCAAGAGAACATGAAGAGAGAAGAGAGACCACTCCACGGGAGGAAGAAGTTGCCAGTAATGGAGTAGATTACCTGCAAGAAGTAGTGTGCCTGCTGTTGGTGAAGTTGGAATAGAAGAAGAAGGAGATGCAATCTACTTGTCCAGAGGTAAAGACTGTTTTGCAGGTCTTATCAAGATTAGAAGAAGAGAACTCGGAGTTGAAGAAGAGTGTAACCCAAGGTGAGGAAGAGAGAGAAGTACTGTAAGCGGAAGCAATAGAGAGAAGTCAGGTTATCAAAGACTTGAAGAGAGAAGTGAGTTATTGAGAGGATCTTGCGAGGAAGAGTGACATTGCAAGGGAGAGACAGGTAGCGGAGCACAAAATCTTGAAGTAGCAGTTTGCTGATTCAAGAGTAGAGCTTATCCATGCTATGGCGAGGGTAGCATCAAAGGACGAAGAGCTCGATCGAGTGATGGAGAGTATGGAGGAGAAGAAGCAGCTCTGGCAAAGAGAGTTGTTTGTGCGATATAGAGAAGAAGAGAGATTACGAGAGTTACTTCGTAATCAGGAAGAGAAAGTTGTACAGAAGGAGAAAGAGAAGGAAGCGGTGAAGGCCAAGTTCGAAGAAGAGTTGGCGATGTACAGAGAGGAATGGCTTGCAGATCGGGAATGAGAACAAAAGACAAGATTGGAGCCATTGAAGGAGATAGTCCTCAGAGTGAATGCAATGTTAAGTACAAAAGCCAGCGTTCAAATTGAAGAAGCGCGACTGCACGAGTTGAAGTTGTTGGTGCAGGAGACGAGGTGAAGACAAGCAAAGGACACTAATTTGAATGCCTTGTTAATTAGTCTCAGAACTCGTGTAGATAGAAAGATTTTAGAGGTAGAGGATAACATTTCAATTAGATTAGACTTAGTGAAAATAGAGTTAGAAAAGCTTCGGCAGGATGTTAAGGCAAAACCCAAAGTAGATAACATAGGAATCCAAATGTCTTTGGAGTTGCCCTCAGAGACATTAGAGAAGAGTGGGTCAAAGGATGAAGAGTTAGATAGATTACCCACTAGTGCAATTTTAGATCAGGAAAGAGAATTGCTGGATCTGGTAGAAGATGTAGGAGATGTGAAACCCAAGGAAAGAATATTAGGAAGTAAAGTTACTTTGGGGTCGGGTTTGAAAGCCGAGGAAGAAGTAGACATTGGATCGGATTAGTAACCAATTTGAGATTTGAAGGGGCAGATATGAAGAGGTGCATTGTCATTTCGGATCTGCAGGTTAGAAAAGTTGTTGTAGAACGGTATAGTTGTTAGAACTGTTGATTGCTTCACTACTTAAGAGTGACATTTGCAAGAAATTGTTGTTCTGTGCTCATAATTCTTGAGAATAGATAAAGCAAAGTGTTGTGAAGCATTGCTCGTCGCTTGAGCTTGATTCCGAGTATCAATTTTGCAATTGTGTTTGTAAGTGTTTGGAGAAATTCAAAGTGCAAGTCAGAGTGCTTGTTGGATGTTGGATTCCACAGCCTTGATTTTCATTCTGTGTGTTTGATCTTGAGTGAAGTGCAATTGAAGCAATGCCTTGACAGATCTGAGAGGAATTGTAGTGTTGGTAGTATTCTGCATTTGTGAGTGCAGTGCGAGGTGGATGTGAAGCAATTTCGATCGAGGAAGTTGTGTCTTCATTGGAAGGGTGGAACACAATTCTGAGGCGAAGTCATTTTGCAGTGAAGTGCCATTTTCGGGAGAGCCTGAATCATCACAATCAAGATTGTTTGGAAAGATTTGATGGAGTTGTAATTATGGAGTGTTAATTTGTGACAAGACTGCAAGTCAGTGCTTGTTACTCTCTTCTGGGTGTGGTTTCTACCCGAGAGATTAAAGAAGAACTCAAGAAGAACTACATGTTACTGTTTGACTTTGTATTTGACCAATTCTGACTCGTATCTCTGCGGGAACAAACTTTACTTACCCGATTACCGCAAAAGTGATATTTGCCGGGTTGTCACATGATTTTTGGCGCCGCTGCCGGGGATACAAATCTTGGAAGTGGAAGAATATGAAGCCAAATTGGAAACTGGGTATCAATGCGATATGAATGTCTGCATTGAAAGAACAACGGAAAGAGAGAGCTCGAAGACAAGCACTTCAGCATGAAGAAGATGAACGTCTGAACGTGCCATCCATCGTTGATGAAACTGAACGAGAGGCGTTGGAGTTTCAACTCCTTCACAAAGTGCAAGAAGCGCTGCAAGAACTTGACCACAAGAAACGCAAAGGCGGTTGGCAAGGCTACTTCACATCTCCTTCTTCTTCCAAGAAGAAGAAAGAATCAAGTGGGAAAACATATGCATTGCGGCCCAGTACACCAACTTCCCCTAGAGCTGTAAAGGAAGTTGTGTCCTTGAAGACCTTTGTTCAAGAAAAGACAGCACGAACACTTACTGAAGACGAGTGTCAATATCTTCTACGAACGATTCCTTGGTTGTCCCGAAGGAATTTTGAAGAACCCATCGGAGGTGTTGATCCTGAATCTTCCACTCGGATTGAAGTCGACACCCTCATAGCAGAAATTGTCGAAGAAGACCCTACTTTGAATTTGACGAATTGGAATCCCTGGGCTGACAACACGGCGTCAATTCCAGCCAATCCTTCCGTTCCGTCAAGTTCCACATTACCTCAGCCGATCCCAGTGCATCAAACGATGACTTCGCTCCCTGTCACCCGACACACCTATCAGAAGTATAAGGGGACAAAACAAGACAAAGATCCCGATGAATTCATTGAAGAATTCAAAGTCATCTCCTTTGCTAACAAGGAGCATGACTTGGCGGATCGACTGAAAATTTTCCCAAGTTTGCTTCGCAAGAAAGCACGGAGCTGGTACACCCATGTGACTCAAAAGGGGTTTGTACCATCGGACTGGGCAGACTTGAGAAACATCTTCCTGGAACGATTCTGGGAGGTTGACTACAATACGAGTGTCTTCGTGGCACTCAACGATTTGGACCGGGGCAAGAAGGAGAAGTTGAGAGACTACTCTGAGCGGTTCATGGCACTACTGAACCGAGTTCCCAAGCAATCGGGGGTGGTGGGATACTCCGATGCCCAAGCCATTACCTGGTTCCTCAAGGGCCTTTCACCAAAAATACAAATCTTTGCCAGGGAGAGGAACGTAACTTCCCTGGACAAAGTACTCAAACATGTTGCTCGTTATGAAGCGGCCCACTCTCACTCTGCCGGTAACCGGAGAAATCGG
This sequence comes from Lunularia cruciata, assembly GCA_948567375.1. Taxonomy (NCBI): domain Eukaryota; kingdom Viridiplantae; phylum Streptophyta; class Marchantiopsida; order Lunulariales; family Lunulariaceae; genus Lunularia; species Lunularia cruciata. The sequence continues at coordinate 34,689,973 of OX419759.1, read as the reverse complement.
GAGAAGAAGGGCAAGAAGCCCAGAAGGAGAGCTTCACGTAGCACCTCCCCTTCTTTGGACGAATCCTCTATGTCTTCGAGCTCTTCTTTGGAATCCAAAGAAGAATCAAAGCAAAGACGAGTCAGAAGACGTGGAGGCAAGAAACCAATGACTCCTCCAGCCAAGAGTGTACATAAGGCGGATACGAAGCTGGATGCCCTCATCAAGGAGTTTTCAGATTTCAAGATCCAGATGATTGGGGCTAAGGACCGAAGAAAGGCCCCAGCATTTGGATGATCTAATGTGTGCACCGCATGTGGCAAATCCGGCCACGCCAACATAGAATGCAATACTTGTAATGCATTCCCGGTGCAGCAAATTGATTGGGTTCCAGGATGGAACCAAGACGAGGACGAAGAGGCGGTGTACCAAACTCAGGAGGTATAGCCTCAACCGAGCACATCGTATCAAGGTCCGAGGTTTGGACCCAAGGATTATAACCCCAATGCTCCTCCGCAAAGACCACCAATGAGCAGCCAAAATTGCCCTCAAAATGTTGCGCCCAGAGCCTATTATAATTGTGGCTTGATGGGACATTGGTCTCCAAATTGTCCCGAGCCAAGAAGGCAAATTGGGTATGTTCCCTTGTGTGGATCGGGGCATACGGGCAACCAATGCCCTCACCCACCAAACCCAAAGCCGCCTGTAAAGTATGTACAGACCTCTGCCAAGCGTGCAGCACTTCAGCCAAAGGGGGATACAAATGTAAATTGCATAACTCTTGAGGAAGAAAGACCTCAAGAAGGGAGTTCGGCCTCAGAAGGAGAATGGCCAGACCTTGAAATTTTGAAAGTTGAGACACGCTCCAGCAAGAAGAAGCGTGATCCCGAAGAACTGAGTATGACCTCGTCATCTTCCTGAAAGGCGAAGAGACAGCGCCCAAAAGCCATTCTTTCAGCCAAGGAGGAAAAGATCCTCGCAAAAGCTAAAGCTAAAGCCTTGTAGAAAGAATTAACGGAGGCATTACTAAGGACTCGAGAACTGAGTTTGGAAGAAGAGACAAAGACGAAGTCTCCAATTTTTCCGGCGGACATCCGATCCGAAGTAAAGGGTCTGATCCAAGCCAAGGTAGGCCAACCCGAGGAAGCTCGGGTTAAGGCCATCAGCAAGCCCGTCACCATTTTGAAGCGTCCCGAAGTCAAGAGGGAACATGGAGAGTCCTCGAACCCAAAGCCGAAGACAAAGACGGTCAAATTGGGAGGAGTTCCCCAATATGATATTATAGCCGATTTGGCCACCACAAATGCCAATGTTACATTTAAGCAATTGTGGGAAGATAACAGGGTGTACAAGAGACAGCTAAATTTGGCCCTCAAGAAGGTGAGGTCGATGTCAAAGAAGGACCTGCCTGCTATTTATTGTATTGAACAAGAAGATCAGGGATCTCCCGAGGTAGACGCGGAGATTGCAGGGTGCATGATCACATCAATACCCATTGACTCTGGGTCCGGTGTGAATGTCATGACCGAAGATACTGCAAATCGACTTGGGTATCATACGTTTGAACCAACACCCCGAGTTTTGAAGTTTGCAGACCAAACCAGGAGACGGCCCTTGGGCATGCTGTCAAACATTACCACAATCATTGGAGGGGTACCCTTCAAGTTGAATTACATCGTGTTGCAACCAGTGACAAAAACTGGTTACCCTCTGTTGATCGGCAGACCTTGGTTGTATAGTGCCCAAGTTGTAGTGGATTGGCATCAGCAGAAGTTAAGATTCAAGGACATTTTGTTCGAAGATCAGAAGCTGGTGACTGTGAGTTGGACGAAGGTTCCCCATCTCGGGGAAACAAGTTCGTCAGAAGAGGAGGACAAATCCAAAGACTCATCATCTTTGTCTTCAGACGAATCCAAAGAAGAAGTCCAAGTTAATTACTTGGAATGCTACAAGGTAGAGGTTGACGACAAAGATCCATATGACCTCACCTCGGGTGAACCTAACTTGGAGGAAGGGGGTTTGATGGCCACTCGCCTCGGGATAAGCCGAGTAAGCCACGTTGAAGGAGTCATCAACCCCGATAACTGTCAAGAGGTGTTACTAACTGAAGGAAAAATTTTAAAAATCTTGAAGACAGTTACTTCGGAGGAGTTGGCAGGATACACTACCCTGTTTATAGAGTTCCAGGATGTATTTGCCTGGTCAATTGATCAAATGCGGGGTATTCCACGAGAATTTGGAGAACACCGGATTGATTTGGTTGAAGGTGCAGTTCCGGTTTGGCAGCGACAATACCGCCTGAACCCGAAGTACTCGCTTTTGGTGAAAGATGAAATCGACAAGTACTTAGGGGCCGGAATCATCTTCCCTGTCTTAAGCAGTGAATGGGTCTCCCCCATTGTCATTGTCCCGAAGAAGAAAATAGGGAAGATCCGAGTGTGCCAAGACTTCCGAAAATTGAACGCGACAAGGAAAGATCATCATCCCTTGCCTTTTACCGATACAATTTTAGATCAGGTAGCTGGGCATCCTTGTTATAATTTTCTCGATGGATTTTCAGGGTACAATCAAGAATCCATTCAAGAAGAAGACAAGGATAAAACTACATTCACGACTGACTGGGGCACTTTCGCTTACAATCAAATGCCCTTTGGGTTGTGTAATGCTCCCGCTACTTTCCAGCGGATGATGAATTTGATCTTCAACGATTTCCTACGCAAATTTGTCGAAGTTTTTATTGATGACTTTTGTGTGTTTGGGCGAAGACATGTACATATAGATTACCTTCGCCAAACGTTTAAAAGGTGTCGTTTTGCCGGCTTGTCATTACACCCGGAGAAATGCTTCTTTGCCATGAAGGAGGGAATTCTTCTGGGGCATCAGGTGTCAAGCCGAGGTATTGAAGTTGATGTTGAGAAGGTTAAGATAATCGCAGCTTTGGAATCCCCGAAGAACATCCGGGAGCTGAGAGCCTTCTTGGGACATGTTGGATATTACAGACACTTTGTGTCAAACTATGCAGTGCTCGCTGCACCACTTACAAAGCTTCTGAAGAAATCCGAAGACTATCTATGGGAAGCACATCAAGAAGAAGCTTTCCAGGTGTTGAAGAAGAAACTGGTTGAAGCACCAGTCATGAGGGCCCCGAATTGGGATGTCCCTTTTCATGTGTATGTGGACACTTTGTCCATGGCCATCGGGATTGTCTTAAGTCAGAAGGATGAGAAGGACGAGAAGAAGAAGGACTACCCGGTGTATTATGCCAGCCGACAACTTTCAGTTTCTAAAAAGAACTATTCGACGACTGAAAGAGAAGCACTCAGAATGGTGTATGCCTGCAAGAAATTTCGTCATTATTTGTTGGGGTATGAGTTTGTCTTCTATGTTGACCATTATGCATTGCAACATCTGGTCAAGAAGGCAGATTTATCGGGACGAATTGCAAGATGGATCTTGTTATTACAAGAGTTCACGTATACTGTACAAGTGAGGAAGGGAGCTTCGCATTTGAATGCAGACTTCCTGTCCAGGTTAGAAACTCAAGACCAGGAGTGGGAAATTGACGATTGGTTCCCTGACGAAGAATTGTATCACTTATCAGCAATGAGAAGTACGAGGTATGCAGATGAATATAATTATCTGAATACTCTCCATTGTCCTGAGGGGATGGATCCGGAACAGCGGGCAGTCTTTCTCAGGAAAATGGGGCCGTACCAACTTAAACACAACATTTTATTTAAGATGGGCGAAGACGAAGTACTTTGGCAATGCTTGGAGTCATACGAAGTAGGAGGAGTAATTGAATCTTTACACTCCGAGGCATTGGGAGGACACTATGCTCTGAAGAATACGGTAAAGAAAATTCTTTCGGCAGGGTATTGGTGGCCTACAATGTACAAAGATGTACATGCTCATATCCGAAGCTATGATGCGTGTCAGAGAACGGGGAAGCCGACGGCTACTTCTCAATGGCCTTTGAGACCAATTTTGCCTTTGGCCCCATTTGAGAAATGGGGGATTGATTTTGTGGGTCCCATTCAACCAGTGACCCGAGTCACAAGAAAGCACTACATTTTGGTTTGCACTAACTATGCTACCAAGATGGTTGAAGCAGAAGCAACTCGCAGAGATGATGCTGAAATTGTGGCAGAATTTTTCTTTCGAAACATCATCTCCCGATATGGGTGTCCTCTGGAATTGGTCAGTGACCGAGGAACACATTTTTTGAACTTGGTAATGGAGGCATTAAACAAGTATTTTCAGATTAAACATTGGAAGACGACTCCTTATAACCCAAAAGCAAATGGCTTAATGGAAAAAGCGAATGGGTTACTTTGTAAAATTTTGAATAAGGTGACGGTCAATTATGCCTATGATTGGGATACAAAATTACCAGCCGCATTGTGGGCATATCGAATGACAGAGAAGATTACAACCAAACAAACCCCATACTTCTTGACATATGGCTTGCATCCCATACTGCCAGTTGAGTTTGAAGTTCCGACATATCGGGTTCTGTGCGAAGAACAAATGTCGGAAGAGGAAAGTCAGGATCTTTGGATTCCTGATGAGGTTAGAAGAGAAAAGAGACGATGCAATGCAAACCACGAAAGACGTACAAGCACAGAGGAAAGTCATGCACAATCAGAGAATCAAGCCTGTGACTGTACGAGAAGGGGATTTGGTTTTGTTATATGACAATTGCCGAATATTTTTTCCAGGCAAGTTGCATTTGAGATGGATGGGTCCCTATTGAGTTCTTCATCTTTACAAAAATGGATCCATGCAACTTGTCGATTTGGAAGGTAATCCTTTTGCCACTCGAGTAAATGGGTGGAGAGTTCGGAGATATTGGACCACAGACTCGGAAGTTTCTAAGACACTCAAGGTCTATGTTCACGGGGACGCTCACATTTGAGGGAGGGGGTATGTGGTGCCCACATTTTTTGTTTTTTTCAAAATAAAGGAGAAGAAGTGTATAGAGAAGTTGGATTGTGCTTGTATGGCTGAAGAAGGCAAAGAAAATTGTCTTCGGGATGAAACCCAAAGTAAAGTGACTTTGGGTCATAAGGCGAAGTACTCGGAAATGTCGTGTCAGCATACAATACAAAGTAAATTGTCTTCGGATTGAGGGGAGCTCAACTCGAGGCGAAGACAGTCTAACAACCTTTTGTCGGGGTGAGAAATTCAAGAAGAGGCCGTTTCAAAACTGGCGGGTCATACGCGCAAAGGTTGATTGATAGTGACAGGTGCATGCAGGAGGTGTGATTTCTCGGTAGAAACTCAAAGCAATGAAAGACAAAGAAGTGCAACTCTATAAAAATTGAAACTGCAATGACAAAATGTCGAGCAATTTTCCTTCGCCGTTGAGAAGTCGTCTTGCAGGTGATTGGGGAAAGGGAAATAGAGTTGTACTCGGGTTAGTGCACAAGGGAGAAGTCGCAAGAGAGAAATCGAGAGACAATAAGAAAGCAGAAGAGATAGGAGGAGGGAAGAAAAACTCTAAATTTGTAGTGAGAAATCATGCAATTCAAAGAATAGATGTAGTAGCGAGGATTGAAGTCTTGAGCCGACTTTGGATCACTTTTCTGGCATGGAACTGGAACGTAAGTTTTCCAGGATTCATGACAGAAATCATCAAGAGTAAGTGTCTCAATGGGCCCGAGGAAGAAGGGAAGAGAGGAAATCCGGCTCACTGGACAGAGTTGGATTGGAGACTCGTACTCGGGAAGGAGGCGGGTTTGGAGCAGGGAGCCACGTTCTTGGGGAAAGGAGAGATAGCCCAAGAAAAGCAGGAGGTGAGAGATACCTTCTCGTCAAAGAGAACAAAGAATGGGTACAAAGTTGAAGGCTACAAAGACCCTGTGAGGAGAGGAATTGTGAGTGCACTGATGGCCATCTTGAAGCCGGAGAGAACCACTTATGTGATGAAGCACCAAGCGGTGTTCTTTCACAAGTTATTTGCAGGAGAACCGATCAATAAGGCAAGGTGTTTTCACAGGAGAACAAGGCAGATGGTGTGGAATCTGCGGGTTAAGTCGCCTCCACACTACATCGTACCATTTGCAGCACATTCCTACCTCAGCTTGAATTTGCTCAATTTGGCGGAGTGCAATAGAATGGTGTCTCATTTCCATCCAGACTTGAGAAAAGAAGTCAACGAGGAGGAGCAGTAATACATTCTCCAAATCTGGAGCATGGACGACTACTATGCGAAGACAGGGAAAAATGTGGAGGTCGTGGTAAGTACCCCGATGAAGAAGAGAACTCGGCAAGTAGAAGCCAAAGAAAACAAGAAACCCCGGAAGATGCAGAAAAATAACCCGAGGCGAGAGATGGTGGTGATTGAGTCAGAAGATGAAGACTCAGAAGGAGAAGCCAAGCTCAAAACATAGGACTCAGAACGTGAGGAGGAACCTGAGCTGACACTGCACAGTGGAGATACTAGCAGTGACAGTGAAGACGGTGGAGAAATGACCTCGGCACCAGCGGCTGAAGAATACGAAGAAGAAGTGCAAGCCGAAGTAGACAATACGGTGCTGGAAGACGAAGTACCGGTGCTAGAGGAGAAGAAGATCGCAGTACAGCGAGGATTCACTCGAGACGTAAGGCGAAGTGTTAAGCGGGGCCGAGTAGAGTGAAGGAAGAGGTAGAAGAAAGCTCGGGTAGTGAGGCATCGATTCTGATACGAAGACTCCAGATGAGAAGGCGAGTATCGAGAGAACATGAAGAGAGAAGAGAGACCACTCCGTGGGAGGAAGAAGTTGCCAGTAATGGAGTAGATTACTTATAAGAAGTAGTGTGCCCTGTAACACCCATTTGTGCATGTGTGTGGTATTGTGATATTTAGCTTGGTATTACAAGTACTTAAGAGATATTATTTATATAGAGATAAAGGATGGTTCTATATTAGTCATGGTTAGCTAAAGTTAGTCATAGCTAAGATAGATGGGACCTTACTTTAGAGGAAGTAGAAAAGATGAGCACCACTATTTTGGATTTTAGTGTGTTGACTTGGTATTATTCCTAGGTGTTTGGCTTTGGGGAAAGAGTTGAGAACTCTTGGGCCCGCAAGCCTTTTTGTTTTGGATTCTTCTTTAGTCCAAGGATAGCCCATGTGAAGGAATCCTTGCTTTAGTGGTTGGGTCAAGATAAGGGGAATATGCCCATGTGAATGGATATTCCTTTCTACTTTTTGACTTTACTTGACTTTTAGTCTAGTAACTTGAGTTACTACGGTAATTAGTAACTTTGGTACGTAACTATTTCACAAGTATATAAACAAGGAGTGAGGAGGTACTCATCATCCTTTCATTTGCAACTATCTCTCTCTCATTGAGTTCTCTAGTGAGCAATGTCTTGAGTCTTGGAGTGTTAGCCTTGGAGGAGTATGATGGAGTTGGGGTTCCTTGCCTTCTTAGTCCATGGTGCGCTACCATAATAGCCATCAGAGGTTCATCCTGAGTGAGAGACAGGCCGGCTCACATTTTTGGTTCCGTTGCCGGGACCTCTCTAGAAGGCAAGATAATGTTCCGCGTCCAATTCTACATTAGGCAGAAGGAGGCTATGAGAGCTCACTTGGAGAGAACATTAGGAGAGGAGAGGGCTGAACTTATGTTAGAGAACCAAGATCCATTTGTATACCCTGTAGTTCATTATGATGTCTTTGAGGTGATTTTGTACATCTTGTACACATGAGAGGAATTGGAGAGATTGTGTGAGGTGGATTGCAGATTTTGGGGATTAAGGTGATTTTGGGCAAAATCTCAAGTTTGAGATCTGGACTTGAGATTTCTACACATGATAGCTTGGGTTATCTTTCAGTTAGCACACTTGAAATTATTGAGAGAGCTTCTATGCGCACTGGGCTAGAATTTTTGAAAGTTGATAGGGTAAAGTGCTCCCGCAACTGCATGCTCTCTGGAAAATTGTACAGAGTCTGCCATTTCCTCAATTTTCAGTGAATTGTCCTGAAAATTTCCAAGAAAATTCAGTGCATTGTATCCTACCTGCTGCCACACAAATTAGAGAGAGATCGTTTTTGCGCAGTGCGTTATGAGTTTTTGAAGTGAGGGGGGTGGTTTTCAGACCAAATCTGAAATATGGGTGCTGAATAGAAAGGTGTCTAGGCCAAATAATTCGATGAAAATATCTAAAATTTTGCAGGGAGGGAGGCCCTAGAGTTGTGATCAAGTGTGGAAAATTTCAGAGGACTGTGACATATTCGTTGGGAGATTTGAGTGACATTGTGAGGAAGGGTCAATTCTGCAGAGTGGAGATCTCATGCATGAGAAGTTTGAGATCAACAAAAAGCATGTTTGAGTGTTTAGATTCATCTTTGGGAACATGGAGGGTCATCAAGAGTGGAAATTGAGATTATGCAAGGTTCCCCAAGGGTTTGAGGTGATTGTAGGGGTGGATTTGAGGAAAAGAGAGTTTACAATAGAATTTGAAGAGAGTGTTGAGAGGATCCAAAAACCTACACCACTTGGAGGAAAGAGTGAGTCTAAGTGCTTTCTATGTGGAGAGAAGGGACATAAGGCAAGTTCATGTCCATTAACCTTTGAGAGCAAGAGATTGAGGGAAAGGAGAGGCTTACTTGACTTGGGTTTGCATGTTGGACCTTCTTCACCAAGATTGGGAGGGAGAAGATCTAAGACCAAGGAGTTGTGTGAGGTTTGTGGAGTTGAAGGACTTCCAAAAGGACATGAGTGTAGTGGAGTAAAAGCACTTTTGGAAACTTTGGTGAAGGATCTTGGAGAGAGTCTTAGTACAGCTACAGAAATACTACCACCTTCATCAGCTAGTTCTCAAGATTAGTGATGGAGATAATCTTTCAACTTATGGATAAACTATCCATGAGAGTTAGATTAATATGCACTCTAGGATTTGATGTTGCTATAGAAATCTTGGAGCAACCTGAACCTTTTGTGTTCCCTAGAGTGGATTATTCTCAGATGGTGTTAGTCATGTATATACTCTATTAGTAATAGAGTGAGAGAAAAGAAAAGAGAAAAAAAAAATTAAGAGAAAAGAAAGATAGTGAGGGGTTAAGATGGGGAAACTTCCGGTTTTCTTTGGCAAGGATGGAGAAGATGTGGAGGCCTTTGTGAGAGACTTCAAGAGAGCTTGCATAGGAAACAATGAGAGGAGGAAGAATGAGTGGGCCTCATTATTACCAGATTTCTTTGAGGATGCAGCACTTACATGGTATGAGTCAGAATACCAAAAGAGAGAGAGGAGAGAGGGGGAAGAGGAGTCTTGGGAGACTTTGACTTCAGCACTCATTGAGAACTTTCTTCCTGATGAGAGTTATGAGAGATTGATGAGTGAGGTTACATTTCTCAAGCAAGGAGATGGAGAGAAAGTGAGGGTCTATGTGGAAAGAGTGGAAAAATTGGAGTCCAGATTTCGCATAGTGTTGAGGAAGGGTGGGGATGATGTGGAGACTACAATGATTGGCATAGGGGCCATGCTCACCAAGAATTTTGTGGGAGGATTGAGACCACAAATTAGAAGCAAGGTGAGATATGAGAAACCTTCTTCCAAGGTTGAAGCTATCAAGATCGCAATTCGTATGGAGGAGAGTTTGGAAGGGGATGAAAGTGATTTGGTGGTGAAGGAGGTTGTGCATCCTCCTCAAGGCTACAAGTATGGTGGAACTTCTGATACTTTGGTGACAAGGGTTGCACCACAAGTAGTAGTTGCTCCAGTTCTTGCACCTCCACCAAAAGATCCACTCCAAACCATCACAGAACAACTTGCGGATCTCAAGATCAATGTGGTGCAATTATGGGAGAAGAGAGAGGTGGATCAGAATGTAGGGAGAGGGCCTAGGAGTTATGGAAACCATCCATATAGAGGAGGCCAACCAGCCAACAATTTCAATGATAGAAATTGTTTTGGTTGTGGGGGAAGAGGCCATATCCAAAGGAATTGCCCAAATTCCACTTACCATGGAGGAAGGGGTTATGAGGGAGCCAATAGAGGGAAAGAGGGAGGTAGTGAAACCCAAGTGGCTCCTAATCCCAACAAAGGTAAGGGGATAGCATCCATAGATGTGGTTGAGAGCAAGTATGAGAAGGGAGAGTGCTCAAACTCCAAGGGTCCTAATTTGGAGCTTTTGGCACAAGAGAAGAAGAGAGCTCGTTTTGCAGAGGAGGTTCACTCTTCTCAAGGATTTACTTCAAGCAAGGATACTCCTATGTCTACTAGGAGCACTCGCACCTCAACACCATCAACAACAAAGACTCCAAGGAAGAAGTTGGGGATGGAGGACTTCTTGATCTCCAAGCAACAATGGAACTACAATGTGTTGGAGGATGTTGGTAGTCACAAGGCTAACATCACAGTGGGCCAATTAATTGCTTTGAACCCTACCTTGAGAAAGGAGCTTAGAGGTGGTTTGAGTTCTACAAGGAGCAAGAAGAAGAAGAAGGCAAAAGTTCCAATATCAATGGGGGTGGTGGATGCCAAGCCAGCACCATGGGAAGCTTGTGAATATGCCTCCAAGATTGATGTGAGAGTGAATGGTCACAACATCAAGGATGCATTGGTTGATGGAGGATCAGCAGTGAATGCCATGTCAGAAAGGTTGATGAAGAAGTTGGGTATGATACCCTCAAGAGCTTCAACATTTGTGGTGAGCATGGCAAACAAGCAACAAGTTCGACCAGTAGGAGTGATGGATAAGGTGGTAGTTTCAGTTATGGGAGTTCAAAATCTCATGACTTTCCAAGTCTTGAAGGATTCAAGCTATGACTTACTTCTTGGGAGGCCATGGTTGAGAGCAGCACGCACAACTGATCGATGGCACAAAGGGTACTTGAGGATTGGGCCATCAAACCATAGAGTCACTGTTCCTGTGACTAACACCACCAACACTTCACATTCAGATACCCCATCTTCTAATTATTGGGAATCAGATTCTGAAGAAGGAGCTTCAAGTGTGGACACAAGCATGGAAGAGGAGACTTCCACGGAGGAGGATGAATCTGAATCTGATTCAGATGTGTATCCCTTGTGTGCTATGGATTTTGCACCTAAGCCAGAGGTTTTGAAGGACCCAGATAAATCACCATTGACACTTGAGGAGGTAGAGAGAAGGTTATCTACCCTCAAGTATGGCCCAAATGTTACCAAGGAGGAGAAGGTGAGATTTGAGGAGATTTTCCGCAAGTTCATCCATGTGTTTGCTTTTAGTTACAAGGATTTGAAGGAAGTCACCTTGGAGGAGCACAAGATAGAGGTGGAGTCACATGCAAGACCAATCCGCCAAAAGCAACGTCTCATTAGCCCACCAATATCTTTGGTTGTGAAGGAGGAGATTGATAAGCTCAAGGAGGCTGGATTTATCTTTGAGGTGGAGAATTCAGAATGGGTGTCTCCAATTGTCATTGTGAAGAAAAAGAATGGCAAGCTTCGGGTATGTGTGGATTACAAGAAGCTCAATGCTGTTACCAAGAAGGACTACTACCCATTGCCATTCATTGATGAGATCTTGGAGGAGGTTGCAGGTCATGAGAGGTACAGTTTTGGAGATGGTTATAGTGGATATAACCAAATCAAGATTGCACCAGAGCATCAACAACTCACCACATTCACCACACCTTGGGGAACTTACGCTTTCAAGGTCATGCCTTTTGGGCTTTGCAATGCTCCAGCCACATTCCAACGGTTCATGAACAAGGTATTTGAACCTTTCATTGGGAAATTTGTGAGAGATTTCATTGATGACTTTTGTGTCTATGGGAGCAAGGAGGAGCACTTTGAGCACCTAATCAAAGTCTTGCAACGCTTGGATGAGGCAAATGCATCACTCAACCCAGAGAAGTGCATTTTTGGATGTGAAGAAGGTCTACTTTTGGGGCACATCATCTCCAAGGATGGAATAGCAGTTGATCCTGAGAAGGTGAGGAAAATCTCAGACCTTCCATTCCCTTCAAGCTTGACAAAGTTACGCCAATTCTTGGGAATGGTTGGGTACTATAGGAGGTTCATCTTCTCATTTTCCAACAAGGCTTATGCATTGACCATCTACATGAAGAAGGGTGTAGATTACATCGTGATTTTGGAAGACAAGGAGGCTCTCAAAGCTTTTGAGGAGCTCAAGCAATCCCTTGTTGTAGCTCCAATTCTTGCTAAACCTGATTGGAGTAAGCCTTTCATCCTCTACACTGATGCTTCTAATGTAGCTATAGGATGCACTCTTAGTCAATTAGACCAAGATGGGCATGATCATCCAATAGCTTATGCTAGTAGGCAGATGGTTTCAGCAGAGAAGAACTACTCTGTCACAGAGAGAGAAGGGTTGGCAGTGATCTTTGGTCTCAAGAAGTTTAGACACTACTTGATTGGAGGGAAAGCCACAATTGTCACGGATCACAAGGCTTTGAAGTACATCTTCAACAAGCCTAATGTTGAAGGGAGACTAGCAAGGTGGATGATTCTCTTGTCTGAGTATGACTACACAATTGAGGATAGGCTAGGAAAGAAACATGCAAATGCTGATTTGTTATCTAGAGCCTATGATCATGATGGAGATGAGCCAGTAGATGATTCCTTCCCGGATGAGGAGCTCATGACAATCTCAGTCACTCAAGAGGTTCCAATGGAGTACAAGGAGATTGTGGATTTTGTGACAAGAGGTAACTATCCAGAAGGGATGCATGCTAGGGAGAGGAAGGCCCTTGCAGCAAGATCTAGACCTTACACAATGGTGGATGATATTCTTTTTCACCAAGGAGCAGATGGTCTACTTCGAAGAGCAGTGGGTAAGGAAGAGTCTATCCTACTCATAAAGGAGTTTCATGAAGGTTTAGTATGTGGAGGACACTTTGCAGGAAAGGTGACTGCTTTCAAGATTCTAGATGCAGGTTACCATTGGAGAGGGATTTTCAAGGATTGTCTTGATTATTGCAAAACTTGTCATGTTTGTCAAGCTTTTGCTAGAAAGTCTACATCCACTCCACCACTTAGATCAATTCCATTGCTAGGACCCTTTGAGAAGTGGGGAATTGATTTTGTAGGACCTCTCAATAGAACCCCAAGGAACAATCGGTACATTGTGGTAGTTACTGATTACCTTACCAAGTGGGTTGAGGCTAGACCATTGAGGGACAAGAATGAAGATGAAGTGGGTAGATTTCTTTATGAACGCATTATCACTAGGTTTGGATGCCCTTTGGAGTTGGTTTCTGATAGAGGAGGAGAGTTTACAGGAAGCATTACTACAGCCATGCTACGACATTTCTCTATCACACATAGAGTAACTACATCCTATAAGCCAAATTCCAATGGCTTGGCAGAGAGAACCAATCAGACCTTGTGCATGATGTTGGCCAAAGATGCAGAAATGGAGGGGGCTAAACATCATTGGGACAAGAGGATTCATGCAGTTTTGTGGGAGTATAGGACAACCATGAAGACTTCCACTGGATATTCTCCATTCCAATTGGTGTATGGTATTGAGTCTACCTTACCTATTCACTTTGATCTTCCTACCTTCCAAAGCATTCATAGGAGATTGAAGAAAGCACAAGGAAGTGATGCAGAGAAGTCAAGGAAGGATCAACTCATGGAGTTGGAAGAGGCAAGAGCAGTTGCTATGGTTCGAGTGGAGCAAGCCCAAAGGAAACAAAAGGAGAGCTATGACAAGAGGCAAGGCAAGAAGAAGGTGGAGCCTTTCAAAGAAGGTGATTGGGTAATGTTGTTTGATTCCATTCGATTCAAGAGAGTACAAAAGAAGTTTTTGCCTAAGTACTTTGGACCTTTCATAGTAGAGAAGGTGTGGGGAAATTACACTTATGATCTCAAGGAGTTGGGAGGAAGACACTTTGATAGGATTAACCATGATAAGTTGAAGATGTACCATAGAAGGTAGAGAGACCTTCACTTTGAGGACAAAGTGAAAACTTAGTCCGGGGGTAAATGTAACACCCATTTGTGCATGTGTGTGGTATTGTGATATTTAGCTTGGTATTACAAGTACTTAAGAGATATTATTTATATAGAGATAAAGGATGGTTCTATATTAGTCATGGTTAGCTAAAGTTAGTCATAACTAAGATAGATGGGACCTTACTTTAGAGGAAGTAGAAAAGATGAGCACCACTATTTTGGATTTTAGTGTGTTGACTTGGTATTATTCCTAGGTGTTTGGCTTTGGGGAAAGAGTTGAGAACTCTTGGGCCCGCAAGCCTTTTTGTTTTGGATTCTTCTTTAGTCCAAGGATAGCCCATGTGAAGGAATCCTTGCTTTAGTGGTTGGGTCAAGATAAGACCACATGCTTAGGGGAATATGCCCATGTGAATGGATATTCCTTTCTACTTTTTGACTTTACTTGACTTTTAGTCTAGTAACTTGAGTTACTACGGTAATTAGTAACTTTGGTACGTAACTATTTCACAAGTATATAAACAAGGAGTGAGGAGGTACTCATCATCCTTTCATTTGCAACTATCTCTCTCTCATTGAGTTCTCTAGTGAGCAATGTCTTGAGTCTTGGAGTGTTAGCCTTGGAGGAGTATGATGGAGTTGGGGTTCCTTGCCTTCTTAGTCCATGGTGCGCTACCATAATAGCCATCAGAGGTTCATCCTGAGTGAGAGACAGGCCGGCTCACAGCCCGCTGTTGGTGAAGTTGGAACAGAAGAAGAAGGAGATGCAGTCTACTTGTCCAGAGGTAAAGACTGTTTTGCAGGTCTTATCAAGATTAGAAGAAGAGAACTCGGAGTTGAAGAAGAGTGTAACCCGAGGTGAGGAAGAGAGAGAAGTACTACGAGCGGAAGCAATAGAGAGAAGTCAGGTAATCAAAGACCTGAAGAGAGAAGTGAGTTATTGAGAGGATCTTGCGAGGAAGAGTGACATTGCAAGGGAGAGACAGGTAGCGGAGCACAAAATCTTGAAGCAACAGTTTGCTGATTCAAGAGTAGAGCTTATCCATGCTATGGCAAGGGTAGCATCAAAGGACAAAGAGCTCAATTGAGTGATGGAGAGTATGGAGGAGAAGAAGCAGCTCTGGCAAAGAGAGTTGTCTGTGCGGTATAGAGAAGAAGAGAGATTACAAGAGTTACTTCGTAATCAGGAAGAGAAAGTTGTATACAAGGAGAAAGAGAAGGAAGCGGTGAAGGCCGAGTTCAAAGAAGAGTTGGCAATGTACAGAGAAGAATGGTTTGCAGATCGGGAACGAGAACAAAAGACAAGATTGGAGCCATTGAAGGAGATAGTCCTCAGAGTGAATGCAATGTTAAGTACAGAAGCCAGCGTTCGAATTGAAGAAGCGCGACTGCACGAGTTGAAGTTGTTGGTGCAGGAGACGAGGCAAAGACAAGCGAAGGACACTGATTTGAATGCCTTGTTAATTAGTCTCAGAACTCACATAGACAGAAAGATTTTAGAGGTAGAGGATAACATTTCAATTAGATTAGACTTAGTGAAAATAGAGTTAGAACAGCTTCGGCAGGATGTTAAGGCAAAACCCGAAGTAGATAACATAGGAATCCAAATGTCTTTGGAGTTGCCCTCAGAGACAGTAGAGAAGAGTGGGTCGAAGGATGAAGAGTTAGATAGATTACCCACTAGTGCAATTTTAGATCAGGAAAGAGAATTGCTGGATCTGGTAGAAGATGTAGGAGATGTGAAACCCGAGGAAAGAATATTAGGAAGTAAAGTTACTTTGGGGTCGGGTTTGAAAGCCGAGGAAGAAGTAGACATCGGATCAGATTAGTAACCGATTTGAGATTTGAAGGGGCAGATATGAAGAGGTGCCTTGTCATTTTGGATCTTCAGGTTAGAAAAGTTGTTGTAGAACGGTATAGGTGTTAGAATTGTCGATTGCTTCACTACTTAAGAGTGGCATTCGCAAGAAATTGTTGTTCAGTGCTCATAATTCTTGAGAATAGATAAAGCAAAGTGTTGTGAAGCAGTGCTCGTCGCTTGAGCTTGATTCCGAGTATCAATTTCGCAATTGTGTTTGTGAGTGTTTGGAGAAATTCAAAGTGCAAGTCAGAGTGCTTGTTGGATGTTGGATTCCATAGCCTTGATTTTCATTCTGTGTGTTTGATCTTGAGTGAAGTGCAATTGAAGCAATGCCTTGACAGATCTGAGAGGAATTGTACTGTTGGTAGTATTTTGCATTTGTGAGGTGGATGTGAAGCAATTTCGATCAAGGAAGTTGTGCCTTCAGTGGAAGGGTGGAACACAATTCTGAGGGGAAGTCGTTTTGCAGTGAAGTGCCATTTTTGGGAGAGCCTGAATCATCACAATCAAGATTGTTTGGAAAGATTTGATGGAGTTGTGATTATGGAGTGTTAATTTGTGACAAGACTGCGAGTCAGTGCTTGTTACTCTCTTCTGGGTGTGGTTTCTACCCGAGAGATTAAAGAAGAACTCAAGAAGAACTACATGTTACTGTTTGACTTCGTATTTGACCAATTCTGACTCGTATCTCTGCGGGAACAAACTTTACTTACCCAATTACCACAAAAGTGATATTTGCCGGGTTGTCACAAATGCTCTTCCTTCCACATAATTAGATAGGTCTTCCCTAGCTAGTACTAGATATTTAGCTCCTTGAACGCCTAAAGGCATATGAACCAAGTCCAAAACCCATTGAAAATGGAGATTCAGCGAATAAGTAGGTTTCAAGCCATCTCTGTGCCTTACCTTGGAGTAGATCTGACAGATTTCACAGGTTTCTACATACTGCCGTACCTTTGTGTAAATACCTGGCCACCAGTACAATCCCGGATGTGCTCGTATGTACCCTGAACCCCACGGTGTCCGGCAGCATCCGTGTTGTGCAACTCCCGTAGCACTCTCTGCTTCGTCTCCTCATCTCCCAACACTCTCAGTGGAACTCCAAAGCTGCCCTTGGGCCTTTGCCAAAGATATCCGTCCTTCAACAAGAATTTTCCCGATCTCCTTCTAATCTTCTCAAACTCCTCCTTGGTCCATTCGGAGTTCTTCTCTAGAGAACTAAGGTACTTTCCAATAGCCAGAAGATCATCCTTGTACAGTTCTTCTCTAAAGGGTAAGTTCAAGTCCAACTCATGCACATCCACCATACAGTCATTTTCAGCTCCTTCATAACATGCTCTAGACAACATATCAGCTACCGGATTGTCCTTCCCAGCTATGTACCTTAGCTCTGGATTAAACATCCGAATGAATGCTATCCAACGCAACATGGCAATGTCTAGAGTATCACAGTTGGCAACCATTCCAAGAAGCGGCAAGCAATCTGTCTCTAGGATGACATAGGTCCCTATTAGGCAGTTTCTATCCTGTCTTAGTGCTATCTTGGCACCCCACAATTCCCGTTTGATCTGAGGTTACCTCCGTTGCCATTCCGTGAAGATCCTTGCTCCAAACCTTGCTGCAAATCTGTTGCCATTCTCGTCGTCTTGGCCCATAGCCCAACCAGCAGCATAGGGACTTGAGTCAACCGTAACTATAATTGGTCGTCCATAGCGGTAGTCAAGCGGGTGGAGCACAGGTGGGTTCTGCAGCGCTTTCTTTAGTTTTGCCATAGCAACCAAATTTTCCAATCTCCAAACAAACCTGATCCTTTTCCTCAAAAGCTGGTAGAGCGGCTCTGCAACATGACCAAAGTGCGGAATCCATATATGGTAGAAAACGCATGCCCCTAAGAACCTTCTTACCTCCTGAACTGAGGAACAGTCCTTGATCTTTCCTATTATGTCCACCTTTTCCGGATTTGGCTTCCTTCCATACGAGCCACACAAGTGTCCCACCACAAGGATTTCTCCAAGTCCAAATGCCGACTTCTCTCCAGAGAGAGTCACCCCCACTTCCATCAACCTTCTCAGTATTGCCTCCACATCTTGAATATGATCTATGACAAACCTCCTAATACCTCCATCCACCAAAGTTTCATGTTTTTCGCTCTTTGTGCAGCCCTTGACAAGTATATCATCCAAAAATGGACGGGTCTTCTCAAGGATAAAAGACTGCAGAATTTGATTCATAGCGCTTTGCATATGTGCCACAGAGTTAGTAGCCCCCATTGGGAGAGTGCACATACGCATCAGCCCTAACGGTGTTTGCATCGTGGTTATGTCCCGGCTCCCTTCAGCAAGCTGAAACTGATCATAACTTGAATACAAATCTCCTATAGAATAGATTGCCCTCCCTGCAAACTCCTCAGCAAACTCATCCACAGCTGGTCCAACACCAGAATTCCGGATTGTTACCTTATTTGGCGGTTGCATATCCTGTATGAATCGCAACTTCCATTTTTCTTCCGAACGGTGAACCAGCGATTTAAGTATAGCGCTTCTGATGGTTCTAAAATCTTTGCCTGAACTTTCTCCTTTAATAGTTCTGTCAGTTGGAGCAGAAGCGCCTTCGGCACTGGTATTGGTCTCAGATCCCACAGTACATGCGGAACCGTGAAAATTATCATTGGTATGATTTCTTGCGGGTTCACACACCCAATCTCCTTGATCTTGAAAGCAAAAGCCTTTCCGCACCTCCCAATCATTTCCTTAAATGCACGGCGCTCAACTTCTATGAGCAATCCATCCCCTCCGACCGTAAGCTCATCCAAGGTCTCTTTAGTAAACGAATGACCAATATCCTTTTCCTGCCTCAGTCTCGGTTCCTCTCTGGTCCTACACATCAAATCAGAAGCATCCAATGGCAATGGGATAGCAATAGGACAAACCTTTTTGTCCACTGTTTTGTACTTAGTGTCACATCTCACTTCATGAACCAACTTTGAAAGTGTTTCATGAGCTCCCTTCCTATTTCAATCACGGGTCCTCCTTTCTCCATTTCCCCGATCACCTTCTAGACTGCCCTACCTTCTCCCCAATCCTCCAACAGTCCAATGATAGTCTCACTATCATCCATTTCCCTTGCTGTTTTCAGAACTCTCTCTTTCCCTTTCATTCTCTTCTGCAAAATTCCCGTGGTACTCCCTACATGTGCAAAGAAAACAGTTCTACCACTTTGGATTCCCACATAGGTCCTATCAAAACAATCCTCCTCATTGATCTCTTGCGGTGGAATGTAGCATAGGGCGCCTTGTCCTCGCACCTTCTCTGACAAGATGCCTAGTGGAAACCCCACCTTCCAGTAGGCTTTTCTGGATCCCTTAACTCTCTCCTGTTCCTGTCGCTGCTCGGCAACACAATAGGAAATTGCACTATTCTGGTCCCGTTCTGACTTCTAACCTTTGCCACATGAGTCCCATCATTCAGAACTTTGCTCTCCATTCTAAACTGAGTAATGAAGGGCTGTCCTAGGATCACCGGGTAGGGCAAGGTATCATGCACGAACACATTAATAGGCTCTACCACATTCCCTATCTTGATTTTGACATCCGGACAAGCTCCCCACAATGCATTTCTGGTCCTATTCACTGAGTTTACCTTCCAATCGATGTCACGGTCCACCTTCCATCGCCCTTCATCATAGACCGCCTTTGACACAAGATTGACCTCAGATCCTGAATCAATCAGCGCTCTCATCGGTGCTTTCACTCCTTGATCTCGCACTCGCTGCAACTTCTTGCCCAAAAAGAGTCTTGAACCTCTGACAAGGGCACAAAAGACTTCTCATCCTCAAAAGCAGCATCATAGACACGTGCTTCTCGGGTCTCATCCTCTGGTTTTTCCTGTTCAAGCTCAAGCCCGAAAGTTCCCACCTCTCCTTCAGCCTCACTCCCATCCTTGTATAGCAAGGATGTGTGCGGTCCTTCCTTGTTGAATCGTTTCTTCTTTGCTTTGACAAGGATAAGGTCCTGCACATCCTTCCTCAAGCTACCAAAGAACTCTTCGTTTGTGAAACCCCTCACCTCTTGCTTCCAGAACTTTTTGGCAATCTCTTGCGGATCCAGTTCCATTTCTATGTCCTGGCTCAACAGCCAACCCGGCCCCTTCCTAGGAGATCTCTCTCCCTGCTTTTGGTTTGCTGCCCCTTCTGTGTCCATTTGTGACTCTTCTCCAACGCCCAAATTCTGATCCCTGCTCTTTTGCGCATTGTTGAATTGCACCTCTTTCCTTCTAACCTGTCTCCTCTCTGGTTCCACTCGCTGTTGCTTTTCCCTTGGCTGCCCTTCATTATCTTTTAGCAAATCGAGTGCATACTCCAACTCATCCCGCAAATGACTAACCGCAGCTCGCAAAAAGTAGTTGGACCTCTGTAGCCTTATGGCTTAAGCTTCACAAGCTGACAGATGCCCCAGTCTCTTGTTAAACTCTCTTAGGAGATCTTGAGGCCCCAAGTTTTTACTCCTATCGTTCACCCAATCCAAGAACATGGCCAGGGTGACCCAATCTGCATCCTGCAGCAAGAATTCCTCCTTCATCATCTGGGAGAACTCCTCCCATGTCTCCGC
The DNA here is from genome assembly GCA_948567375.1 of Lunularia cruciata. NCBI lineage: Eukaryota > Viridiplantae > Streptophyta > Marchantiopsida > Lunulariales > Lunulariaceae > Lunularia > Lunularia cruciata. Next base: position 34,669,631 of record OX419759.1, on the reverse strand, counting down.
CCCTCTCACCAAGCCCTCAACCACCTTCCTGATTTTGAGTTCAGCCAACGTAGGAAACCTAGCAATGGCAATGTTCTCATCCAAATCATGAAGCTTAACCTCTCTCCAGTAGACCTTCAGGTACTTGGTCATGTCCTTACCATCAAATTCCCCTTGCTGATGTACCACAGCGCGCGGACACTATGTGACTTGCAAAGACTGCACTTTCACCTTGTCTCTTTCTTTGTCTTGATCCTTCATGGCTCTCATGGTTGCCATGACAATCAGTGAGATCTCCTGTTCCCTTGTCATAGCTGCAGATGAAGCCTCTGGGCCCATCTCTACCTCAGAACAGCTCACTACTGTCCACTTAGATCAGTCCAATCTTTCCTTGTTCTCTTCCCCAACTCCAACTAGTCGTAACGTCTAAGCACAAGCCTCAAGATTCCCCAGCATGGTCGCCACTTATGTCATGGGGAACGTTTGGTCTTGAGAGTGCGCCGAGCACATGGCTGCTTGTGCTTAGTTTTCCTTATTGTCTTTCTTTTGGATTTTCCTGTAGACTGACATTCCTTCCCTACTCCTGGGTTGTCGGGAATTTGTCTCTATATGAACTTGTTGTTTCAGTTTCCTTGAGGTTGGCTCTCCTTGAAGGTTTTGTTCTATCCTTGACTTTTGCAAAACTAATCTTGTCATGTGAGTCTGGTGTTATGGTTTCTACCTATGCCTAGTCTCATATTCTATTTTCATGTCAAGTTCAAGCTATGGTTCGGAATCAGGCAGTTCATAGACCTAGGTCAGGTGGCCCTTTGATACAATAAAATAAATAAAATACACGACAACTAAGTGATCTAACTGAACATAAACCCGGGCACCCTGATCATTTAATAATGCTATTCACCTGGACTGGACTGAGAGCTCCTAGAATGGAGTTTTCCTCAACTCTAGTCACAATTCATAACACAAATCCGCTTCCAAGACTCATCATTCACAAGAATTTCAACAACAAATTTCACAAGGTTGGATAAGTCAAATAGTTCTAGTCAAGGCAATGCCTGCCCTAAGGTTGCAACTGCTCATCAACTCAGCCGGCACTTCACATATACTCTGTCCGACAGCAGACAAGGCAACTCACCCTCCGAACCTCTTCATTCTCCTATGCCTTGTTTTGCAGATCAGATTCACTCCATTTAGATAGGCCAACCAACTTCAAATATTTCCTTGCCCTTGCTCCAGATGAGCTGATCCACTTTGGAATTCTCCTCCTCTTCTTCCTGACTTCGGAAGTATCCTTTGGCAACTTCTGCAGCAAATCCCCTTCAGACCTGCAAAAATTCTCTACTGTCTTAATCTCCTGTCCTGCACATTGTTCATTCCTTCGAGGGAAAAACCCTTTTTCTCCCCTGCACTTTCAAGCACTGCCTACAGCATTTCGAAAATCTTTCAGCCCTCAACACTCTCCTGCAACTTCAAAAATTCACCCATTGGTCCAATCTCAGACCTCACGCATCTCAAAAGTCCTTCCCCTGGTCCAAGCACAGCCCTACAAGACTCCCCTCACATTTTGAAAATTCCTCTCCTAGTCCAAGCATAGCCCTAAGGCATCTCCAAAATCCTTCAGCCCTGCAAGACTCCCCTCACATTTCAAAAATTTCTCTCCTGGTCCAAAACAGAGCCCTAAGGCATCTCCAAAAGCCTTCAGCGCTTCTACACCCCTTTCACATTTCAAAAATTCCTATCCTGGTCCAAGCACAGCCTTGCAAGACTCCCCTCACATTTTGAAAATTCCTCTTCTGGTCCAAGCACAGCCCTGCCCTCTCACATTTCGAAAATTCCTCTCCTGGTCCAAGCACAGCCTTGCCCTCTCACATTTCAAAAATTTCTCTCCTGGTCCAAGCACAGCCCTTCAAGACTCCTCTCACATTTTAAAAAATCCTATCCTAGTCCAAAACACAGCCCTAAGGCATCTCCAAAAGCCTTCAGCCCTTCAAGACTCCCTTCACATTTTGAAAATTCCTATCCTGGTCCAAGCACAGCCCTGCAATACTCCCCTCACATTTTGAAAATTCCTCTCTTGGTACAAGCACAGCCTTGCCCTCTCACATTTCAAAAATTCCTCTCCTGGTCCAAAACACAGCCCTAAGGCATCTCCAAAAGCCTTCAGCCCTTCAAGACTCCCTTAACATTTCGAAAATTCCTATCCTGGTCCAAGCACAGCCCTGCAAGACTCCCCTCACATTTTGAAAATTCCTCTCCTGGTCCAAGCACAGCCTTGCACTCTCACATTTCAAAAATTTCTCTCCTTCCTGGCCAAGCTTTAACCCTTCGATAATTCTCCTTTCTCCCAGCAGGCCTTTTTCTCCAAATTTCTGCACAGCAAGCACTTTCAAAAATTCTCCCTCTCTCCTGGCCAAGCCCTAGCCCTTCGATAATTCTCCTTTCTCCCAGCAGGCCTTTCTCTCCAAATTTCTGCACAGCAAGCACTTTTGAAAATTCTCCCTCTCTCCTGGCCAAGCCCTAGCCCTTCGATAATTCTCCTTTCTCCCAGCAGGCCTTTCTCTCCAAATTTCTGCACAGCAAGCACTTTCGAAAATTTTCCCTCTCTCCTGGCTAAGCCCTAGCCCTTCGATAATTCTCCTTTCTCCCAACAGGCATTTCTCTCCAAATTTGTGCACAACAAGCACTTTCAAAAATTCTCTCTCTCCCTTGGCCAAGCCCTAGCCCTTCGATAATTCTCCTCTTCTCCCAGCAGGCCTTTCCATTCCTTTTCCTCCCTGTCCTGTGAGCCGGCCTGTCTCTCACTCAGGATGAACCTCTGATGGCTATTATGGTAGCGCACCATGGACTAAGAAGGCAAGGAACCCCAACTCCATCATACTCCTCCAAGGCTAACACTCCAAGACTCAAGACATTGCTCACTAGAGAACTCAATGAGAGAGAGATAGTTGCAAATGAAAGGATGATGAGTACCTCCTCACTCCTTGTTTATATACTTGTGAAATAGTTACGTACCAAAGTTACTAATTACTGTAGTAACTCAAGTTACTAGACTAAAAGTCAAGTAAAGTCAAAAAGTAGAAAGGAATATCCATTCACATGGGCATATTCCCCTAAGCATGTGGTCTTATCTTGACCCAACCACTAAAGCAAGGATTCCTTCACATGGGCTATCCTTGGACTAAAGAAGAATCCAAAACAAAAAGGCTTGCGGGCCCAAGAGTTCTCAACTCTTTCCCCAAAGCCAAACACCTAGGAATAATACCAAGTCAACACACTAAAATCCAAAATAGTGGTGCTCATCTTTTCTACTTCCTCTAAAGTAAGGTCCCATCTATCTTAGCTATGACTAACTTTAGCTAACCATGACTAATATAGAACCATCCTTTATCTCTATATAAATAATATCTCTTAAGTACTTGTAATACCAAGCTAAATATCACAATACCACACACATGCACAAATGGGTGTTACATTTACCCCCGGACTAAGTTTTCACTTTGTCCTCAAAGTGAAGGTCTCTCTACCTTCTATGGTACATCTTCAACTTATCATGGTTAATCCTATCAAAGTGTCTTCCTCCCCAACTCCTTGAGATCATAAGTGTAATTTCCCCACACCTTCTCCACTATGAAAGGTCCAAAGTACTTAGGCAAAAACTTCTTTTGTACTCTCTTGAATCGAATGGAATCAAACAACATTACCCAATCACCTTCTTTGAAAGGCTCCACCTTCTTCTTGCCTTGCCTCTTGTCATAGCTCTCCTTTTGTTTCCTTTGGGCTTGCTCCACTCGAACCATAGCAACTGCTCTTGCCTCTTCCAACTCCATGAGTTGATCCTTCCTTGACTTCTCTGCATCACTTCCTTGTGCTTTCTTCAATCTCCTATGAATGCTTTGGAAGGTAGGAAGATCAAAGTGAATAGGTAAGGTAGACTCAATACCATACACCAATTGGAATGGAGAATATCCAGTGGAAGTCTTCATGGTTGTCCTATACTCCCACAAAACTGCATGAATCCTCTTGTCCCAATGATGTTTAGCCCCCTCCATTTCTGCATCTTTGGCCAACATCATGCATAAGGTCTGATTGGTTCTCTCTGCCAAGCCATTGGAATTTGGCTTATAGGATGTAGTTACTCTATGTGTGATAGAGAAATGTCGTAGCATGGCTGTAGTAATGCTTCCTGTAAACTCTCCTCCTCTATCAGAAACCAACTCCAAAGGGCATCCAAACCTAGTGATAATGCGTTCATAAAGAAATCTACCCACTTCATCTTCATTCTTGTCCCTCAATGGTCTAGCCTCAACCCACTTGGTAAGGTAATCAATAACTATCACAATGTACCGATTGTTCCTTGGGGTTCTATTGAGAGGTCCTACAAAATCAATTCCCCACTTCTCAAAGGGTCCTAGCAATGGAATTGATCTAAGTGGTGGAGTGGATGTAGACTTTCTAGCAAAAGCTTGACAAACATGACAAGTTTTGCAATAATCAAGACAATCCTTGAAAATCCCTCTCCAATGGTAACCTGCATCTAGAATCTTGAAAGCAGTCACCTTTCCTGCAAAGTGTCCTCCACATACTAAACCTTCATGAAACTCCTTTATGAGTAGGATAGACTCTTCCTTACCCACTGCTCTTCAAAGTAGACCATCTGCTCCTTGGTGAAAAAGAATATCATCCACCATTGTGTAAGGTCTAGATCTTGCTGCAAGGGCCTTCCTCTCCCTAGCATGCATCCCTTCTGGATAGTTACCTCTTGTCACAAAATCCACAATCTCCTTGTACTCCATTGGAACCTCTTGAGTGACTGAGATTGTCATGAGCTCCTCATCCGGGAAGGAATCATCTACTGGCTCATCTCCATCATGATCATAGGCTCTAGATAACAAATCAGCATTTGCATGTTTCTTTCCTGGCCTATCCTCAATTGTGTAGTCATACTCAGACAAGAGAATCATCCACCTTGCTAGTCTCCCTTCAACATTAGGCTTGTTGAAGATGTACTTCAAAGCCTTGTGATCCGTGACAATTGTGGCCTTCCCTCCAATCAAGTAGTGTCTAAACTTCTTGAGACCAAAGATCACTGCCAACCCTTCTCTCTCTGTGACAGAGTAGTTCTTCTCTGCTGAAACCATCTGCCTACTAGCATAAGCTATTGGATGATCATGCCCATCTTGGTCTAATTGACTAAGAGTGCATCCTATAGCTACATTAGAAGCATCAGTGTAGAGGATGAAAGGCTTACTCCAATCAGGTTTAGCAAGAATTGGAGCTACAACAAGGGATTGCTTGAGCTCCTCAAAAGCTTTGAGAGCCTCCTTGTCTTCCAAAATCACCATGTAATCTACACCCTTCTTCATGTAGATGGTCAATGCATAAGCCTTGTTGGAAAATGAGAAGATGAACCTCCTATAGTACCCAACCATTCCCAAGAATTGGTGTAACTTTGTCAAGCTTGAAGGGAATGGAAGGTCTGAGATTTTCCTCACCTTCTCAGGATCAACTGCTATTCCATCCTTGGAGATGATGTGCCCCAAAAGTAGACCTTCTTCACATCCAAAAATGCACTTCTCTGGGTTGAGTGATGCATTTGCCTCATCCAAGCGTTGCAAGACTTTGATTAGGTGCTCAAAGTGCTCCTCCTTGCTCCCATAGACACAAAAGTCATCAATGAAATCTCTCACAAATTTCCCAATGAAAGGTTCAAATACCTTGTTCATGAACCGTTGGAATGTGGCTGGAGCATTGCAAAGCCCAAAAGGCATGACCTTGAAAGCGTAAGTTCCCCAAGGTGTGGTGAATGTGGTGAGTTGTTGATGCTCTGGTGCAATCTTGATTTGGTTATATCCACTATAACCATCTCCAAAACTGTACCTCTCATGACCTGCAACCTCCTCCAAGATCTCATCAATGAATGGCAATGGGTAGTAGTCCTTCTTGGTAACAGCATTGAGCTTCTTGTAATCCACACATACCCGAAGCTTGCCATTCTTTTTCTTCACAATGACAATTGGAGACACCCATTCTGAATTCTCCACCTCAAAGATAAATCCAGCCTCCTTGAGCTTATCAATCTCCTCCTTCACAACCAAAGATATTGGTGGGCTAATGCAACGTTGATTTTGGCGGATTGGTCTTGCATGTGACTCCACCTCTATCTTGTGCTCCTCCAAGGTGACTTCCTTCAAATCCTTGTAACTAAAAGCAAACACATGGATGAACTTGCGGAAAATCTCCTCAAATCTCACCTTCTCCTCCTTGGTAACATTTGGGCCATACTTGAGGGTAGATAACCTTCTCTCTACCTCCTCAAGTGTCAATGGTGATTTATCTGGGTCCTTCAAAACCTCTGGCTTAGGTGCAAAATCCATAGCACACAAGGGATACACATCTGAATCAGATTCAGATTCATCCTCCTCCGTGGAAGTCTCCTCTTCCATGCTTGTGTCCACACCTGAAGCTCCTTCTTCAGAATCTGATTCCCAATAATCAGAAGATAGGGGTATCTGAATGTGAAGTGTTGGTGGTGTTAGTCACAGGAACAGTGACTCTATGGTTTGATGGCCCAATCCTTAAGTACCCTTTGTGCCATCGATCAGTTGTGCGTGCTGCTCTCAACCATGGCCTCCCAAGAAGTAAGTCATAGCTTGAATCCTTCAAGACTTGGAAAGTCATGAGATTTTGAACTCCCATAACTGAAACTACCACCTTATCCATCACCCCTACTGGTCGAACTTGTTGCTTGTTTGCCATGCTCACCACAAATGTTGAAGGTCTTGAGGGTATCATACCCAACTTCTTCATCAACCTTTCTGACATGGCATTCACTGCTGATCCTCCATCAACCAATGCATCCTTGATGTTGTGACCATTCACTCTCACATCAATCTTAGAGGCATATTCACAAGCCTCCCATGGTGCTGGCTTGGCATCCACCACCCCCATTGATACTGGAACTTTTGCCTTCTTCTTCTTTTTGCTCCTTGTAGAACTCAAACCACCTCTAAGCTCCTTTCTCAAGGTAGGGTTCAAAGCAATTAATTGGCCCACTGTGATGTTAGCCTTGTGACTACCAACATCCTCCAACACATTGTAGTTCCATTGTTGCTTTGAGATCAAGAAGTCCTCCATCCCCAACTTCTTCCTTGGAGTCTTTGTTGTTGATGGTGTTGAGGTGCGAGTGCTCCTAGTAGACATAGGAGTATCCTTGCTTGAAGTAAATCCTTGAGAAGAGTGAACATCCTCTGCAAAACGAGCTCTCTTCTTCTCTTGTGCCAAAAGCTCCAAATTAAGACCCTTGGAGTTTGAGCACTCTCCCTTCTCATACTTGCTCTCAACCACATCTATGGATGCTATCCCCTTACCTTTGTTGGGATTAGGAGCCACTTGGGTTTCACTACCTCCCTCTTTCCCTCTATTGGCTCCCTCATAACCCCTTCCTCCATGGTAAGTGGAATTTGGGCAATTCCTTTGGATATGGCCTCTTCCTCCACAACCAAAACAATTTCTATCATTGAAATTGTTGGCTGGTTGGCCTCCTCTATATGGATAGTTTCCATAACTCCTAGGCCCTCTCCCTACATTCTGATCCACCTCTCTCTTCTCCCATAATTGCACCACATTGATCTTGAGATCCGCAAGTTGTTCTGTGATGGTTTGGAGTGGATCTTTTGGTGGAGGTGCAAGAACTGGAGCAACTACTACTTGTGGTGCAACCCTTGTCACCAAAGTATCAGAAGTTCCACCATACTTGTAGCCTTGAGGAGGATGCACAACCTCCTTCACCACCAAATCACTTTCATCCCCTTCCAAACTCTCCTCCATACGAATTGCGATCTTGATAGCTTCAACCTTGGAAGAAGGTTTCTCATATCTCACCTTGCTTCTAATTTGTGGTCTCAATCCTCCCACAAAATTCTTGGTGAGCATGGCCCCTATGCCAATCATTGTAGTCTCCACATCATCCCCACCCTTCCTCAACACTATGCGAAATCTGGACTCCAATTTTTCCACTCTTTCCACATAGACTCTCACTTTCTCTCCATCTCCTTGCTTGAGAAATGTAACCTCACTCATCAATCTCTCATAACTCTCATCAGGAAGAAAGTTCTCAATGAGTGCTGAAGTCAAAGTCTCCCAAGACTCCTCTTCCCCCTCTCTCCTCTCTCTCTTTTGGTATTCTGACTCATACCATGTAAGTGCTGCATCCTCAAAGAAATCTGGTAATAATGAGACCCACTCATTCTTCCTCCTCTCATTGTTTCCTATGCAAGCTCTCTTGAAGTCTCTCACAAAGGCCTCCACATCTTCTCCATCCTTGCCAAAGAAAACCGGAAGTTTCCCCATCTTAACCCCTCACTATCTTTCTTTTCTCTCAATTTTTTTTTTTTTTTTTTTTTCCTCTTTTCTTTTCTCTCACTCTATTACTAGTAGAGTATATACATGACTAACACCATCTGAGAATAATCCACTCTAGGGAACACAAAAGGTTCAGGTTGCTCCAAGATTTCTATAGCAACATCAAATCCTAGAGTGCATATTAATCTAACTCTCATGGATAGTTTATCCATAAGTTGAAAGATTATCTCCATCACTAATCTTGAGAACTAGCTGATGAAGGTGGTAGTATTTCTGTAGCTGTACTAAGACTCTCTCCAAGATCCTTCACCAAAGTTTCCAAAAGTGCTTTTACTCCACTACACTCATGTCCTTTTGGAAGTCCTTCAACTCCACAAACCTCACACAACTCTTTGGTCTTAGATCTTCTCCCTCCCAATCTTGGTGAAGAAGGTCCAACATGCAAACCCAAGTCAAGTAAGCCTCTCCTTTCCCTCAATCTCTTGCTCTCAAAGGTCAATGGACATGAACTTGCCTTATGTCCCTTCTCTCCACATAGAAAGCACTTAGACTCACTCTTTCCTCCAAGTGGTGTAGGTTTTTGGATCCTCTCAACACTCTCTTCAAATTCTATTGTAAACTCTCTTTTCCTCAAATCCACCCCTACAATCACCTCAAACCCTTGGGGAACCTTGCATAATCTCAATTTCCACTCTTGATGACTCTCCATGTTCCCCAAGATGAATCTAAACACTCAAACATGCTTTTTGTTGATCTCAAGCTTCTCATGCATGAGATCTCCACTCTGCAGAATTGACCCTTCCTCACAATGTCATTCAAATCTCCCAACCAATACGTCACAGTCCTCTGAAATTTTGCACACTTGATCACAACTCCAAGGCGTCCCTCCCTGCAAAATTTCAGATCTTTTCATTGAGCCATTTGGCCTAGACACCTTTCTATTCAGCACCCATATTTCAGATTTGGTCTGAAAACCACCCCCCTCACTTCAAAAACTCATCACGCCCTCCGCGAAAACGATCTCTCTCTAATTTTTGTGGCAGCAGGTAGGATACAATGCACTGAATTTTCTTGGAAATTTTCAGGACAATTCACTGAAAATTGAAGAAATGGCAGACTCTGTACAATTTTCCAGAGAGCATGCAGTTGCGGGAGCACTTTACCCTATCAACTTTCAAAAATTCTAGCCCAGTGCGCATAGAAGCTCTCTCAATAATTTCAAGTGTGCTAACTGAAAGATAACCCAAGCTATCATGTGTAGAAATCTCAAGTCCAGATCTCAAACTTGAGATTTTGCCCAAAATCACCTTAATCCCCAAAATCTGCAATCCACCTCACACAATCTCTCCAATTCCTCTCATGTGTACAAGATGTACAAAATCACCTCAAAGACATCATAATGAACTACAGGGTATACAAATGGATCTTGGTTCTCTAACATAAGTTCAGCCCTCTCCTCTCCTAATGTTCTCTCCAAGTGAGCTCTCATAGCCTCCTTCTGCCTAATGTAGAATTGGACGCGGAACATTATCTTGCCTTCTAGAGAGGTCCCGGCAACGGAACCAAAAATGTGAGCCGGCCTGTCTCTCACTCAGGATGAACCTCTGATGGCTATTATGGTAGCGCACCATGGACTAAGAAGGCAAGGAACCCCAACTCCATCATACTCCTCCAAGGCTAACACTCCAAGACTCAAGACATTGCTCACTAGAGAACTCAATGAGAGAGAGATAGTTGCAAATGAAAGGATGATGAGTACCTCCTCACTCCTTGTTTATATACTTGTGAAATAGTTACGTACCAAAGTTACTAATTACTGTAGTAACTCAAGTTACTAGACTAAAAGTCAAGTAAAGTCAAAAAGTAGAAAGGAATATCCATTCACATGGGCATATTCCCCTAAGCATGTGGTCTTATCTTGACCCAACCACTAAAGCAAGGATTCCTTCACATGGGCTATCCTTGGACTAAAGAAGAATCCAAAACAAAAAGGCTTGCGGGCCCAAGAGTTCTCAACTCTTTCCCCAAAGCCAAACACCTAGGAATAATACCAAGTCAACACACTAAAATCCAAAATAGTGGTGCTCATCTTTTCTACTTCCTCTAAAGTAAGGTCCCATCTATCTTAGCTATGACTAACTTTAGCTAACCATGACTAATATAGAACCATCCTTTATCTCTATATAAATAATATCTCTTAAGTACTTGTAATACCAAGCTAAATATCACAATACCACACACATGCACAAATGGGTGTTACAGTCCAAGCCTATCTCTCCGAGAATTCTCCTCCCTCCTTTCCTGCCTGTTCAGGCACTCTTCTTCGAAAAAAACTCCTCCCTAGTCCTCCCTCTCCAAGCCTTTTCTTTCCTGTCCTTTACCCCAAAGCCCAAAAGCCTCAAGGGTACACGTGGGCTATTTTCCCGACGACAACGGCATGCAGTTTCGGGAGCAATTCACCATATCAACTTTCAAAAAGCTATCTAGCTTAGTGTATGTAATAGCTCTCACAATAGTTTCAATTGTGCTAATTGAAAGTTAACCCAAGCTATAATTCTCAAAAATTTCAAGTTTAGATTTCAAACTTGAAATTTTGCCCAAAATCATCATATTCCCCAAATCTACAATCCACCTCACACAATCTATCCAAATCCTTTCATATATATAAGATGTACAAAATTACCTCAAAGATATCATAATGAACTATAGGGTATATAAATGGGTGTAAATTTCCTAACATAAGTTCACCTTCTCTTCCCCAAATGTTCTCTTTAAGTGAGACCTTATAGCCTCCTTTTGTCTAATATAGAATTGTACATGGAATGTTATCTTGCCTTCTTGAGAGATCTTGGCAATGGAACCAAAAATGTGAGTCGTCTTGTCTCTCACTCAAGATGGACCTTTGATGGCTATAATGGCTATTATTTCATGAAATAGATCAATAAGGAGTGGGAAAACCTTCTGAAACTATGCATGGCCAAAATTCAAGAAGTACATAGAAAGCATTACAAGAATCCATGAATCCCACAAAAGATGGTGAGCTAGCATATCTCTCACTTAGGATGAACCTTTGATGGTTATCATGGTAGCACATCATGGACAAAGAAAGTAAGGAACCTCAACTCCATAATACTCCTCCAAGGCTAACACTCCAAGACTCAAGACATTGCTCACTAGAGAACTCAACAAGAGAGAGAGATAATTGCAAATGAAAGGATGATGACTACTTTTTCACCCCTAGTTTATATATTTATGAAATAGTTATGCACCAAAGTTACTAATTATTGGAGTAACTCAAGTTACTAGGCTGAAAGTCAAATAAAGTCAAAAGCTAAAAGAATATCCATACTCATGAGAATATTCTCTTAAGCATGTGATCTTATCTTGACCCAACCACTAAGTCAAGGATTCCTTTACATGGGTTTTCCTTGGATTATAGAGGAATTTGAAACAAAAAAGGCTTTGTGGGTCCAAGAGTTCTCAACTCTTTCCTAAAAGCCAAACACCTAGGAATAATACCAAGTCAACACACTAGACTCCAAAATAATGGTGCTCATCTTTTCCACTTCCTCTAAAGTAAAGACACCTCTATCTTAGCTATGACTAACTTTAGCTAATCATGACTAATGTAGAACTATCTTTATCTCTACATAAATAATATCTTTCAATTACTTGTAATACCAAACTAAACACCACAATAGCATATCCATGCACAAATGGGTGTTATAGGTCTAGAAGTTGAATTGAACCATTTTCATAAATATGCATTACATGGTATGGACCCATCTACCTTAAATGCAGCTTGCTTGGAAAAAGTATTTAGCAATTGTCATACAACAAGACCAAATCTCCCTCCCAAACAACAATAGGCTTGATTCACTTATCATGCCTGACCTTTTGCTATTCTTGTATCTCATTTGTGGTTTACATTGCATCATCTCTTTTCTCTCTTAACCAGATCAATTGATGGATCCAAAGATCTTGACTTTTTCCCTCTGACAATCATTCCTCACATAGGATCTGATATGACAATATTTCAAATTCAATTAGTAGTATGGGATGCAGTCCATATGTTAAAAAATATGGAGTCTCCTTTGTTGTAATCTTCTTAATAGTTTTTTATGCCCAAAAAGCTGTAGTTAGTTTTGTATCCCAATCATAGGCATTATTGATAGTCTCCTTGTTCAAAATTTTACATAAAAACCCCTTCACTTTCTCTGTTTATCCATTCACTTTGGGGTTTAGTGCATCATCTTCAAATGTTTGATTTGGAAGTACTAGGTAATGCCTCCACAAAAGAGTTCATAAATTGAGGCCCTTTGTCATTGACCAATTCCAAAGGATATTTGTGACAACCTGGCAAATATCACTTTTGCAGTAATTAGGTAAGTAAAGTTTGTTCCCATAGTGATACTTGTCAAAAAAGTGGTCAAATACAAAGCAAAGTAACCAAATTAGTTCTTCTTGGCTTTGTCTTTAGTCTCTTAGGTAGCAACTACACCCAGAAGCTAGTAACAAGCACTAACTTGCAATCTCATCACAAAAAAATATCACACTTAATCACAACTCCATCAAATCTTTCCAAGCACTCTTGATTGTGATGATTCAATCTCTCCCGAAAATAGCAGTTCATTGCAAAAGACTTTGCCTCAGAATTGTGTTCCACCTCTCCATTGAAGGGCCAACTTCCTCGATCCAAATTGCTTCACATCAAAACTATGCTATACTCATAACTGCAAAATACTATCAACACTACAATTCCTCTTAGATCTGTCAAGGCATTGTTCAGATTGCACTTCATTCAAGATCAAACACACAGAATGAAGATCATGGCTATGGAATCCAACATCTAGCAAACACATTGATTTGCACGCATAATTCTCCATGCACTCACACACACACACATAAAGTTGATACCCAAAATTAAGCTCAAGTGACAAGGATTGTTTCACAACACTTTGCTTTATCTATTCTCAGAAATTCTGAGCACTGAAAAACAACATATTGTGAATGCCTCCTTCAAATAGGCAGAGCACTTCAGCAATTAACTAACTTCCTAAATTGCTTCCTAATAACTCTAACAACCTACAAATTCAAAATGACAATGCACCTCTTCATATCTGTCTCTTCAAATCTCAAAATTTTTACTACTCTTATCTAATGTCTACTTCTTTCTCGGCTTCCAAACCCAAAGTAACGTCACATACTACTTTATCCTTGAGTTTACCAACTACCAATTCTTCCATTTATTCTAACACCTATTCACTCTGATCTACAATTCCCGTCATGGGCAATCTACATACATCTTCTTCTTGCAACCCATCTTTCTCTAAAACCTCCAATGGCAACTCCAAAGATATTTGTACTCCCATCTCTTCTACTTCAATTTTTGCTCTTAGATCCTTCTGAAGTTTATCTATTTCTAACTTAACTAAATCTAATCTAATCGTAATATTGTCTTCCACTTCCAATATCTTCCTATCTACACAAGTTTTGAGACTAATCAACAAAGCATTCAAGTCCTTATCTTTTGCATTTCTTCTCCTTGTCTCCTACACCAACAATCTTAACTCGTGCAACCTTGTTTCTTCAATCCTTACACTTGCTTTTGTACTCAACATTGCATTCATCTTCACTACTATCTCCTTTGATGGCTCAAGCCTCATTCTTCTCTCATGTTCCCGATCTGCTTGCCAATCTTCTCAGTACATTGCCAGCTCTGCCTCAAATTTGGCCTTTGAAGTCTCCTTCTCCTTCTCTTTCTGCACTACCTTCTCTTCCAAATTATAAAGTAACTCCCTCAATCTTTCTTCTTCTCTATAACTCACTATTAACTCTCTTTGCCAAAGCTGCTTCTTCTCTTCTACACTTAGCATTACTCTATTGAACTCTTGCTCCTTCTCTACTACTCTTGCCATAGCATGGATGATTCCTAATTGTGAATCAAAAAACTACTATTTCAAGATTTCATACTCAACTATATGTCTTTCCCAAGCTATGACATTTTGCTCTATTATTCTCTCTCTACACTCACTTCTCTCTTGAACTTCTCAATCACCTGATTCTTTACTATTGCATCTACTCATAGTACCTCCTTTTTCTCCTCTCTTCGGGTTAAGCTCTCCTTCAACTCCAAGTTCTCTTCTTCTAACCACGCCAACACCTGCAACACAGTCTTTACCTCTCGGATACTCCGACTGCATCTCTTTCTTCTTCTCCTCCAACTTCATCAGCAATGGGCAAACAATCTCCCATAGATACTCCACTCCTCTGATATGGATTCTTTTTGCTTGCAGTCTCTTCCCCTTCTTTGCTTCTTCTTCCCCTTACACTCTTCTTCTTAGCCAAACTTGCCTGATTGGAATGAATTCCTTGCTCCCCAAACTTTCACTTTCCATTTCTCTTCTTTGACTTGGCCCCGCCTCATACTTTGCATTTCTTCTAGATTGGATACCTCTCTTAATGATAACCTTCTTCTCCTCTTTCTCTGCAACTTCTTCTTCTTCCTTTGGGTTATCTTCTTCTATCATCTCTAGCTTTCCTCCTTCTTCCTCTACTACCAGCTGCATTTCCACTCCATCCTCCCTCTCATTACTTGCTTCAGATTCTTCTTCTTTCTCTGAGTCTTCTGACTTGTACTCGGCTTCCGCTTCTGATGCTTCTCCCGATGACACAATTACCACCAGGTCCTTCTTTGAGTTTACTTTCTTGGTCTTCCAAGGTCTCATTGCCGCTACTTCTTCTTCTGGTTGACTCCTCTTCTTTGACTTTAGAGCATTCACCGCCAATCTCACACTCTGCTCCGTCTACATGTAGTACTCATCACTGCTCCTGATCTGAAGAATGTATTGCTGCTCCTCCGCATCAGCATCTCTCCTTAAGTCAAGATGGAAATGCAACACCATCTTGTGTCATTCCTCCGCATTCAACAGATTCAATCCTAAATAAAGTGGGCTACAAACCGAACAATGTAGTGTGGAGGTAACTTATCCCTCAAAATCCACACCATTTGTCTTGTGTGCTGATGAAAGCACTTTGCCCAATTGATCGGTTCCCCTGCAAACATCTTATGGAAAAACACCGCTTGATGTTTCATCACATAAGTGGTTTTCTCGGGCTTGAAGATAGCCATCATTGCTCCTATGATGCCTCTCCTCACAAGGTCCTTATAACTCTCAACCTTATACCTATTCTTTATGCATTTTGAAGAAAAGGTGTTGTACTTCTTGGGTTTCTTTAGCTACTTCTCCTCTCCCCAAGAGTGTGTCTCCTTGCTCCTCACCCGCCTCTCTTCTGAGTACAAACCTCCAATTTGACTTTGTCCATCAAGCCGGATTTCCTCTCTTACCTCTGTCTTGGGTCTGTCCAAACACTTACTCTCAATGATCTTGGTCATGAAACCTATAAAACTAAGGTTCCAGTTCCATGCCAGAAATGTGATCCAAAGCCTTCTTAAGACTTTGATTCTTGTGATCACATCTAACCTCCAAATTGCATGATTTCTCACTATGAATTCTGAGTTCTTCTGAGTTCTCCCATCTTACTCTCCTCTACTCTGGGTTGATGATTATTCTTCCTCTCGACTCCCGGACTAACTCTCCTGATTTCCTCTTGATGCACAAGCACACCTCTTACTACACTCTCTTTTCTCTGATCTCCCTTGAGATGACTCCTTAATGGCAATGGGAAATTACTTGTCATCTCTTTGTCTCAATCCCAAAGTTTATAGTGGCACTTCTCTTCAGCCTTTCTTCACTTTGAGCTTCTACCAAGAAACCACACCTTCTATATGCTCTTGTCAATGTCAATTTTTCCCCGCTCATAGGCCAGCTGTTTTTGTGTGTGATACTTTCTTGAATGTCCAACCCCAAAGGAAAGTTCTTACACTATCCTCACCTCAAGTTGAGCACCCCAAGATGAAGTTTTGTAACTTTGGGTTGAATATTGATAGGACCAATCCGAGTACTTTGTCTTTTGACACAAAATCACTTTACCGTGGGTTACAACCCAAAGACACCATTCTTCACCCTTTTGATGCCATCCAAGTACAATACAACTTCATCTATACACTTCTTCTTCACAAATAAGAAAAAAGCAAAAATGTGGGTACCACAATATCCATAATGTGAAACAAGCTTTTGGAAGAAAAATTCAGCAATAGTTTCCATATCATCCCATTGTCACATGGATTGGTTGATCTCAGGAGTGTGCCAAGCAGCTGGCTGCTTGCGCTAAGACTGCTTGCTCTAAGACAGCTTGGGCTAAGACTGCTTGACTTGTCAATGGTTCAAAGCCTTTTGTAATCAGACCCTGTCTCTACTTTTGCCCGGATGGCAATCCTTCCTGTTGGAGCACCTTGCTATCGATGCCTCTAAACATAGGCTCATCTTTAATGGCTTCTTGGGTTAGGCTTTGTTTAGGCAATCTTAATCTCCAAGCTTCATTGCTAATGTTAAAGTTCTATTGATATTAAATTTTTGCTCAATGGGCAGTGATGTATTTCCTCTAATGAGTCACAGTCAATTCTTAGACCTCCGTTCTTTTGACTCCATCTGATATCTTCTCCAGGTCTATTCTTTGATTGATAGGTTCTCATTTGTGACTTCTTCCTTTTGTCCAAATGTGGTACCCACATTTTTTTGTTTTTATATGGTTAGTAGTGTTTAAGAGACGAAGTAAGCACAGAAAAGTTGAATTGCGGACGAAGAATGGACGGAAGTAACTTCGGAGGAAAGCCAAAGAAGTTGACATCGGATCTGATGATGGAGGCACTCGGAATAGGAATACACCGGAAAAAGTCCAAAGATCATTGTCTTTGGGTTGGAAGATGCAGGAAAGACAAAGATCGTTTAACAACCTCTATACATGGCAAGAAAGTACATTTCAAGAAACGGCGGGTGCAGAATAAGCATGTCTTCACAGTGATCGAGAGTGCACGCAGAAGAGAGAAATTCACAGACAAAATTGATTGAAGAATGACTGCAATTTGGGGCAATATAAAATTGCAATTGCGCAGGGGGAAGTTGAATCCTTTGAGCAAATTTCCAATTCCTTTGAGTAGTCGTCATGCAGTAATGCATATCCGGAAGCCCATCGAGAGTGAGATTTTCCAGAACCCTGAGGGAGTTAGAGTGTCTCGTCTAGGAGAGGGTCTTATTTTCCAACAGCATAGAACAAGAGAACAAATCATGGCAAAGAAGGTCGCCAACGTGCTGGCGGTGCGAGGGTTCACAATTCAAAGGGTAGATGTAGTGGCCAGAATCAAAGTCTTGATTAGACTTTGTATTATATTTTTAGCATGGAACTGGAATTTCAGTTTCTGGGGAGTAATAGCAGAGATTAGTGCTAGTAATTGTGAGGAAGGTCCCGAGGTGGAAGGGAAGAGAGGCAATCCGGCTCAATGGATTGTAACACCCATTTGTGCATGTGTGTGGTATTGTGATATTTAGCTTGGTATTACAAGTACTTAAGAGATATTATTTATATAGAGATAAAGGATGGTTCTATATTAGTCATGGTTAGCTAAAGTTAGTCATAGCTAAGATAGATGGGACCTTAATTTAGAGGAAGTAGAAAAGATGAGCACCACTATTTTGGATTTAAGTGTGTTGATTTGGTATTATTCTTAGGTGTTTGGCTTTGGGGAAAGAGTTGAGAACTCTTGGGCCCGCAAGCCTTTTTGTTTTGGATTCTTCTTTAGTCCAAGGATAGCCCATGTGAAGGAATCCTTGCTTTAGTGGTTGGGTCAAGATAAGACCACATGCTTAGGGGAATATGCCCATGTGAATGGATATTCCTTTCTACTTTTTGACTTTACTTGACTTTTAGTCTAGTAACTTGAGTTACTACGGTAATTAGTAACTTTGGTACGTAACTATTTCACAAGTATATAAACAAGGAGTGAGGAGGTACTCATCATCCTTTCATTTGCAACTATCTCTCTCTCATTGAGTTCTCTAGTGAGCAATGTCTTGAGTCTTGGAGTGTTAGCCTTGGAGGAGTATGATGGAGTTGGGGTTCCTTGCCTTCTTAGTCCATGGTGCGCTACCATAATAGCCATCAGAGGTTCATCCTGAGTGAGAGACAGGCCGGCTCACATTTTTGGTTCCGTTGCCGGGACCTCTCTAGAAGGCAAGATAATGTTCCGCGTCCAATTCTACATTAGGCAGAAGGAGGCTATGAGAGCTCACTTGGAGAGAACATTAGGAGAGGAGAGGGCTGAACTTATGTTAGAGAACCAAGATCCATTTGTATACCCTGTAGTTCATTATGATGTCTTTGAGGTGATTTTGTACATCTTGTACACATGAGAGGAATTGGAGAGATTGTGTGAGGTGGATTGCAGATTTTGGGGATTAAGGTGATTTTGGGCAAAATCTCAAGTTTGAGATCTGGACTTGAGATTTCTACACATGATAGCTTGGGTTATCTTTCAGTTAGCACACTTAAAATTATTGAGAGAGCTTCTATGCGCACTGGGCTAGAATTTTTGAAAGTTGATAGGGTAAAGTGCTCCCGCAACTGCATGCTCTCTGGAAAATTGTACAGAGTCTGCCATTTCCTCAATTTTCAGTGAATTGTCCTGAAAATTTCCAAGAAAATTCAGTGCATTGTATCCTACCTGCTGCCACACAAATTAGAGAGAGATTGTGTTTGCGCAGGGCGTTATGAGTTTTTGAAGTGAGGGGGGTGGTTTTCAGACCAAATCTGAAATATGGGTGCTGAATAGAAAGGTGTCTAGGCCAAATGGCTCAATGAAAAGATCTGAAATTTTGCAGGGAGGGACACCCTAGAGTTGTGATCAATTGTGAAAAGTTTCAGAGGACTGTGACATAGTGGTTGGAAGATTTGAGTGACATTGTGAGGAAGGGTCAATTCTGCAGAGTAGAGATCTCATGCATGAGGAGTTTGAGATCAACAAAAAGCATGTTTGAATGTTTAGATTCATCTTGGGAACATGGAAGGTCATCAAGAGTGGAAATTGAGATTATGCAAGGTTCCCCAAGGGTTTGAGGTGATTGTAGGGGTGGATTTGAGGAAAAGAGAGTTTACAATAGAATTTGAAGAGAGTGTTGAGAGGATCCAAAAACCTACACCACTTGGAGGAAAGAGTGAGTCTAAGTGCTTTCTATGTGGAGAGAAGGGACATAAGGCAAGTTCATGTCCATTGACCTTTGAGAGCAAGAGATTGAGGGAAAGGAGAGGCTTACTTGACTTGGGTTTGCATGTTGGACCTTCTTCACCAAGATTGGGAGAGAGAAGATCTAAGACCAAGGAGTTGTGTGAGGTTTGTGGAGTTGAAGGACTTCCAAAAGGACATGAGTGTAGTGGAGTAAAAGCACTTTTGGAAACTTTGGTGAAGGATCTTGGAGAGAGTCTTAGTACAGCTACAGAAATACTACCACCTTCATCAGCTAGTTCTCAAGATCACTGATGGAGATAATCTTTCAACTTATGGATAAACTATCCATGAGAGTTAGATTAATATGCACTCTAGGATTTGATGTTGCTATAGAAATCTTGGAGCAACCTGAACCTTTTGTGTTCCCTAGAGTGGATTATTCTCAGATGGTGTTAGTCATGTATATACTCTATTAGTAATAGAGTAAGAGAAAAGAAAAGAGAAAAAAAAAATTTGAGAGAAAAGAAAGATAGTGAGGAGTTAAGATGGGGAAACTTCCGGTTTTCTTTGGCAAGGATGGAGAAGATGTGGAGGCCTTTGTGAGAGACTTCAAGAGAGCTTGCATAGGAAACAATGAGAGAAGGAGGAATGAGTTGGCCTCATTATTACCAGATTTCTTTGAGGATGCAGCACTTACATGGTATGAGTCAGAATACCAAAAGAGAGAGAGGAGAGAGGGGGAAGAGGAGTCTTGGGAGACTTTGACTTCAGCACTCATTGAGAACTTTCTTCCTAATGAGAGTTATGAGAGATTGATGAGTGAGGTTACATTTCTCAAGCAAGGAGATGGAGAGAAAGTGAGGGTCTATGTGGAAAGAGTGGAAAAGTTGGAGTCCAGATTTCGCATAGTGTTGAGGAATGGTGGGGATGATGTGGAGACTACAATGATTGGCATAGGGGCAATGCTCACCAAGAATTTTGTGGGAGGATTGAGACCACAAATTAGAAGCAAGGTGAGATATGAGAACCTTCTTCCAAGGTTGAAGCTATCAAGATCGCAATTCGTATGGAGGAGAGTTTGGAAGGGGATGAGAGTGATTTGGTGGTGAAGGAGGTTGTGCATCCTCCTCAAGGCTACAAGTATGGTGGAACTTCTGATACTTTGGTGACAAGGGTTGCACCACAAGTAGTAGTTGCTCCAGTTTTTGCACCTCCAACAAAAGATCCACTCCAAACCATCACATAACAACTTGTGGATCTCAAGATCAATGTGTTGCAACTAAGGGAGAAGAGAGAGGTGGATCAGAATGTAGGGAGAGGATTATGGAAACTATCCATATAGAGGAGGCCAACCAGCCAACAATTTCAATGATAGAAATTGTTTTGGTTGTGGAGGAAGAGGCCATATCCAAAGGAATTGCCCAAATTCCACTTACCATGGAGGAAGGGGTTATGAGGGAGCCAATAGAGGGCAAGAAGGAGGTAGTGAAACCCAAGTGGCTCCTAATCCCAACAAAGGTAAGGGGATAGCATCCATAGATGTGGTTGAGAGCAAGTATGAGAAGGGAGAGTGCTCAAACTCCAAGGGTCTTAATTTGGAGCTTTTGGCACAAGAGAAGAAGAGAGCTCGTTTTGCAGAGGATGTTCACTCTTCTCAAGGATTTACTTCAAGCAAGGATACTCCTATGTCTACTAGGAGCACTCGCACCTCAACACCATCAACAACAAAGACTCCAATGAAGAAGTTGGGGATGGAGGACTTCTTGATCTCAAAGCAACAATGGAACTACAATGTGTTGGAAGATGTTGGTAGTCACAAGGCTAACATCACAGTGGGCCAATTAATTGCTTTGAACCCTACCTTGAGAAAGGAGCTTAGAGGTGGTTTGAGTTCTACAAGGAGCAAGAAGAAGAAGAAGGCAAAAGTTCCAGTATCAATGGGGGTAGTGGATGCCAAGCCAGCATCATGGGAAGCTTGTGAATATGCCTCCAAGATTGATGTGAGAGTGAATGGTCACAACATCAAGGATGCATTGGTTGATGGAGGATCAGCAGTGAATGCCATGTCAGAAAGGTTGATGAAGAAGTTGGGTATGATACCCTCAAGACCTTCAACATTTATGGTGAGCATGGCAAACAAGCAACAAGTTCGACCAGTAGGGGTGATGGATAAGGTGGTAGTTTCAGTTATGGGAGTTCAAAATCTCATGACTTTCCAAGTCTTGAAGGATTCAAGCTATGACTTACTTCTTGGGAGGCCATGGTTGAGAGCAGCACGCACAACTGATCGATGGCACAAAGGGTACTTGAGGATTGGGCCATCAAACCATAGAGTCACTGTTCCTATGACTAACACCACCAACACTTCACATTCAGATACACCATCTTTTGATTATTGGGAATCAGACTCTGAAGAAGGAGCTTCAGGTGTGGACACAAGCATGGAAGAGGAGACTTCCACGGAGGAGGATGAATCTGAATCTGATTCAGATGTGTATCCGTTGTGTGCTATGGATTTTGCACCTAAGCCAGAGGTTTTGAAGGACCCAGATAAATCACCATTGACACTTGAGGAGGTAGAGAGAAGGTTATCTACCCTCAAGTATGGCCCAAATGTTACCAAGGAGGAGAAGGTGAGATTTGAGGAGATTTTCCACAAGTTCATCCATGTGTTTGCTTTTAGTTACAAGGATTTGAAGGAAGTCACCTTGGAGGAGCACAAGATAGAGGTGGAGTCACATGCAAGACCAATCCGCCAAAAGCAACGTCGCATTAGCCCACCAATATCTTTGGTTGTGAAGGAGGAGATTGATAAGCTCAAGGAGGCTGGATTTATCTTTGAGGTGGAGAATTCAGAATGGGTGTCTCCAATTGTCATTGTGAAGAAAAAGAATGGCAAGCTTCGGGTATGTGTGGATTACAAGAAGCTCAATGCTGTTACCAAGAAGGACTACTACCCATTGCCATTCATTGATGAGATCTTGGAGGAGGTTGCAGGTCATGAGAGGTACAGTTTTGGAGATGGTTATAGTGGATATAACCAAATCAAGATTGCACTAGAGCATCAACAACTCACCACATTCACCACACCTTGGGGAACTTACTCTTTCAAGGTCATGCCTTTTGGGCTTTGCAATGCTCCAGCCACATTCCAACGGTTCATGAACAAGGTATTTGAACCTTTCATTGGGAAATTTGTGAGAGATTTCATTGATGACTTTTGTGTCTATGGGAGCAAGGAGGAGCACTTTGAGCACCTAATCAAAGTCTTGCAATGCTTGGATGAGGCAAGTGCATCACTCAACCCAGAGAAGTGCATTTTTGGATGTGAAGAAGGTCTACTTTTGGGGCATATCATCTCCAAGGATGGAATAGCAGTTGATCCTGAGAAGGTGAGGAAAATCTCAGACCTTCCATTCCCTTCAAGCTTGACAAAGTTACGCCAATTCTTGGGGATGGTTGGGTACTATAGGAGGTTCATCTTCTCATTTTCCAACAAGGCTTATGCATTGACCATCTACATGAAGAAGGGTGTAGATTACATGGTGATTTTGGAAGACAAGGAGGCTCTCAAAGCTTTTGAGGAGCTCAAGCAATCCCTTGTTGTAGCTCCAATTCTTGCTAAACCTGATTGGAGTAAGCCTTTCATCCTCTACATTGATGCTTCTAATGTAGCTATAGGATGCACTCTTAGTCAATTAGACCATGATGGGCATGATCATCCAATATCTTATGCTAGTAGGCAGATGGTTTCAGCAGAGAAGAACTACTCTATCACGGAGAGAGAAGGGTTGGCAGTGATCTTTGGTCTCAAGAAGTTTAGACACTACTTGATTGGATGGAAAGCCACCATTGTCACGGATCACAAGGCTTTGAAGTACATCTTCAACAAGCCTAATGTTGAAGGGAGACTAGCAAGGTGGATGATACTCTTGTTTGAGTATGACTACACCATTGAAGATACCCCAAGAAAGAAACATGCAAATGCTGATTTATTATCTAGAGCCTATGATCATGATGGAGATGAGCCAGGGATGATTCCTTCCCGGATGAGGAGCTCATGACAATCTCAGTCACTCAAGAGGTTCCAATGGAGTACAAGGAGATTGTGGATTTTGTGACAAAAGGTAACTATCCAGAAGGGATGCATGCTAGGGAGAGGAAGGCCCTTGCAGCAAGATCTAGACCTTACACAATGGTGGAGGATATTCTTTTTCACCAAGGAGCAGATGGTCTACTTTGAAGAGCAATGGGTAAGGAAGAGTCTATCTTACTCATAAAGGAGTTTCATGAAGGTTTAGTATGTGGAGGACACTTTGCAGGAAAGGTGACTGCTTTCAAGATTCTAGATGCAGGTTACCATTGGAGAGGGATTTTCAAGGGTTGACTTTTGACTTTCAAAGGATGACTTTTGTGTCTATGGGAGCAAGGAGGAGCACTTTGAGCACCTAATCAAAGTCTTGCAACGCTTAAATGAGGCAAATGCATCACTCAACCCAGAGAAGTGCATTTTTGGATGTGAAGAAGGTCTACTTTTGGGGCACATCATCTCCAAGGACGGAATAGCAATTGATCTTGAGAAGGTGAGGAAAATCTTAGACCTTCCATTCCCTTCAAGCTTGACAAAGTTCCGCCAATTTTTGGGGATGGTTGGATACTATAGGAGGTTCATCTTCTCATTTTCCAATAAGGCTTATGCATTGACCATCTACATGAAGAAGGGTGTAGATTACATGGTGATTTTGGAGGACAAGGAGGTTCTCAAAGCTTTTGAGGAGCTCAAGCAATCCCTTGTTGTAGCTCCAATTCTTGCTAAACCTGATTGGAGTAAGCCTTTCATCCTCTACATTGATGCTTCTAATGTAGCTATAGGATGCACTCCTAATCAATTAGACCATGATGGGCATGATCATCCAATATCTTATGCTAGTAGGCAGATGGTTTCAGCAGAGAAGAACTACTCTGTCACGGAGAGAGAAGGGTTGGCAGTGATCTTTGGTCTCAAGAAGTTTAGACACTACTTGATTGGAGGGAAAGCCATCATTGTCACGGATCACAAGGCTTTGAAGTACATCTTCAACAAGCCTAATGTTGAAGGGAGACTAGCAAGGTGGATGATACTCTTGTTTGAGTATGACTACACCATTGAAGATAGGCCAGGAAAGAAACATGCAAATGTTGATTTGTTATCTAGAGCCTATGATCATGATGGAGATGAGCCAGTAGATGATTCCTTCCTGGATGAGGAGCTCATGACAATCTCAGTCACTCAAGAGATTCCAATGGAGTACAAGGAGATTGTGGATTTTGTGACAAGAGGTAACTATCCAGAAGGGATGCATGCTAGGGAGAGGAAGGCCCTTGCAGCAAGATCTAGACCTTACACAATGGTGGAGGATATTCTTTTTCACCAAGGAGCAGATGGTCTACTTTGAAGAGCAGTGGGTAAGGAAGAGTCTATCTTACTCATAAAGGAGTTTCATGAAGGTTTAGTATGTGGAGGACACTTTGCAGGAAAGGTGACTGCTTTCAAGATTCTAGATGCAGGTTACCATTGGAGAGGGATTTTCAAGGGTTGTCTTGATTATTGCAAAACTTGTTATGTTTGTCAAGCTTTTGCTAGAAAGTCTACATCTACTCCACCACTTAGATCAATTCCATTGCTAGGACCTTTTGAGAAGTGGGGAATTGATTTTGTAGGTCCTCTCAATAGAACCCCAAGGAACAATCGGTACATTGTGGTAGTTACTGATTACCTTACCAAGTGGGTTGAGGCTAGACCATTGAGGGACAAGAATGAAGATGAAGTGGGTAGATTTCTTTATGAACGCATTATCACTAGGTTTGGATGCCCTTTGGAGTTGGTTTCTAATAGAGGAGGAGAGTTTACAGGAAGCATTACTACAGCCATGCTACAACATTTCTCTATCACACATAGAGTAACTACATCCTATAAGCCAAATTCCAATGGCTTGGCAGAGAGAACCAATCAGACCTTGTGCATGATGTTGGCCAAAGATGCAGAAATGGAGGGGGCTAAACATCATTGGGACAAGAGGATTCATGCAGTTTTGTGGGAGTATAGGATAACCATGAAAACTTCCACTGGATATTCTCCATTTCAATTGGTGTATGGTATTGAGTCTACCTTACCTATTCACTTTGATCTTCCTACCTTCCAAAGCATTCATAGGAGATTGAAGAAAGCACAAGGAGGTGATGCAAAGAAGTCAAGGAAGGATCAACTCATGGAGTTGGAAGAGGCAAGAGCAGTTGCTATGGTTCGAGTGGAGCAAGCCCAAAGGAAACAAAAGGAGAGCTATGATAAGAGGCAAGACAAGAAGAATGTGGAGCCTTTCAAAGAAGGTGATTGGGTAATGTTGTTTGATTCCATTCGATTCAAGAGAGTGCAAAAGAAGTTTTTGCCTAAGTACTTTGGACCTTTCATAGTGGAGAAGGTGTGGGGCAATTACACCTATGATCTCAAGGAGTTGGGAGGAAGATACTTTAATAGGATTAACCATGATAAGTTGAAGATGTACCATAGAAGGTAGAGAGACCTTCACTTTGAGGACAAAGTGAAAACTTAGTCCGGGGGTAAATGTAACACCCATTTGTGCATGTGTGTGGTATTGTGATATTTAGCTTGGTATTACAAGTACTTAAGAGATATTATTTATATAGAGATAAAGGATGGTTCTATATTAGTCATGGTTAGCTAAAGTTAGTCATAGCTAAGATAGATGGGACCTTACTTTAGAGGAAGTAGAAAAGATGAGCACCACTATTTTGGATTTTAGTGTGTTGATTTGGTATTATTCCTAGGTGTTTGGCTTTGGGGAAAGAGTTGAGAACTCTTGGGCCCGCAAGCCTTTTTGTTTTGGATTCTTCTTTAGTCCAAGGATAGCCCATGTGAAGGAATCCTTGCTTTAGTGGTTGGGTCAAGATAAGACCACATGCTTAGGGGAATATGCCCATGTGAATGGATATTCCTTTCTACTTTTTGACTTTACTTGACTTTTAGTCTAGTAACTTGAGTTACTACGGTAATTAGTAACTTTGGTACATAACTATTTCACAAGTATATAAACAAGGGGTGAGGAGGTACTCAGCATCCTTTCATTTGCAACTATCTCTCTCTCATTGAGTTCTCTAGTGAGCAATGTCTTGAGTCTTGGAGTGTTAGCCTTGGAGGAGTATGATGGAGTTGGGGTTCCTTGCCTTCTTAGTCCATGGTGCGCTACCATAATAGCCATCAGAGATTCATCCTGAGTGAGAGACAGGCCGGCTCACAGGACTGAGTCGGATTGGAAGTTGGTATTGGGAAGAGAAGCAAGAGACCCAACAGGGATCACCTTCTATCGGAAGTGTGCTGCTGCAGAGGAGACAGCGGAAATCCAAAATTCGTTCTTCGCTTCGAGAACCACAAATGGCTACAAGGTGGAGTCCTATCGGGATCCGATCCAAAGAAGTATTGTGGGAGCGATGATGGCTATGTTCAAGCTAGAACGAATGATCTACGTGACCATGCAGCAGGCCGTCTTTTTCCATCAAATGTTTGTAGGAGTTCTAGTTAATTGGGCGAGGTACTTTCATCACCAAACAAGGCAGATGGTGGTGAATTGGCAAATGGGCTCACCACCGCATTATTTTGCACCATTTGCAGCTCACTTCTACTTCAGGCTGAATTTACTATCATCATATGGTGTCTCACATGCACCCCAATTTGAGACGGGAAGCAAACAATGAGGAGCGCCAGTATATGCTGCATCTTCAAGCAAATTACGAGTACTTCGCAAGGACGGGACAATGGAAAATCAAAGACATTACCAGTCTGAAGACGAAGAAGCGCATCAAACCCAAAGAAGCCAAGTCATCTCCCATGCGAAGAAAGACTTGGCGGTTGATGTTGAAGATAGCAAAAGTTGTAAGAGAGGCATCATCAGGATCGGAGTCTGGGGAAGAGATTGAGTCGCAAGAAGAGGACTTGGAAGAAGAGGAGCTCACCTTGAAAAGTGAGGAGTCTGGGAGCGAAAGTGATGGAGAGCCAGAGGTCCAGCAGTCGGCAGCAGTAAGTGAGGCTTGTCAGACGATGATAGCAAACAAGTCAAGAGCAGAAGAGGAAGCAGAGAATCCCGTGGGGTCGAGTTCAAGAGGCCAAGACGAAGAAAGTGCCGACACAATACAAAGATCACAACTTTGGATAAAGGAGCCGATGACGGAGGAGAAGACTCTAGACAAAGATGGCAATGAAGAGGAAGAAAACTTTGGCGGGATATCATATTTAACGAAGGTGGTCACACCATTGCTGGAGTTGTTGAAGGAACATCGGAGAGGAATTCCCCAAGATTGCAGGAAGGGGATGAATGAGTTGCAGGTGGTGAAGCATCTGTTGAGTGAAGTGAAGGGATTGCAGGAGCAACAAGTCCAAAGAAATGAAGAAATTGAAGAACTTTGGAGGGAGGAAGGCTTGAGGAAGAAAACGCTAATCCTCCTATAAGGAAGCTGCACAGAGAAGGAGAAGGAATTGCAGAGGCAAGCCGGAGAATTGAAGGAGCAGGTGATGTGGCTGAGCATGAAGGAAGGAGGAGGAGGAAGTGATGAGAGGAATGAACGAGGAAGTGAGTGATGTGCGTATCGAGAATGTTCATTTGAAGGCAATGAACATCGTAATGGAGCAGGAGTTGGACAGCTTAAAGAAGAGTGCCGCAACAAAAGATCAAGCATGGCAGAGAGAGTTGGCATCCAGGCAAGAAAAAGAAGAGCGATTGCGAGAACTTGTCAAGAGTGCGGAACAGCAGAGCATGCACCATGCAGAGGAGAAGAAGATGCTTGCTGCAGAATACAAAGACGAGTTGAAGATGTATCGTGAGGAGTTGAAGGTAGAACGCTCTTGAGGATATGAATCGGAATCAGTAGGAGAAGTTGCAGGGAAATTAAGAGCGATCTTAAGCACGGAGGCTGAAGGGAGATTAGAGGAAGCTCGCCTACATGAGTTGAAATTACTTGTGTAGGAGACTCGGAAGCGAAAAGCCAAGGATGTGGACATGAACACATTGCTGATTCGGTTGAGAGAGCGTGTAGATAGGAAAATGTTAGATGTAGAGAATAATGTTAGTCTTAGACTGGATTTAGTCAATTCAGAGTTAGAGAAAATTCAGAATAGTGTGACAGTGGAGAAGAAATCCGATGTTGCAGAAGTAGGAATATAAGTATCATCGGACTTGAGGATTGACACATTATAGAAGAGTGGGTCGGGAGATAAGAATGTAGATAGATTACCCGTGAGCTTGATTTTAGATTGTAGTGAAGAAGTCATAGAATTAGTAAAGAAATTAGTAGAATCAATCATACCCAAAGAAGGTGAAATAGTAAGAAGATCATTGGGTCTGGAAGCCGATGATGAGGTAGACATCGGATCGGGATAGAAGTCAATTTTGAGATAGGAAAAGGCAGATATAAAGAGATAGATTGTCCCTTGGGATCTCTAGGTAGGAAGAGATGTTAGGAAGCGGTGCCTAGGTAGGCAAATCTGCCGTTTGCTTCAGTATTTAAGTGAAGCATTCGCAGTATGATGTTATTCAGTATTCAAATTTCTGAAGATAGATAAAGAGAAGTGTTGTTCTTAGTACTCGTCGCTTAAGCTTAATTCCGATAGTCAATTTCGTGTTTGTGTTTGTGAGTGTGTAGAGAATTCCAAAGAGCAAGTCAATGTGTCTATGGATGTTGGAATCTACAGCCTTGATCTTCATTTTGTGTGTTTGATCCTAAGTGAAGTGCATCGGAGCAATGCCTTGACAAATCTGAGAGGAATTGTAGTGTTCGTAGTATTCTGCATTGGTGAGTGCAACATGAAGTTGATGTGAAGCAATTTCAATCAAGGAAGTTGTGCCTTCAATGGAGGAGTGGAACACAATTCCGAGGCAAAATTGATCTTTGCAGTGAAGTGCCGTCTTTGAGAGAATCTTAATCATCACAATCAAGAGTTGTTTGGACAGAATTTGCTATGTTGTGATTATGTGTGTGTGTATTTGTGACAAGTTGTCAAGATTGTGAGCTTGTTACTCTCTTTTGGGTGTAGTTTCTACCTAAGAGATTAAAGACGCAACCAAGAAGAACTGCAATTGTTATTTTGACTTTGTATTTGACCAATTCTGGATAGTATCTCTGCGGGAACAAACTCTACTGACCAGATTACCACAAAAGTGATATTTGCCGGGTTGTCACACCAAACTCAAAACTCCTGCACAGCTAGGACTCTCTTCCAAAGTCTCCCTTACCTTTCTTTAGCACTTCTCACTCATTTGTGAATTCTCTCCAAAATCCTTCACATTTCTCCCAAAAGCACCACATTCCCTCAAAAGGCATAATAGGTCTTCCATTCTCTCCCGAAAGCTTCTCACATTCACATTCTCTCCAAATATAGCTTCAAATTCTCCCAAAAAAAAAGTACCACATTCTCTTGAAATGCATACTACACCTCTACATTCTCTCCTGAAAGTTTATCACATTCTCTCAAAAGCATAACAGGTCTTCACATTCTCTCCTAAAATTTTATCACATTCTCTCAAAAAAATAACATAACAGGTCTTCACATTCTCTCTCAAAATTTTGAGTCATCTGCCATTCTCCAGTTCTCCAAACAACTTCACATTCTTCTCAAAAGCAACTGCTCTTGCCATTCTCTTGAGAACGCTCGCATTCCTTTCTAACACAATTCACTTCTTGTCCTTCTCCCAAAAACTCTCACATTCTTGTCCTAGAAACTTCACGTGGAAAAATTCTCTGTTCCTTCAACTCCTACTCTCCAGCTTTGCTCTTCTCCCAAAATCCTGTCAATCCTTTCTTGTCATGAAAACTTATGTGAAAAAATTCTCTGTTCTTTCAACTCCTATTCTCCAACTCTGCTCCTCTCTCAAAATCCTATAAAATCCTTCTTGTCCCTAAAACTTCACGTGGAAAATTCTCTCCAAACAGCTTCACTCCTCTCAAAAGCTTAACTCATTTGCCATTCCCAACTCTCAAAACAACTTCACATTCTTCCCCAAAACATCACGTTCTTTCAAAGCACAACACATTCTCCCGAAAGCATTACTTTCACGCTATTGTACTTTCCTTTTCTCTCTCTGGGAACACACAAGGTGCCTAGCTTTGGAGACAACAGATCAGAGGCTAGAGGTTAACCCGTAATGACTCAAAAAATCACGCATATGACCCTTATCGCCAGAACCCTCCTTTCTCATGACTAATATTCTTGCTATCGGGAAGGATAGTACCGGGCAACCTGACCTGTCATCACAACACGCACTCTTGGTCTGCTGGTCATCACTTCCAACATAACCAAGGAGAAATACACAGCACTCCTAGAAGTAAATAATCTGAGCGCAATGCCCGCACACCAATCCAAGCCAACTGGGCGTACAAACAGGCATACAAGTACAGAGAGGATTCAATTACAAGAACAAGGCAACAACTCTTTGTACTTTTTGTTAGGAAAGAGTTTCAGAGCCTTCATGCTCTATCATCAAGCTCATTCCAACCTGTAATCCAAGCCTCCTCCCATCTGTACTTCAAATCTCAACAAATTCCTACTTCATGTGGGGATTTTCTATGTCTTTTTGATGGGGAAAACTCTGCGTAGCTCATATGCAAGTAACTATTTCTACATAACTTGAATTCAAGTGATCTAGGATTCAATGGAAAGCCTGTAAAATAAGCTTACCAATGATATAAAATAAACTTCAATAAAATCACTACAACTCTCTTGACAATCTCTCAAAGTTCGCCAGGGTTTTTTTTCGACTTCACCTTAATTTTGAAATCTTCTTTTTAGGGTTTGCTCCTGGTTCTTGGCAAAATTTCCCCAGATTTCTGATTCAAAAATACACTTTATCCTCACAATTACTCTGGCAACCTGAAACTCTCAATCATAGTCACAAGACATGAGACTTGATATCCAATCAAGATGAAAGGAAAATTCACTCTACCGAGCTTATGATAGTATTTTCAGTAGGATGTTTTGCATCAGATCTCACTCTGCACAAATTTATAACCATCCAGATTTTCCACAATAGCTGTTTGTGTTTTTCTCTAAACTCCTGCAAATTTTTGTAGCCTAATCCAACTCCAGTCTTTAGATGTGGATGAATTCTTGAGCTGGGCTAACTTGTGAGCTCTCCAGACCCAGGTATGCTTGATCCAAGACCTTGATTTCTCTATTTGAATAATTCACATGAAACTTTCACACAAAGGAGCTAAATCTATCCACCAACTACTCTGGACATTTTCATGAGGAAATTTGAACTGCAACTTGGGGAGTGACCAAAACTCCAAACTTGATCATTAGCTCTTCTCCAACACCTTACATCCCTTAAGCTTCAACTTCAATCAATTGGATCTCATTTGAGATTGACCCAAAACTGGAATTTATTGCACTCAGTACTGTAAGAACATTTCCTTCTCTCCATTCTCACCAAAAAATAGTGAAAAAATCTCAAGAAGCTCCCTTAATTGACTACTTTGTGCTCTTGGGTATGAATTCAACCCCCCTTCACTCAATTGATAATATCCCTCTTAGACTCAGCTCAAATTGTGTGATTTCTGTCTGCAGATTGTAGCCTGTCATCTCCTCTTTCTAACCATGTCCTCCATTTCTCAAATGGCCTCACCAAACTCCCCCGATAGTTGAGAAACCCCCCAACTTCTCTCTTTGGACCCAAGCTCTTGCACATTTGTCCTTTACTCTTTTTACTTTTTGACAAATGGACCCCACAACTCCACCTTGAAGCTTATGAGCAAAATTTTAGGCATTCTTCAACTACAGAAGAACATAAATTTTCAAGTCTTAGACATTCTCATAAGTAAGCACCGGAAGGACGATAGGATTTGGGTTTCCCATCACCGACTCCACAAACACCACCCCGAAATGTACTACCAACCAATCCCGTAAGTCGTCACGATGTAAAATCTGAAGCCTGATGAGAAAAGGATTTGGGAGTGGCAGATTGGGAGCATGGGACATCTCATGCTTGAATGCTTCCTCCAATGCTCTAACACTCGCTCTCTACTACAACTCTCTCCCAACTTCCTTCTCTCCTCGAGACTCTCCAAACTAAAACACGCCCATCTCTCTACTCGCCCTCATCTTTATTCATTGAAGCCCTCAAACATGATAAGATTGTAACCCACGTGGCCAATCACATACATGTACATAGATGGCTCACATGGCAACATTTCATCCATCGGATCTAGCATGCAACCTACCCGACTAACGTGGAGATAAACTATGATAAGTCACTATTTATGGCTATGCAAACCACAACACAACAATGCTCTCTCCAAACCTGTCACATTCTTTCCTGAAAACCACACCTTCTATCAAAAACCTCACATTCCCTTCCAAAAGCATAATTTGTCTTCACATTCCCTTCCAAAAGCATTCCATTCACATTTTGTGTCATTCTCCCAAAACTGTTCACATCCTTCCCAAAGGCAAATCCTCCTACTGTCCTTCTCCCGAAACCCTTACATTCCTCTCCAACCAAGTCAATTCCTGATTTTCTCCCAAACCCTTCTCTTTCAAATTGTTCACACTCTTCCTGAAAGCAAATCCTCCTACTGCCCTTCTCCCAAAAACTCTCACATTCTTGTCCCAAACACGTCACGTGGAAAAATTCTCTGTTCCTTCAACTCTTGCTCTCCAACCAAGTCAATTCCTGATTTTCTCCTGAACCATTACATTCTCTTGAAACTGCTCACCCTCTTTCTTTACAAATTCTGCCTCCTCTCCCTCACCGTTTGCCTGATCCTGCTCATTTTCATTAACCCTGCTTCTTCTCCACTTCTCAAGTCAAAACCTTAAAAAAATCTCTCTTCAGCTTCCGTCCCTTTCCCTTCAAAAAAATCCCTCGTTCATGCAACCTCCCATGGTTTTCCTTCTTCTTGTCCTTGTCACTTCTTTCTTCAAATGCCTTTTTTCCCCTTGATCCTTACTCTCCCCAAGGTGTTGCATGGTGTTTTGTCTTTTAGTGAACCATAAGCCCCAACTCCTTGTGGTCCCCAAAACTCATTTCTCCTCTACCCCTGCATATCTCTCGACCCTGCATAGGTAGCACACTCCCCCATAGTTCCTTCAGATCCAGCACGTATACTTCCTGTTCTCTTCCACTGCTCCCGTCATTTCACTTCTTTGTCTTGTACGAGTTGGTCATATTGTACCTCCTAGATTGCAGTTCCCACCTTTGCCCATTGGAACCGTTACAGTGGGTGAGAACGGAGATGTTTTGCATGTTGGGCCATTCTCCAACCGATATATTTCTTTATAGATCAAACTAGATTTAAGGGACCGCAGTAAACAGAGCTAGAGAATGTATTCACATGCAAGATACTTTGTATTGGTAGGACGATCAAGATCTATGTATATCTAAATCTTACAGGCTGCCTTCAGTCAAGAACTACCCAAAATTCTCTATCTCTTTCACTGCATACACACCCATTCTCGACAACAATATCTTTTGCACTTGGTGATACATACTATAGGCAAAGTCTATTTGTTACAAGTTTTTGAACTAATCTGACTCGGGATATACTCATGTGACACAAGGATGCTCAAGGTTTTGTCTGGGGTTTTAAGTCAAATCAGGATACTAAGAGAATTTTTTGGTACAGATAGGGGTCTACCTGTGACTATCCAATTAGATATGAGGTGGTAGTACATGTTATGAAAGAGCAAAAATTCAACAATAGTGAAAAATTGCCCATAACTACCAGCTCATAAATTTATAGCAGAATTATCTACACAATACTCTCCCAAAAAGCAATAACATAAAAAACCGAGTTCATTGTAAGATAAAAGTGAAAAAATCTTTTGTGCCAAATGGCACCAATGGTACGCGTGAATTATTTTCCCAATGACACCATCAAGTTGCCACAGCTTCAACCATCTTGGTAGCATAATTAGTGCAGACCAAGATGTATCTTCCTTGTGAATTAGGTCATAAGTTGGATCCAACCCACAAAATCAATTCCCCATTTCTTGAATGGGGCCAATGGCAAAATTGGTCTTAAAAGCCACTAGGAAGTAACCGTCAACTTTCTTGTTCTTTGACAAGCATCACAACTTTGGATATGGGCTTGAGTATCCTTGTACATTGTAGGCCACCAATACCCTACTATAAGAATTTTCTTTACTATGTTCTTCAAGGCATAGTGTCCTCCCGATGCTCTTGAGTGTAAGGGCTCGATTACTCCTCTAACTTTGTATGCTTCCAAGCATCTTCTAAAATAATGATACTCATCTTTTTCACTATCTCTAAAGTAAGGTCCCCTCTATCTTGGCTATGACTAACTTTAGCTAATCATGACTAATGAAGTCACCATGTATCTAGATTAATGTAGAACCATCCTTTATCTCTATACAAATAATATCTTTCAAGTACTTAAAATACTAAACTAAATATCCCAATAGCACATACATGCACAAATGGGTGTTATAAGTCTGATCTACAGACTTCAAAATTCAAGATGTAGGCTCAAACATGTGATACCCCAAGCAATGTCTGGTATCTTTTGTCATGACATTCACATCAAAACCCAAATCAATGGGTACCAATGTGATCATGCAACTTGTGATCTCCGCATCAACTTCAAGAGATTCCA
Source organism: Lunularia cruciata (assembly GCA_948567375.1). Taxonomy (NCBI): domain Eukaryota; kingdom Viridiplantae; phylum Streptophyta; class Marchantiopsida; order Lunulariales; family Lunulariaceae; genus Lunularia; species Lunularia cruciata. The sequence continues at coordinate 34,634,512 of OX419759.1, read as the reverse complement.
AATCTTCTTGCTCAATATGATAGATAACCGGCAAATCTTTCTTGGTTATGGTCCTTGCTTTCTTGAGGGCCAAACTTAGCTGCTTCTTGTACCGCTTGTTGTCTTCCCACAGTTGCTTAAATGTTTTATTAGCTTATGTGGATGCCAAATCCACCACAATATCATATTGTGGTACTCCTCTCAACTTGACTTTCTTCTACTTTGTCTTCGGGTTTGAAGTCTCACCCTACTCCGACCTTACTTTGGGCGCTTCAATATGGTAACTAGAGCACTAGTGGTCTGAACTTGAGGTACTTTGGGTTTACCCACCTTGGCTTGTATCAGATCCTTGACTTTGGATCGGATGTTAGCACTAAAAGTTGGAAGCTTTGTCTTTGGGTCCTCCTCCAACCTCATCTCCCAAGTTCTTTGTGATGCCTCTTGAATTTCCTTTTGCAAGGCTTTAGCTTTGGCTTTAAGTAAGTTTTTCTCTTCTTTTATAGATAGGATTAACTTAGGCTGAAGTCTGTTTGCCTTTTTGGAAGATGAAGAAATTATGCTTACTTTTTTGGTGTCCTCCTTCTTCTTCCCCGAGCGTGTTTGAACTTGCAACACTTGAAGATCTTGCCATTTTCCTTTTGGAGCTGGACTACCTTCTTGAGGCCTTTGTTCCTCAAGAGTTATGCAATTTACAAAGGCATCTCCTTTCAATTGTAGCGGAGCTCACTTAGCTAGAGTCTAGACATACTTTATTGGAGGCTTCGGGTTGGGTGGTTGAGGATATTGGTTGACAGTGCGCCCCAAACCTTTATAGTTCTTACAAAGGAGAACATACCTGATTTGATGCCTTGGCTCAAGACTATTTGGTGACCAATGGCACATAGAGCCACAATTGTAATAGGCACCCAATGCAACATTCTAAATCTTGTTTTGGCTGCCCATCTGCATTCTTCACTAAGGAGCATTATTGTTATACTCCCTTGGTCCATACCTTGGACCTTGGTATGATGTGCTTGACTGAGGTTGTACCTCTTGTGTTTGGTGTTTACTGCATCTTCTTGCTCATTTTGGTCTCAACTTGGAACCCAATCAATCTGCTGTACTTGAAATGCAATTTTGGTCAAGCACTCCCTATTGGCATGACCTGACTTGCCACATGCAATACACCACATATTTGGTCTTCCAAATGAAGGGGGTTTTCTTCTATCTTTAGTCCTAATCATTTGGATTTTACAATCTGCAAATCTTTAATGAGAGTCTCCAACTTAGTGTCCATTTTATTTCCACTTTTTGTTGGAGAGGTCAATACCTTCTTCCTTCCTTGCCTTTGGGTTCTTCTTGGCTTTACATCTTCTTTGGACATGGAAGAAGAATTGGACATGGAGGATTCTTTTGAAGAAAGGGAGGTACTACAAGAAGCTCTTTGTCTAGGCTTCTTGCCTTTCTTCTCTTGGTTTCTTCTATTATTGGATGAATGAGAGTGGGCCTGCCTCGTATTGGGTGACAAGTTTGAGTATCTTGTCTAGGGAAGTTAAATTCCTCTCCTTAGCAAACAAATAAATCTTTGGTGACAATCCACCAGGGAACCAAGTAATGGCTTGGGCATTGAAGGAACCCACCACACCGGATTGCTTTGGCACCCAATTCAATAAAGCCATGAACCGCTTAGAGTACTTTCTCAACTTCTCATTCTTACTCCGGTCCAAATCATTTAGCACAAAGACACTCATATCATAATCAACCTCTCAGAATTGTTCCAAGAAGTTGTCTTGCAAGTCCATCTAGTTGCCTTGTCTGAATCCATTATGGATTACATGGGTGTACCAACTCCTTGCTTTCTTTTGGGGTAGACTTGGGAAAATGCACAGTCAATCTGCAAAGTCATGCTCCTAGTTAGCAAGGGAAATTACTTCAAATTCTTGGATAAATTCATCAGAATCTTCATCAGATTCTGTCCCTTTGTACTTTTGATATATGTGTCTAGTAACAGGTAACAAAGTCATGTTGTAAGTCTGATGAATAGGCTATGGTGGTGCCAAATAGGTTTGACTCAAGGTACTAGATGGTGATTGTGTGTTAGCTTCAGCCCAAGAGTTCCAAGGTACCAAATTTGACAATGGGTCTTCTTCGACAGGTTCTTCTTTTGAGGGTATATCAACTTCAACCCGAGGTGGAGGGACAAAGTCAATCTAAAAGACCAAGACCAAGACCAAGGAGAGAAATAGGAGAATGGAAGCTCAAATGGGGACACTTGAATGAGAGAAAACTCTGAATGCCTAACATGAGCTTTGGGTCATGTATTTATAGTGATCATACAAGGCTCTTGAGAAGCTTCTCAAGAAGCTTCATTGAGCCACTTTATTGGAGTGCAAGCCAAGTTAATTGGGAAGCTTCTCTAGAAGTTGTTTATTTGGTGTGCAAGCTAAGCTAGTTCAAAGCTTCTAGAAGCTTCCTTCTTGAAACTACCTACTTGGAGTGCAAGCTAAGCTAGCCAAGAAGCTTCCTAGATACTTCTAGAATATTCTAGGCTAATTTGTCTTTATTTGCTACTTTGTTAGCCCTACTAACTTCATTGTTAACTCCATATTGTTATATATTCCCCCACCGCTAGTTGATGATGTCCTTGTTGCCAGTGAAGCTTCAAACTCCTAGATGGCCAATCAAGCATTTTGGAGATGAGAAAGAAGTTCCCATGTGGCATCATGAGGGGATACCCTTTCCAAAAGACCTTGTACTCCATATCTTGTCGACGGCCTTGTTGAATGTGGCGACTTGCAAGGATACGATCAACTTTGTACTCCTCATGATCATCAATAGGGACAAGAAGAGGAGGAGGTTGGACTCAAGAGGAAAAAGAAGATGGGTAAGGAAAAAAGGGTTTCAACTTGGAAATATGAAAGACATGATGGATGCACATATGACAAGGCAAGGCAAGTCAATAAGCAACAAGAGAGAAAATTTGGGTGACATCAAAGGGTCCTATTCAATTAGAGGTAAGTTTACAAACTTGGGTATCAAGTGGGAGAGGGAGGTTATTGGATGAGAGCATGATCTTATCAACAACTTGAAAGTTGAGATCACAATGATGGTGATCTACATATTGTTTCTACTAGTTTTGAACAACAAGAAGATGAGATTTGGCTTGTTGGAAGGATAGGGAGATGGTGATCAAGAAGGTGGAAGTATGAGGGACATGAGATGGAAGAGGAGCAAGAAGGGAATCTAGAACAAGTGAGTCTTGGCCAAAATTGAGAAAGAAAGGAGAGAATTTGGTGCTTGCCAGTTTAGAATTATTGTATGCAAACTCTACAACTGTAAGACATTCATCCCAATTGGTATGGTGAATGTTGATGAAGGCATGAAGCATATCTTCCAAGGTGCGATTAGCATGTTCAGCTTGTCCATCAGTTTGAGGATAATAGGCCATGGACATAGCAAGTTTGGTACCAAGTATTTGGAAGAGTGCTTGCCAAAACTTTCTTATGAAGTGAGGATCACAATTAGAGATGAGTACATGTTGCATCCCATGATGCTTGAATACATTGTCAAAGTAGATTTTCTTACTAAGCTTATCCAAAAACACCACAATTGTTATGTGACCTTGCTTTGTCCTAGGTAAGGAGGTGATGCAATTTAAGCTCACATTTTCCCAATGAGTAGATAGAATTAGGAGTGGTTGAAGGAGTCTACTCTGTTTCTGGTTACTGGGCTTGTTGCGTTGGCAACTCTCACAAAATTGGATAAACTCCCTAACATCTTGTGCCATGTTGGGCCACCACCATTGGTGTAAGAGGGTACCCAAGTTCTTGTCCACACCCGTGTGACTAGCAATTGGTTAATCATGGGCTTCTTGAAGGCACACAAGTTAGAGATCATCTTTGGTTGGAACATAGGTCCAACCAAAGATGGAATAGAAGGCTTTCCTTGAAAAAGAAGGTGTTTTACTCCTTGTTACATGCTATTGGACAACCATATACCATATAGAAGAAGGGATCTTGTTGTAGAGTTGACCAAAACTCATTTTGGACCTTGGAGTCAATTAACACCGTGATTGCCGTAATTGCCGCCATGATGAGAGGAAGAGACTTCAAATTAGGTTGTTGTGATAGGGCATCAAGAATGAGATAGAACCAACCTGGTTTGTACTCAAGTTTGATGTTGAACAATTGGAGTTGTTCCTCTAATTGATGATGTCAACTCTTCATGTGTTCCAAGTGTAAGGTCTGCAACAATGGATTGTGATCAGTTTGCATGATCACTCATTTCCCCAAGAGGTAATGCCTCCATACCTTGGTGACATAAACCTTTGCAAGTTGTTCCTAATCTCAAGCAAAGTAATTTCTTTCAGCTGTATTTAGTTGGCAAGACACAAAGGCAATGGGATGTAGTCTATTTGGGAATTTTTATTGCAACATAGCTCCAATTGCAAAGTTAGAAGCATCAAAATCAACCACACAATGTAGTTGAGGATCATATGGTTGAAGAATGGGTCTTCAAGACACCATATGTTTCAACTTTTGGAATGCTTCTTCTTGCTTGGTGGTCCAATGAAAGCTCAAGTTCTTCCCCAAGAGGTCAGCCAATGGTACAACCACATGAGCATAATAATGGTTGAACCATCAATAAAAACTGGCCAATTCACTAAATGCTTGTACTTTTGTAGCATCCTTCAGAGTAGGCCAATCAATAATGGCCTTGATTTTCTCCTCTTCCATCTTGATCCCCTCTGATGAGATCTTGTGACCCAAGAAGGTAACTTCCTTTTGCCAAAAGGCACATTTTGACTATGACCCATTGTCATAGTCGTCTTAAGACTTCTTGCATGTGATTCACATGTTTTGCCTCTATCTTGCTATAGATTAAGATTTCATCCAAGAGCACCACCACATACTATGAGCCGGCCTGTCTCTCACTCAGGATGAACCTCTGATAGCTATTATGGTAGTGTACCATGGACTAAGAAGGCAAGGAACCCCAACTCCATCATACCCCTCCAAGGCTAACACTCCAAGACTCAAGACATTGCTCACTAGAGAACTCAATGAGAGAGAAATAGTTGCAAATGAAAGGATGATAAGTACCTCCTCACCCCTTGTTTATATACTTGTGAGATAGTTACGTACCAAAGTTACTAATTACCGCAGTAACTCAAGTTACTAGACTCAAAGTCAAGTAAAGTCAAAAAGTAGAAAAGAATATCCATTCACATGGGCATATTCCCCTAAGCATGTGGTCTTATCTTGACCCAACCACTAAGTCAAGGATTCCCTCACATGGGCTATCCTTGGACTAAAGAAGAATCCAAAACAAAAAGGTTTGCGGGCCCAAGAGTTCTCAACTCTTTCCTCAAAGCCAAACACCTAAGAATAATACCAAGTCAACACACTAAAATCCAAAATATTGGTGCTCATCTTTTCTACTTCCTCTAAAGTAAGGTCCCTTCTATCTAAGCTATGACTAACTTTAGCTAACCATGACTAATATAGAACCATCCTTTATCTCTATACAAATATATCTCTTAAGTACTTGTAATACCAAGATTAATATCACAATACCACACACATGCACAAATGGGTGTTACAGTAGTGTGACAACCCAGCAAATATCACTTTTGCGGTAATCAGGTAAGTAAAGTTAGTTCCTGCAAAGATACGATTTAGAATTGGTCAAATACAAAGTCCAACAATAACAATGTAATTCTTCTTGGTTGCCTCTTTAATCTCTCAGGTAGAAAACCACACCCAGAAGAGAGTAGCAAGCATTGATTCGAAGTCTTGTCACAAATTAACACTCTTTAATCACAACTCTATCAAATCTTTCCAAACAATCTTGATTGTGATGATTCAGGCTCTCCTAAAAATGGCACTTTGCTGCAAAACGACTTCACCTCAAAATTGTGTTCCACCCCTCCACAAAAGGCACAACTTCCTCGATCAAAATTGCTTCACATCAACTTTGCGATGCACTCACAAATGCAAAATACTATCAACACTACAATTCCTCTCAGATCTATCAAGGCATTGCTTTGATTGCACTTCACTCATGATCAAACACACAAAATGAAGATCAAGGCTACGGAATCCAACATCCAACAAGCACATTGACTTGCACTTTGAATTTCTCCACGCAATCACAGACACAAACACAACATTGGTACTCAAAATCAAGCTCAAGTGATGAGCACTGCTTCACAGCACTTTGCTTTATCTATTCTTAGAATTATGAGCACTTGACAACATAAGACTGCGAATGCCACTCTTAAATAGTGAAGCAATCGACAATTATCTTCCTAATGTACCTCTTCCTGACAACTCTACAAACCTACAGATCCAAAATGACAATGCACCTCTTCATATCTGCCTCTTCAAATCTCAAAACTATTACTAATCCGATCTGATGTCTACTTCTTCTTCTTCTTTCAAACCCAAACCCAAAGTAACTTTACTTCCTACTATTCTTTCCTCGGGTTTCATAACTCCTACATCTTCTACCAAATCTAACAGTTCTCTTTCCTGATCTGAAATTTCACAAGTGGGTAATTTATCTAACTCCTTATCTCTCGACCCACTCTTCTCTAATGTCTCCAATGGTAACTCCAAAGACATTTGTACTCCTACTTCATCTACTTCAGGTTTTGCTCTAACATCTTTCCGAAGTTTATCTATCTCCAATTTCACTAAGTCTAATCTAATTGTGATATTGTCTTCTACCTCCAATATCTTCCTATCGACCTCTTCTTCCTTCTTGGCTATTCTTGCCATAGCATGGATAATCTCTAATCTCGAATCAGCAAACTGCTGCTTCAAGATTTCATTCTTAGCTACTTGTCTTTCCCTTGCTATGTCACTCTGCTTTACAAGTCCCTCTCAATTCCTTGCTTCTCTCCTCAAAATCTTAATCACTTGACTCTATACTACTACCTCTACTTGTAGTACTTCCCTTTCCTCCTCTCCTCGTATTATACTCTTCTTCAATTCTGAGTTCTCTTCTTCCAATCGGGCTAACACCTGTAACACAATCTTCACCTCCGGACAATTTGTCTGCATTTCCTTCTTCTTGTGTTCCAACTTCACTAGTAAAGGACACACAACTTCCCACAGGTACTCCACTCTGTCACTCATGGCTACTTTGACTTGCGGAGTGATCTCCTTCTTTGCCTCTTCTTCTCTCAATACTTGCCTTCTTTGCTGTAGTCATCATATTGGAACAGATGCTTCACTTCCTAAACTGGCATTCTCCTCATCTCTTACCTTGCTCAGACCCGCGTCACACTTTGCCTTTTACCTGGAACAAACTCCTCTTTGAATGGTAACTTCTCTCTCCTCCTGCTCTGGCACTTTTTCTTCTAACTTCACAATACCTTCCTCCTCAATCTCCATCCTGACTTCTTCTTCTTTTGCAGGTACCGACATCATCTCTCCGCCTTCATCGTTGTCACTACTTGTGTCTCCACTCTGCAGTGTGAGCTTGGGTTCTTCTTCTCAATCCGAGTCTTTGGACTTGCACTTGGCTTTGCCTTCCGATTCTTGCTCCAATGATGCAATTACTGCCATACCTTTCCTCGAGTTTACCCTTCTGGTCTTCTGAGGTCTTATTCTCTCGACATCTTTGTCTTCTCCTTGTCGACTCCTCTTCTTCAACTTCAGAGTACTCATGTCCACCTACACACTCTTCCCCATCTGTGCATAGTACTCATCGCTGCTTCTAATCTGAAGAATGTACTGCTGCTCCTCCGCATTGACCTCCTTCCTTAAGTCGGGATGGAAATGTGACATCATTCTCTTGCACTCCGCCGCATTGAGCAAATTCAACCCCAGATAGAAATGAGCTGCAAACAGCACAATGTAATGTGGAGGCGATTTATCCCACAAATTCCACACCATTTGTCATGTTTGCCTATGGAAGCACCTCGCCCAATTAATCGGCTCTCCTGCAAACATCTTATGGAAGAACACCGCTTGGTGCTTCATCACATAAGTCATTCTCTCCGGCTTTAAGATTGCCATGAGAGCACTCACGATCCGTCTCTTGACGGGATCCTTGTAACTCTCTACTTTGTACCCATTCTTTGTATGCTTTGAAGAAAATGCATCTCTCACTTCTTGGGTTTCTTCTGCTACCTCTCTCTTCTCCAAGAACATGGCACCGTTCTCCATGCCTGCCTCTCTTCCGAGTACTAATCTCCAATCCAACTCCGTCCAACAAGCCGGATTTCCTCTCTTCCCATCTTCCTCAAGGCCATCAAGACATCTACTCTTGATTATCTCAGTCATGAATCTTAGAAAGCTCACATTCCAGTTCCATGCCAAGAATGTGATCCAAAGTTGGCTCAAAGAACCCGAACTCCATCATACTCCTCCAAGGCTAACACTCCAAGACTCAAGACATTGCTCACTAGAGAACTCAATGAGAGAGAGATAGTTGCAAATGAAAGGATGATGAGTACCTCCTCACCCCTTGTTTATATACTTGTGAAATAGTTACGTACCAAAGTTACTAATTACCGTAGTAACTCAAGTTACTAGACTAAAAGTCAAGTAAAGTCAAAAAGCAGAAAGGAATATCCATTCACATGGGCATATTCCCCTAAGCATGTGATCTTATCTTGACCCAACCACTAAGTCAATGATTCCTTCACATGGGCTATCCTTGGACTAAAGAAGAATCCAAAACAAAAAGGTTTGCGGGCCCAAGAGTTCTCAACTCTTTCCTCAAAGCCAAACACCTAAGAATAATACCAAGTCAACACACTAAAATCCAAAATAGTGGTGCTCATCTTTTCTACTTCCTCTAAAGTAAGGTCCCATCTATCTTAGCTATGACTAACTTTAGCTAACCATGACTAATATAGAACCATCCTTTATCTCTATATAAATAATATCTCTTAAGTACTTGTAATACCAAGCTAAATATCACAATACTACACATATGCACAAATGGGTGTTACATTTACCCCCGGACTAAGTTTTCACTTTGTCCTCAAAGTGAAGGTCTCTCTACCTTCTATGGTACATCTTCAACTTATCATGGTTAATCCTATCAAAGTGTCTTCCTCCCAACTCCTTGAGATCATAGGTGTAATTGCCCCACACATTCTCCACTATGAAAGGTCCAAAGTACTTAGGTAAAATCTTCTTTTGCACTCTCTTGAATCAAATGGAATCAAACAACATTACCCAATCACCTTCTTTGAAAGGCTCCACCTTCTTCTTGCCTTGCCTCTTATCATAGCTCTCCTTTTGTTTCCTTTGGGCTTGCTCCACTCGAACCATAGCAACTGCTCTTGCCTCTTCCAACTCCATGAGTTGTTCCTTCCTTGACTTCTCTGCATCACCTCCTTGTGCTTTCTTCAATCTCCTATGAATGCTTTGGAAGGTAGGAAGATAAAAGTGAATAGGTAAGGTAGACTCAATACCATACACCAATTGAAATGGAGAATATCCGGTGGAAGTCTTCATGGTTGTCCTATACTCCCACAAAACTGCATGAATCCTCTTGTCCCAATGATGTTTAGCCCCCTCCATTTCTGCATCTTTGGCCAACATCATGCACAAGGTCTGATTGGTTCTCTCTGCCAAGCCATTGGAATTTGGCTTATAGGATGTAGTTACTCTATGTGTGATAGAGAAATGTCGTAGCATGGCTGTAGTAATGCTTCTTGTAAACTCTCCTCCTCTATCAGAAACCAACTCCAAAGGGCATCCAAACCTAGTGATAATGCGTTCATAAAGAAATCTACCCACTTCATCTTCATTCTTGTCCCTCAATGGTCTAGCCTCAACCTACTTGGTAAGGTAATCAGTAACTACCACAATGTACCGATTGTTCCTTGGGGTTCTATTGAGAGGACCTACAAAATCAATTCCCCACTTCTCAAAAGGTCCTAGCAATGGAATTGATCTAAGTGGTGGAGTGGATGTAGACTTTCTAGCAAAAGCTTGACAAACATGAAAAGTTATGCAATAATCAAGACAATCCTTGAAAATCCCTCTCCAATGGTAACCTGCATTTAGAATCTTGAAAGCAGTCACCTTTCCTGCAAAGTGTCCTCCACATACTAAACCTTCATGAAACTCCTTTATGAGTAGGATAGACTCTTCCTTACCCACTGCTCTTCAAAGTAGACCATCTGCTCCTTGGTGAAAAAGAATATCCTCCACCATTGTGTAAGGTCTAGATCTTGCTGCAAGGGCCTTCCTCTCCCTAGCATGCATACCTTCTGGATAGTTACCTCTTGTCACAAAATCCACAATCTCCTTGTACTCCATTGGAATCTCTTGAGTGACTGAGATTGTCATGAGCTCCTCATCCAGGAAGGAATCATCTACTGGCTCATCTCCATCATGATCATAGGCTCTAGATAACAAATCAACATCTGCATGTTTCTTTCCTGGCCTATCTTCAATGGTGTAGTCATACTCAAACAAGAGTATCATCCACCTTGCTAGTCTCCCTTCAACATTAGGCTTGTTGAAGATGTACTTCAAAGCCTTGTGATCCATGACAATGGTGGCTTTCCCTCCAATCAAGTAGTGTCTAAACTTCTTGAGACCAAAGATCACTGCCAACCCTTCTCTCTCCGTGACAGAGTAGTTCTTCTCTGCTGAAACCATCTGCCTACTAGCATAAGCTATTGGATGATCATGCCCATCATGGTCTAATTGATTAAGAGTGCATCCTATAGCTACATTAGAAGCATCAATGTAGAGGATGAAAGGCTTACTCCAATCAGGTTTAGCAAGAATTGGAGCTACAACAAGGGATTGCTTGAGCTCCTCAAAAGCTTTGAGAGCCTCCTTGTCCTCCAAAATCACCATGTAATCTACACCCTTCTTCATGTAGATGGTCAATGCATAAGCCTTATTGGAAAATGAGAAGATGAACCTCCTATAGTATCCAACCATCCCCAAGAATTGGCGGAACTTTGTCAAGCTTGAAGGGAATGGAAGGTCTAAGATTTTCCTCACCTTCTCAAGATCAATTGCTATTCCGTCCTTGGAGATGATGTGCCCCAAAAGTAGACCTTCTTCACATCCAAAAATGCACTTCTCTGGGTTGAGTGATGCATTTGCCTCATTTAAGCGTTGCAAGACTTTGATTAGCTGTTCAAAGTGCTCCTCCTTGCTCCCATAGACACAAAAGTCATCAATGAAGTCTCTCACAAATTTCCCAATGAAAGGTTCAAATACCTTGTTCATGAACCGTTGGAATGTGGCTGGAGCATTGCAAAGCCCAAAAGGCATGACCTTGAAAGCGTAAGTTCCCCAAGGTGTGATGAATGTGGTGATTTGTTGATGCTCTGGTGCAATCTTGATTTGGTTATATCCACTATAACCATCTCCAAAACTGTACCTCTCATGACCTGCAACCTCCTCCAAGATCTCATCAATGAATGGCAATGGGTAGTAGTCCTTCTTGGTAACAGCATTGAGCTTCTTGTAATCCACACATACCCGAAGCTTGCCATTCTTTTTCTTCACAATGACAATTGGAGACACCCATTCTGAATTCTCCACCTCAAAGATAAATACAGCCTCCTTGAGCTTATCAATCTCCTCCTTCACAACTAAAGATATTGGTGGGCTAATGCAACGTTGCTTTTGGCAGATTGGTCTTGCATGTGACTCCACCTCTATCTTGTGCTCCTCCAAGGTGACTTCCTTCAAATCCTTGTAACTAAAAGCAAACACATGGATGAACTTGCGGGAAATCTCCTCAAATCTCACCTTCTCCTCCTTGGTAACATTTGGGCCATACTTGAGGGTAGATAACCTTCTCTCTACCTCCTCAAGTGTCAATGGTGATTTATCTGGGTCCTTCAAAACCTCTGGCTTAGGTGCAAAATCCAAAGCACACAAAGGATACACATCTGAATCAGATTCAGATTCATCCTCCTCCGTGGAAGTCTCCTCTTCCATGCTTGTGTCCACACCTGAAACTCCTTCTTCAGAATTTGATTCCCAATAATCAGAAGATGGGGTATCTGAATGTGAAGTGTTGGTGGTGTTAGTCACAAGAACAGTGACTCTATGGTTTGATGGCCCAATCCTCAAGTACCCTTTGTGCCATCGATCACTTGTGCGTGTTGCTCTCAACCATGGCCTCCCAAGAAGTAAGTCATAGCTTGAATCCTTCAAGACTTGGAAAGTCATGAGATTTTGAACTCCCATAATTGAAACTACCACCTTATCCATCACCCCTACTGGTCAAACTTGTTGCTTGTTTGCCATGCTCACCACAAATGTTGAAGGTCTTGAGGGTATCATACCCAACTTCTTCATCAACCTTTCTGACATGGCATTCAATGCTGATCCTCCATCAACCAATGCATCCTTGATGTTGTGACCATTCACTCTCACATCAATCTTGGAGGCATATTCACAAGCCTCCCATGGTGCTGGCTTGGCATCCACCACCCCCATTGATACTGGAACTTTTGCTTCTTCTTCTTCTTGCTCCTTGTTGAACTCAAACCACCTCTTAGCTCCTTTCTCAAGGTAGGGTTCAAAGCAATTAATTGGCCCACTGTGATGTTAGCCTTATGACTACCAACATCCTCCAACACATTGTAGTTCCATTGTTGCTTTGAGATCAAGAAGTCCTCCATCCCCAACTTCTTCCTTGGAGTCTTTGTTGTTGATGGTGTTGAGGTGCAAGTGCTCCTAGTAGACATAGGAGTATCCTTGCTTGAAGTTAATCCTTGAGAAGAGTGAACATCCTCTGCAAAACGAGCTCTCTTCTTCTCTTGTGCCAAAAGCTCCAAATTAAGACCCTTGGAGTTTGAGCACTCTCTTTTCTCATACTTGCTCTCAACCATATCTATGGATGCTATCCCCTTACCTTTTTTGGGATTAGGAGCCACTTGGGTTTCACTACCTCCCTCTTTCCCTCTATTGGCTCCCTCATAACCCCTTCCTCCATGGTAAGTGGAATTTGGACAATTCCTTTGGATATGGCCTCTTCCTCCACAACCAAAACAATTTCTATCATTGAAATTGTTGGCTGGTTGGCCTCCTCTATATGGATAGTTTCCATAACTCCTAGGCCCTCTCCCTACATTCTGATCCACCTCTCTCTTCTCCCATAGTTGCACCACATTGATCTTGAGATCCGCAAGTTGTTCTGTGATGGTTTGGAGTGGATCTTTTGGTGGAGGTGCAAGAACTGGAGCAACTACTACTTGTGGTGCAACCCTTGTCACCAAAGTATCAGAAGTTTCCATAACTCCTAGGCCCTCTCCCTACATTCTGATCCACCTCTCTCTTCTCCCATAGTTGCACCACATTGATCTTGAGATCCGCAAGTTGTTCTGTGATGGTTTGGAGTGGATCTTTTGGTGGAGGTGCAAGAACTGGAGCAACTACTACTTGTGGTGCAACCCTTGTCACCAAAGTATCAGAAGTTCCACCATACTTGTAGCCTTGAGGAGGATGCACAACCTCCTTCGTCACCAAATCACTCTCATCCCCTTCCAAACTCTCCTCCATACAAATTGCGATCTTGATAGCTTCAACCTTGGAAGAAGGTTTCTCATATCTCACCTTGCTTCTAATTTGTGGTCTCAATCCTCCCACAAAATTCTTGGTGAGCATGGCCCCTATGCCAATCATTGTAGTCTCCACATCATCCCCACCCTTCCTCAACACTATGCGAAATCTGGACTCCAACTTTTCCACTCTTTCCACATAGACTCTCACTTTCTCTCCATCTCCTTGCTTGAGAAATGTAACCTCACTCATCAATCTCTCATAACTCTCATCAGGAAGAAAGTTCTCAATGAGTGCTGAAGTCAAAGTCTCCCAAGACTCCTCTTCCCCCTCTCTCCTCTCTCTCTTTTGGTATTTTGACTCATACCATGTAAGTGCTACATCCTCAAAGAAATCTGGTAATAATGAGGCCCACTCATTCTTCCTCCTCTCATTGTTTCCTATGCAAGCTCTCTTGAAGTCTCTCACAAAGGCCTCCACATCTTCTCCATCCTTGCCAAAGAAAACCGGAATTTTCCCCATCTTAACCCCTCACTATCTTTCTTTTCTCTCAATTTGTTTTTCTCTTTTCTTTTCTCTCACTCTATTATTAATAGAGTATATACATGACTAACACCATCTGAGAATAATCCACTCTAGGGAACACAAAAGGTTCAGGTTGCTCCAAGATTTCTATAGCAACATCAAATCCTAGAGTGCATATTAATCTAATTCTCATGGATAGTTTATCCATAAGTTGAAAGATTATCTCCATCACTAATCTTGAGAACTAGCTGATGAAGGTGGTAGTATTTCTGTAGCTGTACTAAGACTCTCTCCAAGATCCTTCACCAAAGTTTCCAAAAGTGCTTTTACTCCACTACACTCATGTCCTTTTGGAAGTCCTTCAACTCCACAAACCTCACACAACTCCTTGGTCTTAGATCTTCTCTCTCCCAATCTTGGTGAAGAAGGTCCAACATGCAAACCCAAGTCAAGTAAGCCTCTCCTTTCCCTCAATCTCTTGCTCTCAAAGGTCAATGGACATGAACTTGCCTTATGTCCCTTCTCTCCACATAGAAAGCACTTAGACTCACTCTTTCCTCCAAGTGGTGTAGGTTTTTGGATCCTCTCAACACTCTCTTCAAATTCTATTGTAAACTCTCTTTTCCTCAAATCCACCCCTACAATCACCTCAAACCCTTAGGGAACCTTGCATAATCTTAATTTCCACTCTTGATGACCTTCCATGTTCCCAAGATGAATCTAAACATTCAAACATGCTTTTTGTTGATCTCAAACTCCTCATGCATGAGATCTCCACTCTGCAGAATTGACCCTTCCTCACAATGTCACTCAAATCTTCCAACCACTATGTCACAGTCCTCTGAAACTTTTCACAATTGATCACAACTCTAGGGTGTCCCTCCCTGCAAAATTTCAGATCTTTTCATTGAGCCATTTGGCCTAGACTCCTTTCTATTCAGCGCCCATATTTCAGATTTGGTTTGAAAACCACCCCCTTCACTTCAAAAACTCATTACTCCCTGCGCAAGAACGATCTCTCTCTAATTTTTGAGGTATCAGGTAGGATACAATGCACTGAATTTTCTTGGAAATTTTCAGGACAATTCACTGAAAATTAAAAAAAATGGCAGACTCTGTACAATTTTCCAGAGAGCATGCATTTGCGGGAGCACTTTACCCTATCAAGTTTCAAAAATTCTAGCCCAGTGCGCACAGGAGCTCTCACAATAATTTCAAGTGTGCTTACTGAAAGATAACCCAAGCTATCATGTGTAGAAATCTCAAGTCCAGATCTCAAACTTGAGATTTTGCCCAAAATCACCTTAATCCCCAAAATCTGCAATCCACCTCACACAATCTCTCCAATTCCTCTCATGTGTACAAGATGTACAAAATCACCTCAAAGACATCATAATGAACTATAGGGTATACAAATGGATCTTGGTTCTCTAACATAAGTTCAGCCCTCTCCTCTCCTAATGTTCTCTCCAAGTGAGCTCTCATAGCCTCCTTCTGCCTAATGTAGAATTGGACGCGGAACATTATCTTGCCTTCTAGAGAGGTCCTGGCAACGGAACCAAAAATGTGAGCCGGCCTATCTCTCACTCAGGATGAACCTCTGATGGCTATTATGGTAGCGCACCATGGACTAAGAAGGCAAGGAACCCCAACTCCATCATACTCCTCCAAGGCTAACACTCCAAGACTCAAGACATTGCTCACAAGAGAACTCAATGAGAGAGAGATAGTTGCAAATGAAAGGATGATGAGTACCTCCTCACCCCTTGTTTATATAGTTGTGGAATAGTTACGTACCAAAGTTACTAATTACCGTAGTAACTCAAGTTACTAGACTAAAAGTCAAGTAAAGTCAAAAAGCAAAAAGGAATATCCATTCACATGGGCATATTCCCCTAAGCATGTGATCTTATCTTGACCCAACCACTAAGTCAATGATTCCTTCACATGGGCTATCCTTGGACTAAAGAAGAATCCAAAACAAAAAGGTTTGCGGGCCCAAGAGTTCTCAACTCTTTCCTCAAAGCCAAACACCTAGGAATAATACCAAGTCAACACACTAAAATCCAAAATAGTGGTGCTCATCTTTTCTACTTCCTCTAAAGTAAGGTCCCCTCTATCTTAGCTATGACTAACTTTAGCTAACCATGACTAATATAGAACCATCCTTTATCTCTATATAAATAATATCTCTTAAGTACTTGTAATACCAAGCTAAATATCACAATACCACACACATGCACAAATGGGTGTTACAGGCCCCTCTAACTCCAGATAGCCATCTACTCTAAGTATATGGTCTACCCTCTAATGGGCAAAGATCAGGAGGCCGGGTGCTAAAGAGCCCCATCATTAGTCGCCTGTCTGCAATCTATACCATATAAAGAATGAACTAGCTATAGGTCAAGTACATCTAGGACATAACCACTATCCTTGAGGAACCACCGTGAGGGGAGGAGTCATACATGCCATATGCCATCCTCTCTAACAACTATCACACACTAACATAGTAGCAGCTCCACCAGAAGAGCCACATAACATACACCTCAAGCCTGCACGTACAAGTGCCAAGCTTGGGTCCATAGTACCATCAATGTTTGGGAGGTGACATGGTGCACAATTGCACACATGATCCTTCTAACACAAGGACTTCAGATGGCAAAACCTTGCGCACTCTGAAGATAGTGCGGCCTATAGAAACATCAAGTGTCGTCGGTGCTATCTGCTGTAAATATACATAGTCCCCTTGATGAAATCAACGGATCGAGGGTCTATAACCTCCTCCTTGAATGGTAGCATGTGGTGCACTCATTTTCTTTTTTCAAAATAAAGGAGAAGAAGTGTATAGAGAAGTCGGATTGCGCCGGTATGGCCAAAGAAGGCAAAGAAAAGAGTCTTCGAGATGAAACCTGAAGTAAAGTGACTTTGGGTCATAAGGCAAAGTACTTGGAAATGTCCTGTCAGCATACAACCCGAAGTAGATTGTCTTCGTATTGGAGGGAGCTCAACCCGAGGCAAAGACAGTCTAACAACCTTTCGTTGGGGCGAGAAATTCAAGAAGGGGCCGTTTAAAAACTGGCAGCCCATACGCACAAAGGTTTATTGACAGTGACAGGTGCATGCCGGAGGTGTGATTTCTCGGTAGAAACTCAAAGTGACGGAAGACAAAGAAGTGCAACTCTATAAAAATTGAACCTACAATAAAATGTTGAGTAATTTTCCTTTGCCGCTGAGAAGTAGTCTTGCAGGTGATTGGGGGAAGGGAAATAGAGTTGGAATTGTGTTAGTGCACAAAGGAGATGTCGCAAGAGTGAAATCAAGAGAGAGTGAGAAAGTAGAAGAGATGGGAGGAGGAAAGAAGAACTCCAAATTTGCAGTGAGAAATCATGCGATTCGGAGGTTAGATGTAATAGCAAGGATCAAAGTCTTGAGCCGACTTTGGATCACATTTCTGGCATGGAACTGGAATGTAAGTTTTCCAAGATTCATGACAGAAATCATTGAGAGTAAGTGTCTTGATGGACCCTAGGAAGAAGGGAAGAGAGGAAATCCGGCTTGCTGGACAGAGTCGGATTGGAGACTCGTACTCGGGAAGGAGGCAGGCTCGGAGAAGGGAGCCACGTTCTTGGGGAAGGGAGAGATAGCTCAGGAGACTCAGGAGGTGAGAGACGCTTTCTCTTTGAAGAGAACGAAGAATGGGTATAAGGTTGAGAGTTACAAGGATCCAGTGAAGAGAGGGATTGTGAGTGCTCTCATGGCAATCTTGAAGCCGGAGAGAACAACTTATGTGATGAAACACCAAGCGGTGTTCTTCCATAAGTTGTTTGCAGGAGAACCTATAAATTGTGCGAGGTGCTTCCATGGGAGGACAAGACAGATGGTGTGGAATTTGTGTGATAAGTTGCCACTACACTACATTGTGCCATTTGCAGCACATTTTTACCTCGGGTTGAATTTGCTCAACTCGGCGGAATGAAACAAAATGGTGTCTCACTTCCATCCCGACTTAAGAAGAGAAGTCGATGTGGAGGAACAACAGTACATTCTCCAAATCCAAAGCACGGATGAATACTACATGAAGACGGGTAAGAGCGTGGAGATAGAAGCGAGTACTCTGACGATGAAGAAGAGAGGTTGGCAAGGTGAAGCCAAAGATATCAAGAAACCTCAAAAGATGCAGAGAGGCAACCCGAGGTGAAGTATGATGGTGATTGAGTTGGAGGATGAAGACTTAGAAGGAGAGACCGAGCTCAAAATGGGAGACTCGGAACATGAGGAGGAACCTGAGCTAACATTGCAAAGCGGAGATACAAGCAGTGATAGTGATGAAGGAGGAGAGATGACATTGGGGCCGGCGGCTGATGAATATGAAGAAGAAGTGCAAGCCAAGATGGAGGCCGAAGACAACACACAATTAGAAGACAAAGTAACTGTGCCCAAAGAGGAGAAGATCGCAGTACAACGAGGAGTTCGCTCAAGACGTAAGGTGAAGTGTGAAGCGGTGCCAAGTAAAGTGAAGGAAGAGGTAGGAGAAAGCTTGGGAAGTGAAGCGTCACTTCCGATATGAAGACTGCAGAGAAGAAGGCGAGTATCGGATGAACACAAAGTACGTAGAGAAGTGGCCACACGAGAAGAAGTAATCCCGAGTGATGGAGTGGAGTACCTGCGAGAAGTGGTGTGTCCGTTGTTGGTAAAGTTAGATCATAAGAAGAAGGAAATGCAGTCGACATGTCTGGAGGTAAAGACTGTATTGCAGGTGTTGGCAAGATTAGAAGAAGAAAACTCGGAGTTGAAGAAGAGTATAACCGGAGGTGAGGAGGAAAGAGAAGTACTGCAAGCAGAGGCAGTACTAAGAAGTCAGGTAATCAAAGACCTAAAGAGAGAAGTAAATTATCGAGAGGATCTTGTGAAGAAGAGTGATATAGCAAGGGAGAGACAAGTAGCGGAGTATGAGATCTTGAAGCAGCAGTTTGATGATTCAAGAGTAGAAGTAGTCCATGCTATGGCAAGGGTAGCAGCAAAGGATCAGGAGCTCAATAAGGTGATGGAGAGTGTCAAGGAGAAGAAGCAACTCTGGCAAAGAGAGTTGGTGGCACAATATAGGGAAGAAGAAAGACTACGAGAATTACTTCGTAATCAAGAGGAGAAGATTGTACAGAAGTAGAAGGTGAAGGAGATGGTGAAAGCTGAGTTCGAGGAGGAGTTGGCAATGTACAGAGAGGACTGGCTTGCAGATCGAGAGCAAGAGAGGAAGAGCTGTAACACCCATTTGTGCATGTGTGTGGTATTGTGATATTTAGCTTGGTATTACAAGTACTTAAGAGATATTATTTATATAGAGATAAAGGATGGTTATATATTAGTCATGGTTAGCTAAAGTTAGTCATAGCTAAGATAGATGGGACCTTACTTTAGAGGAAGTAGAAAAGATGAGCACCACTATTTTGGATTTTAATGTTTTGACTTGGTATTATTCCTAGGTGTTTGGCTTTGGGGAAAGAGTTGAGAACTCTTGGGCCCGCAAGCCTTTTTGTTTTGGATTCTTCTTTAGTCCAAGGATAGCCCATGTGAAGGAATCCTTGCTTTAGTGGTTGGGTCAAGATAAGGGGAATATGCCCATGTGAATGGATATTCCTTTCTACTTTTTGACTTTACTTGACTTTTAGTCTAGTAACTTTAGTTACTACGGTAATTAGTAACTTTGGTACGTAACTATTTCACAAGTATATAAACAAGGGGTGAGAAGGGACTCATCATCCTTTCATTTGCAACTATATCTCTCTCATTGAGTTCTCTAGTGAGCAATGTCTTGAGTCTTGGAGTGTTAGCCTTGGAGGAGTATGATGGAGTTGGGGTTCCTTGCCTTCTTAGTCCATGGTGCGCTACCATATAGCCATCAAAGGTTCATCCTGAGTGAGAGACAGACCGGCTCACATTTTTGGTTCTGTTGCCGGGACCTCTCTAGAAGGCAAGATAATGTTCCGCGTCCAATTCTACATTAGGCAGAAGGAGGCTATGAGAGCTCACTTGGAGAGAACATTAGGAGAGGAGAGGGCTGAACTTATGTTAGAGAACCAAGATCCATTTGTATACCCTGTAGTTCATTATGATGTCTTTGAGGTGATTTTGTACATCTTGTACACATGAGAGGAATTGGAGAGATTGTGTGAGGTGGATTGCAGATTTTGGGGATTAAGGTGATTTTGGGCAAAATCTCAAGTTTGAGATCTGGACTTGAGATTTCTACACATGATAGCTTGGGTTATTTTTCAGTTAGCACACTTGAAATTATTGACAGAGCTTCTATGTGCACTGGGCTAGAATTTTTGAAAGTTGATAGGGTAAAGTGCTCCCGCAACTGCATGCTCTCTAGAAATATGTACAGAGTCTGCCATTTCTTCAATTTTTAGTGAATTGTCCTGAAAATTTCCAAGAAAATTCAGTGCATTGAATCCTACCTGCTGCTATAAAAATTAGAGAGAGATTGTGTTTGCGCAGGGCGTTATGAATTTTTGAAGTGAGGGGGGTGGTTTTCAGACCAAATCTGAAATATGGGTGCTGAATAGAAAGGTGTCTAGGCCAAATGGCTGGATAAAAAGATCTGAAATTTTGCAAGGAGGGACGCCCTGGAGTTATGATCAAGTGTGGAAAATTTCAGAGGACTGTGACATATTGGTTGGAAGATTTGAGTGACATTGTGAGGAAGGGTCAATTCTGCAGAGTGGAGATCTCATGCATGAGAAGTTTGAGATCAACAAAAAGCATGTTTGAGTGTTTAGATTCATCTTGGGGAACATGGAGGGTCATCAAGAGTGGAAATTGATATTATGCAAGGTTCTCCAAGGGTTTGAGGTGATTGTAGGAGTGGATTTGAGGAAAAGAGAGTTTACAATAGAATTTGAAGAAAGTGTTGAGAGGATCCAAAAACCTACACCACTTGGAGGAAAGAGTGAGTCTAAGTGCTTTCTATGTGGAGAGAAGGGACATAAGGCAAGTTCATGTCCATTGACCTTTGAGAGCAAGAGATTGAGGGAAAGGAGAGGCTTACTTGACTTGGGTTTGCATGTTGGACCTTCTTCACCAAGATTGGGAGGGAGAAGATCTAAGACCAAGGAGTTGTGTGAGGTTTGTGGAGTTGAAGGACTTCCAAAAGGACATGAGTGTAGTGGAGTAAAAGCACTTTTGGAAACTTTGGTGAAGGATCTTGGAGAGAGTCTTAGTACAGCTACAGAAATACTACCACCTTCATCAGCTAGTTCTCAAGATTAGTGATGGAGATAATCTTTCAACTTATGGATAAACTATCCATGAGAGTTAGGTTAATATGCACTCTAGACCTTGATGTTGCTATAGAAATCTTGGAGCAACCTGAACCTTTTGTGTTCCCTAGAGTGGATTATTCTCAGATGGTGTTAGTCATGTATATACTCTATTAGTAATAGAGTGAGAGAAAAGAAAAGAGAAAAAAAAATTGAGAGAAAAGAAAGATAGTGAGGGGTTAAGATGGGGAAACTTCCGGTTTTCTTTGGCAAGGATGGAGAAGATGTAGAGGCCTTTGTGAGAGACTTCAAGAGAGCTTGCATAGGAAACAATGAGTGGAGGAAGAATGAGTGGGCCTCATTATTACCAGATTTCTTTGAGGATGCAGCACTTACATGGCATGAGTCAAAATACCAAAAGAGAGAGAGGAGAGAGGGGGAAGAGGAGTCTTGGGAGACTTTGACTTCAGCACTCATTGAGAACTTTCTTCCTGATGAGAGTTATGAGAGATTGATGAGTGAGGTTACATTTCTCAAGCAAGGAGATGGAGAGAAAGTGAGGGTCTATGTGGAAAGAGTGGAAAAGTTGGAGTCCAGATTTCGCATAGTGTTGAGGAAGGGTGGGGATGATGTGGAGACTACAATGTTTGGCATAGGGGCCATGCTTACCAAGAATTTTGTGGGAGGATTGAGACCACAAATTAGAAGCAAGGTGAGATATGAGAAACCTTCTTCCAAGGTTGAAGCTATCAAGATCGCAATTTGTATGGAGGAGAGTTTGGAAGGGGATGAGAGTGATTTGGTGGTGAAGGAGGTTGTGCATCCTCCTCAAGGCTACAAGTATGGTGGAACTTTTGATACTTTGGTGACAAGGGTTGCACCACAAGTAGTAGTTGCTCCAGTTCTTGCACCTCCACCAAAAGATCCACTCCAAACCATCACAGAACAACTTGCGGATCTCAAGATCAATGTGGTGCAACTATGGGAGAAGAGAGAGGTGGATCAGAATGTAGGGAGAGGGCCTAGGAGTTATGGAAACTATCCATATAGAGGAGGCCAACCAGCCAACAATTTCAATGATAGAAATTGTTTTGGTTGTGGAGGAAGAGGCCATATCCAAAGGAATTGCCCAAATTCCACTTACCATGGAGGAAGGGGTTATGAGGGAGCCAATAGAGGGAAAGAGGGAGGTAGTGAAACCCAAGTGGCTCCTAATCCCAACAAAGGTAAGGAGATAGCATCCATAGATGTGGTTGAGAGCAAGTATGAGAAGGGAGAGTGCTCAAACTCCAAGGGTCTTAATTTGGAGCTTTTGGCACAAGAGAAGAAGAGAGCTCGTTTTGCAGAGGATGTTCACTCTTCTCAAGGATTTACTTCAAGCAAGGATACTCCTATGTCTACTAGGAGCACTCGTACCTCAACACCATCAACAACAAAGACTCCAAGGAAGAAGTTGGGGATGGAGGACTTCTTGATCTCAAAGCAACAATGGAACTACAATGTGTTGGAAGATGTTGGTAGTCACAAGGCTAACATCACATTGGGCCAATTAATTGCTTTGAACCCTACCTTGAGAAAGGAGCTTAGAGGTGGTTTGAGTTCTACAAGGAGCAAGAAGAAGAAGAAGGCAAAAGTTCCAGTATCAATGGGGGTGGTGGATGCCAAGCCAGCACCATGGGAAGCCTGTGAATATGCCTCCAAGATTGATGTGAGAGTGAATGGTCACAACATCAAGGATGCATTGGTTGATGGAGGATCAGCAGTGAATGCCATGTCAAAAAGGTTGATGAAGAAGTTGGGTATGATACCCTCAAGACCTTCAACATTTGTGGTGAGCATGGCAAACAAGCAACAAGTTCGACCAGTAGGGGTGATGGATAAGGTGGTAGTTTCAGTTATGGGAGTTCAAAATCTCATGACTTTCCAAGTCTTGAAGGATTCAAGCTATGACTTACTTCTTGGGAGGCCATGGTTGAGAGCAGCACGCACAACTGATCAATGGCACAAAGGGTACTTGAGGATTGGGCCATCAAACCATAGCGTCACTGTTCCCGTGACTAACACCACCAACACTTCACATTCAGATACACCATCTTCTGATTATTGGGAATCAGATTCTGAAGAAGGAGCTTCAGCTGTGGACACAAGCATGGAAGAGGAGACTTCCACGGAGGAGGATGAATCTGAATCTGATTCAGATGTGTATCCTTTGTGTGCTATGGATTTTGCACCTAAGCCAGAGGTTTTGAAGGACCCAGATAAATCACCATTGACACTTGAGGAGGTAGAGAGAAGGTTATCTACCCTCAAGTATGGCCCAAATGTTACCAAGGAGGAGAAGGTGAGATTTGAGGAGATTTTCCGCAAGTTCATCCATGTGTTTGCTTTTAGTTACAAGGATTTGAAGGAAGTCACCTTGGAGGAGCACAAGATAGAGGTGGAGTCACATGCAAGACCAATCCGCCACAAGCAATGTCGCATTAGCCCACCAATATCTTTGGTTGTGAAGGAGGAGATTGATAAGCTCAAGGAGGCTAGATTTATCTTTGAGGTGGAGAATTCAGAATGGGTGTCTCCAATTGTCATTGTGAAGAAAAAGAATGGCAAGCTTTGGGTATGTGTGGATTACAAGAAGCTCAATGCTGTTACCAAGAAGGACTACTACCCATTGCCATTCATTGATGAGATCTTGGAGGAGGTTGCAGGTCATGAGAGGTACAGTTTTGGAGATGGTTATAGTGGATATAACCAAATCAAGATTGCACTAGAGCATCAACAACTCACCACATTCACCACACCTTGGGGAACTTACGCTTTCAAGGTCATGCCTTTTGGGCTTTGCAATGCTCCAGCCACATTCCAACGGTTCATGAACAAGGTATTTGAACCTTTCATTGGGAAATTTGTGAGAGATTTCATTGATGACTTTTGTGTCTATGGGAGCAAGGAGGAGCACTTTGAGCACCTAATCAAAGTCTTGCAACGCTTGGATGAGGCAAGTGCATCACTCAACCCAGAGAAGTGCATTTTTGGATGTGAAGAAGGTCTACTTTTGGGGCATATCATCTCCAAGGATGGAATAGCAGTTGATCCTGAGAAGGTGAGGAAAATCTCAGACCTTCCATTCCCTTCAAGCTTGACAAAGTTACGCCAATTCTTGGGGATGGTTGGGTACTATAGGAGGTTCATCTTCTCATTTTCCAACAAGGCTTATGCATTGACCATCTACATGAAGAAGGGTGTAGATTACATGGTGATTTTGGAAGACAAGGAGGCTCTCAAAGCTTTTCAGGAGCTCAAGCAATCCCTTGTTGTAGCTCCAATTCTTGCTAAACTTGATTGGAGTAAACCTTTCATCCTCTACACTGATGCTTCTAATGTAGCTATAGGATGCACTCTTAGTCAATTAGACCAAGATGGGCATGATCATCCAATAGCTTATGCTAGTAGGCAGATGGTTTCAGCAGAGAAGAACTACTCTGTCACGGAGAGAGAAGGGTTGGCAGTGATCTTTGGTCTCAAGAAGTTTAGACACTACTTGATTGGAGGGAAAGCCACCATTGTCACGGATCACAAGGCTTTGAAGTACATCTTCAACAAGCCTAATGTTGAAGGGAGACTAGCAAGGTGGATGATACTCTTGTCTGAGTATGACTACACCATTGAAGATAGGCCAGGAAAGAAACATGCAAATGCTGATTTATTATCTAGAGCCTATGATCATGATGGAGATGAGCCAGTGGATGATTCCTTCCCGGATGAGGAGCTCATGACAATCTCAGTCACTCAAGAGGTTCCAATGGAGTACAAGGAGATTGTGGATGTTGTGACAAAAGGTAACTATCCAGAAGGGATGCATCCTAGGGAGAGGAAGGCCCTTGCAGCAAGATCTAGACCTTACACAATGGTGGAGGATATTCTTTTTCACCAAGGTGCAGATGGTCTACTTCGAAGAGCAGTGGGTAAGGAAGAGTCTATCCTACTCATAAAGGAGTTTCATGAAGGTTTAGTATGTGGAGGACACTTTGCAGGAAAGGTGACTGCTTTCAAGATTCTAGATGCAGGTTACCATTGGAGAGGGATTTTCAAGGATTGTCTTGATTATTGAAAAACTTGTCATGTTTGTCAAGCTTTTGCTAGAAAGTCTACATCCACTCCACCACTTAGATCAATTCCATTGCTAGGACCTTTTGAGAAGTGGGGAATTGATTTTGTAGGTCCTCTCAATAGAACCCCAAGGAACAATCGGTACATTGTGGTAGTTACTGATTACCTTACCAAGTGGGTTGAGGCTAGACCATTGAGGGACAAGAATGAAGATGAAGTGGGTAGATTTCTTTATGAACGCATTATCACTAGGTTTGGATGCCCTTTGGAGTTGGTTTCTGATAGAGGAGGAGAGTTTACAGGAAGCATTACTACAGCCATGCTACGACATTTCTCTATCACACATAGAGTAACTACATCCTATAAGCCAAATTCCAATGGCTTGGCAGAGAGAACCAATCAGACCTTGTGCATGATGTTGGCCAAAGATGCAGAAATGGAGGGGGCTAAACATCATTGGGACAAGAGGATTCATGCAGTTTTGTGGGAGTATAGGACAACCATGAAAACTTCCACTGGATATTCTCCATTTCAATTGGTGTATGGTATTGAGTCTACCTTACCTATTCACTTTGATCTTCTTACCTTCCAAAGCATTCATAGGAGATTGAAGAAAGCACAAGGAGGTGATGCAGAGAAGTCAAGGAAGGATCAACTCATGGAGTTGGAAGAGGCAAGAGCAGTTGCTATGGTTTGAGTGGAGCAAGCCCAAAGGAAACAAAAGGAGAGCTATGATAAGAGGCAAGACAAGAAGAAGGTGGAGCCTTTCAAAGAAGGTGATTGGGTAATGTTGTTTGATTCCATTCAATTCAAGAGAGTGCAAAAGAAGTTTTTGCCTAAGTACTTTGGACCTTTCATAGTGGAGAAGGTGTGGGGCAATTACACCTATGATCTCAAGGAGTTGGGAGGAAGATACTTTGATAGGATTAACCATGATAAGTTGAAGATGTACCATAGAAGGTAGAGAGACCTTCACTTTGAGGACAAAGTGAAAACTTAGTCTGGGGGTAAATGTAACACCCATTTGTGCATGTGTGTGGTATTGTGATATTTAGCTTGGTATTACAAGTACTTAAGAGATATTATTTATATAGAGATAAAGGATGGTTCTATATTAGTCATGGTTAGCTAAAGTTAGTCATAGCTAAGATAGATGGGACCTTACTTTAGAGGAAGTAGAAAAGATGAGCACCACTATTTTGGATTTTAATGTTTTGACTTGGTATTATTCCTAGGTGTTTGGCTTTTGGGAAAGAGTTGAGAACTCTTGGGCCCGCAAGCCTTTTTGTTTTGGATTCTTCTTTAGTCCAAGGATAGCCCATGTGAAGGAATCCTTGCTTTAGTGGTTGGGTCAAGATAAGGGGAATATGCCCATGTGAATGGATATTCCTTTCTACTTTTTGACTTTACTTGACTTTTAGTCTAGTAACTTGAGTTACTACGGTAATTAGTAACTTTGGTACGTAACTATTTCACAAGTATATAAACAAGGGGTGAGGAGGTTCTCATCATCCTTTCATTTGCAACTATATCTCTCTTATTGAGTTCTCTAGTGAGCAATGTCTTGAGTCTTGGAGTGTTAGCCTTGGAGGAGTATGATGGAGTTGGGGTTCCTTGCCTTCTTAGTCCATGGTGCGCTACCATAATAGCCATCAGAGGTTCATCCTGAGTGAGAGACAGGCCAGCTCACAGCTCAGACCTGCTTCACACTTTGCCTTGTGCCTCAACCAAACTCCCCTTTGAATCGTAATCTTTTTCTCCTTTGGCTCGGGTACCTCATATTCCAACTTTGCGTTATTCTCTTCTTTGAGCTCCACCTGAACTTCTTCTTCTTCTGCAGGTACCAACGTCATCTCCCCACCTTCATTGCTATCACTACTTGTATCCCCACTTTGTAGCGTGAGCTCGGGTTCTTCCTTGTGTTCCAAGTCTTCAGACTTGCACTCAGCTTTGCCCTCTGAGTCTTCTTCCAATGACGTGATCACCACCATACCTTTCCTTGGGTTTCCTCTCCTAGTCTTCCAAGGTCTTGTCTTCTCTATGTCTTTGCCTTCTCCTTGTTGACTCCACTTCTTTGACTTTGGAGTACTTACTTCTACCTGCGTAGTCTTCCCCGTCTGTGCGTAGTACTCATCACTGCTTCAGATTTGAAGAATATATTGTTGCTCCTCCGTGTTGACTTCCTTTCTCAAATCGGGATGAAAGTGAGACATTATTCTGCTGCACTCCACCGCATTGAGCAAATTCAACTCGAGGTAGAAATGTGCTGCAAACGGCACGATGTAGTATGGAGGCAACTTAACCCGCAAATTCCACACCATCTGCCTTGCTCCCATGGAAGCACATTGCCTAGTTGATGGGTTCTCTTGCAAACATCTTATGGAAGAACACCGCTTGGTGTTTCATCACAGAAGTCATTCTCATCGGCTTCAGGATTCCCATGAGAGCACTCACAATCCTTCTCTTGACCGGATCTTTGTAACTCTCTACTTTATACCCATTCTTTGTCTTCTTTGAAGAGAAGGCATCCCTCACTTCTTGGGTTTTTTTGGCTACCTCTCCCTTCCCCAAGAACATGGCACCCTACTCCGTGCCTGCCTCTCTTTCGAGTACCAATCTCCAATCCGACTTTGTCCAGCGAGCCAGATTTCCTCTCTTCCCCTCTTCCTCAAGCACTTACTCTTGATTATCTTGGTCATGAATCTTGGAAAACTCACATTCAAGTTCCACGCCAAGAATGTGATCCAAAGTCGGCTCAAGACTTCAATTCTTGCGGATCACATCTAACCTCCAAATTGCATGATTTCTCACTCAGAATTTGGAGTTCTTCTTTCCTCCTCCCATCTTTCTTGCTTCCTCACTGTCTCTTGGGTTAACTCTCTTGAATTCTCATCTACACACTAGCGCATCTTCAACTCTACTTCCCTTCCCCCGATCTCCTGCAGGACAAATCCTCAACGGCGAAGAAAAATTGCTTGACATTGCTTTGTCGTGAGCCCAATTTTTATAGAGTCGCACCTTCTTCATCTCTCTTCAATTTCAGTTTCTACCAAGAAATCACACCTCTTGCATGCGCCTATCACTGTCAAGTGTACTTCACACATATGACCGCCGGTTTTTGAACGGTCCCTTCTTGAATTTCTTGCCCCAAAGAAAAGTTGTTACACTGTCTTTGCCTTGGGTTGAGCTCCTCCTGATACAAAGACTTCTTACTTTGGGTTGTATGCTGATAGGGCAAGTCCGAGTACTTTGCCTTATGACCCTAAGCCACGTTACCTCGTGTTTCATCCCAAAGTCTCTTTTCTTTGCCTTCTTTGGCCATACAGGCGCAATCTGACTTCTTTATACACTTCTTCTTCTCTATTTCGAAAAAAAAAACAAAAAATGTGGGTACCACAACAATCTTCTCCTCCTGATTGCAAAGTATCTCTCTTATTCTTTCTTCCTCTTTGTATGTTGTTGTCAACTCTCTTTGCCAGAGCTACTTCTTCTCTTCTACACTCTCCATCACTCTATTGAGCTCTTGCTCTTTCTATGCTACCCTTGCCATAGCATGGATAATTTCTAATCTCAAATCAGCAAACTGCCGCTTCAAGATTTTGTACTCAGCTACTTGCCTTTCCCTTGCTATGTCACTGTGCCCTATGAGTTATTCTCTACTCCTCGCTTCTCTCTTCAAGTTCTTGATCACTTTATGATGTACTACTGCATCTACTCGTAGTGTTTCCCTTTCCTCCTCACCTTGGATTATACTCTTCTTTAATTCTGAGTTCTCCTCTTCTAATCAAGCTAACACTTGCAACACAGTCTTCACCTCCGGACACTTTGACTACATCTCCTTCTTCTTGTGCTCTAACTTCACCAACAACGGGCACACAACCTCCCGCAGATACTCTACTCTTTCACTTGCATTCATTTTGACTCACGGACTTATCTCCTTCTTCACCTCTTCCTCACTCGACACTCGCCTTCTAAGCCAAAATTGCCTTATAGGAATGGATTCTTTGCTCTCCAAACTTCCATCCTCCTCTTCTCTTACCTTACTTGGCCCTACTCCATACTTCACCTTTTGTTTGGAACAAACTCCCCTTTAGATTGTAACTCTTTTCTCCTATTGTTCTGGAACTTTGTCTGCTAGTTTTGAGTTACCTTTCTCCTCCGTCTCCATCTTGGCATCCTCCTCTTTGGGTACTGATTTCATCTCCACTCCATCATCGCTAACACTACTTGTGTCTCCAATCTGTAGCATGAACTCGGGTTCTTCTTCCCTCTCCAAATCTTTGGACTTGCACTCGGCTTCTCCTTCCAACTCTTCTTCCAAAAATGCGATTACCACCAGCTCTTTCCTTGGGTTTACCCTTCTAGCCTTCCGAGGTCTTGCTTTCTCTACTTCTTCTTCTCCTTGTCGACTCCTCTTCTTTGACTTTGGAGTGCTTGCTTCCAACTGCACACTCTGCCCGTTTGCACGTAGTACTCATCAGTGAAGAATGTATTGCTGCTCCTCCGCATCGACATATCTTCTCAAGTCGGAATGGAATGGGACACCATCTTATTTTGCTCCGCCGCATTGAGCAAGTTCAACTCCAGATAGGAATGGGCTGCAAACGGCACAATGTAATGTGGAGGCAACTTGTCTTGCAAATTCCACACCATCTGTCTTGTCCTCCCATGAAGACACTTTTCCCAATTAATTGGCTCTCTTGCAAACATATTATGGAAGAACACCGCATTGTGCTTCATCACATAAGTTGTCCTCTTCAGCTTCAAGATTGCCATTAGAGCACTCACAATCCTTCTCTTGACATGATCCTTATAGCTCTCTACTTTGTAGCCATTCTTTGTGTGCTTTGAAGAGAAGGCATTTCTCACTTCTTGGGTTTCTATGGCTACTTCTCCCTTCCCCAAGCGTGGCACCATGCTCTACGCCTGCTTCTCTCCCAAGTACTAACCTCCAATCTGAGTCTATCCATTGAGCCGTATTTCTTCTCTTCCCTTCTTCCTCAAGGCCATCAAGACACTTACTCTTGATGATTTCAGTCATGAAACCTGGAAAACTAACATTCCAATTCCATGCCAAGAATGTGATCCAAAGTCTGCTCAAGACCTCAATTCTTGCGATCACATCTAACCTCCAAAGTGCATGATTTCTTACTATGAATTTGGAGTTCTTCTTCCCACCCCCCGTCTTTCTCTCTTCCACTCTGGGCTGGAAACTATTCTTCCTACAGATTCTTGGATTAATTCTCTTGACTTCCGCTCAACACACCAACGCATCTTTGACTATACTTCCCTTCCCACAATCTCTTGCAAGATGACTTCTTAACGGCAATGGAAAATTGCTTGTCATCACTTTGTCTTTAGTCGGATTTTTATAGAGTCGCGCCTTCTTCGTCTTTCTTCAATTCAATTTTCTACCAAGAAATCACACCTCTTGCAGGCTCTTGTCACTATCAAGTGTCCTTCACGCGTATGACCGCCGTTCTTGAACGGTACCTTCTTGAATGTCTCACCCCAAAGGAAAGTTGTAACATTGTCCTTGCCTTGGGTTGAGCACCCCCAAGATGAAGGCTCCTTACTTTGGGTTGTTTGCTGACAGGGCAATTCCGAGTACCTCACCTTATGACCCGAAGTCACGTTACTACAAGTCAAATCCTGAGAACACTTTTCTTTGCCTTCTTCAGCCATACATGCGTAATTCTACTTCTCTATACACTTCTTCTTCAAAATTGAGAAAAAAAATGTGGGCATCACAATAGGTAACATCAGAAATGTTCTCTTGCCCAAATTACTGCCAAGCACTCTCCCTCATATGAACTATACTTCACCTCCACTAAATTGCTACAACAACTAGCATAGGCCACCACAAACTCCTTTCCCTCATCATCATGTTGGGTGAGCACCGCTCCAATCACCAACATACTCTAATCAATATGAACCTGAAATAGTCATCCTCTTATCAATATCCTCAAAATAGAAGCAAATGTCAACCTCTCCTTGAGCTCTACAAAAGCTCTCTCCTTCTCATCTCCCCAACACGATTCATGTGTAAGCTTGGTTAGCTTCATCAAGGCCTTGGCAATGGCACTAAATCCTCTAACATAGCGGTGATAGAAGTTTGCCAACCCAAGGAATGCTTGCACTCTGCTCACATCTGTAGGCCAAGGAATATGTGCAATAGCTTATGCCTTAGTTTGCTGAATACCAAAGTCCTCCAAGGTAGATAGTGTGACTTAAATACTCAATCTGCTTGTGGAAGAACCTACACTTCCCAATATGTAATTTGAGTCCATGAGATCTGTGAGCCGGCCTATCTCTCACTCAAATGAACCTCTGATGGCTATTATGGTAGCGCACCATGGACTAAGAAATCAAGGAACCCCAACTCCATCATACTCCTCCAAGGCTAACACTCCAAGACTCAAGACATTGCTCACTAGAGAACTCAATGAGAAAGAGATAGTTGCAAATGAAAGGATGATGAGTACCTACTCACCCCTTGTTTATATACTTGTGAAATAGTTACGTACCAAAGTTACTAATTATTGTAGTAACTCAAGTTACTAGACTAAAAGTCAAGTAAAGTCAAAAAGTAGAAAGGAATATCAATTCACATGGGCATATTCCCCTAAGCATATGGTCTTATCTTGACCCAACCACTAAGTCAAGGATTCCTTCACATGGGCTATCCTTGGACTAAAGAAGAATCCAAAACAAAAAGGCTTGCGGGCCCAAGAGTTCTCAACTCTTTCCTCAAAGCCAAACACCAAGGAATAATACCAAGTCAACACACTAAAATCCAAAATAGTGGTGCTCATCTTTTCTACTTCCTCTAAAGTAAGGTCCCCTCTATCTTAGCTATGACTAACTTTAGCTAACCATGACTAATATAGAACCATCCTTTATCTCTATATAAATAATATCTCTTAAGTACTTGTAATACCAAGCTAAATATCACAATACCACACACATGTATAAATGGGTGTTACATTTACCCCCAGACTAAGTTTTCACTTTGTCCTCAAAGTGAAGGTCTCTCTATCTTCTATGGTACATCTTCAACTTATCATGGTTAATCCTATCAAAGTTTCTTCCTCCCAACTCCTTGAGATCATAGATGTAATTGCCCCACACCTTCTCCACTATGAAAGGTCCAAAGTACTTAGGCAAAAACTTCTTTTGCACTCTCTTGAATCGAATGGAATCAAACAACATTACCCAATCACCTTCCTTGAAAGGCTCCACCTTCTTCTTGCCTTGCCTCTTGTCATAGCTCTCCTTTTGTTTCCTTTGGGCTTGGTCAACTCAAACCATAGCAACTGCTCTTGCCTCTTCCAACTCCATGAGTTGTTTCTTCCTTGACTTCTCTGCATCATTTCCTTGTGCTTTCTTCAATCTCCTATGAATGCTTTGGAAGGTAAGAATACCAAAGTGAACAGGTAGGGTAGACTCAATACCATATACCAATTGAAATAGAGAATATCTGGTGGAAGTCTTCATGGTTGTCCTATACTCCCACAAAACTGCATGAATCCTCTTGTCCCAATGATGTTTAGCCCCTCCATTTCTGCATCTTTGGCCAACATCATGCACAAGGTCTGATTGGTTATCTCTGCCAAGCTATTGGAATTGGCTTATAGGATGTAGTTAATCTATGTGTGATAGAGAAATGTTGTAGCATGGTTGTAGTAATGCTTCCTGTAAACTCTCCTCCTCTATCAGAAACCAACTCCAAAGGGCATCCAAACCTAGTGATAAGGCGTTCATAAAGAAATCTACCCACTTCATCTTCATTCTTGTCCCTCAATGGTCTAGCCTCAACCCACTTGGTAAGGTAATCAGTAACTACCACAATGTACCGATTGTTCCTTGGGGTTCTATTGAGAGGACCTACAAAATCAATCCCCACTTCTCAAAAGGTCCTAGCAATGGAATTGATCTAAGTGGTGGAGTTGATGTAGACTTTCTAGCAAAAGCTTGACAAACATGAAAAGTTTTGCAATAATCAAGACAATCCTTGAAAATCCCTCTCCAATGGTAACCTACATCTAGAATCATGAAAGCAGTCACCTTTCCTGCAAAGTGTCCTCCAAATACTAAACCTTCATGAAACTCCTTTATGAGTAGGATAAACTCTTCCTTACCCACTGTTCTTTGAAGAAGACCATCTGCTCTTTGGTGAAAAAGAATATCATCCACCATTGTGTAAGGTCTAGATCTTGCTGCAAGGGCCTTCCTCTCCCTAGCATGCATCCCTTCTGGATAGTTACCTCTTGTCACAAAATCCACAATCTCCTTGTACTCCATTGGAACCTCTTGAGTGACTGAGATTGTCATGAGCTCCTCATCCGGGAAGGAATCATCCACTGGCTCATCTCCATCATGATCATAGGCTCTAGATAACAAATCAACATTTGCATGTTTCTTTCTTGGCCTATCCTCAATGGTGTAGTCATACTCAGACAAGAGTATCATCCACCTTGCTAGTCTCCCTTCAACATTAGGCTTGTTGAAGATGTACTTCAAAGCCTTGTGATCCGTGACAATGGTGGCTTTCCCTCCAATCAAGTAGTGTCTAAACTTCTTGAGACCAAAGATCAATGCCAACCCTTCTCTCTCTGTGACAGAGTAGTTCTTCTCTGCTGAAACCATCTGCCTACTAGCATAAGCTATTGGATGATCATGCCCATCTTGGTCTAATTGACTAAGAGTGCATCTTATAGCTACATTAGAAGCATTAGTGTAGAGGATGAAAGGCTTACTCCAATCAGGTTTAGCAAGAATTGGAGCTATAACAAGGGATTGCTTGAGCTCCTCATAAGCTTTGAGAGCCTCCTTGTCCTCCAAAATCACCATGTAATCTACACCCTTCTTCATGTAGATGGTCAATGCATAAGCCTTGTTGGAAAATGAGAAGATGAACCTCCTATAGTATCCAACCATCCCCAAGAATTGGCGGAACTTTGTCAAGCTTGAAGGGAATGGAAGGTCTAAGATTTTCCTCACCTTCTCAAGATCAATTGCTATTCCGTCCTTGGAGATGATGTGCCCCAAAAGTAGACCTTCTTCACATCCAAAAATGCACTTCTTTGGGTTGAGTGATGCATTTGCCTCATCCAAGCATTGCAAGACTTTGATTAGGTGTTCAAAGTGCTCCTCCTTGCTCCCATAGACACAAAAGTCATCAATGAAGTCTCCCACAAATTTCCCAATGAAAAGTTCAAATACCTTGTTCATGAACCGTTGGAATGTGGCTAGAGCATTGCAAAGCCCAAAAGGCATGACCTTGAAAGCATAAGTTCCCCAAGGTGTGGTGAATGTAGTGAGTTGTTGATGCTATGATGCAATCTTGATTTGGTTATATCCACTATAACCATCTCCAAAACTATACCTCTCATGACCTGCAACCTCCTCCAAGATCTGATCAATGAATGGCAATGGGTAGTAGTCCTTCTTGGTAACAGCATTGAGCTTCTTGTAGTCTTCACATACCCAAAGCTTGCCGTTCTTTTTCTTCACAATGACAATTGGAGACACTCATTTTGAATTCTCCACCTCAAAGATAAATCTGACCTCCTTGAGCTTATCAATCTCCTCCTTCACAACTCCTTCATATTGGTGGGCTAATGCAATGTTGCTTTTGGCAGGTTGGTCTTGCATGTGACTCCACCTCTATCTTGTGCTCTATGGTGCACACATTTTTTGTTTTTTTCAAAATAGTAGAGAAGAAGTATATAGAGAAGTCAGATTGTGCCTGTATGGCTAAAGAAGGCAAAGAAAAGAGTCTTTGAGATGAAACCCAAGGTAAAGTGACTTTAGGTCATAAGGCAAAGTACTCGGAAATGCCCAGTCAGCATACAACCCCAAGTAAGGAATCTTTGTATCGAGGAGGAGCTCAACCCGAGGCAAACATAGTGTAACAACCTTTCGTCGGGGCAAGAAATTCAAAAAGGGACCGTTCAAAACCGGCGGCCCATACACGTGAAGTACAATTGATAGTGACATGCGCATGCAAGAGGTGTGATTTCTTGGTAGAAACTCAAATTGAAGAGAGACAAAGAAAGCACGACTCTATAAAAATTGGGCTAATGACAAAGCAATGTCAAGCAATTTTCCTTTGCCGTTGAGAAGTTGTCCTGCAGGTGATCGTGGGAAGGGAAGTAGACTTGAAGACGCGCTAGTGTGTAGAGGAGAATTCGAGAGAGTGAAACCGAGAGACAATGAGAAAGTAGGAGAGATGGGAGGAGGAAAGAAGAAATCCAAATTTGTAGTGAGAAATCATGCAATTTGGAGGTTAGATGTGATCACAAGAATCGAAGTCTTGAGCCAACTTCGGATCACTTTCTTGGCGTGGAACTGGAATGTCAGTTTTCCAGGTTTCATAACAGAGATAATCGAGAGTAAGTGTCTCGATGGCCTTGAGGAAGAGGGGAAGAGAGAAAATCTGGCTTGTTAGACAGAGTCGGATTGGAGATTAGTGCTCAAGAGAGAGGTAGGCGCGGAGCTGTGAGCCGGCCTGTCTCTCACTCAGGATGAACCTCTGATGGCTATTATGGTAGCGCACCATGGACTAAGAAGGCAAGGAACCCCAACTCCATCATACTCCTCCAAGGCTAACACTCCAAGACTCAAGACATTGCTCACTAGAGAACTCAATGAAAGAGAGATAGTTGCAAATGAAAGGATGATGAGTACCTCCTCACTCCTTGTTTGTTATCATGGTTAATCCTATCAAAGTGTCTTCCTCCCAACTCCTTGAGATCATAGGTGTAATCCTCACACCTTTTGCACTATGAAAGGTCCAAAGTACTTAGGCAAAAACTTCTTTTGCACTCTCTTGAATCAAATGGAATCAAAAGACATTACCCAATCACCTTCTTTGAAAGGCTCCACCTTCTTCTTGCCTTGCCTCTTGTCATAGCTCACCTTTTGTTTCCTTTGGGCTTGCTCCACTCGAACCAACTGCTAGCAACTGCTCTTGCCTCTTCCAACTCCATGAGTTGATCCTTCCTTGATTTCTGTGCATCACCTCCTTGTGATTTCTTCAATCTCCTATGAATGCTTTGGAAGGTAGGAAGACCTGTGAGCCGGCCTGTCTCTCACTCAGGATGAACCTCTGATGGCTATTATGGTAGCGCACCATGGACTAAGAAGGCAAGGAACCCCAACTCCATCATACTCCTCCAAGGCTAACACTCCAAGACTCAAGACATTGCTCACTAGAGAACTCAATGAGAGAGAGATAGTTGCAAATGAAAGGATGATGAGTACCTCCTCACTCCTTGTTTATATACTTGTGAAATAGTTACGTACCAAAGTTACTAATTACCGTAGTAACTCAAGTTACTAGACTAAAAGTCAAGTAAAGTCAAAAAGTAGAAAGGAATATCCATTCACATGGGCATATTCCCCTTATCTTGACCCAACCACTAAAGCAAGGATTCCTTCACATGGGCTATCCTTGGACTAAAGAAGAATCCAAAACAAAAAGGCTTGCGGGCCCAAGAGTTCTCAACTCTTTCCCCAAAGCCAAACACCTAGGAATAATACCAAGTCAACACACTAAAATCCAAAATAGTGGTGCTCATCTTTCCTACTTCCTCTAAAGTAAGGTCCCATCTATCTTAGCTATGACTAACTTTAGCTAACCATGACTAATATAGAACCATCCTTTATCTCTATATAAATAATATCTCTTAAGTACTTGTTATACCAAGCTAAATATCACAATACCACACACATGCACAAATGGGTGTTACATTTACCCCCGGACTAAGTTTTCACTTTGTCCTCAAAGTGAAGGTCTCTCTACCTTCTATGGTACATCTTTAACTTATCATGGTTAATCCTATCAAAGTGTCTTCCTCCCAACTCCTTGAGATCATAAGTGTAATTTCCCCACACCTTCTCTACTATGAAAGGTCCAAAGTACTTAGGCAAAAACTTCTTTTGTACTCTCTTGAATCGAATGGAATCAAACAACATTACCCAATCACCTTCTTTGAAAGGCTCCACCTTCTTCTTGCCTTGCCTCTTGTCATAGCTCTCCTTTTGTTTCCTTTGGGCTTGCTCCACTCGAACCATAGCAACTGCTCTTGCCTCTTCCAACTCCATGAGTTGATCCTTCCTTGACTTCTCTGCATCACTTCCTTGTGCTTTCTTCAATCTCCTATGAATGCTTTGGAAGGTAGGAAGATCAAAGTGAATAGGTAAGGTAGACTCAATACCATACACCAATTGGAATGGAGAATATCCAGTGGAAGTCTTCATGGTTGTCCTATACTCCCACAAAACTGCATGAATCCTCTTGTCCCAATGATGTTTAGCCCCCTCCATTTCTGCATCTTTGGCCAACATCATGCACAAGGTCTGATTGGTTCTCTCTGCCAAGCCATTGGAATTTGGCTTATAGGATGTAGTTACTCTATGTGTGATAGAGAAATGTCGTAGCATGGCTGTAGTAATGCTTCCTGTAAACTCTCCTCCTCTATCAGAAACCAACTCCAAAGGGCATCCAAACCTAGTGATAATGCGTTCATAAAGAAATCTACCCACTTCATCTTCATTCTTGTCCCTCAATGGTCTAGCCTCAACCCACTTGGTAAGGTAATCAGTAACTACCACAATGTACCGATTGTTCCTTGGGGTTCTATTGAGAGGTCCTACAAAATCAATTCCCCACTTCTCAAAGGGTCCTAGCAATGGAATTGATCTAAGTGGTGGAGTGGATGTAGACTTTCTAGCAAAAGCTTGACAAACATGACAAGTTTTGCAATAATCAAGACAATCCTTGAAAATCCCTCTCCAATGGTAACCTGCATCTAGAATCTTGAAAGCAGTCACCTTTCCTGCAAAGTGTCCTCCACATACTAAACCTTCATGAAACTCCTTTATGAGTAGGATAGACTCTTCCTTACCCACTGCTCTTCGAAGTAGACCATCTGCTCCTTGGTGAAAAAGAATATCATCCACCATTGTGTAAGGTCTAGATCTTGCTGCAAGGGCCTTCCTCTCCCTAGCATGCATCCCTTCTGGATAGTTACCTCTTGTCACAAAATCCACAATCTCCTTGTACTCCATTGGAACCTCTTGAGTGACTGAGATTGTCATGAGCTCCTCATCCGGGAAGGAATCATCTACTGGCTCATCTCCATCATGATCATAGGCTCTAGATAACAAATCAGCATTTGCATGTTTCTTTCCTAGCCTATCCTCAATTGTGTAGTCATACTCAGACAAGAGAATCATCCACCTTGCTAGTCTCCCTTCAACATTAGGCTTGTTGAAGATGTACTTCAAAGCCTTGTGATCCGTGACAATTGTGGCCTTCCCTCCAATCAAGTAGTGTCTAAACTTCTTGAGACCAAAGATCACTGCCAACCCTTCTCTCTCTGTGACAGAGTAGTTCTTCTCTGCTGAAACCATCTGCCTACTAGCATAAGCTATTGGATGATCATGCCCATCTTGGTCTAATTGACTAAGAGTGCATCCTATAGCTACATTAGAAGCATCAGTGTAGAGGATGAAAGGCTTACTCCAATCAGGTTTAGCAAGAATTGGAGCTACAACAAGGGATTGCTTGAGCTCCTCAAAAGCTTTGAGAGCCTCCTTGTCTTCCAAAATCACCATGTAATCTACACCCTTCTTCATGTAGATGGTCAATGCATAAGCCTTGTTGGAAAATGAGAAGATGAACCTCCTATAGTACCCAACCATTCCCAAGAATTGACGTAACTTTGTCAAGCTTGAAGGGAATGGAAGGTCTGAGATTTTCCTCACCTTCTCAGGATCAACTGCTATTCCATCCTTGGAGATGATGTGCCCCAAAAGTAGACCTTCTTCACATCCAAAAATGCACTTCTCTGGGTTGAGTGATGCATTTGCCTCATCCAAGCGTTGCAAGACTTTGATTAGGTGCTCAAAGTGCTCCTCCTTGCTCCCATAGACACAAAAGTCATCAATGAAATCTCTCACAAATTTCCCAATGAAAGGTTCAAATACCTTGTTCATGAACCGTTGGAATGTGGCTGGAGCATTGCAAAGCCCAAAAGGCATGACCTTGAA
Organism: Lunularia cruciata; assembly: GCA_948567375.1. Lineage (NCBI taxonomy): Eukaryota > Viridiplantae > Streptophyta > Marchantiopsida > Lunulariales > Lunulariaceae > Lunularia > Lunularia cruciata. The sequence continues at coordinate 34,595,094 of OX419759.1, read as the reverse complement.
AGCGTAAGTTCCCCAAGGTGTGGTGAATGTGGTGAGTTGTTGATGCTCTGGTGCAATCTTGATTTGGTTATATCCACTATAACCATCTCCAAAACTGTACCTCTCATGACCTGCAACCTCCTCCAAGATCTCATCAATGAATGGCAATGGGTAGTAGTCCTTCTTGGTAACAGCATTGAGCTTCTTGTAATCCACACATACCCGAAGCTTGCCATTCTTTTTCTTCACAATGACAATTGGAGACACCCATTCTGAATTCTCCACCTCAAAGATAAATCCAGCCTCCTTGAGCTTATCAATCTCCTCCTTCACAACCAAAGATATTGGTGGGCTAATGCGACGTTGCTTTTGGCGGATTGGTCTTGCATGTGACTCCACCTCTATCTTGTGCTCCTCCAAGGTGACTTCCTTCAAATCCTTGTAACTAAAAGCAAACACATGGATGAACTTGCGGAAAATCTCCTCAAATCTCACCTTCTCCTCCTTGGTAACATTTGGGCCATACTTGAGGGTAGATAACCTTCTCTCTACCTCCTCAAGTGTCAATGGTGATTTATCTGGGTCCTTCAAAACCTCTGGCTTAGGTGCAAAATCCATAGCACACAAGGGATACACATCTGAATCAGATTCAGATTCATCCTCCTCCGTGGAAGTCTCCTCTTCCATGCTTGTGTCCACACCTGAAGCTCCTTCTTCAGAATCTGATTCCCAATAATCAGAAGATGGGGTATCTGAATGTGAAGTGTTGGTGGTGTTAGTCACAGGAACAGTGACTCTATGGTTTGATGGCCCAATCCTTAAGTACCCTTTGTGCCATCGATCAGTTGTGCGTGCTGCTCTCAACCATGGCCTCCCAAGAAGTAAGTCATAGCTTGAATCCTTCAAGACTTGGAAAGTCATGAGATTTTGAACTCCCATAACTGAAACTACCACCTTATCCATCACCCCTACTGGTCGAACTTGTTGCTTGTTTGCCATGCTCACCACAAATGTTGAAGGTCTTGAGGGTATCATACCCAACTTCTTCATCAACCTTTCTGACATGGCATTCACTGCTGATCCTCCATCAACCAATGCATCCTTGATGTTGTGACCATTCACTCTCACATCAATCTTAGAGGCATATTCACAAGCCTCCCATGGTGCTGGCTTGGCATCCACCACCCCCATTGATACTGGAACTTTTGCCTTCTTCTTCTTTTTGCTCCTTGTAGAACTCAAACCACCTCTAAGCTCCTTTCTCAAGGTAGGGTTCAAAGCAATTAATTGGCCCACTGTGATGTTAGCCTTGTGACTACCAACATCCTCCAACACATTGTAGTTCCATTGTTGCTTTGAGATCAAGAAGTCCTCCATCCCCAACTTCTTCCTTGGAGTCTTTGTTGTTGATGGTGTTGAGGTGCGAGTGCTCCTAGTAGACATAGGAGTATCCTTGCTTGAAGTAAATCCTTGAGAAGAGTGAACATCCTCTGCAAAACGAGCTCTCTTCTTCTCTTGTGCCAAAAGCTCCAAATTAAGACCCTTGGAGTTTGAGCACTCTCCCTTCTCATACTTGCTCTCAACCACATCTATGGATGCTATCCCCTTACCTTTGTTGGGATTAGGAGCCACTTGGGTTTCACTACCTCCCTCTTTCCCTCTATTGGCTCCCTCATAACCCCTTCCTCCATGGTAAGTGGAATTTGGGCAATTCCTTTGGATATGGCCTCTTCCTCCACAACCAAAACAATTTCTATCATTGAAATTGTTGGCTGGTTGGCCTCCTCTATATGGATAGTTTCCATAACTCCTAGGCCCTCTCCCTACATTCTGATCCACCTCTCTCTTCTCCCATAATTGCACCACATTGATCTTGAGATCCGCAAGTTGTTCTGTGATGGTTTGGAGTGGATCTTTTGGTGGAGGTGCAAGAACTGGAGCAACTACTACTTGTGGTGCAACCCTTGTCACCAAAGTATCAGAAGTTCCACCATACTTGTAGCCTTGAGGAGGATGCACAACCTCCTTCACCACCAAATCACTTTCATCCCCTTCCAAACTCTCCTCCATACGAATTGCAATCTTGATAGCTTCAACCTTGGAAGAAGGTTTCTCATATCTCACCTTGCTTCTAATTTGTGGTCTCAATCCTCCCACAAAATTCTTGGTGAGCATGGCCCCTATGCCAATCATTGTAGTCTCCACATCATCCCCACCCTTCCTCAACACTATGCGAAATCTGGACTCCAATTTTTCCACTCTTTCCACATAGACCCTCACTTTCTCTCCATCTCCTTGCTTGAGAAATGTAACCTCACTCATCAATCTCTCATAACTCTCATCAGGAAGAAAGTTCTCAATGAGTGCTGAAGTCAAAGTCTCCCAAGACTCCTCTTCCCCCTCTCTCCTCTCTCTCTTTTGGTATTCTGACTCATACCATGTAAGTGCTGCATCCTCAAAGAAATCTGGTAATAATGAGACCCACTCATTCTTCCTCCTCTCATTGTTTCCTATGCAAGCTCTCTTGAAGTCTCTCACAAAGGCCTCCACATCTTCTCCATCCTTGCCAAAGAAAACCGGAAGTTTCCCCATCTTAACCCCTCACTATCTTTCTTTTCTCTCAATTTTTTTTTTTTTTTTTTCCTCTTTTCTTTTCTCTCACTCTATTACTAATAGAGTATATACATGACTAACACCATCTGAGAATAATCCACTCTAGGGAACACAAAAGGTTCAGGTTGCTCCAAGATTTCTATAGCAACATCAAATCCTAGAGTGCATATTAATCTAACTCTCATGGATAGTTTATCCATAAGTTGAAAGATTATCTCCATCACTAATCTTGAGAACTAGCTGATGAAGGTGGTAGTATTTCTGTAGCTGTACTAAGACTCTCTCCAAGATCCTTCACCAAAGTTTCCAAAAGTGCTTTTACTCCACTACACTCATGTCCTTTTGGAAGTCCTTCAACTCCACAAACCTCACACAACTCTTTGGTCTTAGATCTTCTCCCTCCCAATCTTGGTGAAGAAGGTCCAACATGCAAACCCAAGTCAAGTAAGCCTCTCCTTTCCCTCAATCTCTTGCTCTCAAAGGTCAATGGACATGAACTTGCCTTATGTCCCTTCTCTCCACATAGAAAGCACTTAGACTCACTCTTTCCTCCAAGTGGTGTAGGTTTTTGGATCCTCTCAACACTCTCTTCAAATTCTATTGTAAACTCTCTTTTCCTCAAATCCACCCCTACAATCACCTCAAACCCTTGGGGAACCTTGCATAATCTCAATTTCCACTCTTGATGACTCTCCATGTTCCCCAAGATGAATCTAAACACTCAAACATGCTTTTTGTTGATCTCAAGCTTCTCATGCATGAGATCTCCACTCTGCAGAATTGACCCTTCCTCACAATGTCATTCAAATCTCCCAACCAATACGTCACAGTCCTCTGAAATTTTGCACACTTGATCACAACTCCAGGGCGTCCCTCCCTGCAAAATTTCAGATCTTTTCATTGAGCCATTTGGCCTAGACACCTTTCTATTCAGCACCCATATTTCAGATTTGGTCTGAAAACCACCCCCCTCACTTCAAAAACTCATCACGCCCTCCGCAAAAACGATCTCTCTCTAATTTTTGTGGCAGCAGGTAGGATACAATGCACTGAATTTTCTTGGAAATTTTCAGGACAATTCACTGAAAAGTGAAGAAATGGCAGACTCTGTACAATTTTCCAGAGAGCATGCAGTTGCGGGAGCACTTTACCCTATCAACTTTCAAAAATTCTAGCCCAGTGCGCATAGAAGCTCTCTCAATAATTTCAAGTGTGCTAACTGAAAGATAACCCAAGCTATCATGTGTAAAAATCTCAAGTCCAGATCTCAAACTTGAGATTTTGCCCAAAATCACCTTAATCCCCAAAATCTGCAATCCACCTCACACAATCTCTCCAATTCCTCTCATGTGTACAAGATGTACAAAATCACCTCAAAGACATCATAATGAACTACAGGGTATACAAATGGATCTTGGTTCTCTAACATAAGTTCAGCCCTCTCCTCTCCTAATGTTCTCTCCAAGTGAGCTCTCATAGCCTCCTTCTGCCTAATGTAGAATTGGACGCGGAACATTATCTTGCCTTCTAGAGAGGTCCCGGCAACGGAACCAAAAATGTGAGCCGGCCTGTCTCTCACTCAGGATGAACCTCTGATGGCTATTATGGTAGCGCACCATGGACTAAGAAGGCAAGGAACCCCAACTCCATCATACTCCTCCAAGGCTAACACTCCAAGACTCAAGACATTGCTCACTAGAGAACTCAATGAGAGAGAGATAGTTGCAAATGAAAGGATGATGAGTACCTCCTCACTCCTTGTTTATATACTTGTGAAATAGTTACGTACCAAAGTTACTAATTACCGTAGTAACTCAAGTTACTAGACTAAAAGTCAAGTAAAGTCAAAAAGTAGAAAGGAATATCCATTCACATGGGCATATTCCCCTTATCTTGACCCAACCACTAAAGCAAGGATTCCTTCACATGGGCTATCCTTGGACTAAAGAAGAATCCAAAACAAAAAGGCTTGCGGGCCCAAGAGTTCTCAACTCTTTCCCCAAAGCCAAACACCTAGGAATAATACCAAGTCAACACACTAAAATCCAAAATAGTGGTGCTCATCTTTCCTACTTCCTCTAAAGTAAGGTCCCATCTATCTTAGCTATGACTAACTTTAGCTAACCATGACTAATATAGAACCATCCTTTATCTCTATATAAATAATATCTCTTAAGTACTTGTAATACCAAGCTAAATATCACAATACCACACACATGCACAAATGGGTGTTACAGAGCAGGGTGCCACATCCTTGGGTAAGGGAGAAGTAGCAGAAGAGACTGAAGAAGTGAGAGATGCTTTCTCTTCAAAGAGAAAAAAGAATGTGTATAAGGTTGAGAGTTACAAGGATCTAGTGAAGAGAGGGATCGTGAGTGCTCTCATGGCAATCTTGAAGCCGAAGAGAACGACTTATGTGATGAAACACCAAGCGGTGTTCTTCCATAAATTGTTTGCATGAGAACCTATCAATTGGGCGAGGTGCTTCCATGGGAGGACGAGACAGATGGTGTGGAATTTGTGGGATAAGTTGCCTCCACACTACATCATGCCATTTGTAGCACATTTCTACCTCGGGTTGAATTTGCTCAATTTGGCAAAGTGAAACAGAATGGTGTCTCATGTTCATCCCAACTTGAGAAGAGAAGTCGATGTGGAGGAACAACAATACATTCTTCAAATCCGGAGCACGGATGAGAACTACGCAAAGACGGGTAAGAGTGTGGAGATAGAAGTAAGTACTCCAAAGTTGAAGAAGCGGAGTCGGCAAGCAGAAGCCAAAGATAAGACAAGACCTCAAAAGACCAAGAGAGGAAACCCAAGGAGAGGCATGGTGGTAATCGCGTCAGAAGACAAAGACTCGGAGGGCAAAGCCGAGTGCAAGTCCAAAGACTTGGAACATGAGGAAGAACTGGAGCTCATGCTGCAAAGTGGAGATACGAGTAGCGATAGTGATGAAGGTGGAGAGATGACATTGGTACCAACTGCTGCTGCTGAAGAAGAAGAGGAAGTTCAGGTAGAGCTCAAAGAAGAAAATAATGTGAAGTTAGAAGACGAGATACTTGAGCTCAAGGAGAAGAAGTCTACAATCTAGAGGGGAGTTCATTCAAGATGAAAGGCAAAGTGTGAAGTGGGTCCGAGTAAGGCAAAGGAAGAAGCAAATGCTAGCTTGGGAAGTGAGGCGTCAATTTTTATATGAAGATTGCAAAGAAGGAGGCGAGTATCGGGTGAAGAAGAAGTAAGGAAGGAGATTGCTACGCAAGAGGAAGTAGTTGCGAGCAATAGAGTGGAGTACTTGCGAGAGATTGTGTGTCCGTTGTTGGTGAAGTTGGAGCATAAGAAGAAGGAGATGCAGTCGACATGTCCAGAGGTGAAGACTATCTTGTATGTATTAGCAAGATTAGAAGAAGAGAACTCAGAGTTGAAGAAGAGTATAACCCGAGGTGAGGAGGAAAGGGAAGTACTGCGAGGGGAAGCAATAGTGCAGAATCAAGTGATTGAAAACTTGAAGAGAGAAGTGATGTATCACGAGGAACTTGTTAAGAAGAGTGACATAGCAAGGGAAAGACAAGTAGCAGAGTATGAAATCTTGAAGTAGCAGTTTGCTGATTCAAGACTAGAAATCATCCATGCTATGGCGAGGGTAGCAGCGAAGGAACAACAGCTTGATAGAGTGATGGAGAGTGTAGAAGAGAAGAAGCAACTGTGGCAGTGGGAGTTGGCAGTAAGATATCAAGAAGAAGAGAGATTATAAGAGTTACTTTGTAATCAAGAGGAGAAGATTGAGCAAAAGGAGAGGGAGAAAGAAACGATGAAAGCTGAGTTCAAGGCAGAATTGGTGATGTTCAAAGAAGATTGGCTTGCAGATCGAGAACGTGAAAGGAAGATGAGATTGGAGCCATTGAAGGAGATTGTCATCAGAATGAATGCAATGTTAAGTATAGAGTCCAATATTTGGATTGAAGAGACAAGGCTGCACGAGTTGAAGTTGTTGGTGCAGGAGACAAGGAGGAGACAGGCAAAGACACAGATTTGAACGCGCTGTTAATAAGTCTCAGGACTCGTGTAGATAGGAAGATATTAGAAGTAGAAGACAATATCACGATTAGACTAGACTTAGTGAAATTGGAGATAGATAAACTTTGGAAAGACGTTAGAGCCAAATCCAAAGTAGATGAAGTAAGAGTACAGATGTCTTTGGAGTTACCATTGGAGACAATAGAGAAGAGTGGGTCGAGAGATAAGGAGTTAGATAGATTACCCACTAGTGAAATTTCATTCAAGAAAGAGAATTGTTGGATCTGGTAGAAGATGTAGGAGATATGAAACCCAAGGATGGAGTAGTAAGAAGTAAAGTTACTTCAGGTTTGGGTTTGAAAGCTGAGGAAGAAGTAGACATCGGATCAGATGAGTAACCAATTTGAGATTTGTATAGGTAGATATGAAGAGGTGCATTGTCCTTTTGGATCTGTAGGTTTGTAGAGTCATTAGGAAGAGGTACATTAGGAAGATAACTGTCAATTGCTTCACGACTTAAGAGTGGCATTCACAATATCATGTTGTTCAGTGCTCATTATTTCTAAGAATAAATAAAGCAAAGTGCTGTGAAGTAGTGCTCGTCGCTTGAGCTTGATTCTGAGTATCAGCTTTGCAATTGTGTTTGTGAGTGTTTGGAGAAATTCAAAGTGCAAGTCAGTGTGCTTGTTGGATGTTGGATTCCGCAACCTTGATCTTCATTCTATGTGTTTGATCTTGGGTGAAGTGCAATCAAAGCAATGCCTTGACAGATCTGAGAGGAATTGTAGTGTTGGTAGTATTCTGCATTTGTGAGTGCAGTGCAAAGTTGATGTGAAGCAATTTTGATCAAGGAAGTTGTGCCTTTAGTGGAAGGGTGGAACACAATTCTGAGGCAAAGTCGTTTTGCAGTGAAGTGCCGTTTTTAGGAGAGCCCAAATCAACACAATCAAGATTGTTTGGAAACAATTGATGGAGTTGTGATTAAGGAGTGCTAATTCGTGACAAGACTACGAATCAATGCTTGTTACTCTCTTCTGGGTGTGGTTTCTACCTAAGAGATTAAAGAAGCAATCAAGAAGAACTACATGTTATTGTTTGACTTTGTATTTGGACATTTCTGATTTGTATCTCTGTGGGAACAAACTTTACGTACCCAATTACCGCAAAAGTGATATTTGCCGGGTTGTCACATGCTCCTCCAAGGTGACTTCCTTCAAATCCTTGTAACTAAAAGCAAACACATGGATGAACTTGCGGAAAATCTCCTCAAATCTCACCTTCTCCTCCTTGGTAACATTTGGGCCATACTTGAGGATACCTAACCTTCTCTCTACCTCCTCAAGTGTCAATGGTGATTTATCTGGGTCCTTCAAAACCTCTAGCTTAGATGCAAAATCCATAGCACACAAAGGATACACATTTGAATCAGATTCAGATTCATACTCCTTTGTGAAAGTCTACTCTTCCATGCTTGTGTCCACACCTAAAGCTCCTTCTTCAGAATCTAATTCCCAATAATCAGAAGATGGTGTATCCAAATGTGAAGTGTTGGTGGTGTTAGTCATAGGAATTGTGACTCTATGGTTTGATGGCCCAATCCTCAAGTACCCTTTGTGCCATTGATCAGTTGTGCGTGCTGCTCTCAACCATGGCCTCCCAAGAAGTAAGTCATAGCTTGAATCCTTCAAGACTTGGAAAATCATGAGATTTTGAACTCCCATAACTAAAACTACCACTTTATCCATCACCCCTATTGGTCAAAGTTGTTGCTTGTTTGCCTTGCTCACCACAAATGTTGAAGGTCTTGAGGGTATCATACCTAACTTCTTCATCAACCTTTCTGACATGGCATTTAATGCTAATCCTCCATCAACCAATGCATCCTTGATGTTGTGACCATTCACTCTCACATCAATCTTGGAGGCAGATTCACAAGCCTTCCATGGTGCTGGCTTGGCATCCACCACCCCCATTGATACTGGAGCTTTTGCCTTCTTCTTCCTCTTGCTCCTTGTAGAACTCAAACCACCTCTAAGCTCTTTTTTCAAGGTAGGGTTCAAAGCAATCAATTGGCCCACTATGATGTTAGCCTTATGACTACCAACATCCTCCAACACATTGTAGTTCCATTGTTGCTTTGAAATCAAGAAATACTCCATCCCTAACTTCTTCCTTGGAGTCTTTGTTGTTGATGGTGTTGAGGTGCGAGTGCTCCTAGTAGACATAGGAGTATCCTTGCTTGGAGTAAATCCTTGAGAAGAGTGAACATCCTCTGCAAAACGAGCTCTCTTCTTCTCTTGTGCCAAAAGCTCCAAATTAAGACCCTTGGAGTTTAAGCACTCTCCCTTCTCATACTTGGTCTCCATCACATCTATGGATGTTATTACCTCACCTTTGTTTAGATTAGGAGCCACTTGGGTTTCACTACCACCCTCTTTCCCTCTATTGGCTCCCTCATAACTCCTTCTTCCATGGTAAGTAGAATTTGGGCAATTCCTTTGGATATGGCCTCTTCCTCCACAACCAAAACAATTTCTATCATTAAAATTATTGGCTGGTTGACCTCCTTTATATGGACAGTTTCTATAACTCCTAGGCCCTCTCCCTACATTCTGATCCACCTCTCTCTTCTCCCATAGTTGCACCACATTGATCTTGAGATCAGATTGTTCTGTGATGGTTTGAAGTGGATCTTTTGGTGGAGGTGCAAGAACTGGAGCAACTACTACTTGTGGTGCAACCCTTGCCACCAAAGTATCAAAAGTTCCACCACACTTGTAGCCTTGAGGAGGATGCACAACCTCCTTCACTACCAAATCACTCTCATCTCCTTCCAAACCCTCCTCCATACAAATTGCAATCTTGATAGCTTCAACCTTGGAAGAAGGTTTCTCATATCTCACCTTGCTTCTAATTTGTGGTCTCAATCCTCCCACAAAATTCTTGGTGAGCATGGCCCCTATGCCAATCATAGTAGTCTCCACATCATCTCCACCCTTCCCCAACACTATGCAAAATTTGGACTCTAACTTTCCCACTCTTTCCACCTAGACTCTCATTTTCTCTCCATCTCCCTGCTTGAGATATGTAACCTCACTCATCAATCTCTCATAACTCTCATCAGGAAGAAAGTTGTCAATGAGTGCTGAAGTCAAAGTCTCCCAAGACTCCTCTTCCCCATCTTTCCTCTCTCTCTTTTGGTATTCTGACTCATACTATGTAAGTGTTGCATCCTCAAAGAAATCTGGTAATAATGAGGCCCACTCATTCTTCCTCCTCTCATTGTTTCCTATGCAAGCTCTCTTGAAGTCTCTCACAAAGGCCTCTACATCTTCTCCATCATTGCCAAAGAAAACCGGAAGTTTCACTATCTCAACACCTCACTATCTTTCTTTCTCTCAGTTTTTTTTTCTTTTTCTCTTTTCTTTTCTATCACTCTATTACTAATAGAGTATATACATGACTAACATCATCTGAGAATAATCCACTCTAGGGAACACAAAAGGTTCAAGTTGCTCCAAGATTTCTATAGCAATATCAAATCCTAGAGTGCATATTAATCTAACTCTCATGGATAGTTTATCCATAAGTTAAAAGATTATCTTCATCACTAATCTTGAGAACTAGCTGATGAAGGTGGTAGTATTTCTGTAGTTGTACTAAGACTCTCTCCAAGATCCTTCACCAAAGTCTCCAAAAGTGCTTCTACTCCACTACACTCATGTCCTTTTGGAAGTCCTTCCACTCCACAAACCTCACACAACTCCTTAGTCTTAGATCTTCTCTCTCCTAATCTTGGTGAAGAAGGTCCAATATGAAAACCCAAGTCAAGTAAGCCTCTCCTTTCCCTCAATCTCTTGCTCTCAAAGGTCAATGGACATGAACTTGCCTTATGTCCCTTCTCTCTACATAGAAAGCACTTAGACTCACTCTTTCCTCCAAGTGATGTAGGTTTTTGGATCCTCTCAAAACTCTCTTCAAATTCTATTGTAAACTCTCTTTTCCTCAAATCCATCACTAAAATCACCTCAAACCCTTAGGGAACCTTGAAAAATCTCAATTTCCACTCTTGATGACCCTCCATGTTCCCAAGATGAATCTAAACACTCAAATATGCTTTTTGTTGCTCTCAAACTCCTCATGCATGAGATCTCCACTCTGCAGAATTGACCCTTCCTCACAATGTCACTTGAATCTCCCAACCAGTATGTGATAGTCCTTTGAAATTTCGCACACTTTATCACAACTCTAGGGCATCCCTCCCTGCAAAATTTTGGATCTTTTCATTGAGCCATTTGGCCTAGACACCTTTCTATTCGGCACACATATTTCAGATTTGGTTTGAAAACCAACCCCCTTCACTTCAAAAACTCATAACTTCCTATGCAAGAACAATCTCTCTCTAATTTTTCTGGCAGTAGGTAGGATAAAATGCATTGAATTTTCTAGAACATTTTCAGGAGAATTCTATAAAAATTGAAGAAATGGTAGACTCTGTACAATTTTCCAGAGAGCATGCAGTTGTGGGAGCACTTTACCCTTTCAACTTTCAAAATTTCTAACACAGTAGCTCTCACAATAATTTCAAGTGTGCTAACTGAAAGATAACCCAAGCTATCATGTGTAGAAATTTCAAGTCCAAATCTCAAACTTGGAATTTTGCCCAAAATCACCTTAATCCCCAAAATCTGCAATCCACCTCACACAATCTCTTCAATTCCTCTCATGTGTACAAGATATACAAAATCACCTCAAAGACATCATAATGAATTACAGAGTATACAAATAGATTTTGGTTCTCTAACATAAGTTCAACACTCTCCTTTCCTAATGTTCTCTCCAAGTGAGCTCTCATAGCCTCCTTCTGCCTAATGTAGAATTGAAGACGGAACATTATCTTGCCTTCTAGAGAGGTCCTCGCAACGGAACCAAAAATGTGAGCCGGCTTATCTCTCACTCAGGATGACCTCTGATTGCTATTATGGTAGCACACCATGGACTAAGAAGGCAAGGAACCCCAACTCCATCATACTTGTCTTGCTATAGATTAAGATTTCATCCAAGAACACCACCACGTACTGTGAGCCGGCCTGTCTCTCACTCAGGATGAACCTTTGATAGTTATTATGGTAGCGCACCATGGACTAAGAAGGCAAGGAACCCCAACTCCATCATACCCCTCCAAGGCTAACACTCCAAGACTCAAGACATTGCTCACTAGAGAACTCAATGAGAAAGAGATAGTTGCAAATGAAAGGATGATGAGTACCTCCTCACCCCTTGTTTATATACTTGTGAAATAGTTACATACCAAAGTTACTAATTACCATAATAACTCAAGTAACTAGACTAAAAGTCAAGTAAAGTCAAAAAGTAGAAAGGAATCTCCATTCACATGGGCATATTCCCCTAAGCATATGGTCTTATCTTGACCCAACCACTAAGTAAAGGATTCCTTCACATGGGCTATCCTTGGACTAAAGAAGAATCCAAAACAAAAAGGCTTGCGGGCCCAAGAGTTCTCAACTCTTTCCTCAAAGCCAAACACCTAGGAATAATACCAAGTCAACACACTAAAATCCAAAATAGTGGTGCTCATCTTTTCTACTTCCTCTAAAGTAAGGTCCCCTCTATCTTAGCTTTGACTAAATTTAGCTAACCATGACTAATATAGAACCATATTTTATCTCTATATAAATAATATCTCTTAAGTACTTGTAATACCAAGCTAAATAGCACAATACCACACACATGCATAAATGGGTGTTATAGATCTCAACCTCTCAAACACCTCCAACAACTATCTCTCATACTCCTCCACAATAGTGCTATAGACTAAAATGTTATTGATATAGCACCAAGCAAAATCTAATCCAACTAGGATCTTATCCATGACCCTTTGGAACTCAGTAGAAGCATTCTTTAACCCAAATAGTGAGAACCTCCACTAATATAACACATCCTTGTCGTGAGGATCAATAGCCTAAAATGTTGTCTTGGACTTATCCTCCTCCCTAATTTGCAACCGATGATATCCCGCTTGAAGATCTAAGGTACTAAAGACCTTTGCATGCCCAATTGTATCAAAAATCTCCTTTGGTGTAGGCATGGCATACTGATTTACCCTAGTCTGTTGGTTGATAGGATGGTAATCTCTACACATCCGCCTATCTATGTAGTTGCCATGCATATCCTTCTTGGCTAGCATCACTATTGTTGATGCATTCTCTCCATGTGAAATCTCTACCAAACCAGCCTCAAAAAGGTCATTACTCTGGCTCTGAATCAATGTCCTCTCCATATCACTATATCAATAAGGATATTGGAAAACTGGTGAATTACTAGTCAACTCAATCCATATACCAAATCTCTTCAAAGCACCCAAATCCTTTATACTAAAAGCAAAACAACTCGTGTAGCTCCTCAAGAACCTCCAAACCCTCCATCTTTCCTCTCCAATTAGCTTGGGTCCAAGATCTGGCTCCCAAGTATCCTCTGTAACTGTAGTAGGAGTGGAAGATGTACTAACTGGCTACTACAATAGGCCCTTAGGAGCAATAGTGTCATGCCCTCGACCATTAGAGGTCCCAACCTTTGTGTGAAGAACTCCTTCCACTCTGGCTGCAAGCTCCACATGTCCTCTAGCTGCATCCCAAGTGGACCAAGGGTGTAAACCAAGTAGCCCACGCTCACCTGGATGGACTCCAAGTAGACCACTCTCCCTAGTAGCTACTGGTTGTGTCCCAATACTACCATGTCCACTTGGTCCATCACCCCCGACCTGTGCCTGAATCATCTTGATAGGCACATGGCTCACAAGTGTCCGAGTGGTGATGCCCATCAAGCGCATCCTACGCTGCTCTACCAAACCAACGCTCATATCTAGGTCAAACAATTCAATTCCATAGCCTAACCTAGCACCTAACGCCTAGATGCCTCTAACACTTGTGGAACAATTGTAATACTAGTGCAAAAACCCATCACCCACTCTCTCTCATTGGCATTGGGCTCCACCAACTACTATAACTGTGAGTCTCAAACAAGTCCAGGTCCTCTCTCTCAAAAAGCATGAGAGCCAAGGAAACTCATGAGTGTGGGAAATGCGGCTCTAGGCTGTCCAACTAGGTTCACCATTGCCATAGGTGACCATTCAGCCACTACCACTGTCTGAGACTGACGCCCAACATCCAAGATATCATCAACAAAGGATGTGGTCAAGTCGTTGAATCCCATCATAAGCACATTGTAGAACCTCTCTAGGTAAGAAGTTCGTCCACCAAAGGTGAAGATGATGAGCTCGTGATCTATGAGCCGGCCTCTCTCTCACTCAGGATGAACCTCTAATGGTTATTATGGTAGCGCACCATGGACTAAGATGGCAAGGAACCCCAACTCCATCATACTCCTCCAAGGCTAACACTCCAAGACTCAAGATATTGCTCACTAGAGAACTCAATGAGAAAGAGATAGTTGCAAATGAAAGGATGATGAGTACCTCCTCACCCCTTGTTTATATACTTGTGAAATAGTTATGCACCAAAGTTACTATTTATTGGAGTTACTCAAAACTCAAGTTACTAGGCTAAAAGTCAAAATGTGAAAAGGAATATCCATTCACATGGGCATATTCCACTAGCATGTGATCTTATCTTAACCCAACCACTAAGTCAAGGATTCCTTCACATGGGCTATCCTTGAACTATAGAAGAATCAAAAAGAAAAAGACTTGCAAGCCCAAGAGTTCTCAACTCTTTCCTCAAAGCCAAACACCTAGGAATAATACCAAGTCAACACACTAGAATCCAAAATAGTGGTGCTCATCATAATGGACTCTTGCAGGGCCAGAGAAGGATTTTTGAGATGCCTTAGGGCTGTGCTAGGACCAGGAGATGAATTTTTGAAATTTGAGTGAGAGTCTTGAGGGCTGAAGGATTTTCGAGATGCCTTAGGGCTGTGCCAAGACCAGGAGATGAATTTTCAAAATTTGAGTGAGAGTCTTGTAGTGCCATAGGGGAATTTTCAAAATGCCTTAGGGCTGTGATAGGAGAAGAAAGTTTTTGGGAGTTTAGTGAGAGTCATGCAGGGCCAGAGATGATTTTCAAATGCCTTAGGGCTGTGACAGGAGAAAAAAAGTTTTCAGTAGTTGAGTGAGAATCTTGCAGGGCAGAGATGAATTTTCAAAATGCCTTAGGGCTGTGACAGGAGAAGAGAGTTTTCAGGAGTTGAGTGAGAATCTTGCAGGGCCAGAGATGAATTTTCGAAATGCCTTAGGGCTGTGACAGGAGAAGAGAGTTTTCAAGAGTTGAGTGAGAATCTTGCAGGGCCAGAGATGAATTTTTGAAATGCCTTAGGGCTGTGGCAGGGCCAGGAGATGATTTCCAAAAGTTGAGTGAGAGTCTTGAGGGCTGAGGAATTTCTGAGATGCCTTAGGGCTGTGACAAGGCCAGGAGAAGAAATTCCAAGGTTGAGTGAGAGTGTTGCAGGGCCAGAGGAAATTTTTGAGATGCCTTAGGTCTGTGACAGGAGGAGGGGAAATTTTGACAATGGAGGCCTATGGCTGTTGCAGGAGCAGGATATTTTTGAGTTTTGCTTGGTCATTGATTTGGAACAGTGGAGAAGAGAAGGAGTTGAACTTTGCAGGAAGGACTGAACTAGGGCAGGAGCAGGAGAAGAAATTCAAGAGTCTAACTTTGCCTTGCACAAGATAGGAGAGATTCTGAAGGTTGGCTTCCCTGAGCAGTAGCCAGTGACATGGGTATCTAGATTCGTGTTAGGGTTGCTCTGGCTGGACAGGGAATGATTTTGAATGTGGAAGGATGTTTATTGTGAAGAGGTGGACACGGAATGAATTTTGAATGTAGAGGATGTGCTATTGAAAATGTAATAGTGAAGAATTCTCATGAAGGGGAGACTAGGGAGAGTGAATGAGAGACTGGGCAGAGTAAATGAGAGACTGGACAAAGTGAATGAGAGACTGTACAAAGTGAATGAGAGACTGTTCAGAGTGTAGGAGCGAGAGTCTCCAGGGCTTGGTCTGGACAGGAGTGAACTATTGAAGAGAGATTTTTGAAGATTGCCTGGCCTTGGTCTATGACAGAAGGAGGGAGAAACTTTTGAAAGTGCTATTGAGCATGACAATGACCAGATGAACAAATGGTAGGGAGTACCCCTTGAAGGAGTGTAGGGTAGAGGAGAGAACTTTTTGCAGGAAAGCAAGGCCTTGAGAGTGCAGGGCAGAAAATGGGTTTCTTTGCAAGAGAATGAATGACCTTACAAGAGAGAGAAGGCTGGACAGGAAAGAAAATTTTGCAGGTCTAGTAGAGCTGAGATGATGGTGTGTTTGACATGTGACTAGCATCGTGGAAGCTCCATTTTAGGAGCTCTCAATCCGTCTATATGAAAGTTTTGACTCACTAGTCTGGCCTGGTTGAGCTGAATAGAATACTAGTTGTTGTTCGTAAAAAAATTCCAGCCTCTCATAGGAACCGTCAGGTCCCAAAACCATAGCTGAAACCGCGTGAGCAAGCCAGTTTTGTGAAAGCCGAGGACAAACTAAGCACAAGCAGCCAGGTGTCTGGTGCACTCTCGAGGCCAAAAAAATTCCCTGACAATATTATTCCACTCTTACTACAATTACAAAGGATTTTTGGGAGCCAGATCTTGGACCCAAGCTTACTGGAGACAAAAGATGGAGGGTTTGGTGGTTCTTGAGAAGCCACACAAGTTGTTTTGCTTTCAGTATGAAGGATTTGGGTGCTTTGAAAGGACCTGGTATATGGATTGAGCTGACTAGCAATACACCAATTTTCTTATGTCCTTATCAATATAGTGAGATGGAGAGGACATTGATTCAAAGCCAGAGTAGTGACCTTTTTGAGGCTAGTTTGGTAGAGATTTCACATGGAGAGTATGCATCAGCAACAATGATGCCATCCAAGAAGGATATGCATGGAAACTACACAAATAGGCGGATGTGTGGAGATTACCGTCCTATCAACCGACAGACCATGGCTGATTGGTATGCCATGCCTACACCGGAGGAGATTTTTGATACAATTAGGCATGCAAAGGTCTTTATTACTTTGGATCTTTGAGCAAGATATCATCTGTTGACAATAAGAGAGGAGGAAAAGTCCAAGACAACATTTTGGACTATTGATCCTCATGGCAAGGATGTGTTATATTAGTGGAGGTTCTTACCATTTGGGTTAAAGAATGCTCTTGCTGAGTTCCAAAGGGTCATGGATAGGATCCTAGCTGGATTGGATTTTGCTCGATGCTATATTGATGACATTTTGGTCTATAGCGCTACTGTGGAAGAGCATGAGAGACAATTGTTGGAGGTGTTTGAGAGGTTGAGATCTCATGGACTCAAATTACATCCTGAGAAGTGTAGGTTCTTCCATGAGCAGATTGAGTATTTGGGTCACACTATCTACCCCAGAGGACTTGGTGTTTAGTAGACCAAGGTGGAGGCTATTGCATGTATTCCTTGGCATACGGATGTGAGCAGAGTGTGAGCATTCCTTGGGTTAGCAAACTTCTATTTCCGTGATATTAGAGGATTTAGTGCCATTGCCAAGGCCTTGACAAAGTTGACCAAGCTTACATAGGAGTGGTGTTAGGGAGATGAGCAGGAGAGAGCTTTTGTAGAGCTCCAGGAGAGGTTGACATTTGCTCCTATTTTGAGGCGACCAATCAAAGGATGACCATTTCAGGTTCATACTGATTGGAGTATGTTGGGGCTTGGAGCGGTGCTCACCCAGCATGATGATGAGGGAAAGGAGTTTGTGGTGGCCTATGCTAGTCGCTCCAACATTTCAGTGGAGGCAAAGTATAGTTCATATGAGGGAGAGTGCTTGGTAGCATTTTGGGCAGTAGCACATTTCCGATGTTACCTATTTGGTAACCCCTTCACTCTCATCATTGATCATTAGCCAGTGAAGTGGTTGATAGAGTCCAACAAGCTTTCAAGGAAGCTTGCACGATGGGCTTTGATTTTACAAGAGTATGATTTCATGGTTGTTCACAGACCTGGAGTGGTGAACCTTGATGCAGATGGGTTGAGTAGAAACCCATGTCCTAGCCAACAGGATCAAACCGGAGCACATTGGCATGGTGAGATAGATGAGGAGATGGTGCCAAGTTGGCAAGCATTGGCCTTTTTGTGTATATGTTTAGAGGCTTTGGTAGTATCTCTCTCAGCGCATACAAGAGGAGTTATTGAGGTCATAGATCTAGAGAGTGAAGATGTTGGTACAGTTGAGTGAGACATTCATGATGATGTCTTGGTGATGGACTATCTTTGCACTGGTGTTATGGGTGGCACAGTTGGGGCCAAGGAGAGAGATCGTGTTCTTTAGCAAGCCCGACGGTTCAGATTGGAGGGCAGACACCTTTTGTGTGTATGGGAGGATGGTAGAGTGCGAGTAGTACCACTTTCATCTCAGAGACCACAGTTGGTCAGTCATGCTCATGAAGAGCTAGGACATTTTGGAGTAAAGCGTACGTATAGCTTACTCTAGAGTCATTATTGGTGGTGCGGTATGCAGACCAAGGTACAGCAATTTGTTGTGAGATGTGTGGTTTGTGACCAAGTTAGAGCATCTAATGTTAGACCAATGCTCCTAGGCCACAATTACACCCATTACCTATCATGGGATTGGGTTACCATTGGAGTTTGGACTTTGCTGGACCTTTACCGTTGACTATGAGACATCATCGGTATGTTTTAGTGATGGTGGAGCACTTCTCCAAGTGGATTGAGTTGGTGGCACTTCTTGACAAGTCTAGTGAAGGGACAGCTTACTCATTCCTGGGTCAATTTCTTAGTCATTTTGGTGCACTAGCTGAGGTTTTCACTGATCAGGGTACAGAGTTCTTAGGGGAGTTTCAGGTCTTGTGTGACAAGGCTTTGATTGATCATTGTACTACATCCTGAGATCACCTTGAGGCAGATGGCTTAGCGGAGAGAGTGGTTCAGATGGTGAAGAGAGGATTGCAAAAGTATGGTTTGCAGAGAGGCCACTTGGGAGATTGGGATCGCTTGTTACCTTGGTTGGCCATGGGCTATTGGTTCAGCCAGAAAGCCTCCTTAGCATCCTTCTCTCCGTACTTTCTACTCTATGGACAAGATCCAAATTTACCTATAGCCATCTGTCGAGATGCTACTGTAGTTTTGGACTTGGATGACCCCGATGTATGGATGAGCGCATGTTCTCAATGGGCAGAGATCTTGTGGAGAGTGATGCCAATGGCCTTTGAGAACTTGGTGATTTCTCAGCATAAAGATACTTTACACTATGCTACCATTCGAGGAGGAGGTTATAGACCCTCAATCCGTCAATTTCATCCAAGCAAGTATGTATATCTACAGTAGACAGCACCGACAACACTTGATGTTTTGATAGGCTGCACTATCTTGAGAGTGCATGAGGTTTTGCCATCTAGAGTCCTTGTGTTAGAAGGACGTGATGGTGTTGTTTGGAAGGATCATGTGCGCAATTATGCGCCATGCCACCTCCCAAACATTGATGGTACTATGGATCCAAGCTTGGCACTTGTACGTGCAGGCTTGAGGTGTATGTTATGTGGCTCTTCTGGTAGAGCTGCTACTATGTTAGTGTGTGATACTTGTTTGAGAGGATGGCATATGGCATGTATGACTCCTCCTCTCACGGTGGTTCCTCAAGGACAATGGTTATCCTAGATGTACTTGACCTATAACTAGTTCATTCTTTATATGGTAAAGATTGCAGACATGCAACTAATGATGGAGCTCCATAGCACCCGGCCTCTTGATCTTTGCCGATTATAGGGTATACCATATACTTAGAGTAGATGGCTATCTGGAGTTAAGAGGGACCTAACCGCCAGCTAGGGAGGTGATTGTGGCACTTTAGAGTCTATGTATGACTTATGTGTGAGTTGTGCTTCTATATTGTATGATGTTGACAGCAGTGTATGTTGTGTAGCAATGTATATACGCACAACAATTGTCACACCATTTTAAGTGTTGCATCTAGATTGCTCAGACACTGGAGTTGCAGTAATAGTAATTAGAGTTATTTCAGTAGTTTCTTAGAGACTACTTTCTGACGGTCAGATTTTGTGTTTGGGGTACTGACTTCACGGTAGGGCCCATTGTCACTTTGCACCGTTTGCACCATCAAGGGTGCAGTCAATGGGATCATTAGGTTTCAGACCTAGCTTGAGTCCAAGGGGTATACTTTTGAAGTGCAGCTCCTGAGAGCTCACTTCTTTGATGTTGAGCCTTTGAGTTCCTGGCTATGGTGGACAGAGGCCCGCAAGCATCACCTAGATTCTCTATGCTTGAGTGGGTGTGGTTTGACTGTAATCAGTGCCTAGTTGTTGGCAGTTTATAGAGTGATAGATCAAGTACTGATCTGAGTTGAGTTGAGAGTGGTAAATAATCTGATTATTGTGGCACTTTAGAGTCTATGTATGACTTATGTGTGAGTTATGCTTCTATAGTGTATAATGTTGACAGTGATGTATGTTGTGTAGCAATGTATATACGCATGACATGAGAACAAGTGAGATGTGATAACTATTCTTGAACTAGATATTATATCTAGAATAAGATTATTTGAATAAATTTTATATATTAGTACTTGGCATTTTTCTAACGTACAATTTGAATGTTTTGAAGTTTATCTAAATAAGAAAAGTGTTAAACTTATCAATTATTTTATAACAAATATATAAAGTACATAGTAAAGCTCAACACTACTGAATTTGAATCTTTTTTTTAGTACATAATAGCTAAGGATCAAAATATACATAACTTCTATTCTCTAGGTGAATAAGAGATCTAGATTCCTGATGGTGCTATAAACATAAATAATAATCTGTCTATAATTCGCCCAATGGATCCTTTTATAAAGATTTGTATGTGCACTATGTGTTAAAAGGAAAAACAAGTTAATATTGGGCACCCTTAAGGATAATAACTTAAAAGAAAATATCTTGCTCACTATCCAAATTGCTCATTTCCTGATTTATGGCAAAGCTCCTCCAAGAAGACCTATAAGGAAAGACTTCACCAATATCAACAAAGAAGGTCCTTCCCTTGTACTCACAAAAGGATCATCTAGAGTTATAAATTACTCCAAGATCAACAATTATAAGAGTGGTATTCTCAAGTAGAAAATCTCAATCTTTAATTAGCAAATATAGAAAATACTTACAAAGTCTCATCCCACTCATTCACTACAAGGTCTCATTCTCTTCACTCACTCCATACTCAAAGCTTCTCCTTATATACTCACCACAGTTGCTACCACCATAAGTGTCTTGGTAACTTGGAAATATCACTACTTTACCTTCATTACCTTAGATGAAGATCATAGATCAATAAGCCTTCACATGGGGTTTTGGACTCACATGCTTCCCTTTAGAAACTTCCAAGTATATTCTATAGGAATCTATTTCCTTCTCCTGGTTAAAAATTAAAATATATTCTATGGTTAAAGTAAATCTATCTAACTAGACCTACCACCATTACCAAAGTCACCTAACTTAGTAAAGCTAGTAAGATTTTAATATCTCTTACACATCAACTGAATTTGACCAAGCAACATCCATGATGGAGGTCTCACTTTGATATAAAACTCCTCTCCAAGGTACCACTCTAATATAATTTCATCTAAGATTCACAAAGGTATACTATTGAGTACTTAAGAAAGAAAATGCAACTATATAGGATAATAGAAGGATGGGAAGACCTCATCAAGTTGCACAGGAATAAAACATAAGAGTTGAAATAGGACTAAGCCCCAATAGTATTGGTATGAGAAATTTGTCCTACCACACCTAAGATATAAGTATTTAACAATTAAAAATTGGATTTTTCTTTTAGAGATATCTTTGACTTAATTATCAAGAATGTAAAAGACCAAGACCAACAAGACAAATAGGAGAATGGAAGCTCACATTGGGACACTTGAATGAGGGAAAAATCTGAATGCCTAGCATGAGTTTTGGCTCTTGTATTTATAGGGATCCTACAAGACCCTTGAGAAGCTTCTCAAGAAGCTTCCTTGAGCCGCTTTCTTGGAATGCAAGCAAAGTTAATCAAGAAGCTTCTCAAGAAGCTTCCTTCTAGAAGCCACTTACTTGGCATGCAAGCTAAGGTATTTGGAAGCTTCTAGAAGCTTCCTTTTAGAAGCTACCTACTTAGGGTGCAAGCTAAGCTAGCTAGGAAGCTTCCCAAGAAGCTTCCTTGATACTTTTGGAATATTCTAGGATAATTTGTCTTATTTGCTACTTTGTTAGTCCTACTAACATTGTTGCTAAACTCCATGTTGTTACATATTCCCCCACCGCTAGTTTGTGATGTCCTTGTTGCCAATGAAGCTTCAAACTCATGGATGGCCACTTGTGCATTTGGGAGATGAGAAAGAGGTTCCCATGTGGTATCATGAAGAGGATACACTTTCCAAAGGACCTTGTATACCTTTGTATGTTGTTGAGTGCCTCGTTGAATATGGCAACATGCAAGGATACAATCAACTTTGTACTCTTCATGATCATTGATAGGGATAGGAGGAGAGGGAGGTTGGACTCAAGAGGAAAAAGAAGAGGGGTTAGGAACAAAGGGTTTCAACTTGGAAACATGAAAGACAAGATGGATGTGCATATGACAAGGCAAGGCAAGTTGATAAGCAATAGGAGAGACAATTTGAGTGACATCAAAGGGTCTTATCCAATTAGGGGCTAGTTTACAAACTTGGGTATCAAGTGGGAAAGGAAGGTTCTTGGAGGGGAGCATGACCTTATCACCAACTTGAAAGCTGAGATCATAGCAATG
Source organism: Lunularia cruciata (assembly GCA_948567375.1). NCBI lineage: Eukaryota > Viridiplantae > Streptophyta > Marchantiopsida > Lunulariales > Lunulariaceae > Lunularia > Lunularia cruciata. Next base: position 34,572,653 of record OX419759.1, on the reverse strand, counting down.
GTGATCCGCATATTGTTTCTGCCAATTTTGAGCAACAAGGAGATGAGATTTGGCTTGTTGGAGGGATTGGGAGATGGTGGTCAAGAATATGGAAGTATGAGGGACATGAGATGGAGGAGGAGCAAGAAAGGAATCTCAAACAAGTGGATCTTGGCCAAAATTGAGAAAGAAAGGAGAGAATTTGGTGCTTGCATATTTAGAATTATTGTATGCAAACTCCGCAGTTGCAAGACATTCATCCGAGTTGGTATGGTGAATGTTGATGAAGGAGCAAAGCATATCTTCCAAGGTGCGATTTTCATGTTTAGTTTTTCCATCAGTTTGAGGATGATAGGCCATGGACAAAGCAAGCTTGGTGTCAAGTATTTAGAAGAGTGCTTGCCAAAACTTTCCAGTGAAGCAAGGATTGCGGTCGGAGATGAGTACACACGGCATCCTATGATACCTGAATACATTGTCAAAGTAGATTTGCACCAAGGTTGGAGCATCCATAATATCAACCATTGGTGCCAAATGGATTTGCTTACTAAGATTATCCACAAACACCACAATTGTTGCATGACCTTGCTTTGTCTTGGGCAAGAAGGTGATGAGATCTAAGCTTGCATGTTCCCAACAAGTAGATGGAATGGGGAGTGGTTGAAGGAGTCCACTCGGTTTTTGGTTACTAGCCTTGTTGCATTGGCAACTCTCACACAATTGGACAAACTCCCAAACATCTTGTGCCATGTTGGGCCACCACCATTAGCGTTGGAGGGTACCCAAGGTCTTGTCCACACCCATGTGACCAGCTATTGGTAAATCATGGGTTTCTTCAAGGCGCACAAGCTGGAGATCACCTTTGGTTGGAACATAGATCCAGTCTGTAATACCCATTTGTGCATGTGTGTAGTATTGTGATATTTAGCTTGGTATAACAAGTACTTGAGAGATATTATTTATATAAAGATAAAGGATGGTTCTACATTAGTCATGATTAGCTAAACTTAGTCATAGCTAAGATAGAGGGGACTTTACTTTAGAGGAAGTGAAAGATGAGCACCACTATTTTGGATTCTAGTGTGTTGACTTGATATTATTCTTAGGTGTTTGGCTTTGAGTAAAGAGTTGAGAACTCTTAGGCCCGCAAGCCTTTTTCTTATTCTTCTATAGTCCAAGAATAGCCCATGTGAAGGAATCCTTGACTTAGTGGTTGGGTCAAGATAAGATCACATGCTTAGAAGAATATGCCCATGTGGATGGATATTGCTTTCTACTTTTTGACTTACCTTGACTTTTAGCTTGGTAACTTGAGTTACTCGAGTAATTAGTAACTGTGGTACCCACATTTTTCATTTTGGACAAGTTTTGAAGAAAAAGTGCCTTGTTGAAACCAAATTGAAACCAAATGGAGAAGAAATGAGAGGAAATTTATATTTTGATCAAACCCAAAGAAGTCGACTTTGTGTCAAATGAAGACGGACTCAGCCAGGATTGAAAGAGGGCAGACCCGAAGGACGAATGGAAGTTACAGGTCGAGATTCTTGTGGGGGCTATATCTTAATTTTCACAAGTCCAAATCAAGCTTCCTATATCTTGTTGGAAGCGTCTAGTTTGGGGCTTTCCGTTGCTACCAAAATCACAAAGTTTGGAGGTCTATAGAAGAAGTTACAAGTATTTAAAGTTTTGGGAGTAAATGTACAAAGTAGTTTAGTGTCTTCGGACTTTGGACTTTGGAATTGAGACTTCGGACTTTGGAATTGAGTCTTCGGACTTTGGTCTTTGGACTTTGGACTTCAGGTTTACACAACTTTGGGTTAGAAGCTTCTTCGACTCAAGACAAAGATGACTGTATCTGAGATAGTCGGACCTCGGAGTGCAATGAAGATGAATTCGGGAATCTTGCCAGAGGCATTAGAGAGAGTTAGGATAGAGAAAGAATAGATAGTTCATATACCCATGACTTCAATTTCAGTTCAGATTGAAGATTGAACAAGAATTGAAGGAGAAGTAGCAGTAGTGAATAAACCCAAAGTGCAAGATCAGATTGTAAGTATCTTCGGGTCAATAACATGAGTGATTAAGGGAAAGTGGGTTACAAATTGAAGGCGTAGATAGTGTACCCATGCTTTCAATTACAATTTGTGATGAGTATATAGTAGAATTAGCAAAGGAATTGATTGTAATTAGACCCAATGTTGTAGAAGTAGGAGTATAGGTGTCATCGGACTTGTTATTTGATACATTAGAGAAGAGTGGGTCAGGATATAAGGATGTAGATGGATTACCCATGAGCTCAATTGTAGATTATAGTGTAGAAGTAGTAGAAATAGTGAAGGAATTGGTAGAATTAGCTATACCCGAAGAAGGAAAAGTAGTAGGAAGATCATTGGGTTTTGAAGCCGATGATGAGGTAGACATCGGATCCGGATAAGTGTTGATTTTGAGATAGGAAGAGGCAGATATGAGGAGATAGATTGTTAATTGGGATCTATAGGTAGGAAAAGATGTTAGGAAGTAGTGCATAGGTAGGAAGAACTGCCGTTTGCTTCACTATTTAAGGGGAGCATTCGTAGCGCAATATTGTTCAGTATTCATATTTTTGAAGATAAATAAAGCGAAGTGCTGTTCTCAGTGCTCGTCGCTTGAGCTTAATTCCAATTGTCAATTTCATGTTTGTGGTTGAGAGTGTGTAGAGAATTCTGAAGAGCAAGTCAGTGTGTCTGTGGATGTTGGATTCTGTAGCCTTGATCTTCATTTTGTGTGTTTGATCCTGAGTGAAATGCATCGGAGCAATGCCTTGACAAATCTGAGAAGAATTGTAGTGTTAGTAGAATTTTGCATTTGTGAGTGCAGCACAAAGTTGATGTGAAGCAATTTTGATCGAGGAAGTTGTGCCTTCAGTGGAGGGGTGGAACACAATTCTAAGGTGAAATTGTTCTTCGCAATGAAGTGCCGTCTTCGGGAGAATTTGAATCATCACAATCAAGAGTTGTTTGGACAAAATTTGCTATGTTGTGATTATGTGTGTGTGTTTTCATGACAAGTTATCAAGATTGTGAGCTTGTTACTCTCTTCTGGGTGTAGTTTCTACCTGAGAGATTAAAGAAGAAACCAAGAAGAACTGCAATTGTGACTTTTGACTTTGTATTTGGACATTTCTGAATAGTATCTTTGCGGGAACAAACTTTACTTACCCAATTACCGCAAAAGTGATATTTGCCGGGTTGTCACAATAACTTTGGAGCGTAACTATTTCACAAGTATATAAACAAGGGGTGAGGAGGTACTCATCATCCTTTTATTTGCAACTATCTTTCTTTCATTGAGTTCTTTAGTGAGCAATGTCTTGAGTCTTGGAGTGTTAGCCTTGGAGGAGTATGATGGAGTTGGGGTTTCTTGCTTTCTTAGTCCATGTTGTGCTACCATAATAGCCATAAGAGGTTCATCTTGAGTAAGAGATAGGCAAGCTCACATTTTTGGTTTCGTTGTCGGGACCTCTCTAGTTAGCAAGATAATGTTCCGCGTACAATTCTATATTAGATAGAAGGAGGCTACGAGAGCTCACTTGGAGAGAACTTTAGGAGAGGAGAGGGCTGAATTTATGTTTGAGAATTTAGACCCATATGTATACCTTGTAGTTCATTATGATGTCTTTGAGGTGATTTTGTACGTCTTGTACACTTGAGAGGATTTAGAGAGATTGTGTGAGGTGGTTGCAGATTTTGGGGATTAAGGTGATTTTGGGAAAATCTCAAGTTTGGGATATGGACTTGAAATTTTTACACATGATAGCTTGGGTTATCCTTTAGTAAGCACACTTAAAATTATTGTGAGAGCTGCTATGTGCACTAGGCTAGAGTTTTTTAAAGTTGATAGGGTAAACTGCTCCCGCAACTGCATGCTCTTTGGAAAATTGTACATAGTCTGCCATTTCTTCAATATTCGGTGGATTGTCTTGAAAATTCCCAAGAAAATTGAGTGCATTCTATCCTACTTTTTGACACCAAAATTAGACATAGATCATTCTTGAACCAAGAGTAATAAGTTTTTAAATTGAGGGGGTGGTTTTCAAACCAAATCTGAAATATATGTGTTGAATAAAAAGATTCCTAGGCCAAATGGCTCAATCAAAAGATCTAAAAAATTTCAGGGAGTGATGCTCTAAAATTGTGATTAAGCGTGCAAAATTTCAAAAGAATGTGAAAAACTAGTTGCAAGATTTGATTGACATTGTGAGGGAAGGTCAATTCTGCAAAGTTTGATTTCATGTTTGAGGAGTGTGAGAGCAACAAAAAGCATATTTTATTGTTTAGACTCATCTTGGGAACACAAAGGATCACCAAGAGTGGAAATTGAGGCTATGCAAGGTTCCCCAAGGGTTTGAGGTGATTAAAGGGGTGGATTTGAGGAAAAGAGAATTTATAATAGAATTTGAAGAGAGTGTTGAGAGGATCCAAAAACCTACACCATTTGGAGGAAAGAGTGAGTCAAAGTGTTTTTTATGTGGAGAAGGGACATAAGGTAAGTTCATGTCCAGTGACTTCTGAGAGCAAGAGATTGATAGAAAGGAGAGGCTTACTTGACTTAGGTTTGCATGTAAGACCTTCTTCACCAAGATTGAGAGGGAGAAGATCTAAGACCAAGGAGTTTTATGAGGTTTGTGGAGTAGGACTTCCAAAAGGACATGAGTGTAGTGGAGTAAAAGCACTTTTGGAAACTTTGGTGAAGGATCTTGGAGAGAGTCTTAGTATAGCTACAGAACTACTACCACCTTTGTCAGCTAGTTCCCTAGATAACTGATGGAGATAATCTTTCAACTTATGGATAAACTATCCATGAGAGTTTGATTAATATGCACTCTACGATTTGATGTTGCTATAGAAATCTTGGAGTAACCTGAAACTTTTGTGTTACCTAGGGTGGATAATTCTCAGATGTTGTTAGTCATATTGTGACAACCCGGCAAATATCACTTTTGCGGTAATCGGGTAAGTAAATTTTGTTCCCGCAGAGATACGAGTCAGAATTGGTCAAATACAAAGCAAAGTAACAATTTCAGTTCTTCTTGAGGTCTTCTTTAGTCTCTCAGGTAGAAACCACACCCAGAAGAGAGTAACAAGCACTGACTCGCAGTCTTGTCACAAATTCACACTCCTTAATCACAAATCCTTCAATTCTTTCCAAACAATCTTGATTGTGATGATTCAGGCTCTCCCGAAAATGGCACTTCACTGCAAAACGACTTTGCCTCAGAATTGTGTTCCACCCGTCCACTGAAGGCACAACTTCCTTGATCGAAATTGCTTCACATCAACTTCGCACTGCACTCACAAAAGCAGAATACTACCAACACTACAATTCCTCTCAGATCTGTCAAGGCATTGCTTTGATTGCACTTCACTCAGGATCAAACACACAGAATGAAGATCAAGGCTACGGAATCCAACATCCAACAAGCACTCTGACTTACACTTCAAAATTCTTCAAACACTCACAAACACAATTGCAAAATTGATACTCAGAATCAAGCTCAAGCGACGAGCATTGCTTCACAGCACTTCGCATTATCTATTCTCAGAAATAATGAGCACTGAACAACAATTTCCTACAAATGCCACTCTTAAATAGTGAAGCAATCGACAGTTCTAACAACCATACTGTTTCTACAACAACTTTTCTAACCTGCAGATCCGAAATGACAATGCACCTCTTCATATCTGCCCCTTCAAATCTCAAATCGGTTTCTACTCCGATCCGATGTCTACTTCTTCCTTGGCTTTCAAACCCAAACCCGAAGTAAATTTACTTCTTACTACTCTGTCCTCGGGTTTCACAACTCCTAATTCCTCCACTAATTCTAACATTTCTCCTTCCTGATATGAAATTCCTATCACAGTTAAGACTTCTAAATCTCTATCTCCCGACCCACTCTTCTCTAAAGTGTCAAATGTCAAATCCGAAGACACCTGCACTCCTATCTCTCTTACTTCGGGTTCACTACTATCAATTCCTTTACTAATTCTACTGTGTCATTGTCAAGAATTGTAATTGAAAGCATGGGTACACTATCTACACCTTCAATTTGTAACCCACTTTCCCCTAATCACTCATGTTACTAACCTGAAGACACTTATTGTCTGATCCTGCACTTCGGGTTTATTCACTACTGTTATTTCTCCTTCAATTTCTATCATACCTTCAATCAGAACTGAAATTGAAGTCATAGGTATCCTAATTATCTTCTTTCCCTACTCTAACTTCCTTTGATCCCTCTGGCAAAACTCCCAAAGTCACCTTCACTGCACTCCAAGGTCCGACTACCTCTGATTTAGTCATTTTCATCTTGAGTCAAAGTCTTTAGACCCAAAGTCATGTAAACCCGAAGTACGAAGTACGAAATCCAAAGTCACATTGACCCGAAGACACTTTGACCCAAAGTACATCTACTCCAGAAACTTCAAATGCTTGTAACTTCTTCTATAGACCTCTAAAATTTGCAATTTTGGTAGCAATGAAAATCCCTGAACAAGACGCTTCCAACGAGATATAACATGTTTGATTTGGACTTGTGTGCATTGAGATATGGCCCCCGCAAAAATCCTGACTTGTAACTTCTATTTCTCCTTCGGGTTTGCCCTCCTTAACGTCTGATCCGAGTTTTTCACTTCTCTGACACAAAGTAAGCTTCTTCGGGTTGGATCCAGTCCAAATCCTTCTTCCTCTTACTTGAAGTCGACTTCCTCGGGTCTGATCAAATCACAAGTTTGCACTCATTTCTTCTCCATTTGCTTTCAATTTGGTTTCAGCAGTGCATTTCTTTTTCAAAACTTGTCCAAAATGAAAAATGTGGGTACCACACATATATATACTCTATTAGTTATAGAGTGAGAGAAAAAAAAAGAGAAAAAAAATTTGAAAGAAAAGAAAGATAATGAGGGGTTAAGATGGGGAAACTTCCGGTTTTTCTTTGGCAAGGATGGAGAAGATGTGGAGGCCTTTGTGAGAGACTTCAAGAGAGCTTGCATAAGAAACAATGAGAGGAGGAAGAATGAGTGGGCCTCATTATACTAGATTTCTTTGAGGATGCACCACTTACATGGTATGAGTCAGAATACCAAAAAGAGAGAGGAGAGATAGGAAAGAAGAGTCTAGGGAAAGTTTGACTTCAACACTCATTGAGAACTTCCTTCTAGATGAGAGTTATGAGAGATTGATTAGTGAGGTTACCTTTCTCAAACAAGGAGATGGAAAGAAAGTGAGAGTCTATGTGAAAAGAGTGGAGAAGTTAGAGTCCAGATTTTGCATAGTGTTGAGGAAGAGTGTGGATGATGTGGAGACTACTACAATTGGTATAGGAGCCATGCTCACCAAGAATTTGGTGGGAGGATTTGAGACCAAAAATAAGAGTCAAGGTGAAATATGAGAAACTTTCTTCCAAGGTTGAAGCTATCAAGATTGCAATTTGTATGGAGGAGAGTTTGGAACAAGATGAGAGTGATTTGGTGTTGAAGGAGGTTGTGCATCCTCCTTAAGGTTACAAGTATGGTGGAACCTCTAATACTTTGGTGGCAAGGGTTGCATCACAAGTAGAAGTTGCTCCAGTTCTTGCACCTCCACCAAAGGATCCACTTTAAACCATCACAGAACAACTTGCAGATCTCAAGATCAATATGGTGCAACTATGGGAGAAGAGAGAGGTGGATCAGAATGTGGGGAATGGCCTAGGAGTTATGAAAGTTATCCATATAGAGGAGACTAACCAACCAACAATTTTAATGAGAGAAATTGTTATGGTTGTGGAGGAAAAGGTCTCATCCAAATGAATTGCCCAAATTCCACTTACCATGGAGGAAGGGGTTATGAAGGAGCCAATAGAGGGAAAGAAGGAGGTAGCAAAACCCAAGTGGCTCCTAATCCAAACAAAGGTAAGGAGATAGCATCTATAGATGTGGTTGAGAGAAAGTATGAGAAAGGAGAGTGCTCAAACTCCAAGAGTCTTAATTTGGAGCTTTTGGCATAAGAGAAGAAGAGAGCTCATTTTGCAGAGGATGTGCACTATTCTCAAGGATTTACTCTTAGCCAAGATACTCCTATGCCTATTAGGAGCACTTGCACAAGCACTTCAACACCATCAATAACAAAGACTCCAAGGAAGAAGTTGGGGATGGAGGACTTCTTGATCTCAAAGCAACAATGGAACTACAATGTGTTGGAGGATGTTGGTAGTCACAAGGCTAACATCACATTGGACCAATTGATTGCTTTGAATCCTACTTTGAGAAAGGAGCTTAGAGCTGGTTTGAGTTCTACAAGGAGCAAGAGCAAGAAGAAGGCAAAAGCTCCAGTATCAATGGGGGTGGTGGATGCCAAACTAGCACCATGGGAGGCTTGTGAATATGCCTCCAAGATTGATGTGAGAATAAATGGTCACAACATCAAGGATGCATTGGTTGATGGAGCATCAGCATTGAATGCCATGTCAAAAAGGTTGGTGAAGAAGTTGGGTATGATACCTTCAAGACCCTCAACATTTGTGGTGAGCATGGCAAACAAACAACAAGTTTGATCAAGAGGGGTGATGGATAAAGTGGTAGTTTTCAATTATAGGAGTTCAAAATCTGATGATTTTCCAAGTCTTGAAGGATTCAAGCTATGACTTACTTCTTGGGAGGCCATGGTTGAGAGAAGCATGCATAATTGATTGATAGCACAAAGGGTACTTGTGGATTGGGTCACCAAACTATAGAGTCACAGTGCTTGTGAATAACACCACCAACACTTCACATTCAAATACACCATCTTCTGATTATTGAGAATAAGATTCTAAAGAAGGAGCTTTGGGTGTAGACAAAAGCATAAAAGAGGAGATTTCCATGGAGGAGGATGAATCTGAATTTGATTCAGATGTATATTTCTTGTGTGCTATGGATTTTGCACCTAAGCTAAAGGTTTTGAAGGACCCAGATAAATTACCATTGACACTTAAGGAGGTAGAGAAAAGGTTAGCTACCGTCAAGTATGGCCCAAATGTTACCAAGGAGGAGAAGATGAAATTTGAGGAGATTTTTTGCAAGTTCATCCATGTGTTTGCTTTCAATTACAAGGATCTGAAGGAAGCCACCTTTGAGGAGCACAAGATAGAGGTGGAGTCACATGCAAAATCAATCTGCCAAAAGCAACGTTGCATATCTTTGGTTGTGAAGGAGGAGATTGATAAGCTCAAGGAGGCCAGATTTATCTTTGAGGTGGAGAATTCAGAATGAATATCTCCAATTGTGATTGTGAAGAAAAAGAATGGTAAGCTTCAGGTATGTGTGGATTACAAGAAGCTCAACGCTATTACCAAGAAGGAGTACTACCCATTGCCATTCATTGATGATATCTTGGAGGAGGTTACTGGTCATGAGAGGTATAGTTTTGGAGATGGTTATAGTGGATATAACCAAATCAAGATTGCACTAGAGCATCAACAACTCACCACATTCAACACACCTTGGGGGACTTATGCTTTCAAGGTCATGCCTTTTGGGCTTTGTAATGCTCCAACCACATTCCAATGGTTCATGAACAAGGTATGTGAACCTTTCATTGGGAAATTTGTGAGAGACTTCATTGATGACTTTGTGTCTATGGGAGCAAGGAGGAGCACTTTGATCACCTAATCAAGGTCTTGCAACGCTTGGATGAGGCAAATGCATCACTCAACCCAAAGAACTGCATTTTTGGATACCAAGAAGCTCTACTTTTGGGGCACATCATCTCCAAGGATGGAATAGTAGTTGATCCTAAAAAGGTGAGGAAAATCTCAGACCTTGCATTCCTTTCAAGCTTGACAAATTTATGCCAATTCTTGGGGATGGTTGGGTACAATAGGAGGTTCATCTTCTCATTTTCCAACAAGGCTTATGCATTGACCATCTACATGAAGAAGGGTGTAGATTACATGGTGATTTTGGAGGACAAAGAGGCTCTCAAAGCTTTTGAGGAGCTCAAGCAATCCCTTATTGTAGTTCCAATTCTTGCTAAACCTAATTGGAGAAATACTTTCATCCTCTACATTGATGCTTCTAATGTAGCTATAGGATGCACTCTTAGTCAATTAGACCAAGATGGGCATGATCATCCAATAGCTTATGCTAGTAGGCAGATGGTTTCAGCAAAAAAGAACTACTCTATCGCGGAGAGAGAAGGGTTGGCAGTGATCTTTGGTCTTAAGAAGTTTAGACACTACTTGATTGGAGGGAAAGCCACCATTGTCATGGATCACAAGGCTTTGAAGTACATCTTCAACAAGTCTAATGTTGAAGGAAGACTAGCAAGGTGGATGATACTCTTGTCTGAGTATGATTACACCATTGAGGATAGGCCAAGAAAGAAACATGCAAATGTTGATTTGTTATCAAGAGCCTATGATCATAATGGAGATGAACTAGTGGATGATTCCTTCTTGGATGAGGAGCTCACAACAATCTCAATCACTCAAGAGGTTCCAATGGAGTACAAGGAGATTGTGAATTTTGTGACAAGAGGTAACTTTCCAGAAGTGATGCATGTTAGGGAGAGGAAGGCCGTTGCAGCAAGATCTAGACCTTACACAATGGTGGAGGATATTCTTTTCCACCAAGGAGCAGATGGTCTACTTCAAAGAGTTGTGGGTAAGGAAGAGTCTATCCTACTTATAAAGGAGTTTCATGAAGGTTTAGTGTGTGGAGGATACTTTGCAAGAAAGGTGACTCCTTTCAAAATTCTAGATGCAGGTTACCATTGGAGAGGGATTTTCAAGGATTGTCTTGATTACAGCAAAACTTATCATGTTTGTCAAGCTTTTGCTAGAAAGTCTACATCCACTCCACCACTTAGATCAATTCCATTGCTAGGACTTTTTGAGAAGTGGGGAATTGATTTTGTAGGTCCTCTCAATAGAACCCTGAGGAAAAATTTGTATATTGTGGTAGTTACTGATTATCTTACCAATTGGGTTGAGGCTAGACCATTGAGGGACAAGAATGAAGATGAAGTTGGTAGATTTCTTTATGAACACATTATCACTAGGTTTGGATGCACTTTGGAGTTGGTTTTTAATAGAGGAGGAGAGTTTACAAGAAGCATTACTTCAGCTATGCTATGACATTTCTCTATCACACATAGAGTAACTACATCCTATAAGCCAAATTTCAATGGCTTGGCAAAGAGGAACCAATCAGACCTTCTGCATGATGTTGGCCAAAGATGCAGAAATAGAGGGGGCTAAACATCATTAGGCAGGAGGATTCATGCAATTTTGTGGGAGTATAGGACAACCATGAAGACTTCCACCGGGTATTCTCCATTTCAACTGGTATATGGTATTGAGTCTACCTTACCTATTCACTTTGATCTTCCTACCTTCCAAAGCATTCATAGGAGATTGAAGAAAGCACAAGGAGGTGATGCATAGAAGTCATGGAAGAAACAACTCATGGAGTTGGAAGAGGCAAGAGCAATTGTTATGGTTTGAGTGGAGCAAGCCCAAAGGAAACAAAAGGAGAGCTATGACAAGAAGCAAGGCAAGAAGAAATTGGAGCCTTTCAAAGAAGGTGATTGGGTAATGTTTTTTGATTTTATTTGATTCAAGAGAGTGCAAAAGAAGCTTTTGCCTAAGTACTTTAGACCTTTCATAGTGGAGAAGGTGTGGGGTAATTACACCTATGATCTGAGGGAGCTGGGAGGAAGACACTTTGATAGGATTAACCATGATAAGTTGAAGATGTATCATAAAAGGTAGAGAGACCCTCACTTTGAGGACAAAGTGAAAACTTAGTCCGGGGATAAATGTAACACCTATTTGTGCATGTGTGTGATATTTAGCTTGGTATTACAAGTACTTGAGAGATATTATTTATAAAGAGAGAAAGGACGGTTCTACATTTATCATGATTAGCTAAATTTAGTCATAGCTAAGATAGAGTGGACCTTACTTTAGAGGAAGTGGAAAAGATGAGCATCACTCTTTTGGATTCTAGTGTGTTTACTTGATATTATTCCTATGTGTTTGGCTTTGAGGAAAGAGTTGAGAACTGTTGGACCCGCAAGCCTTTTTGTTTTGGATTCTTCTATAGTCCAAGGATAGCCCATGTGAAGGAATCCTTAACTTAGTGGTTGGATCAAGATAAGATCACATGCTTAGGGGAATATGGCCATGTAAATGGATATTCCTTTCAACTTTTTGACTTTACTTGAATTTTAGCCTAGTCACTTGAGTTACTCCAATAATTAGTAACTTTGGTATGTAACTATTTCATAAGTATATAAACAAGGGGTGAGGAGGTACTTATCATCCTTTCATTTGCAACTATCTCTCTCTCATTGAGTTCTCTAGTGAGCAATGTCTTGAGTCTTGGAGTGTTAGCCTTGGAGGAGTATGATGGAGTTGGAGTTCATTGCCTTCTTAGTCCATGGTGCGCTACCACAATAGCCATCAGAAGTTCATCCTGAGTGAGAGACATGCCGGCTCATAGTATCAATCCAATAGCCCATCCTACACCTGATGCATCTGATCCATGAAGAATGCTAGAGCATTGAGCCCGAAAGGCAGAACTCTCCACTTGAAATGCCCATACCTTGTGTGAAAGGCAGTCTTTTGCACATCCTCCCTATCAATGGGGATTTGCCAATAGCCACTTTGAATCTCCAACTTGGAAAATTATTATGCTCCCTCAATTGATCAAACAAGTCATCAATCCGAGGCAAGGGATATGCATTCTTCATTGTTTGCTTATTGAGTCCATGGTAATCAATACAAAAACAAAGTCTTCCATCCTTCTTTGGAACAAATAGTACTTGTGCTCCCTAAGGAGAGGTACTATGTCATATGAAGTCCTTCTCCAACAACTCCATAAGTATTGTTTGTAACTCCTCCAAATCTTTTAGTGAGAGCTGATAGATTGGTCTACTCATTGGAATACTTCTTAGCAATATCTCAATCTTGAAGGGCATACTAGGATTGGAGGGTAATCCCTTCAGCAGATCATCCAGAAACACATCCATAAACTCCTAAACTATCTAATCAACCATTGCTTGATGAGGAGGCTCTTGGCCCTCCTCAGATTGTCCTTGTGCAATCGGCTTGATCCACTTCACAAAAATAGACTTATCTTTCTCCAAAGTTGGCTCTATGGCTACTTCACTAACAAATCTCTCATCTAGGGATTTTCTCTCTTCAAAGCTTGTTCCATGGTTTCCTTCCTAGCAAAATTTCCATTGTGGGACTCATCTCCCTTCAAGGCTTCTTGTATGGGTACCTTCTCAACAAACTTCCCATCCCGAGATTGACTATTCTTAAGTGTCTTACTAAGAGGTGCCAGAAAACCTAATCAGAAATTCCTACCTTAATGTTGTACTTGAATTTGTTGTTAGGTCCAATCAAATTGAACCTTATGATGTTCAAGCCAAGGTAGTCCTAAAATGACATTGTAAACCTCATACACTCCAAATGCTCGTTCTCAATCTTGAAGGTAACATGATGCAAGGTACGGAATGCATAACCCTTTCTACCATTTGCCATCATTAATCTACTTCCAGTTACTAGCTTGATAGGAATACCCAATTCCTTTGCTACTTGCATAGACATGTCGTTCTTTAAAATTCTAGAATCAACCAAAATCCTACAACCCCGATTGCATATAGTACCTTGCAAGTGAAGCAAACTTGCATAGGTAGAGCCTTCAATCCCATTGGAAAAAATCAAGCTTCCAATAGGCAGCTCAAAATATCCTCCTAGGATTCCTTGCTTCCTTGATCATTCCACTCACAAACTCCATCTGTGCGACTTGTCAAGGTCACCTATTCCTAAGTGGACATTCAATAATGCAATGTCCAACTTGGTGATAATAAAAACAACCACCATTTTATTGCAATCTTTCTCTATCCGTTGTACCAAGTGATTTCCATTGGATAGCATCAATCTCCATTGGATAGCATCAATCTCCATTGGTGTTGGTTCCTCCACCCATGCATAGTGTACTGGTAGGCTTTGTGTAGGTCAAGGTCAAGACCAAGTTGTCGCAACTAAGGAATCAAAGAGCTCAACCAATTGCATGGCTTCTTATACATTTTGTGGTTCTTGCATGGTCACCTCTAATTTAGTTTTTGACTTCAATCCCCTCATAATTTGATCTAGAATTTCACCTTCTTGTATATCTAGAATCTGCATGGTGATGTTCTATAATTGCCTAACGTAGTTCCTTACAGAGCCAATCTGCTTCAACTCCACCAATTTCTCTTGTGTGGCTCGGGTGGTATTTATAGTTTGAAATCAACCAAGTATTGCATCCTTGAATTCTACCCATGTCAAAATTGGTACAACAAGTTCAGCTTGCTCCACTCGGAATTGCCACCAAAGTTTTGTCATATCATCTAATTGGCTAGAAGCCAAGAGAATCTGTTTCCATTCATCTTGAAGATTGGTAGCTTCAAAGTATCATTTGCAGTCAAACACAAAATTATCCATTGTGCCCAAAATATTCTTGCCTTCAAACACCTTTGGTTTTGGAAATTGGATTGGATCTTCTCCATCTCAAATTGTTGCTCTATCTATGTGTTCTTATCATTGCTGGTCTAGTTCATCCAACAATCAAGTAAGTTGCTTGATTTGTTGTTGCATAGCAATGATAACATTTGGTATTGCCGCCTTGGCTACTACTCTATCCCACTACTCCCAATTTATCTAATTTATCAACACATACATGTAACACATCACCATTCTCCATAAGTTACAACCGGAAGTATCAAGGGTTCCTCAAGCAAGGTGATCATATGCAAAAAATCTTGCCCAAAATGTGAGGTGATGAATTGTGTGAAACGATGCTTGGGTAATACCTAGACATAAAAATCCCAATGGTTTGGCAGAAGTGGATTTGGTGGTCCATAAATTCCATCCATATTATTCCTACTTTGATTCCAATGTAAAAGATCAAGACCAAGGAGAGAAATAGGAGAACGGAAGCTCACATTGGGAAACTTGAATGAGGGAAAACTCCAAATGCCTAGCATGAGTTTTGGCTCTTGTATTTATAGGGATCCTACAAGGCTCTTGAGAAGCTTCCTTGAGCCACTTTCTTGGAGTGCAAGCCAAGTTAATCAGGAAGTTTCTCAAGAAGCTTCCTTCTAGGAGTCGCTTACTTGGCGTGCAAGCTAAGATAGTTAGAAGGTTCTAGAAGCCTCCTTTTAGAAGCTACCTACTTGGGGTGCAAGTTAAGCTAGCCGGGAAGCTTCCCAAGAAGCTTCCTAGATACTTTTGGAATATTCTAGGTTAATTTGTCTTATTTGCTACTTTGTTGGCCCTACTAACTTCATTGCTAAACTCCATATTGTTGTTACAAAGAAACTTTGCTAGTTATAACTCAAAATCACCAAAATACCACTAAATATTAATAAGCACTCTAGTATGTTATAGTCTAGGGAGACATACCTATAAGAAGGAGATGATTTTTTATCAATAATATTTTTCTCTATTATTTGATATTGAAATGAGAAGTGCTTGCAATGGTTGCAAGAACTTAGCTTGTTAGTATACTCCATTTCATAATGTAGTCTTTGGGAGTCTTAGTTGTCAACATTGAACCAAAGGATGTCTTAGCAACACACTTCAAAAGTTCACTCGTTAAAGGACTTAACCCAATGTCTCAAGATAGAAGCTAATCATTCTTAACCCTAAGTGTTATATAAATAGTTTCTTGAACTCATTTGGTATCTTATATGTATGAACCAAGATAACTATCATCTAACTGACATAGAAAGAGCTAAGGGCCATTTTTTATTTTTTATGAGCACGTATAAATACTTTTGATATTGTCTTACACTCTACTTTTCTTTCTCTTGTATATTTATCGTGTTCTTCTCACTATAATTATAACTTTGGTTGGGTTCAATTTTCAATCATTTACAAAGATTAAACGTTGGTATACATTGACTTGCAAGACAAACTTATAGATATCAACGATAAGTGCCTTGCAAGTGACACCAAGACACCAAGAAAAGATGTTTTATAGAAGATCCAAACATGAATGAAGTAATCCTCACTGTTGTAAAAAATTCCATTCATTTAGCTAAATGATACATCTCATTACTCCTTTTAGGCTGGATCATAAAAGAAAATGGTCAAGACCTTGGAGAGTGAGGTTCCAATTTTCATATATGTTCTAGATTCTTCTAGACACATTAATATGATTCAAAAGAATATATCATTTACCCGCCTTAGAATAGATCTAAAGCTTAGAGCGAAAAGATCAAGAGTTTGGAATAGCGGGAGCTATGTCTAAATAGAGCCCCAAAAAAATTTTAATTGGTCTCCTTCTAAGCTAAAATATTATAACACATAATATGCATGATTTTTTTCTCCTCTTGGGACGTTTTAGATATTTCAACATGAGTATAGAGACCTATTAATGAGGTTTAGAGTCTATGTTTACAAAGGTCTAAACCGTGTGACTTGAGATCTAGAGTATATATGTTAAGAAAGGTCCAGACCTTGAAGCTTGAGATCTAGAGTCTATGTTCCAAAGGTCCCGACCATAAATAATTGTATGATTAGGATCTAGACCCCTTTTACAAGGTTAAACGAAGGTCTGGATTCTATAAAGTTTTGGTTTAGACCTCCAAATTAAAATATAAATCATGGTTAAGGATCGAGAGCCTCAATATAGAGGTCCGGACTTCTATAACAAATGGCACGGACTATAAAAGTACTAAAATCTGAATCATTTAATGATGTTGTGGAGCTTTAATCAATGGTCCAAAGCTTAAGAGTAAACGTTAGAGAAAAGGCGACTAGAGTAAATGTCCAAACTTTGAGAATGCTCAGGTCCGGATTGTAAAAGCAGGTCAGACTTATTTCCTTGAAAGATTTAGACCTCCATGTTTTCTTTTTTGAAACCAATTTTTGTGAATTACAGTTATCAATATATAAGAATTACATTGGATTTTGAACCTCCTATATACTAGTAGGTGTAATATAGCAAGGGAAAAGCAAAATGCAACTCCTTTCCTATATTATCTACTACATTACTGCTCTTTGTATAATGCATATATGTATTGCACTTTGGAAGGTACAATTCAACAAAAATAATGATATTTTATCTATATATTGCCTTTTGCAAGTGCCAATTGATAAATCTAAATATGCTGCCTAATTCTTGATGTATAATGTAGAATGACTACTCTTTACTAAGACACCTAGATGAAACCAATATTATAATAAATATTCAAGTTTAAATTTAGGGATTATGGCCATGTAGCACTCTGGCACCCAAAATTTTCTGTATATGGAACCCTTGAAATATCTGGATCAGCTCCTTCACTTATATGTACAAATTCAAGTGCCCCAAATTCAACACCTTATTTGGTTGTCAGAATTTTTTGTATATGGAACCCTTGAAATATCCGGATTCAGCTCCTTCACTTACATGTACAAATTCAAGTGCCCCAAATTCAACACCTTATTTACAACTACTAGGTACATAGTGTTTGCCATGGCACGAGAGAGTAGATACTTGGCTTGGACGGAGCGTTCGTATGCTTTGCAGATGACACGTATCAGGGCAGACTTATACTTGGTCTGAGATGATCAAGTGACAATAGCGAATGTCATGGTTACGGATCCTACATAGGATATAGTTTTGGAGTGAGTGATTACCCATCCTCCTGTATGGGCAGCAA
The DNA here is from genome assembly GCA_948567375.1 of Lunularia cruciata. Classification (NCBI taxonomy): domain Eukaryota; kingdom Viridiplantae; phylum Streptophyta; class Marchantiopsida; order Lunulariales; family Lunulariaceae; genus Lunularia; species Lunularia cruciata. Next base: position 34,554,977 of record OX419759.1, on the reverse strand, counting down.
GTGCAGCAGCAAGTTGCAAGATCTCCAAGTATAGGGGCATGCAATGAGGTCACCTCTTTGTTCATCTAGCCTTGGATTTATATGGAGCTATGTACACGGTGCTCGACATATTTGTTAGGGAGTGCACAAGAGCTTATCATGTTATGCGCCAAGGAGTACCACTCTCACTCTCATACTTTGTAGTACATTTAGATAACGTGTGTCCATTGCTCTATAGAGGCAATGGTTGGTGCAATCCATAGGAGAGCAATCACACTAGGTGATGCTTTTTTGGATGCTCCAATTGTTTGTAGACCGTTTTGTAACACCCATTTGTGCATGTAAGTGATATTGTTCCTCTAGCCTTGGATTTATAAGGAGCAATGGACATGGTGTTTGACACATTTGTTAGGGAGTGCATGAGAGCTTATCATGTTAGGTGCCAAGGGGTACCATTCTCACTCTCATACTTTGTAGTACATTTAGACAATGTGTGTCCAATAACACCCACTTGTGCATGTGTGTGGTATTGTGATATTTAGCTTGGTATTACAAGTACTTGAGAGATATTATTTACATAGAGATAAAGGATGGTTCTACATTAATCATGATTAGCTAAAGTTAGTCATATTTAAGATAGAGTGGACTTTACTTTAGAGGAAGTGGAAAAGATGAGCACCACTATTTTGGATTCTAGTGTGTTGACTTGGTATTATTCCTAGGTGTTTGGCTTTGAGGAAAGAGTTGAGAACTCTTAGGCCCGCAAGCCTTTTTGTTTTGGATTCTTCTATAGTCCAAGGATAGCCCATGTGAAGGAATCCTTGACTTAGTGGTTGGGTCAAGATAAAATCATATGCTAGTGGAATATGCCCATGTGAATAGATATTCCTTTCTACTTTTTGACTTTACTTGACTTTTGGTCTAGTAACTTGAGTTACTATGATAATTAGTAACTTTGGTTTGTAAATATTTCACAAGTATTAGCTCATAGTCCATTTCTCTATAGAAGGCAATGGTTGGTGTAATCCATAGGAGAGCAATCACTCTATGTGATGCTTCTTTGGATGCTCCAAGTGTTTGTAGACCGTTTTGTAACAGTCATTTGTGCATGTGTGTGGTATTGTGATATTTAGTTTGATATAGCAAGTACTTGAGAGATATTATTTATATAGAGATAAAAGATGGTTCTACATTAGTCATGATTAGCTAAAGTTAGTCATAGCTAAGATAGGAGTAGATCTTACTTTAGAGGAAGTGGAAAAGATGAGCATCACTATTTTGAATTTTAGTGTATTGACTTGGTATCATTCCTAAGTGTTTGACTTGGAAGAAATAATTGAGAACTCTTGGATACACAAATCTGTTTGTTTTGGAATCTTTTGTAGTCCAAGGATAGCCCTCGACTTAGTGGTTGGATCAAGATAAGACCACATGTTCAAAGGAATATTCCAATCAGGATGGATATTCCTTTAGAATTTTTGATTTTATTTTACTTTAGCCTAGTAATTTTAGTTATTCCAATAATTCGTAACTTTGGTGCATTACTATTTCACAAGTATATAAACCAAGGGTGAGGAGGTACTCATCATCTTTTCATTTGCAACTATCTCTCTCTCATTGAGTTCTCTTGTGAGCAATGGTTTGAGTCTTGGAGGAGTATGATGGAGTTGTAGTTCTTTGCATTCTTAGTCCATGGTGTGCTACTATACTAACCATCAAAAGTTCATCTTGAGTGATAGACAGGCCAGCTCACAATACAACTTGTATAGCTCGAATATCTTAGGTGCATAAGGCCAGATTTCTCATGTAGACTCTATTGGGGCTTAGCCCCATTTTACCTTTTTAGTCTCTCCCTTGTGCGGCTTGATGGGGTCTTCCCGTCCTTTGTGTTTTCTATGTGGTCGCCCTTTTTCTTATTTACACTTACTAAACCAAGTTTCCCTTGAATGAACACACTCCTCCAAGGAGTCGCACTCAAGACTCAACCATGATGATGAATGTCTACCACAGTCAAGACATACACAAGTCCAAAGTCCCAAGTCTAAGGGGCAAGAACTATATCACCATAAACATGTTTTAGTCTTCCTCATGCATTCACTTGTGATCATGCGCCCGTGGGTGTGATCATGCGACCGTGGGTATTTCTCTCCCCAGCTTTCTGATGATCATTGTATATCACTTGAGCATTAGAGATAATAGGACGATTTTGCAAGGACAATCTGAAGTGCTGACAACTTCGGAGTTTGACTCAAGGTATATGATATAGAGACACATAGATTTTAACAAGATAATTTTAAGTGTATAACTATATGTAAACATTCTCAATCCATTAACTATATGTTTATTAAATGGAGTGGAACGAAATATAACTTTGAGATGGCATAATATATAGTTTTAAGAAGATTCACAATCAATCATCTTACGAACCTACGGTGGTTAAACCCACGGTTGCCAGAAAAGATTTTATCTGGAATACCTGACATGGTTGTCATTGGCACTTCGGTTCTCCAACGAGAGAATGGTACAAGGAACTGGATATGATTCGGGACCTAGGACTGCTAGATCTGCTGAGATCTGAGCAACCCACAGTCCTCAGTTCGATAAAAAGACCCAAAAGGGACCTCAAATCAGTTCCACCGAGTATTATGCGTACGGTGTCTTTTCTCCAGACGACACATGACAGTTACTCATGGAAAGGCAGAAACTAGGTCTGAGAGGCAGATTTGTGATCTGAAAAGATGTACACATACGCATAGCATCTAAGAAATACTAAGGGTATGCGAGCGCACAGAACAAGCTTACGCACTACATAAACCAGGATCAACAACCGGAAACCGGCACTCGTGTTCTGCATGCTCTATGTTCACGCGTCTTGGGCTCATTTTTTAGACAGTTTTAAGATGATAATGCAGAAATGTAAATTAGATTGAATCTGCTCAGTAGACATTTGACTCAATTTAGGGTGTGCAGAAAAGTTCTTTGAGCTACGGGAGAGTCACTCCAACGACAACAACAACAACAAAAGTCAAATGATGCAATTTACAGATTGAAGGAGCCAGTTTGTACAATTGAATCGTTTGGTCGAGATTCCCCTCATGTAAACTTAAGTTGTGAAACAACTACTCCAATTATGGAACCAAGCAGTAGACTTGGCATTAAGGGTCCCCCAGCCCTGTAGGCGGGACCCACTAGAGGAAGCTTCTTTACAACCAAGTGTGCACACAAGACACTGATGCTGCTGACAGGGACATAGACCGCTAATCTGTGGCAGGCAGTTGTCAAACCCATATCTCGGAATAGAGTAGTGGCAAAAACTCGAAAGTCGTCCAAACAAATCACTCTTCTGTCACCTGTAAAAAGCTTCTCTTTCTGAATTGCACGGTCAACGTCCATCTGTGATGACAACATAACTCTTCCAGGTTACAACAGGACGTGTACAAAATTAAGTAATGTCTAACATATTAATTAACGTCGAATCTCAGAGGTTACAAGACAGCAAGATCCCCTCCAGAAACCTGTATAGTATTCCAATTAAACAAGCAGACACATGCTGTGATCTTTGTCGAAAACTCTACACAGTGATAGACGTTGAACAGTATAACTCGCGAGGTAACCTTTTCAAAGCCAGGAAGATATATTGTACATGGAATGAATTTCTTGTGAGTTCTACAGCAAGGATAAACGTGTTCACGAACCTGTGTAGGTGCTTGAGGGAGCCATTTTTCTTTATAGTGTAGAACAGCATCTTCTTCGTTTCCTTCTTCTTCAGAGGTAAGTTTGTCATAGATTCTTTCGGCGGCATCCAGAAGCTGGTATGCCTGGAGACCGGGGAACATATGCTGAGAGAGAATCATACATTCCTCATAGCTTGCGTCCACAGCTGCTTGAAAAGTTGGAGAAGTCTCAAGAGTTTCCTCAATTTTTTTCGATGGAGAGCTCCCCATTGTGTATGCTTTCCTGCTAGATATCACTGAAGTTCAGAAACAGGATCAATGATATCTAGACATATCATCATAGTTGCCATAAAATGGAATCCTAGACACCATAAGCGTACGATAAATCATTCAACTGAAGTGAACATTTGGCTACCCGCCAGACTGCAGCGCTAAAGCAACAGAAAAAGACAGCCGAGAAAGAATCCCCGCTTTCTTATGAATGAAGGTACTCGAGATAGACCGTGAGGGAAGGTAAGCAGATATAAAAACGATGATTCAGGCCTGACATGGCCAAAATTTACATCCTTGTCAAACAGACCAGGAAAGAAAGAATTGACAAGGTGAAAATTTCGTTATGGCTGTCTCGGGAAAGCGAACACAGCTAAAGAGAAAGCTGAAAAGACTTTGCTAGATATATGTGGAAAGAGAGCAGAAGGCGTTTGCAGAATGGAGAACCCACACCCACAGAGGACAGCCCCGATGCAAACTAAGCACATGTAAATCTGAGTACCGAGGAATTGCATCAAAAAGTTTCATTCATACGGTCAACTCATACCACGTAGGTCTATTGAGATCCTTCAACCTGGCTGGAAATGCTTATAATCTAATACTTATTGTCTATAAAATATTTACCTGCAGTTTGTGTTTGTACACCGTCTTACGTATTCGCTTAAATAGAAGCAATTAGTACACAGACCACCTTGAATAATTACCGCTTATCTGCAATTTCAATCAAGTCGGGGAAAGAGGGAAATACCAATTTATCTCAAAACGGCAGGATTACTAATTTACGATTTCAGTAGATCCGTTAAAGCACACGAATTGTGGGGCAAGAAAATCATCAACTTGACCAAATGCACTGATGCTAGAGAAGAGCAGTTGGGCTTATGAGATCAGCGTATTCACCCAAGACACTTATTCTCCCGTGGAAAAAATGATTCGAGTAGTTCTAGAGTGTAATCAACAGTATGTAGCCTATCCCTATCCAGTCTCAAGACACTCTCTTCCTTAACGACGTCATGTACATACATGACGTCGTTAAGGAAGAAGAATAAGTCTCGAACTGGACAGCTTGAACTACCTTCTAAGGAAGGAAATGCAGTTGAATGAGCTACTGACCTCATAGTTGACCTCGCTCTAGCATAAAACATGTACAGACGTTCAAAACTCGTGATCTGTACAAACAAAACGGCATTCACTTCCTCAGCATTGTTCGGTAAGCACATCAACATGCACGGATGGAAAGGCCAAACTGGGAGAATTTCATCTCATCTAACTGTAGGAGAAGAACTAAAGCAGAACCTGCGATCTAGTCCTGCCGCCGGATACTTCTCCTACTTAATACCCCACCCCACCAAGTTTCAATGAGATTGATCCCTGACAAGATCTAATCCAAGTGGCAGAAGTTTGTCCCGTGTATATCGAGCTCAGTTCATGCTTTAGCTACGTTCCCATTGACTAGGAAATGGTCGTTTCCTCCCAAAGTTGTATTAAAAGTGTGGTCTTGTGTTAACTACAGGGTTGAGTTTGCACGTTACCGCCAGCATACACAGCCAAATAGCAAACTTCACCATATTAAGCCAATTTATAATTTCTGTCCTCAATTTAAGTAAATTCTATGGATCGAAAACAATTTTGGTTGACTTAGCAGCTGCATGTGGGAAAATTGCCCAACAGAAAAGTCAGAGTGCTCTGCAACACCACTAGAGATGCTGCCTTGCACATGCTAATTTGTTCCCCGATAAATCTACGCACTATCAGACTTGGCATGGCACACTCCAGGGCAATTAATTACATACAACGCATGGGCGTGTTGGAACAAAATCCCTTGTATGCAGACTTCTCTGTCTGACTTCTGGCTTCACTAAAACCAGTCTGTGAAATTTATAACCCAAGACTAGCTCCTTGCAGGTGTAACTTACGCAGAGACTACACTACTCTGTAAGTTTCTGTCCACATGCATAAACAATCACCTGAAGTTACAAAACTAGCTCCACCAGTCTTGTTGATGAAAGCGATGACAATGACGGGAGTAATTATCCACACACAACTCACGGTATATCAAATAGCAATGCAGGAGAGAAAAAAGGATGAGAACCAGTTTTAACAAAGAAAAAACAAGAGCAAGCAACCAGGATTATGTACCAGCCTACAGCATACTATGCTCTCAGAAATCTTCATTCGAGGTCAATTACTGATGGAGATGGACAGATTAGACATAACACGAAACTACGACTTAATAGACGAGGCAAATTGCTTCTCGGGATTGTATCGACTGAAACTGAACAGAGGATTCTGATGCGAGGGGAGAGGATCAGGGCAAGAGAACTCACAAATCGTCGTGTTGGCACTGAATAGTGCACACCCGATCGCCTTTCTGCTCGATCCCCCTCCCATTTGTTCGAGCATCGTCATCGCGCCCGCGTGCCCGTGCGACCCTCCTTCCTGTCCTCTTTCCACATTCGTCCTCCACCCTCTCTTCCGTTCGATTTCAGAGAGACCGAACCATTGAAGTGATACTGAGGTTGCTAATACCGTAGTTTGCTAGTTTTCTAGTTCAGGCAAAATTATCCGGAATAGGGGTTTCAATTGCAGATTTTACCGAAATGCTATAGATTTAGCATTTTCAGTTTAGTAAAAGGCGACCGCGTACGAAAAATGAAGGATGGGAAGACCCAATCAAGCCGTACAAGGGAGAGACAAAAAGGGTAACATGGGGCTAAGCTCCAATAGAGTCAGTAAGAGAAAAGAGAAATCTGCCCTACCGCATCAAAGATATCCGAGCTATGCAAGTCGCACGGTCTACACACAATTAGAGAATCCGAAGAAACATCACCTAATGTGATTGCTCTCCTATGGATTGCACCAGCCACTGCCATCTGTAGAGCAATGGACACACGCTGTCTAAAATATGCTACAAAGTATGAGAGTGAGAGTGGTAACCCCGGTCGCCTAACATGATAAGCTCTCGTGCACTCCTTGACAAATGTGTCAAATGTCGTGTCCATCGCTCCATATAACTCCAAGGCTAGAGGAACAAAGAGGTGACCTCGCTGCATGCCCCTATACTTGGAGACCTTGCGACTTGCTGCTGCACTCGCCACCCATCCAGGGGGATGGGTAATCACTCCCTCCGAAACTGTATCCCGTGTAGGGTCCGTAAGCATGACATCCGCTACTATCACCTGCTCATCTCGGACCAAGTATAAGTTTGCCCTGACACGTGTCGTCTGCAAAGCATACGAGCGCTCCCTCCAAGCCAAGTATCCACTCTCTCGCGCCATAGCAAACACTATGTTTCTAATGGCATCATGGGTAGCTATCCTCTGTCCTCCAAAAGGACACCGTGTCATGTGGACCGCCACTGCATCTAGTGTAGAACCACACTCACAAGTGAGTAGTGAAGATGCAGATGGGTGTACCAAACCTAGGGGAAACCTCATCGCTGTAGAGAAAGTAGTTGATGCGAGTCGGAAAGCCCTAATGCACGGTCGAGCTAGGATCCACGAGCCTGCACCCTTGCCGGAGCAAGAGCGTAGATGTGCTCTAGTAGCCTGAGGAATGGACGAGTCAACTAAGAGAGAATGTAGCATATGCTCACACTATCACTCCATCAAAGAAGACTGTAAACTTCTAGTCCAATCTGACGATAGTGAAGCAAATGGTGGAAAACCCTCTCGTGCTCGTGGAGATAGAGTATCTCTCGTCTGCCGCAAATTTAGCCTTTTCCAAACCCGTAGAAATTTGTAAATTAAATGAATTTATGAGTTATTTCTAAAAAGAAATTACGGGTAGTGCACTGCCAACCCATTTTATCCAGAAAAACTCATGACAATAGCTGATTCCAATGATGCCCTCAGTATATTTATTAAAAAAGAATGGATAATTTATAGCAGTTATAAGATAAAAAGTAAGAGACTCTATGAGTATGTATTCGTTTGATTCTCTCTTCCTTCCGTTTAAGGATTATTTGTAAGGAAGCTTAGTTGGTTTTATAAAATCAAACAGATAGTATAGTTTTATATTGATCTATCTACGGCATAAGTACTTATACATTTATTCTTATCTACCGCATAAGTACTGATACATTTATTCTTATTGTGACATATCTTCCTTCCAGTTATGATTTTGTTTGTATAACTTGTAGATCAAATCTATTCACTCAATAATCTTAAAAGGTTTTACATATTAGACTTGTGTTCACTCGAATTGAATTCTCTTGACTTCAAAACTTATATTTTTCTCAAAATCAAGAGTATTATAATCTGTTTTCAATTTATATACATCTCAATTCTTAAAATCTCGGTCTTACTTAGTTCAGATTAAGTATGAGAGGTAAATAAGAACTTGAGTGTTAAATATCCAAATAAATCAACAAATTTCACTAATTCTTCTCCAATTCTTCAAAATGAATTGTTGATCATAAATCATTAAGTTAGAAATAAAGATTTGAAATTAAATGCATATCCAAACTAAAACTACAAAGATGAAGCTAACAAATAAATATAATAAAATTAAAAAATTAACATAATGTAGTTATGAGAGTAAATAATTTAAATAAATTAAAAAAAAATGTTTGACTTGTTTGTGAATATGATTACTTGTATGCCTTGATGTTCTACTTTTTACATAAAATTTGTATATTTTTAAATTTCAACTATATCAAAATAAAAATTTTATATTTTAAATTAATTTATTATTTTAATATTATATATATTATTTTAGATATACATTAAATTATAAGTTTTAAAAATATTTTCATATACAAAACATGCTCATTATTTGAGGTTTTTTTATTTGAGGTATTAGCATTTCCATGTAAGACATTTGAAGATAAAATTTAAAAATCTTTTTTAAATAGTATGTGGTCAATAGATTTTACATGTTCCAAGTTTAGATTTGCTTTGGTTTATAAATTTAAATCTAAGTTGGGATTAATTAGAATCAATTCAATTAGACTTATTGTACTTATATCCATCACTATCCATCATAAATCATTGTCAACATTGCACACTATAAAAACACAATTCATATAAAAGACGGACACAAACTTCAAAGACACACAATAATCAATCAATCACAAACTCAACTCCAATAAGAAATCCAACAATCAACTCAATACATTGTCAACAATAGGCTTTGATTACACTATTAAGAGACTCTAGGCGACATTGGTTTGCCTTTGTCTACCATAACTAGGAGCTTGAAGGCTCGATATCAAAGAAGTGAACTCTTTGGAGCTATAATTCAAAGGTATACCCTATTGTGCATATAAGCATCACTACATAATATATATCACGATTGACATAACACACTATAGAGGCACAACTCACACCTAAGTCATACATGAACTCTAAAGTGCCATGATAATCAGTTCATTCTTCCACTCAAATCACACTCAACTCAGATCTATACTCAATCCTTCACTCAATATTCTACCAACAATCAGGCATTGATTATAGTCCAACCACACCCACTCTAACTAAGAGACTCCAAGTGACTCTCCTCGGCCTCTATCCACCATAACCAAGAACTCAAAGGTTCAACATCAAAGAAGTGAGCTCTCTAGAGCTGCACTTCAAAGGTATACCCCTCTGCTTGACCTAGTCTCCAGTCCTAATGGCACCCCTAACGTCACATCCAATGGTGCAAATGGTGCAAGTGATGATGGGTCTCACTATGTGATCAATAGCCCTAACATAAAATTGGACGCCAACATGTAGTCCATGAGTAACTACCAAATTCCTATATTGGACTACCACTCTAATGTCTAAGCAACCTAGCAACCTAGCTTCGCACTTTAAATGTCATGATAGTTATTATGTGTATATGCATTGCTACACAACATACATTGTTGTCAACATCATACGTTATACAACTCACAACTCACACATAAGTCATACAGGAACTCTAAAGTGTCATATTTCTCTCCCTAGTTGACGGTTAGGTCCCTCTAACTCTAAATAGCCATCTACTACAAGAAGATAGCTATTTGCAAGTATGTGGTATACCCTATGGTGGGCAAAGATCAAGGGGCCGGTGGTATCAAGCCTTATTGTTAGTCACCTATCTACAATCTATACCACATAAAGGGTGAACTAGCTATAGGTCAAGGACATCTAGGACATAACTATTTTCCTTGAGGAACCACCATGAGAGGAGGAGTCAAACATGCCATATGTCATCCTCTCAAATAGCTATCACACACTAACATAGTAGCATCTCTACTAGAAGAGCCGCATAACATACACTACAAGCCTGCACTTACAAGTGCCAAGCTTGGATCCATAGTGCCATCAATGTTTGGGAGGTGGCATTGTGTATAATTGTGCACATGATCCTTCCAAACAACACCATCACATCCTTCCAACACAAGGACTCCAAAAGGCAAAACCTCATGCACTCTCAAGATAGTGCAGCCTATAGTAACATCAAGTATCATCGATGTTGTCTACTATAGATATACATATTCACCTAGATGCAAACAACAGATTAAGGGTCTATAACCTCTTCCTTGAATAGTAGCATAGCATAAGGTATCCCTTTGTCAAGCAATCACCAAGTTCTCAACATCAACATCATTCTTCAAAAGATCTCTCACTATTGAGAACATGTGCTCACACATACATTTGGTCATCCAATGCCAAAACTATAATAGCATCTTGAAAAATAGCTATAAGTAAATCTGGATCTTGTCCATAGAGTAGAAAGTAAGGAGAGAAGGATGCTAAGGAGGCTTGCCGGTTGAACTGATAGCCCATGGCCAACCAAGGTAACTAGAGATCCCAATCTCCCAAGTGGCCTCTCTGCAAACCATACTTACACAATCCTCTCTTCATCGTTTGAACCACTCTCTCTACTAAGCCATTTGCCTTAGGGTGATCTCACAAGGTAGTATGATGATCAATCAAGGTCTTGTCACACAAGCCTTGAAACTCCCTCAAGAACTCTATACCCGGATCAATCAAAACCTCAATTGGTGCACCAAAATGACTATGAACCCAATCCAAGAACAAACAAGTTGTCCCTTCATTGGACTTGTCAAGAAGTGCCACCAACTCAATCCACTTGGAGAAGTGCCCCACCATAACCAAAACATACTAATGATGTCTCATAGTCAACTATAAAGGTCCAACAAAGTCCAAACTCCAATAGTAACACAATCCCATGATAAGTAATGAATGTAATTGTGGTGTAAGAGCATTAAATGATGCTCTATTTGATCATAAACCACACATTTAGCAACAAATTATTGTACATTGGTCTATATACCACACCACCAATAATGACTCTAGAGTAAGCTATATTTATGCTTTACTCCAAAATGTCCTAGCTCCTCATGAGCATGACAAACCAACTGTAATCTCTAAGATGAAAGTAGTTTTACTCACACTCTACTATCCTCCCATACATGAAGAAGTTATTTGCAATCCAATCTAAACCGCTTGGCTCACCAAAGAACATGGTTTCTCTCCTTGGCACCAACTATGCCACCCATAACGCTAGTGTGAAGATAATCAATCACTAAGAAATTATCATGAATATCTCACTAAACTATACTAATATCTCCACCCTCTGGATCTGTGACCTCAATAACTCCTCTTGTGTATGTGCTAAGAACAGTACCACCAAGACCTCAAAAAATATACATAAAAAGGTAGATGCATGCCAACTTGGCACCATCCCCTCATCTATTTCACCATGCAAGTGTGCTTTGGTCTGATCTTGTTGGTTGTGACATGTGTTTCTACTCAATCTATGTATGTACCACTCCATGTTTATGAATAGTTGTGAAATCATACTCCTATAAAATTGGAGCCCATCATGCAAGCTTCCTTGAAGCTTCTCAGACTCCATCAACCACTTTAGTGGTTCATGATCAATGATGAGAGTGAAGGGATTACCAAATAGGTAATATCATAAATGTGCTACTACCCATTCTATTGCCAAGCACTCCCTCTCATATGAGCTACACTTTGCCTTTGCAAAAATTTGGAGTAATTAACATAGGCCACCACAAACTCCTTCTCCTCATCATATGTTGGGTGAGCATTGCTCCAAGCCCCAATGGACTCCAATCAATGTGAACCTAGAATGGTCATCCTTTGATTGGTCTCCTAAGAATAGAGGCAAATTTCAACCTCTTCTTGATCTCTTTAAAAGCTCTCTCTTGCTCATCTTCCCAACACCACTTCTATGTAAGCTTGGTTAGTTTCATCAAGGCCTTGGCAATTTTACTATATCCTCTTAATATATCAATGATAGAAGTTTTCCAGCCCAAGGAATTCTCACACTTTACTCACATCTGTAGGCCAATGAATACACGTAATAGCCTCCACTTTGGTCTATTGAACACCAAGTCCCCTAGGATAGATAATGTGACCCAATACTCAACCTGCTTGTAGAGGAATCTACACTTCCCAAGATGTAATTTGAGTCCATGAGATCTTGATCTCTCAAACACCTCCAAGAAATGTCTCTTATGCTCATCCACAATAGTATTATAGACCAAAATTTCATCAATATAGCATGTGGTATCCACATTTTTTGGTTTTGTTATATTTTGAAGAAGAAGTGTACAATCAAAAGTCATATTGAACTTGAATGGTGACAAAAGAAGGAGAAGTGTGTCATTGGGTTGAACCTAAAGTAATTTGCTTTGTTTCAAGAAAGAAGAACTCAAATTGGACCTGTCACAAAGAAACCCAAAGTAAGAAAACTTTGCCTTGGGTTGATCAACCCAATGCAAAGACAATGTAACAACTTCCCTTTGGGCTTATCAACCAAGAAAGTACAAGCAAGAAAATGGCCAAGGCACAAGTGGGCTAAACTTGACAGTGCCAAGAGGAACTCATGCAAAATGTGTGATTATCAATGAAGAGTGACTAAGAAATGATTGTGCAACAAAGAACTATAAAATCAAAACTTTGTCAAGGGGATTTTGAATGTCACACAAGTATCCTAAGCCACTAAGTACTCAGTCAGAAGGAGTGCCTTTTACAACGCCATCCAAGAGTTTGATGTTTAACAATCTTGAGGAAGTTACGATCTTGCATCCAAGAGATAGAAGAAATATCTTCTAGCTACCACGAGTAAGAGATTGCATGATGCCAATGAGGGGTGAGAAGAAGAGTCCCTCACTTGTGGTTAGAAATCATGTGATTTGGAGGCTAGATTTAATAACAAATATCAATGTCTTGAGTAGACTTTGATTCACTTTTTTGGCTTGGAATTGGAACTTGAGTTTTCTAGGTTTCATGGCAGAAGTAGTTGTGGGTGATTATGAAGTGGGCCCGAAGAAAGAAGGAAAGAGAGGCAATCTGACTTGATGGACAGAGTCGGATTGGAGATTGGTCCTGGGGATAGAGGCTGGTGAGGAAACCTAAGTGATAATCCTCAAGGAAGGAGAGTCCGCAAAAGAGACCAAGGAAATCCAAAATTCTTTCAGTGCTCTGCATACAAAACATGAGTATAAGGTTGATACATATCAAGACCCGATAAGGCAAAGTATTGTAAGGGTGATGATGGTACACTTCAAGCTGGATCAGACCACATATGTGATGAAGCACCAAGTAGTTTTTTTCCACCAGATGTTTGCGGGGCACCAGTAAATTGGATGAAGCGTTTTCACCAGCAAATGAGGTAGATGGTCTAAAATTGGAGCGATAGATTGCCACCACATTACCTAGTGCCATTCACAATGCATTTCTACCTTGGACTGAACTTGCTTACTATAGAGGAGAGGATGAAGATGGTGTCACACTTTCATCCAGACCTGAGAAGAGAAGTGGATGAAGAAGAGCAATAATGCATCCTCCAACTCTGGCGGAGTGATGAACACTTTGCCAAGATAGCCAATATATGAGAATGCAGCCAAAGATTTTGAGGACAAGAAGCAAAGTCGTCCCAAGGAGATGGTGTCCCCAATACAACCAAGAAAGACAAGAAGGCTAGTGCCAAGGCACAAGGTCATTGTGAGGGAGCCATCATCAATAGAAGAATCAGAAGGAGAAGCTGAGATGAAGTTAGAGGACTTGGCAAATGAAGAAGAGGTAGAACTCACCCTAAAGAGTGGTGAATCAAGTCATGGAAGTAATGGAGAACCCAAGGTGCAACAATTGGCAGAAAAAGTGGTTGAGGAGGAGGATGGGGAGTTCCATGAAGCAATTGATCAGATGGAAAGAAGAGACATGCTATGTTTGGAGTTGCTTGCGGTGGAGATCAAAGAGTAGAGAGCTGAAGAGACAAGGTTGGTCGTTCCCTAAGGATCAAGAACAAAGAAGTTTGAGCAAACCAAAGTTGTAGGTCCAAGTAAAGCACAAAGTGCGGAAGATGAAAATGCTAGCTTGAGGAGGTTACTCTTAAGGTGAGAAGATCAAGATTTTGGACTAAGGCATCAATGAAAGAAGCACCATTGCAAGTCGTGAACAAAGGCAAAGACAAAGTAGAAGAAGAAGAGGGTAGTGAAGTTGCATACTTGCCTAAAATTGTTTGTCTCTTGTTGATGATGTTGAGGAAGATGAAGGTGGAGCTAAGGAGAGATCATCCAAAAGTAAAGGATGAACTGTAGGTTGTGAACTATTTGGAGGAAGAGATCATTCAATTAAGGAAGAAGCTAAATAAAGGAGAGAAGCACATGGAAGAGCTTTGGGTTGACAAAGTCTTGAGAGAGAAGAGATTTGTGAACTTATAGGAGTCTTTTGAGAAGCAAGGAGTTGAGATGGAAGTCAAAGTAGAGGATGAGGAAATGAGGAAGCAAAAGATAGCTTTGGAGAAGTTGATGGGAGAATTTGATGAAGCATGCATTGAGGTAATACATTTGAAAGCAATTGTTGCAATGATGGAGCAAGAGTTGGAGAGCTTGAAGGCAATGGCAGCGCAAAGGATGAAGCTTGACAGAGAGAGCTAATAGGGAGAAATAGAGAAGAATAGTGTTTGCAAGGACTGGTCATCAATGTGGAAGCCTAACTTGCCAAATATGTAGAGGAGAAGGAAGCATTGAAGGCCAAATTCAAGGATGTTGTAAAGATGTATTATGAAGAGTTGTAGGTAGAGAAGAGCTCAGGATCATATGTTGGAGCAAGTGGGAGGAGTAGTAGAGAAACTTGGTATGTTGTTGAGAGTAGAAGATGAAGTAAAGATAGAAGAAGTATGTCTGCACAAGTTAAAGTTGTTAGTGCAGGAGACAAAGAAGAGGAAGGCAAAGGAGATGGATCTGAATAATCTTTTGATTTGCCTAAGAGAAAGAGTAGATAGGAAAGTTGGTGAAGTAGGAGATAATGTTTGTCTCAAGTTAGAATTATGACATCTGAGTTAGAATAGATTTGAAGTAGTGTGAAGTTAGGAACCCAAGCCAAAGTAAGAGATGTAGGAGTGCAAGTTACTTCAGATGAGTTGCTTGAGATATTAGAGAGGAGTGGGTTGGAAGATAAGAAGAAAGATAGAATGGTCATGAGTTTAATTGCAATTCAGACGGGAGAAGTGATAGAAGAAGTAGAATGTGTAGAAGTTGTTAGATCCAAAGTAGATGAAGTGAGGGAAGTTACATTGGGTTTGGTAGAAGAGGAAGAAGTAGACATTAGATCAGATTCACAACCAATTTGAGATTTGAATGATAGATATGAAGAGTGGGTTGCTATTTTGGATTTGGAGATTGTTAGGGAATGTATAGTAGTTAGATAACTATCAAAGTGCTTGTGACAACCCGGCAAATATCACTTTTGCGGTAATTGGGTAAGTAAAGTTTGTTCCCGTAGAGATACGAGTCAAAATTGGTCAAATACAAAGCAAAGTAACAATTTCAGTTCTTCTTGGTTGCGTCTTTAATCTCTCAAGTAGAAACCACACCCAAAAGAGAGTAACAAGCACTCACTGGCAGTCTTGTCACAAATTAACACTCCTTAATCACAACTCCTTCAAATCTTTCCAAACAATCTTGATTGTGATGATTCAGGCTCTCCCGAAAACGGCACTTCACTGTAAAACAACTTTGCCTCAAAATTGTGTTCCACCCTCCACTGAAGGCACAACTTCCTCGATTGAAATTGCTTCACATCAACCTCGCACTGCACTCACAAATGCAGAATACTACCAACACTACAATTCCTCTCAGATTTGTCAAGGCATTGCTTTGATTGCACTTCACCCAGGATCAAACACATAGAATGAAGATCAAGGCTGTGGAATCCAACATCCAACAAACACTCTGACTTGCACTTCAAATTTCTCCACACACTCACAAACACAAGTACAACATTGATACTCGGAATCAAGCTCAAGCAACGAGCACTGCTTCATAGCACTTTGCTTTATCTATTCTTAGAAATTATGAGCACTGAACAACATGATACTACGAATGCCACTCTTAAGGAGTGAAAAATAGATAGTTCTAACAACTATACCATTCTACAACAACTCTTCTAACCTACAGATCCAAAATGACAATGCACCTCTTCATATCTGCCTCTTCAAATCTCAAAACTGTTACTAATTCGATCTGATGTCTACTTTGTCATTGGCTTTCAAACCTAAACCCAAAGTAAATTTACTTCCTACTACTCTTTCCTTGGGTTTTGTATTTTCTTCTTCTTCTACCAGATCCAATAATTCTCTTTCTTGATCTGAAATTCCACTAGTGGGTAATCTATCTAACTCTTCATCTCTTGACCCACTCTTCTCTAATGTCTCCATTGGTAATTCCGAAGACATTTGCACTCCTATGTTATCTACTTTGGGTTTTGCTCTAACATCTTTCCGAAGCTTTTCTATCTCTATTTTCACTAAGTCTAATCTAATTGAAATGTTATCCTCTACCTCTAAAATCTTTCTGTCTACACGAGTTCTAAGACTAATTAACAAGGCATTCATATCTGTATCCTTTGCTTGTCTTTGCCTTGTCTCCTGCACCAACAACTTCAACTCGTGCAGCCTCGTCTCCTCAATTTGAATGTTAGCCTCTGTACTTAACATTGCATTCATTTGGAGGACTATCTCCTTCAACGGCTCCAATCTTGTCTTTCTCTCATGTTCCTGATCTGCAAGCCAATCCTCTCGGTACATTGCCAACTCTACCTTGAACTCGGCTTTCACCGACTCCTTCTCTTTCTCCTTCTGGACAACTCTCTCCTCTTGATTATGAAGTAACTCTCGTAATCGGTCTTCTTCTCTATATCGTGCCGCCAACTCTTGTTGCCAAAGTTGCTTCTTCTCCTCGACACTCTCCATCACCCTATCAAGCTCCTGATCCTTTGCAGCTACTCTCGCCATAGCATGGATTACCTCTACTCTTGAATCAGCAAACTGCTGCTTCAAGATCTCATACTTAGCTACTTGTCTCTCCCTTGCTATGTCACTCTTCTTCACAAGATCCTCTCAATAATTTACTTCTCTCTTTAGGTCTTCAATTACTTGACTTCTCACTACTGCCTCTGCTCGCAGTACTTCTCTTTCCTCCTCACCTCGGGTTATACTCTTCTTCAACTCCGAGTTCTCTTCTTCTAATCTGGACAACACCTGCAATACAGTCTTTACCTCCGGACAAGTCGACTGCATCTCCTTCTTCTTATACTCCAGCTTTACCAGTAGAGGACATACCACATCCCGCAAGTACTCGACTCCATCGCTTGGGGTTACTTCTTCTTTCGTGGCCACTTCTCTTTGTACTTCGTGTTCATCCGATACTTGCCTTCTTCTCTGTAGTCTTTGTATCGGAATCAATGCCTCGCTTCCTGAGCTTTCAATTACTTCTTCTTTTGCCTTACTCGGCCCCGCTTCACATTTCACCTTATGTCTTGAGCAAACTCCTCTCTGCACTACGATCTTCTTCTCTTTGGGCACAGTTACTTTGTCTTCCAACTGTGTATTATCTTCGGCTTCAATTTATACCTGCACTTCTTCTTCTTCATCTTCTTCAGCCGCCGGCGCTGATTTCATTTCTCCCCCTTCATTGCTATTGCTACTCGTATCTCCACTCTGCAGCATTAGCTCAGGCTCCTCCTTGTGTTCCGAGTCTTCAGTCTTGAGCTCGGCATCACCTTCCGAGTCTTCATCCTCTGACTCGATCACCACCATACCTCGCCTCGGGTTGCCTCTCCGTGTCTTTCGAGTTTTCTTTGTGTCTTTGGCTTTGCCCTGCCGACTCCTCTTCTTTGTATTCGGGGTACTCACTGCGACCTCCACGTTCTTCCCTATCTTCGTGTAGTAGTCGTTGGTGCTCCTGATTTGCAATATGTATTGTTGCTCCTCGACATTGACCTCCTTTCACAAATCAAGATGGAAGTGCGACACCATCCGAGTTTGCTCCGCCGAGTTCAGCAAATTTAGCCCGAGGTAGAAATGTGTTGCAAGCAGCACAATGTAGTGTGGAGGCAACTTATCCCGCAAATTCCACACCATCTACCTTGTTCTCCCATGGAAACACCTCGCCCAATTGATCGGTTCTCCTGCGAATAGCTTGTGAAAGAACACCGCTTGGTGTTTCATCACATAAGTGGTTCTCTCCGGCTTCAGAATGGCCATCAGTGCACTCACAATTCCTCTCTTCACAGGGTCTTTGTAGCTCTCAACTTTGTACCCATTCTTTGTCCACTTTGACGAGAAGGCATCTCTCACTTCTTGGGTTTCTTGAGCTATCTCTCCCTTTCCCAAGAATGTGGCCCCCTGCTCCAAGCCTGCTTCCTTCTCGAGTACAAGTCTCCAATCCGACTCTGTCCAGCGAGCCAGATTTCCTCTCTTCCCTTCTTCCTTGGGTCCATCGAGACACTTGCTCTTGATGATTTCTGTCATGAAACCTGGAAAGCTCACATTCTAGTTCCATGCCAGAAAAGTGATCCAAAGTCGGCTCAAGACTTCGATCCTAGCTATTACATCTAACCTCCAAATCACATGATTTCTCACTACAAATTCCGAGTTCTTCTTTCCTCCTCCCATCTCTTCTGCCTTCTCACTATCTCTCGATTTCACTCTCGAGATTTCTCCCTTACACACTACCACGATTCCAACTCTATTTCCTTCCCACGATCACCTACAAGACGACTTCTCAACGGCAAAGGAAAATTACTCAACATTTTGTCGTTGCGAGTTCAATTTTTATAGAGTTTTGCTTCTTCGCCTTTCTTCACTTTGAGTTTCTACCGAGAAATCACACCACTTGCATGCACATGTCACTGTCAATCAACCTTCACGCGTATGGGCCACCAGTTTTTGAACAGTCCCTTCTTGAATTTCTTGCCCCGATGAAAGGTTGTTAGACTATCTTTGCCTCGGGTTGAGCTCCCCCCGATACGAAGACATTTTACTTCGGGTTGTATGCTGACAGGGCATTTCCGAGTACTTTGCCTTATGACCCAAAGTCACTTTACTTCGGGTTTCATCCCGAAGACTCTTTTCTTTGCCTTCTTTGGCCTTATAGGCGCAATCCGACTTCTCTATACACTTCTTCTTCTTTATTTTGAAAAAAACAAAAAATGTGGGCACCACAGTGCTCAGCCTATTTAAAGGAAGCATTTGCAGTGTTGTGTTGTTCAATATTTATGTTTTTGATGTTGAGTTTAAAGTGAAGTGTTGTAACTCAATGCTCATCATTTCAGCTTAATTCTGAGTATCAATCTTATGTATGTGTTTGTGAGTGTTTGGAGAATTTTGAAGTGCAAGTCAATATGCTTGTTGGATCTTGGATTCCACAATGTTGATCTTCATTTTGGAGGTTTGATCCTGAGTGAAGTGTAATTGAAGTAATGCCTTGATAGATCTGAGAAGAATTATAGTGTTGGTAGTATTCTACATTAGTGAGCATAGTGTAGGGTTGATGCAAAGCAATTTTGATCAAGGAAGTTGTGCCTTCAATGAAAGGGTGGAATGCAATTCTAAGGTAAGATCATTTTATAGTGAAGTAGCCTTCTTTGAGAAAATCTAAATCATCACAATCAAGATTGTTTGAAAAATGATGGAGTTATGATTATGGAGCGTTAATTTGTGACGAGGCTGTGAGTGATTGTTTTTTAATCTCTTCTGGGTGTGGTTTATACCTGATAGACTAAAGAAAAACTCAAGAAGAACTAAAGTGTTATTTTTTACTTCATATTTGACCATTTTTTACTCTTATCTCTACGGGAACAAACTTTATTTACTTGATTACCACAAAATTGATACTTGCTGGGTTGTCACATAGCACCAAGCAAAATCCAATCCTACTAGGATCCTATTTATGACCCTCTAGAACTTGGTAGGAGTGTTCTTTAACCCCAAATGGTAAGAACCTCCATTGATATAATACATCATTGCCATTGTTGTACTTTGCCTTTCTTTTTTGGGGACCACACAAGATGCCTAGCTATAAAGTCTATAGATTAGAGGTTGTAGATAAACATATCTGTACTAGTTTGAATGCACGTCAAACCCAACCAGTAGAACTCTTCATTCTAGGTTTTGGTATTCTTGCTACCAAGTAAGATGGTAATAGGCTAACGTATCATCATAACATGCACTCTTGGTCTACTAATCATTACTTCCAACATTACCAAGGAGAAATACACATCACTCCTAGAAGGAAAGAACCTAAGCGTAGTGGTTGCACACCAATCCAACCCAACTAGGCGTGCAAACAAGCATGCAAGCATTGAAAGAATCCAATCAGAAGGATTCAACAACTCTCCATGATTTTTGTTAGAATTGAGCTTCAAAGTCCTCATGCTCTATCATCAAGCTAATCTCAACCTATACTCCAAGCTTCCTCCAATATTTACTTCAACTTTCAAATCAATTTGTACTCCAAGTGGAGTAATTTATGTCTTCTTGATGGGGAAAACTCTATGCTACTCAGATGGGCATAAAATTTTTTCATTATTTATATCCAAGGATTCAATAGAAAGCCTGTTAGATCAGCTTTCCAATGATATGAAATAAGCTACAATCTGATCACTAAAGCTCCATTGACAAGCTCTCAAACTTGGCTAGTTTTTTGTAATTTCCACCATAATTTTGAAATGTCTAATTTAGTGTTTGCTCTGGGCTCTTGGCAACTTTCTCCAGATTTCTAAATAAGAGATAAATTGATCCTAAAAATGCTTCATTAATCTAAAATCCTCAATCATAGTCACACAAATAGGAGAATTGACTCTCAATCATGATAGAAGATAAAAATGCTCTATCAAGCATATTGTAGTACTTTTAGTAGAGTTTGTTGTATCAGCTTTCACTCTCCCTGGACCCAAATTCAACCAAAATTTTCCCACTAGCTTTTTGTGATTTTTTCTAAAATCTTCCAAAATTTAGTAGCCTAATCTAACTCCTATCCCTAGATATGGATCAATTCCTAAGTTGAGCTAACTTATGAGCTCTACAAACATAAATATCTTGGATCCAAGATGCTAAATTCTCTATTTGAAGAACTCATAAAGAAACCTTTGCATAAAAATGCAAGACCTAAACATCAATAGTATAGGAGATTTTCATAAGGTGATTTTAACCATAACTTTAAGAGTGACCAAAATTCCAAACCTAATAAGCATCTCATTTCCAATAGCTCACTTCCTAGAGCTCCAACTCTGGAGCTTTGGAAAGTGACCAGATCTGATTTAGGATTGATCAAAACCTAAATTTAGGACTAATTCAATTGACCAGATCTGATTTAGGATTGATCAAAATCTCATTTTCTTGGGCTCAGCACTAAAAGCACTTTTTCTACTCTCCAAATTGACAAAAAAATTATCAAAATATCTCATGAAGCTCTCTAAATTATTTATTTTGTGCTCCTACATATGCATTATAACCCCCCTTGATTCAATTGATCATACCTCTCACAGAATCTATTAAAATTACTTAATTTTGGTCTCCAAATTGTACCATATCAGCTCCTCTCTCCACTAATGGTCTTCACTCCTTGAATGCTCTCTTTGAACTCCTTCAATGGTCAAAACTCTAGACTCTTCTTGGGACCCAATCACTTGCACTTTTTTGTCATTTCATTTCTTCACTTTTTGACAAATGGAACCCATAATTCCACTTTGAAGCTCAGGAGCAAAATTCAATTATTCTCCATCTAGAAGAGCACATGGATTTTCAGGTCCTAAACTTGCTTGTAAATAAGCAACAAATGGAAAACAAGATCTAGGTTTAAGGTTCTAAAGCCTGATGAGAAAACAAGGTTCTAAAACAAGGTTCTAAAGCCTGATGAGAAAATGATTTGGGAGCATGGGACATCTCCTACTCAAATGTTTCCTCCAATGCTCTAGCACTTGCGCCCTGCTACAACTCTCACTCCTAAAGTCCTCATCCCACTTGAGACTCCTCAAACTTAAACACATCTACTCTCTCAACTCTCCACCACCTATATACACAAGAGCTGTCAAAGAGGACAAGACCATAATCCATGTGGCAAATTGTATACATGTATATAGATTGCTCACATGGCAATAGCTCAACCATAGATCCATCACACAACCTACTCCATCTTTATGGAGAATAACCACATTAGTTTAGTTTTTCATGAGCTATGCAAACCACAACATGAAATTGTGAGGATCAATATCCCAAAATTCTATCTTGGACTTATCCTCTTCCATGATTAGCAATTGATGATATCTTGCTCAAAGTTCCAAAGTATTGAAGATCTATGCATGCTCAATCACAACAAAAATCTTCTTTGGTGTAGGTATGGCATGCAAATCAGCCATAGCCTATTGGTTGATAGGATAGTAATCTCTACACATCTACCTATATGTGTAGTTGCCATGCATATCTTCCTTGGCTAGCATCATTATAGCTGAAGCATACTATCTATGTGAAATCTCCACCAAACTAGCCTCAAAAAGGTCTCTACTTTGGCTCTAGATCTCCATGTCATTATATCTATAGGGATTTTTAAAAATTGGTGTATCACTAGTAAGCTCAATCTGATAAACAAGGTCCTTTCAAAGCACCCAAATCCTTCATACTAAAGGCAAAACAACTCATGTAGCTCCTCAAAAACCTCCAAACTCTCCATCTTTCTCCTCTTGTAAGCTTGAGTCCAAGTATCCTTTATGATTGATATAGGAGTGGAAGACATATTGATTGGTTGCTACATTGGGCCCTTGGGAGCAATAATGTCATGTCCCCAACCACTAGACTTCCCAACCTCAATGTGGAAAACTCCCTCTACTTTGGCTGCAGGTTCCATACGTCCTCTAGTTGCATCCCAAGTAGACCAAGGGTGTAACCTAAGTAGACCACTCTCACTAGGTGAGCCCCAAGTAGACTACTCTGAAAAATAACCATTGGCTATATCCCAAGAATACCTTGCCCACTTGGTCCACTGCTCCCAATATGTGTTTGAATCATCTTGATAGGTACAAAGCTCATAAGTGTCTGAATGGTGATGCCTATCAAGCGCATCTTATATGTTTTTGCCAAGCCAAGGCTCACAATCCATGTCAAACAATTCATGTCTATAGCTTGACCTAACACATGATGCATAGATGCCTTTGACATTGCTATAACAATGATAATACTAGTATAACACTATAGTATAGTATAATACTATATAATAGTATAATACTAGTACATCGCCTACTCCATTTTATTGGTGTTGAGCTCCACTAACTTTTGTAACTATGAGTCCCAAACAAGTCCAAGACCTCTCTCTCAAAAAGCATGGGAGATTTGGAAAGTCATAAGTGTGGGTAAAGTGGCTCTAGGCTATCTTACAAGGTTCACCACTACCATAGGTGACCTATCAACCACTACCACTATCTAAGATCGGCACCCAACATCCAAAATGTCATCAATAGTAAGGTGGTCTAATCATTGAATACCATCATAAGCACATTGTAGAACCTCTCTAGGTTAGAGGTTCATCTACCAAAGACAAAGAGTATGAGCCCATGATCCTCCTCTAGTTGTATCCAACAACACAGTAGGTCCCATCCAAGAATGTACTTGATGTGCACTCACCACTACTCGAGTATGAGAATCACCTATCAAAAGGATGATCTCCAAAATGTAGGCTAGAGAAACAAATTGATGAATCTAGAGATGTTATAGTATACATAACATCTCTAAAAACATACCAAAACAAGATATTTGAGATCCTAAATTTGGTCAGCACATGTATGTCCTTGACATGGCTATCTAGAAATCACCAAATGAATGGGACTGTGTCTCTCCAAATCCTATGTCCCCAACAAGGAAATGTTTGCTGGTATGGTATTCTGGTAATCCCTAACTATTGATATTGGTAATTACTTAAGATACCCATAAGCCAAGTGTGCCACATGATGTAAAGAGACTCACCTAGCATTCTCATCTCTCGTCACATACAATTACCTTTGTACTCATATACTTGCTTGTAATATCACAAGTAGTCTAGTGCTAATCCCCACAACAACTTCAATAGATATACTTCATTTATTGGATATTGCTAAGCAATGAGTGTGGTATCCAAATATGATAAGGTAACTCCAAAATTAACTCTAGAAGCTCATCCTTACTTTGGTCTCTTGGTGGTACAAAGGCTCCATTCCAAGCATGTTGCACCAACTGATCTACATGATGTTGCAATGACTCCTCAAAACTCCACAATGGAACATCCAAGGTGGATAGAACAATCCCACTTGTACTCCAAATTTGAGTGATCTCCTCTAGCACTAGAGTATCCTCTTCTTGGGTGTCCTCCTCCAATAAGTTATCAAGCTAAGTAAAAAAGTCATTGAAAGCTAAAATTGATAAAATGGTCCCTCACTATATAGTAAGCCAAGATTGCTATTACTAAAGTATACTAGTAGGCAACATACACTTCCCTCACTTGACCGCCAACTTGGTCTATATGAGGCTATCTCCTCCCACTAGTTAATATTGAAACCCACGAGGTATAACACTACTCCACCAACTAGCACATCATATGACTCTACTATTGTTGCAATGGCCTGAGCTCGTATCATAGAGCTATTAGTTTGATGATTGGTCTGAATCTAGACAATAAACTCTCCACATGTGATGTACTATGTAGAACCACCTCCAAGAGATGTTTGGATTTAAAATAAACACCTCTCCATGTCAATCTTTTGTAGCTCCAAGCCAACAACTACAACCTTCTCCAACATAAAGGGTTGTGCACTAAAGTCTAATAAGACACATTGTGGTATATAGACCTTCCTTGAAGGTCCGTCCTGTAACACCCATTTGTGCATGTGTGTGGTATTGTGATATTTAGCTTGGTATTACAAGTACTTAAGAGATATTATTTATATAGAGATAAAGGATGGTTCTATATTAGTCATGGTTAGCTAAAGTTAGTCATAGCTAAGATAGATGGGACCTTACTTTAGAGGAAGTAGAAAAGATGAGCACCACTATTTTGGATTTTAGTGTGTTGACTTGGTATTATTCCTAGGTGTTTGGCTTTGGGGAAAGAGTTGAGAACTATTGGGCCCGCAAGCCTTTTTGTTTTGGATTCTTCTTTAGTCCAAGGATAGCCCATGTGAAGGAATCCTTGCTTTAGTGGTTGGGTCAAGATAAGGGGAATATGCCCATGTGAATGGATACTCCTTTCTACTTTTTGACTTTACTTGACCTTTAGTCTAGTAACTTGAGTTACTACGGTAATTAGTAACTTTGGTACGTAACTATTTCACAAGTATATAAACAAGGGGTGAGGAGGTACTCAGCATCCTTTCATTTGCAACTATCTCTCTCTCATTGAGTTCTCTAGTGAGCAATGTCTTGAGTCTTGGAGTGTTAGCCTTGGAGGAGTATGATGGAGTTGGGGTTCCTTGCCTTCTTAGTCCATGGTGCGCTACCATAATAGCCATCAGAGGTTCATCCTGAGTGAGAGACAGGCCGGCTCACATTTTTGGTTCCGTTGCCGGGACCTCTCTAGAAGGCAAGAATGTTCCGCGTCCAATTCTACATTAGGCAGAAGGAGGCTATGAGCGCTCACTTGGAGAGAACATTAGGAGAGGAGAGGGCTGAACTTATGTTAGAGAACCAAGATCCATTTGTATACCCTGTAGTTCATTATGATGTCTTTGAGGTGATTTTGTACATCTTGTACACATGAGAGGAATTGGAGAGATTGTGTGAGGTGGATTGCAGATTTTGGGGATTAAGGTGATTTTGGGCAAAATCTCAAGTTTGAGATCTGGATTTGAGATTTCTACACATGATAGCTTGGGTTATCTTTCAGTTAGCACACTTGAAATTATTGAGAGAGCTTCTATGCGCACTGGGCTAGAATTTTTGAAAGTTGATAGGGTAAAGTGCTCCCGCAACTGCATGCTCTCTGGAAAATTGTACAGAGTCTGCCATTTCTTCAATTTTCAGTGAATTGTCCTAAAAATTTCCAAGAAAATTCAGTGCATTGTATCCTACCTGCTGCCACAAAAATTAGAGAGAGATCGTTTTTGCTCAGGGCGTTATGAGTTTTTGAAGTGAGGGGGTGGTTTTCAGACCAAATCTGAAATATGGGTGCTGAATAGAAAGGTGTCTAGGCCAAATGGCTCGATGAAAAGATCTGAAATTTTGCAGGGAGGGACGCCCTGAAGTTGTGATCAAGTGTGGAAAATTTCAGAGGACTGTGACATATTGGTTGGGAGATTTGAGTGACATTGTGAGGAAGGGTCAATTCTGCAGAGTGGAGATCTCATGCATGAGAAGTTTGAGATCAACAAAAAGCATGTTTGAGTGTTTAGATTCATCTTGGGGAACATGGAGGGTCATCAAGAGTGGAAATTGAGATTATGCAAGGTTCCCCAAGGGTTTGAGGTGATTGTAGGGGTGGATTTGAGGAAAAGAGAGTTTACAATAGAATTTGAAGAGAGTGTTGAGAGGATCCAAAAACCTACACCACTTGGAGGAAAGAGTGAGTCTAAGTGCTTTCTATGTGGAGAGAAGGGACATAAGGCAAGTTCATGTCCATTGACCTTTGAGAGCAAGAGATTGAGGGAAAGGAGAGGCTTACTTGACTTGGGTTTGCATGTTGGACCTTCTTCACCAAGATTGGGAGAGAGAAGATCTAAGATCAAGGAGTTGTGTGAGGTTTGTGGAGTTGAAGGACTTCCAAAAGGACATGAGTGTAGTGGAGTAAAAGCACTTTTGGAAACTTTGGTGAATGATCTTAGAGAGAGTCTTAGTACAGCTACAGAAATACTACCACCTTCATCAGCTAGTTCTCAAGATTAGTGATGGAGATAATCTTTCAACTTATGGATAAACTATCCATGAGAGTTAGGTTAATATGCACTCTAGGATTTGATGTTGCTATAAAATCTTGGAGCAACCTGAACCTTTTGTGTTCCCTAGAGTGGATTATTCTTAGATGGTGTTAGTCATGTATATACTCTATTAGTAATAGAGTGAGAGAAAAAAAAAAAAAATTGAGAGAAAAGAAAGATAGTGAGGAGTTAAGATGGGGAAACTTCCGGTTTTCTTTGGCAAGGATGGAGAAGATGTGGAGGCCTTTGTGAGAGACTTCAAGAGAGCTTGCATAGGAAACAATGAGAGGAGGAAGAATGAGTGGGTCTCATTATTACCAGATTTCTTTGAGGATGCAGCACTTACATGGTATGAGTCAAAATACCAAAAGAGAGAGAGGAGAGAGGGGGAAGAGGAGTCTTGGGAGACTTTGACTTCAGCACTCATTGAGAACTTTCTTCCTGATGAGAGTTATGAGAGATTGATGAGTGAGGTTACATTTCTCAAGCAAGGAGATGGAGAGAAAGTGAGGGTCTATGTGGAAAGAGTGGAAAAGTTGGAGTCCAGATTTTGCATAGTGTTGAGGAAGGGTGGGGATGATGTGGAGACTACAATGATTGGCATAGGGGCCATGCTCACCAAGAATTTTGTGGGAGGATTGAGACCACAAATTAGAAGCAAGGTGAGATATGAGAAACCTTCTTCCAAGGTTGAAGCTATCAAGATTGCAATTCGTATGGAGGAGAGTTTGGAAGGGGATGAGAGTGATTTGGTGGTGAAGGAGGTTGTGCATCCTCCTCAAGGCTACAAGTATGGTGGAACTTCTGATACTTTGGTGACAAGGGTTGCACCACAAGTAGTAGTTGCTCCAGTTCTTGCACCTCCACCAAAAGATCCACTCCAAACCATCACAGAACAACTTGCGGATCTCAAGATCAATGTGGTGCAACTATGGGAGAAGAGAGAGGTGGATCAGAATGTAGGGAGAGGGCCTAGGAGTTATGGAAACTATCCATATAGAGGAGGCCAACCAGCCAACAATTTCAATGATAGAAATTGTTTTGGTTGTGGAGGAAGAGGCCATATCCAAAGGAATTGCCCAAATTCCACTTACCATGGAGGAAGGGGTTATGAGGGAGCCAATAGAGGGAAAGAGGGAGGTAGTGAAACCCAAGTGGCTCCTAATCCCAACAAAGGTAAGGGGATAGCATCCATAGATGTGGTTGAGAGCAAGTATGAGAAAGGAGAGTGCTCAAACTCCAAGGGTCTTAATTTGGAGCTTTTGGCACAAGAGAAGAAGAGAGCTCGTTTTGCAGAGGATGTTCACTCTTCTCAAGGATTTACTTCAAGCAAGGATACTCCTATGTCTACTAGGAGCACTCGCACCTCAACACCATCAACAACAAAGACTCCAAGGAAGAAGTTGGGGATGGAGGACTTCTTGATCTCAAAGCAACAATGGAACTACAATGTGTTGGAAGATGTTGGTAGTCACAAGGCTAACATCATAGTGGGCCAATTAATTGCTTTGAACCCTACCTTGAGAAAGGAGCTTAGAGGTGGTTTGAGTTCTACAAGGAGCAAGAAGAAGAAGAAGGAAAAAGTTCCAGTATCAATGGGGGTGGTGGATGCCAAGCCAGCACCATGGGAAGCTTGTGAATATGCCTCCAAGATTGATGTGAGAGTGAATGGTCACAACATCAAGGATGCATTGGTTGATGGAGGATCAGCAATGAATGCCATGTCAGAAAGGTTGATGAAGAAGTTGGGTATGATACCCTCAAGACTTTCAACATTTGTGGTGAGCATGGCAAACAAGCAACAAGTTCGACCAGTAGGGGTGATGGATAAGGTGGTAGTTTCAGTCATGGGAGTTCAAAATCTCATGACTTTCCAAGTCTTGAAGGATTCAAGCTATGACTTACTTCTTGGGAGGCCATGGTTGAGAGCAGCACGCACAACTGATCGATGGCACAAAGGGTACTTGAGGATTGGGCCATCAAGCCATAGAGTCACTGTTCCTGTGACTAACACCACCAACACTTCACATTCAGATACACCATCTTCTGATTATTGGGAATCAGATTTTGAAGAAGGAGCTTCAGGTGTGGACACAAACATGGAAGAGGAGACTTCCACGGAGGAGGATGAATCTGAATCTGATTCAGATGTGTATCCTTTGTGTGCTATGGATTTTGCACCTAAGCCAGAGGTTTTGAAGGACCCAGATAAATCACCATTGACACTTGAGGAGGTAGAGAGAAGGTTATCTACCCTCAAGTATGGCCCAAATGTTACCAAGGAGGAGAAGGTGAGACTTGAGGAGATTTTCCGCAAGTTCATCCATGTGTTTGCTTTTAGTTACAAGGATTTGAAGGAAGTCACCTTGGAGGAGCACAAGATAGAGGTGGAGTCACATGCAAGACCAATCCACCAAAAGCAACGTCGCATTAGCCCACCAATATCTTTGGTTGTGAAGGAGGAGATTGATAAGCTCAAGGAGGCTGGATTTATCTTTGAGGTGGAGAATTCAGAATGGGTGTCTCCAATTGTCATTGTGAAGAAAAAGAATGGCAAGCTTCGGGTATGTGTGGATTACAAGAAGCTCAATGCTGTTACCAAGAAGGACAACTACCCATTGCCATTCATTGATGAGATCTTGGAGGAGGTTGCAGGTCATGAGAGGTACAGTTTTGGAGATGGTTATAGTGGATATAACCAAATCAAGATTGCACCAGAGCATCAACAACTCACCACATTCACCACACCTTGGGGAACTTACGCTTTCAAGGTCATGCCTTTTGGGCTTTGCAATGCTCCAGCCACATTCCAACGGTTCATGAACAAGGTATTTGAACCTTTCATTGGGAAATTTGTGAGAGATTTCATTGATGACTTTTGTGTCTATGGGAGCAAGGAGGAGCACTTTGAGCACCTAATCAAAGTCCTGCAACGCTTGGATGAGGCAAATGCATCACTCAACCCAGAGAAGTGCATTTTTGGATCTGAAGAAGGTCTACTTTTGGGGCATATCATCTCCAAGGATGGAATAGCAGTTGATCTTGAGAAGGTGAGGAAAATCTCAGACCTTCCATTCCCTTCAAGCTTGACAAAGTTACGCCAATTCTTGGGGATGGTTGGGTACTATAGGAGGTTCATCTTCTCATTTTCCAACAAGGCTTATGCATTGACCATCTACATGAAGAAGGGTGTAGATTACATGGTGATTTTGGAAGACAAGGAGGCTCTCAAAGCTTTTGAGGAGCTCAAGCAATCCCTTGTTGTAGCTCCAATTCTTGCTAAACCTGATTGGAGTAAACTTTTCATCCTCTACACTGATGCTTCTAATGTAGCTATAGGATGCACTCTTAGTCAATTAGACCAAGATGGGCATGATCATCCAATAGCTTATGCTAGTAGGCAGATGGTTTCAGCAAAGAAGAACTACTCTGTCACGGAGAGAGAAGGGTTGGCAGTGATCTTTGGTCTCAAGAAGTTTAGACACTACTTGATTGGAGGGAAAGCCACCATTGTCACGGATCACAAGGCTTTGAAGTACATCTTCAACAAGCCTAATGTTGAAGGGAGACTAGCAAGGTGGATGATACTCTTGTCTGAGTATGACTACACCATTGAAGATAGGCCAGGAAAGAAACATGCAAATGCTGATTTATTATCTAGAGCCTATGATCATGATGGAGATGAGCCAGTGGATGATTCCTTCCCGGATGAGGAGCTCATGACAATCTCAGTCACTCAAGAGGTTCCAATGGAGTACAAGGAGATTGTGGATTTTGTGACAAAAGGTAACTATCCAGAAGGGATGCATGCTAGGGAGAGGAAGGCCCTTGCAGCAAGATCTAGACCTTACACAATGGTGGAGGATATTCTTTTTCACCAAGGAGCAGATGGTCTACTTCGAAGAGCAGTGGGTAAGGAAGAGTCTATCCTACTCATAAAGGAGTTTCATGAAGGTTTAGTATGTGGAGGACACTTTGCAGGAAAGGTGACTGCTTTCAAGATTCTAGATGCAGGTTACCATTGGAGAGGGATTTTCAAGGATTGTCTTGATTATTGCAAAACTTGTCATGTTTGTCAAGCTTTTGCTAGAAAGTCTACATCCACTCCACCACTTAGATCAATTCCATTGCTAGGACCTTTTGAGAAGTGGGGAATTGATTTTGTAGGTCCTCTCAATAGAACCCCAAGGAACAATCGCTACATTGTGGTAGTTACTGATTACCTTACCAAGTGGGTTGAGGCTAGACCATTGAGGGACAAGAATGAAGATGAAGTGGGAAGATTTCTTTATGAACGCATTATCACTAGGTTTGGATGCCCTTTGGAGTTGGTTTCTGATAGAGGAGGAGAGTTTACAGGAAGCATTACTACAGCCATGCTACGACATTTCTCTATCACACATAGAGTAACTACATCCTATAAGCCAAATTCCAATGGCTTGGCAGAGAGAACCAATCAGACCTTGTGCATGATGTTGGCCAAAGATGCAGAAATGGAGGGGGCTAAACATCATTGGGACAAGAGGATTCATGCAGTTTTGTGGGAGTATAGGACAACCATGAAAACTTCCACTGGATATTCTCCATTTCAATTGGTGTATGGTATTGAGTCTACCTTACCTATTCACTTTGATCTTCCTACCTTCCAAAGCATTCATAGGAGATTGAAGAAAGCACAAGGAGGTGATGCAGAGAAGTCAAGGAAGGATCAACTCATGGAGTTGGAAGAGGCAAGAGTAGTTGCTATGGTTCGAGTGGATCAAGCCCAAAGGAAACAAAAGGAGAGCTATGATAAGAGGCAAGACAAGAAGAATGTGGAGCCTTTCAAAGAAGGTGATTGGGTAATGTTGTTTGATTCCATTTGATTCAAGAGAGTGCAAAAGAAGTTTTTGCCTAAGTACTTTGGACCTTTCATAGTGGAGAAGGTGTGGGGCAATTACACCTATGATCTCAAGGAGTTGGGAGGAAGATACTTTGATAGGATTAACCATGATAAGTTGAAGATGTACCATAGAAGGTAGAGAGACCTTCACTTTGAGGACAAAGTGAAAACTTAGTCCGGGGGTAAATGTAACACCCATTTGTGCATGTGTGTGGTATTGTGATATTTAGCTTGGTATTACAAGTACTTAAGAGATATTATTTATATAGAGATAAAGGATGGTTCTATATTAGTCATGGTTAGCTAAAGTTAGTCATAACTAAGATAGATGGGACCTTACTTTAGAGGAAGTAGAAAAGATGAGCACCACTATTTTGGATTTTAGTGTGTTGACTTGGTATTATTCCTAGGTGTTTGGCTTTGGGGAAAGAGTTGAGAATTCTTGGGCCTGCAAGCCTTTTTGTTTTGGATTCTTCTTTAGTCCAAGGATAGCCCATGTGAAGGAATCCTTGCTTTAGTGGTTGGGTCAAGATAAGGGGAATATGCCCATGTGAATGGATACTCCTTTCTACTTTTTGACTTTACTTGACTTTTAGTCTAGTAACTTGAGTTACTACGGTAATTAGTAACTTTGGTACGTAACTATTTCACAAGTATATAAACAAGGGGTGAGGAGGTACTCAACATCTTTCATTTGCAACTATCTCTCTCTCATTGAGTTCTCTAGTGAGCAATGTCTTGAGTCTTGGAGTGTTAGCCTTGGAGGAGTATGATGGAGTTGGGGTTCCTTGCCTTCTTAGTCCATGGTGCGCTACCATAATAGCCATCAGAGGTTCATCCTGAGTGAGAGACAGGCCGGCTCACAGAACAAAACTACTC
This sequence comes from Lunularia cruciata, assembly GCA_948567375.1. Classification (NCBI taxonomy): domain Eukaryota; kingdom Viridiplantae; phylum Streptophyta; class Marchantiopsida; order Lunulariales; family Lunulariaceae; genus Lunularia; species Lunularia cruciata. The sequence goes on along the minus strand of OX419759.1, from coordinate 34,522,116 downwards.
TACTCAAGATCAAGAACAACTTGCAATGGTACATGCCACCAAGTTATGGAGGCATTACCTCTTGGAGAAACAAGTGATCATGCAAACTGATCACAAACCAATGTTGTAGACCTTACACTTGGAACACATGAAGAGTTGACATCATTGATGGGAGGAACAACTCCAATTGTATGATATCAAACTTGAGTACAACCAGGTTGGTTCCATGTCATCCTTGATGCTTTATCACGACAACCTGATTTGAAGTCTCTTCCTCTCATCACAATGGCAATTTCAACGGTGTCTATTGACTCCAAGGTCAGTTTCAGCCAGCTCTACACCAAGATCCCTTCTTCCAAATGGTACATGGTCGCCTTACGGCATGGAATAAGGAGTACAACACCTTCTCCATCAAGGAGTGTCTTTTATTCCATGAGGACTGGATCTATGTTCTATGTTAAATCTATGTTCTAGCTAAAGGTGATCTTTGACTTGTGCGCCTTCAAAAAGCCCATGATTTACACATTGATGGTCACATGGGTGTAGACAAGACCTTGGGTACCCTTCAAAGTCAATGATGGTGGCCCAACATGACACAAGATGTTCAAAAATTTGTCCGATTGTGTGAGAGCTACCAACGTAACAAGGTTAGCAACCAAAAGCCAAGTGGACTCCTTCAACCACTTGTTGTTCCATCTGCTCGCTTGGAGCATGTGAGCTTGGATCTTATCACATCCTTGCCAAAGACAAAGCAAGGACACACCGCAATTGTGGTCTTTGTGGATAAGCTTAGTAAGCAAATCCACTTGGCACCAACTTGTGATACCGTGGATGCTCCAACCTTAGCACAAATTTACTTCAACAATGTCTTCAATCATCATGGGATGCCGCGTGTACTCATCTCCGACCGTGATCCTCAATTTACCAAGAAGTTTTGGCAAGCACTCTTCCAAATACTCAACACCTAGCTTGCTTTGTCCATGGCCTATCATCCTCAAACTGATGGACAAACCAAATGTGCAAATCAAACATTGGAGGATATGTTGCATGCCTTTGTCAATGTCCACCATACCAATTGGGATGAATGTCTTGTAGTTGCAAACTTTGCATACAACAATTCCAAACAGGCAAGCACCAGATTTTCTCCTTTCTTTCTCAATTTTGGCCAAGATATGCTTGTTCCAGATTCTCTTCTTACTCCTCCTCCATCCTAGGTTCCTCATACTTCTACATTCTTGACCACTATATCCCAATCTCTCCAACAAGCCAAGTCTCACTTCCTTGTTGCTTAGAATTGCCAAAAAAAAATATGCGGACCACCATTGTCATGATCTCACCTTTGAAGTCAGCGATAAAGTCATGCTATCCTTTAGTAACCTCCCTCTCCCACTTGATACCTAAGTCCCTAAACTTGCCCCTAATTGGATAGGACACTTTGATATCACCCAAATTGTCTCTCCTATTGCTTGTTGACTTGCCTTGCCTTGCCTTGTCATATGCGTATCCATCCTATCTTCCATCTTTCCAAGTTGAAACCCTTTGTTCCTAACCCCTCTTCCTTTTCCTCTTGAGTCCAACCTCCCCCTCTTCCTATCCCTATCAATGATCATGAGGAATACAAAGTTGATCATATCCTTGCGCATCGCCATATTCAACAAGGCCGTTGCCAACATACGGAGTACAAGGTCCTTTGGAAAGGGTATCCTCTTCATGATGCCACATGGGAACCTCTTTCTCACCTCCAGAATACACAGACGGCCATCCAGGAATTTGAAGCTTCATTGGCAACGAGGACATCATCAACTAGCGGCGGGGGAATATATAACAATATGGAGTTTAGTGACAAAGTTAGTCGGGCTTACGAAGTAGCACATAAGACAAATTAGCCTAGAATATTCTAGAAATACCTAGGAAGCTTCTTGGGAAGCTTCTTGGCTAGCTTAGCTTGCACCTCAAGTAAGTAGCTTCTAGAAGGAAACTTCGAGAAGCTTCCAACTAGCTTAGCTTGCAAGCCAAGTAGGTGGCTTCTAGAAGGAAGTTTCTTGAGAAGCTTCCTAGTTAACTTGGCTTGCACTCTAAGAAAGCGGCTTGAGGAAGCTTCTTGAGAAGCTTCTCAAAGGCCTTGTATGCTACCTATAAATACCAAAGCCAAAACTCATGCTAGGCATTCTAAGTTTTCACTCATTCAAGTGTCCCAATGTGAGTTTTGATTCTCCTATTTTTCTCCTTGGATTTGGTCTTTTACAACAACCTTTAATAGGTATGTCATCAAGGAATGGACAAGTTCCATCAAGAATGAAAGATTGCAAGATGCAATTCATAGCACTTTGCATATGTGCCACTAAGTTTTTAACTCCCATCAAAAGAGTACACATGCGAATCAAGCCTAGTGGAGTTTGCATGGTGGTTATATCTTGGCTTCCTTCCACAAGCTGAAATTGATTATATCTTGAGTACAAATCTCCAATAGAATAAATGGCCTTCCCTACAAAATTCTTTGCAAAATCATCCATAATACAACCTACACTAGAATTCCAAATGGTTACCTTGTTTGGCGGTTGCATATCTTGTATGAACAACAACTTGCCATTCTTCTTCCTTACCATAAATTAGTGGTTGGATACGGTGCTTTTGATGGCTCAAGAATCCTAACTTTGATCTTTTCCTTCAATAGCTCCGTCATCTAAGGTAGAAGTGCCTTCAATATTGGTATAGGCCTCAAATCCCATTGTACATGTGGAACTATAAACATAATCATTGGGGTGACCTCTTGCAGATTCACACCTTACCTCCTCAATCTTGAAAGCAAAAGCTTTCCCACGTTTAGCAATCATCTCTTTGAATGCTTGGCATTCAACCTCTATAAGCAAACCATCTCTTCCAATTGTAAGTTGTGCAAAGGTTTCCTTAGTAAAATAATGGCCAACATCGTCCACCTTCCTCAACCTTGGTTCTTCTTGAGTCCTCCGCAACAACTCTACCGCATCCAATAGTAATAGAATAGCAATTGGTCATACCTTCTTGTCCACCATCTTGTACTTGGTGTGATAATCAACTTCATGAGCCAATTGAGAAAGTGGCTCATAAAGTCCTTTCCCTATGTGAATCACTAAATCTCCTTTCCCCATTGAAGTAATTACCTCTTTGAACAACTTGCTTTCTCCTTGATCTTCCAATATGCCAATAAAAATCTCTCCTTCCTCCATTGTCTTTGCTGCTTTTAGATTTTCTCTTTTTCTTCTCATCATCTTTTGCAAACTTCTTGATGTACTCTCCTTATGCACAAAGCATACAATTCTATTCTTTTGGACCTCAATATAGGTTTTATCAAATTAGTCCTACACACTGATTTCTTGTGGTGGAATTTTACATATGGCACCTTGTTCTTCCACCTTACCTGTTGGGGCACCTAATGGAAACCCCACCTTCCAATAGGCTTCTTTGGATCTCTCAATTCCCTCTTATTCCTATTACTGCCCGGGAAAATAGTAGGAAATTGAACTATCCTTGCTCCATTTTGACTCTTGAACTTTGCCACCTTAGTGCCATCATTCAAGACCTTGCTTTCCATTCTAAACTTTGTGATGAAAGGTTGGCCTAATATGACTGGATGAGGTAAGGTATCATGAACAAATATATTAATTGGCTCTATGGCATTGCCAATCTTTATCTTGACATTTGGACAAGCTCCCCACAAAGCATTCTTAGTATGGTTCACTAATTTTACCTTCCAATCAATGTCACAATTTACTTACTATTGACCTTCCTTGTAGATCCTTCTTGACATAAGGTTAGCTCTAGATCCTGAATTGATTGAATCTCTCACTAGATACCTCACCCTTGCATTTCAATCTCACATTTGCTACAACTTCTTGCCCAAAAGGAATCTTTTACTTCTTCAAACACTAGCATGAATAGTTTTTCCTCATCAATAGCAACATCATAGACACATGCTTCCTTGGTTTTGTCTTCTGAAGTTTCCTACTAAATCTCCAACCCATAGGTACTCACTTCTTCATTTGCATCACCTCCATCCTTGTGTAGCAAGGAAGAATTCTTCATTTGCATCATCTTCTTATAAAAATGCTTCTTCTTTGCTTTGGACAAGATAAGATCTTGCATATCCTTCCATAGGATCCCAAAACCTCATCATTTGTGAAGCCTTTCACCTCTTGCTTCCAAAACTTCCAAGCAATCTCTTGAGGATCAACTTCCATCTTTACATCTGACTTAACAACCAACTTGGTCATTTTCTTGAAGATCTTTCTCTAAACTTCTTGCTAGTAGCATCATTTGAGTCCATTTGAGAATTCTTTCACCATTTGAACCTTGATCCTTGCTCATTGGAGTGTCATCAAACTATACTTCCTTCTTTCTTGTTTGCCTCCTTTCAGGTTCCGCATGTTGTTGCTTTTCTTTTGATTTACCTCAACTTTAGATTGTTGATCAGCCTTTCTCTTTTCTTCAAATCATCTCATCCCAAGATGCACCAACCTCCACAATGATAGCCAACCCGCAAGCTCATGCTACATAATACAATAATGGGCTTCTTAGGTATGCACTATAGTGGCACAATTCTATAGTGTAACAACAATATGGAGTTTAATAACAAAGTTAGTCAAGGTTAATGAAGTAATGAATAAGCCAAATTAGCCTAAAATATTCTAGAAGTATCTAAGAAGCTTCTTGGGAAGCTTCCCACTAGCTTAGCTTGCATCCCAAGTAGATAGTTTCTAGAAGGAAGCTTCTAGAAGCTTCCAACCAGCTTAGCTTGCATGCCAAGTAGGTGGCTTCAAGGAGAAAGCTTCTTGAGAAGCTTCCCAATTAACTTGGCTTGCACTCCAAGAAAGAATCTCAAGGAAGCTTCTTGAGAAGCTTCTCAAAGGCCTTGTATGCTCCATATAAATACAAGAGCCAAAGCTCATGCTAGGCATTCGGAGTTTTCCTTCATTCAAGTGTCCTAATGTGAGCTTCCATTCTCTTATTTCTCTCCTCTGTCTTAGACTTTTACATTGGAATCAAAGTGAAGTTTTTGTGTCCAAGTATTACCCGAGTATCATTTCACAAAATTCATCACCTCACCCTTTGGGCAGGAGTTTTTGCATATGATCACCTTGTTTAAAGAACCTTGATACTTCCAGTTGTAACTTATGGAGAACAATGGATGTGTTGTATCTATGTGTTAATAAATTAGATAAATTGGGAGTAGTGGGATAGAGTAATAGCCACAACAGCAATACTAGACATTATCGTTACTATGCATCAACAAATCAAGCACCTTACTCAATTGTTGGATGAACAACACTAGCAACAACAAGAACACATAGATAGAGCCCCAATTCGAGATGGAGAAGATAAAATCCAATTTCCAAAACCCAAGGTGTTTGAAGGCAAGAATCTTTTGGGCACAATGGAGAATTTTGTGTTTGATTGTGAATGTTACTTTGAAGCTACCAATCTTCAAGATGAATGGAAATAGATTCTCTTGGCTTCTAGCCAATTGGATGGTGGGATAACCAATGGGATAGCCAAAACTTTGGTGTTGATTCCAAGTGGAGTGATCTGAACAACAGATTTTTACACCAATCTTGACATGGGTAGAATTCAAGGAGCCAATACTTGGTTGATTTCAAACTATAAATTCCACCCAAGCCGTATGAGATAAATTGGCAAAGTTGAAGCAGATTGGCTCTATAAGGAGCTACATCATGCAATTTTAGAACATCATCATGTAGATTCTAGATATACAAGAAGATTAAGTTGTGGATCGATTTGTGAGGAGATTGAATTCACAAACCACATTGGAAGTGACCATGTAGGAACCACAAAATGTGGAAAAAATCATACAATTGGCTGAGCGCTTTGATTCCAAAACGTGGAAGAGACGATACAATTGGCTGAGCGCTTTGATTCCTTGGTTGCAACAACTTGGTCTAGACCTTGACTTACACAAAGCCTACTAGTACACTACGCATGGATAGAGGAACCGGCACCAATGGAGATTGTTGTTATCCAACAGAGACCACTTAGTACAGTAGATAGAGAAAGATTATGATAAGATGGTGGTTTTTTTTATTGTTCCCAAGTTGGACATTGCATTGTTGAATGTCCACTTAAGCATATGTGACCTCAACAAGTCACCCAAATGAGGATTGTGGAGCAGAATGATCAAGGAAACAAGGAATCCCAATAGGAGATTTGAGCTGCCTATTGGGAACTTGATTAGTTCCAATGGGATCAAGGGCTTGACCTATGCAAGTTTACTTCACTTGCAAGGTACCATGTCTAATTGGGGTTGTAGGATTTTGGTTAATTTTGGAAGTTCAAAGAATTGCATGTCTATGCAAGTAGTAAAGGAATTAGGTATTCTATCAAGCCAGTAATATAAAGTAGATAGATGATGGCAGATGGTAGAAAGGCATCTGCATTTTGTACCTCGCATCCTATTACCTTCAAGATTGGAAAGGAGTATTTGGAGTGTATGAGGTCTGTAGTGGGACCTTTACACTATGATATCATTCTAGGACTACCTAGGCTTGAACATCATAAGGTTTAATTTGATTAGAACCAATGAAAAATTCAAGTACAACACCAAGGTAGGAATTTTTTATTAGGTTGTCTGGCTCCTCGGAGTAAAACATCTAAGAATAGTCAGTCCCAAGATGGGAAGTTTGTCAATAAGGTAGCCATAGAGCAAGCCTTGAAGAGAGATGAGTCCCAAGATGGGAAGTTTACCAAGAAAGCAACCATGGAGTAAGCTTTGAAGAAAGATGAGTCTCTAGATGGGAATTTTGTTAGTGAAGCAGCCATAAAGCAAGCTTTGGAAGAAGATAAGTCTATTTTTGCGGAGTGAATCAACCCAATTGCACAAGGATTATCTGAGGAGGGCCAAGAGCCTCATCAAGCAATGATTGATCAAATAGTTTAGGAGTTTGTAAACATGTTTTTAGATGATTTGCCAAAGGGATTAACAATCATGGTATGCCCTTCAAGATTGAGTTATTGCCAAGAAGTACTCCATTGAGTAGACCAATCTATCGACTCTCACCAAAGGAGTTAGAAGAGTTATGAACAACACTTAAAAAATTGTTAGAGAAGGACTTCATATGACATAGTACCTCTCCTTGGGGAGCACTAGTACTATTTGTTCCAAGAAGGATGGAGGACTTTGTTTTTATATTGATTACCATGAGCTCAATAAGCAAATAGTGAAGAATGCATATCCCTTACCTTGGATCGATGACTTGCTTGATCAATTGAGTGGAGCACAATACTTTTCCAAGTTGGATCTTTGCAGCGGCTATTGACAAATCCCCATTGATAGGGAGGATGTGCAAAAGACTACCTTTTGCACAAGGTATGGGTATTTTGAGTGGAGAGTTCTACCTTTTGGGCTCAATGCTCTAGCAACCTTCATGGATCATATGCATTGGGTGTTGGATGGACTATTGGATCAGTACGGGGTGGTGTTCTTGGATGATATCTTAATCTATAGCAAGATAGAGGTAGAACATGTAAATCACGTGCAAGAAGTCCTAAGATGACTTTGACAATGGAAATTTTATTACAAGAAGTCAAAGTGTGCCTTTTGGCAAAAGGAAGTTACCTTCTTGGATCAAAAGATCTCATTGGAGGGGATCAAGATGGAAGAGGAGAAAATCAAGGCCATTACTGATTGGCCTACTCTAAAGGATGCTACAAAAGTATGGGCATCTAATGGATTGGCCAGTTTTATCGACGGTTCATTCATTATTATACTCATGTGGCTATACGATTGACTGACCTCTTGGGAAAGAACTTGAGCTTCTAGTGGACCACCAAGCACAAAGAAGCATTCCAAAAGTTGAAAAATATAAAAAGACCTATTCTTCAACCATATGATCCTCAACTACCTTGTGTGGTTGATTTTGATGCTTCTAACTTTGCAATTGGAACCGTGTTGCAACAAAAATTCCTTGATGGACTACATCCCATTGCCTTTAAGTCTCACTGACTAAATACAACTAAAAGAAATTACTCTACTTGAGATTGGGAACAACTTGCAATGGTATATTCCACCAAGGTATGGAGGCATTATCTCTTGGGGAAACAAGTGATCATGCAAACTTATCACAAACCATTGTTCCAGACCTTACACTTGGAATGCATGAAGAGTCAACATCATCAATGGGAGGAGCAACCCAATTTTTTGACATCAAACTTTTATACAAACCAGGTTGGTTCCATGTCATCCTTGATGCTCTATCATGATGACCTGATTTGAAGTCTCTTCTTCTCATCACGATGGCAATTACAATGGTGTCAATTGGCTCCAAGGTCCAAAATAAGTTTTGGTCAGCTTTACAACAAGATCCCTTCTTCCAAATGGTACATGGTTGTCTTATAGCATGCAACAAGGAGTGCAACACCTTCTCCTTTGAGGAAGGCCTTCTATTCCATGAGGACCGGATTTGTGTTCCAGCCAAAGGTGATCTCTGACTTGTGCGCCTTCAAGAAGCCCATGATTTACAAAAAGTTAGTCACATGTGTGTGGACAAGATCTTGGGTACCCTCCAACACCAATGGTGGTGGCTCAACATGGCACAAGATGTTTGGGAGTTTGTTCAATTGTGTGAGAGTTGCCAATGCAACAAGGCTAGTAACTAGAAATTGAGTGGACTCCTTCAACCACTCCCCATTCCATCTACTCATTGGGAACATATGAGCTTAGATCTCATCATCTCCTTGCCCAAGACAAAGCAACGTCACACAACAATTGTGGTGTTTATGGATAAGCTTAGTAAGCAAATCCATTTGGCATGAACGGTTGATATTATGGATACTCCAACCTTAGCACAAATCTACTTCAACAATATATTCAAGCATCATGGGATGTTGCATGTACTCATCTCTGACTGTGATCCTCACTTCACTGGAAAGTTTTGGTAAGCACTCTTCCAGATACTCGGCACCAAGATTGCTTTTTCCATGACCTATCATCCTCAAACTGATGGACAAACTAAACATGCAAATCACACCTTGGAATACATGCTTCATGCCTTCATCAACATTCATCATACCAATTGGGATGGAAATCTTGTAGTTATGGAGTTTTCATACAATAATTCTAAACAAGCAAGCATTGGATTCTCTCCCTTCTTTCTCAATTTTGGCCAACACCCACTTGTTCTAAATTCCCTTCTTGCTCCTCCTCCATCTCATGTCCCTCATACTTCTACCCTCTTGATTACCATCTCCCATTCCCTCCAACAAGCCAAATCTCATCTCCTTGTTGCTCAAAATTAGCAGAAACGATATGCGTATCACCATCACTATGATCTCAGCTTTCAAGTTGGTGATAAAGTCATGCTCTCATCCAATAACTTCCCTCTCTCACTTGATACCCAAGTTTGTAAACTTTCCCCTAATTGGATAGAACCCTTGATGTCACCCAAATTATCTCTCTTGTTGCTTATCAACTTGCCTTGCCTTGCCATCCTATATGCATATCCATCCTGTGTTTCATATTTCCAAGTTGAAACCTTTTTTTCCTAACCCATCTTCTTTTTCTTCTTGAGTCGAACCTCCTCCTCCTCTTGTCCCTATCAATGATCATGAAGAGTATGAAGTTGATTGTATACTTGCATGTCACCACATCCAACGCGGTAGTTGACAACATATAGAGTACACGGTCCTTTAGAATGGCTATCATCTTCATGATGCTACATGGGAACCTCTTTCTCATCTCCAACATGCACAACTTGCCCTCTAGGAGTTTGAAGCTTCACTGGCAACAAGGACGTCACCAACTAGCATTGGAGGAATATGTAACAATATGGAGTTTAATGATGAAATTAGTCAAGGTTAATGAAGTAGTGAATAGGCCAAATTAACCTAGAATTTTTTTGAAGTATCTAGGGAGCTTCCCACTAGCTTAGCTTACATCCTAAGTAGATAGTTTCTAGAAGGAAGCTTCTAAAAGCTTCTAACCAGCTTAGCTTGGATGCCAAGTAGGCGGCTTCAAGAAGGAAGCTTCTTGAGAAGCTTTCTAATTAACTTGGCTTGCACTCTAAGAAAGCATCTCAAGGAAGCTTCTTGAGAAGCTTCTCAAGGGACTTGTATGCTCCTTATAAATACAAGATCCAAAGCTCATGCTAGGCATTCAAAGTTTTCACTCATTCAAGTGTCCCAATGTGAGCTTCCATTCTCCTATCTCTCTCCTTGGTCTTGGAATTTTATAGTAGTACTACTCAAAATGGTCATTGCCATCACCTCCTTGTCCATCCACTTGCTGTAATACCAACCAGTGCATCCCATCTAGTCTTCCTCTGAATCTACTCTGCCAATCTTTTCTTTTCCATTTCACCCAAATCTGTACTTATCTTTCTCTCACTCACTAAATTATATACATTGGGCTCACAAACAATAGCAGCCATGCCCACATCCCTTTTGCCTATATGCTTTTCAAGTAAGGCCTTCATGCCTCCTCTATTGCCATTCAATGGTATTGGCTCAATGGTAGCATAAAATACTATCTCCTTTATCCTTGGCTCTCCAACAAACTTCACCAATTGTTTGTTCAATATGTACTATGAGCCGGCCTGTCTCTCACTCACAATGAACCTCTGATGGCTATTATGGTAGCACACCATGGACTCAAATAGCAAAAAATCCCAACTCCATCATACTCCTCCAAGGTTAACACTCCAAGACTCAAGACATTGCTCACTAGAGAACTCAATTAGAGAGAGATAGTTGCAAATGAAAGGATGATGAGTACCTCCTCACCCCTTGTTTATATACTTGTGAAATATTTACAAACCAAAGTTACTAATTACCATAGTAACTTAAGTTACTAGACTAAAAGTCAAGGAAAGTCAAAAAAGTAAAAAAGAATATCCATTCACATGGGCATATTCCACTAGCATGTGATCTGATCTTGACCCAACCACTAAGTCAAGGATTCCTTCACATGGGCTATCCTTGGACTATAGAAGAATCCAAAACAAAAAGGCTTGCGGGCCAAAGAGTTCTCAGCTCTTTCCTCAAAGCCAAACACCTAAGAATAATACCAAGTCAACACACTAGAATCCAAAATAGTGGTGTTCATCTTTTCCACTTCCTCTAAAGTAAGGTCCCTTCTATCTTAGCTATGACTAACTTTAGCTAATCATGACTGATACAAAACCATACTTTATCTCTATGTAAATCATATCTCTCAAGTACTTGTAATACTAAGCTAAATATCACAATACCACACACATGCACAAATGGGTGTTACATTCCTACAACTCTTGGCATTCTCTCTTGGTATGATTTTTATTGTCACACCACATGCATCCATAAGATTGCCTCTTATCTCTTCTTCTTTTTGTACACTATTCTTACCTTGTAGTTGATCAACCTTTGTAGTTAGAATTTTTCATCCCTTCCATCAACTACAAAATTTCATCCACTACTCTATCTTTAATTGCTTCAATTGCATATTGTTCCATCTTCTCTCTACTAGTTCCAATAGGACTAATCCAAATGGGTGCCTTGGATATTGCTCCTTCATCTAACTTTCTTTGTCTCCTCCTTTTGCTCACCCAAAGAATAATCTCTTCAATCTTCTTCATAATTCCAAGGCACTCAAGTTGAAATAGATCAAACATAGACTCCAAATCATCTCATAGATGACTATCTATAGCTCGTAGAAAATAATAAGATCCTTGTAATTGGATTGCTTCAGCTTCATAACTAGACAAATGATTCAACCTTTTATTAAACTCTCTTAAAAGATCTTGCAATATCAAACCTTTGCTCTTATCATTCACCCAATCCAAGAACATAACTTGAGTGATCCAATTTGCATCTTGTAGTAGAAATTCTTCCTTCATAATTCTTGAAAACTCCTCCCACAATGTAGCTCCTTCAACTAACCTTTCAACAATCTTTCTGATCTCAAATTCCACCAAGGAAAGAAACATTATTATTGCAATCTTCTCATCAAGGTCATGAAGTATAACTTCCCTCTAATAGACCTTCAAATACTTTATCATATTCTTACCATCAAATTCTCCTTGATGGTCCACCATTGCATGCAGAAATTTCGTAACTTGATAGGACTATGCTCTTCTTCTATCTCTTTCTTCATCTTGCTCCTTCCTAGCTCTCATGGTTTCCATGACTATCATGGAAATTTCTTACTCTCTTGACATTGCTAGATGACAATTTTGGTGCCATCTTTTCTCCCACTCAAAATCTACTACTAACGCCTATGCACAAGCCTTGAGATTCCCCAATATGGTTGCCACTTATGTCATGGGGATTGTATGGTCTAGAGAATGCATCAAGCACCTAGTTACTTGCACCTAGACTTCAAAATTTTCAATGGCACAAGTTGCATGCATAAAATCTAATAGATGGGATTGTGAACTTTTAGTGACTACCAAACTTGTACAAAGAACATATTACTGAGTTTCCTTTATTTCTTCTTAGCTGCAACAATTGATGCAATGTACTCCAATTTCTTACAATTATTGCATAACTCTTATGATGGACTCTTCATGCATTTTTATCCAACAATCAATCTAACCTTGTTCTCTCCATTAACTCCAAGAATTATCAATGTAGCACTCAAACCCTTGATTATACCAAGTTTTGTAAAGCTAGTAGTTAACTGAGCAACAATGATTATTCACTTCTATTTAATCTATTACCACACACAACTAACATCTTTTATTGCAATGTAAAGTCTTTCATTTTCACAGATATCCTCCTTCACCATAATTTCCACATACATTCCACACATCCAACTCCCTTCACAATGAATACACATCTACCACCTAATATGCCTAAAATAGTAGAGGACAACTCTCAATTGTGAGCCTCAAAGTAGATTCAATTGTAATCATGAGCCAGATGACAAGACATGCCTTGCAATAAATAGTCCTAAGAGCACTTGGATTTGACAAGAAGTTCAATCACCATTCATCTCTCCAGCCTTTATCTTCTTTGTTGATGGTCTTTGATCTCTCTCCTACCACCTTCTGTTATTATTTGAGCTGACTCCTATTTTTTAAACTTCCTATTTGATTCCTTCAAACCTTCTTGTCATTGGTTTCCTTCTTCTTGGTTCTTCTCTACTTTTTGTCCTTTCCCCTGCTTTCCTATCAATTGTTCCCTCTCTTTGCTTTTCTTTGATTCCTATCCCTATTTTTCTTTGCCTTTCCTCAATTCTTGTTCCAATCCTCCTTTGATTCCTTCTCTTTGTTTCCTTTTTCCTATCTTCAATTTTTCTCTCCTTTCCTATTTCTTAATTTGATCCCTCATAAACCCTTCATGTCTTAAATTCTTCTCCTTTCTTGTTTCTTCCTTTAATCCCTCTCTATCACACTTCCTATCTTTGACTCCTCTCCTTCCCCTTCCTATCTTTGATTATTCTCTCATTTCTTCTTTCTTCCTTCAATCTCTCATAAACCCTTTGTGTCTTTGATTCTTCTCCTTTCTTGTTCCTTCCTTTGATCCCTTTCTATCACACGTCCTACCTTCAATTCTTCTCCTTTATTGTTTCTTCCTTTGATCCCACTTTGTCACACTTCCTATCTTCAACTCTTCTTCTTTCCTTTCATGTCTTTGATTATTATCTCCTTTCTTGTTTCTCCCTACAATCTCTCATAAACACTTCTTGTCTTCAATTTTTTCTCCTTTCCTATTTCTTCCTTCAATCCCTCTTTGTCACACTTCATACCTCCAATTCTTCTCCTTTCCTATTTTGTCCTCCAACTCCTCTCTGTCACACTTTGTACCTCCAATTCTTCTCCTTTCCTATTTTGTCCTCCAACTCCTCTCCGTCACACTTCTTGCCTTTGATTATTCTCTCCTTTCTTGTTTCTTCCTTTGATCTCTTGTAACCCTTCCTATCTTCTATTCTCCTTTCACTTCATATCTTTGATTATTCTCTCCTTTCTTATTTCTTCCTTCAATCCCTCTATGTCACACTTCTTGTCTTTGATTATTCTCTTGTTTCTTGTTTTTTCCTCAATCTCCCATAAACACTTCCTATCTTCAATTCCTCTCCTTTCCCTTCTTGTCTTCAATTTTTATCTTCTTTCTTGTTTCTTCCTTTGATCTCTCTCAATTTCTTGCTTTCAATTCTTCTCCTTTCCTATTTCTTCCTTTGCCCCATAGGCACTCTTTCCTTCTTGTCCTTTTTACCCCTAGATTCATAGCATTCCCTTGTGCTTTCACTCAATAAATGTCATTTTTACTACTAGGTGTTCTAGATCAGTCTCTTTGTAGAGGCCTCCAATATGAAGTCCCCATGACTGACAATGAAAAATTAATTATATGTTCATTGTACACCCATACAACTCATATTCTATTATTGAGAGAATTGCAGACAAGAGCGTAAACCCCTCCACCCACCTTGGTAGCATTGTCAGATTCTTAGATATGGTACCCTAGATCACCTCAACATAGCAAACTAATATGCTCTAATTTCAGCAAATACTAAAGTTCACTATTGGAATCCAAAATTTACTTTCTACAACTAGCATTTTAACTAAATCTACATAATTTTCTATTGGTTTACCTATCATACTAAATAACACTAATGTAACGTATAGATTGTTTTCCTAACGACATTGAAACATTGGAGCTAGGTCAAATTTCAATAAGAACATGTCATTGGTTGAGAATAAAGGGGAGTATATAATCCCCTCTCCAAATTTGGCCAACTTGAGCACTAGCTAAAGCACTTTGGGATAACTCTTCTAACTATTAGCAACCTCCAGCAATCTGATGCACCTCTTTTATAGTTGGTTGACCATCCAATCCTTTGCTAAATCTCAGCTCAAGCCAAATCAAGATGATAGGGATCTCTAAATCCCTAATTTTACATGATGAGTTCCCAACTCCACTTTCAATTTTTCACTTTGAGTTCAATTTGCACCAAATTGACCTTGATTTCACCTCTTGTTCTCAAATTAAACACCTATTGTCTCAAATTGACTCTACTCTCAAAAATTTTGCCTACTACATTTTTGCACACCATATGCCCTACTACCAAATTTGCATCAAATTGCATAGTGCTTCTACACATAATCACTCTTAAAGAAATCTAAACCATGATTGAAGTACTAACATTCAACTAGACTTTGAGATACCGCCAACACCATCAATTCTTACACCCAATTTCCCCTTGACTTTGACTACTCTAATGTAATCATTTCATTCTTCCACTTGAATTACACTCACTTAGATCTAAAATTCAAAACTTCACTCAACACTTTGCCAACAATTGTGTATTGATTACAATCAAACCATACCCACTCTAGCTAAGAGACTCTAAATGATGCCCCCCAGCCCTTATCCACCATAGCTAAGAACTAGAAGACTCAACATCAAAAAAGTGAGCTCTCTAGGGCTGCACTTCAAAGGTATACCCCTTTGCTCAACCTAAGTCTTTAGCCCTAACGGTGCCATTGATGGTGCAAACGGTGCAAGTGATGGTAGATCCCACCATGTGATCAATAGCCCTAACATAAAATTGGACTGCCAACAAGTAGTCCATGAGTAATTACCAAAATACTTATGACTATTAACATTACCACTCCAATGTCCAAGCAACCTAAATTTGGAATTACAAATATCATGGCAACTCCCTTTGGAATGTCCAAGAATCCAACCTTAATGATCTAAATTATTTAACTAACAATATCTCTAATAGTGTGATCAATAACCCTAGCAAAAAATCTAATTGCCAGTAAGTAGTCTTTGAGCATCTATTAGTGTAATTGTGACTACTAAGACCAACACTCTAATATCCAAGTTAACTAGTTTTAGTGTTGCAAATGTTGAGATAGTTGCTTTGAATATATCAATTGTTATCTAACAAATATCATTGTCAATATCATACACTATAGAAACCAACTCATATAAGAGACACATAGAAACTCCAAAGACCCACAATTGCTCTCTGGTTGGAAATTAGGTTCCTCTAACTCCAAATAGCCATCTACTCCAAGTTTGTGATCTACACTATGGTAGGTAAAGATCAAGAGGTCAGGTACAATCAAGGCCCATTGTTAGTTGCATATTTGCCATCTATACCACGTAAGGAGTGAGCTAGCTATAGATCAAGTACATTGACTACATAACCCTTGACCTTAAGGAACCATGTTGAGGAAAAGAGCTAGAAATACCATATTCCATCCTCTCAAATAACCCTCATACACCAACATGGTAGCAACTCAACAAAAAGAGTCACATAATATACATCGCAAGCTTGCACATAAAACTGCCAAGCTTGGGTCCATAGTGCCATCAATGTTTGGGAGGTGGTATGGCACACAATTGCACACATGATTCTTTCAAGCAACACCATCCCATCCTTCTAACATGAGGACTTAAAAATTAAAACCTTACATACTCTCAAGATAGTGTACCATGTAGTCACATCAAGTATCATTGGTGCAACTTATTATAGATATACATAATCACCCAACTAAAATCAACAGATCAAAAATCTATAACCTTCTCCTCAAATAGTAGCATATCATAAAGTATCCCTATATTGAACAATTGCTAAGTTCTCAAATGCCATCAACATCACTCTCCAAAAAGTCCTTACTTGTTGAGAATATGCGCTTACCCATGTATCTAGATCATCCATGTCCAAAACTATAATAAGATACTGATAAATAACTACAAGTAAATGTGGATCTCATCCATAGATTAGAAAGTAAGTAGAGAAGGATGCTAAGAAGGCTTATTAGCTGAACCAATAGCCCATGGCCAACCAAAGTAACTAGAGATCTTAATCTCCTAAGTGTCTTCTCTACAAACCATACTTATACAATCCTCTCTTCACCATTTAAACCATTCTCTTTGCTAAACCATCTACCTCAAGGTGATCTTGAGAAGTAAGTATGTTGATCAATCAAAACCTTATCATACAAGATATGAAACTCTTCTAAGAACTCTATACCATATTCAATCAAGACCTCAATTGGTGCACCAAAATGACTAAGGACCTGATCTAGGAACAAGTAAATTGTCTCTTCATTGGACTTGTTAAGACGTGCTACTAACTTAATCTACTTGGAGAAGTGCTCCACTATAAGCAAAACATATTAATGATGTCTCATAGTCAAAAGTAAAGGTCTATCAAAGTCTAAACTCCAATGATAACCCAGCCCTATGATAGATAAAGGGTGTAATTGTGGTGTAGGAGCATTGAATGATGCTCTAACTTGGTTGCAAACCACAAATTTGGTAACAAATTGTTGTACATCAATCTATGTATTGTATCACCAATAATGACTCAAGAGTAGGTGATATGTCTACTTTACTTCAAAATGTCCTAGCTCTTCATGAGCATGTTGTAAAAATTGTGAACTTTGAGATAGAAAGGTTCTACTTGCACTCAACCATCCTCCCATATTCAAAGAAGATGTATGCCTTCCAATCTAAACCACTTGTCTTGTTGAAGAACATTATCTCTCTCCTTGGCACCTATTATGCCACTTACAACACCAATCCATCATTAAGATATCATGAATATTTTGTTGACATATACCAATATCTCTATCTTGTAGATCTAAGACCTCAACCACACCTCCTATTTATATTGAGAGAGATACCATCAAAACCTCAAATAATATACAAAAAAAGGCAAATGCATGCAAACCTAGCATTATCTCTTCATCCATCTCACTATGCCAATGTGCTTTAGTTTGATCTTGTTGGCTAGTACATGGATTTCTACTCAACACATATATATCATGGTTCACCACTCTAATTTGGTGAAATTATATTCTTGAAGAATCAAAGTACATTGTGAAAGCTTCACTAAAAGCTTGTCAAACATTATCAACCACTTCAATGGTTAATGATCAATAATGAGATTGAAAAGGTTACCAAATAGGTAACATTAGAAATATTTTAATGCATCCATTCTTGCTAAGCACTCTCCCTCATTTGACCATACTTTTCCTCCAATGAATGGTTTGAGAAACTAGCATAGGCCACCACAAACTTCTTGCCCTTTTCATCATATTGAATAGGGACTTCTCCAAACCCCAATGAACTCCAATCAATATGAACCTACAATGGTCATCCTTTGATTAGTCTCCTAAGAATATGGGCAGATTTCAACCTCTCCTTGAGCTCCATGAAAGTTCAATCTTGCTTATCTCCCCAACATCACTCTTGTGTAAGCCTGGTCAACTTTGTCAAAGCCTTGGCAATTTCACTAAATCCTCTAATATGTTTGCAATTTGCCAACACTAGGAACCTTGCACTCTAGTCACATCTGTAGGCCAAGGAATATCTACAATAGCCTCAACCTTGGTCTATTGAACACTAAGTCCACCAAGGCAGATAGTGTGATCCAAATACTCAACCTCTCCTTGGAAAATTTTACATTCTCCAAAATATAATTTGAATTTATGAGATCTCAATCTCTCAAAAACCCCTAACAAATGTCTCTCATGCTCTTCCATAGCAGTGTTGTAAACCAAAATGTCATCAATATAACACCAAGTAAAATGCAATCTCATTAGGATCTTATCTATGACTCTTTGGAATTTGATGGAAGCTACTTTAACCCACACAGTGATTGTTTGCCACTAATAAAAGGCATCCTTATTGTGAGGATCAACAGCCCCAAATTTTATCTTCTACTTATCATCCTCCTTGATTGGCAACTAATGATATTTTTCTCAAAGATCCAAAGTATTGAATCTTTGCATGCCAAATTGTATCAAAGTTCATCACTAATGTAGGCATAACATATTGATCAACTCTAGTTTGTAGATTGATAGGATAGTAATCTCCACACATTGTGTAAGTATTATGCATGTCCTTCTTGGTTGTCATTGTAGTTGAAGCATAATCTCCATGTGAAATCTCCACCAAACCAACATCAAAAACATCTTTACTTTGGCTTTGAATCAAAGCTCTCTCCATGTCATTATATTTGTAGGGACATCAAAAAATTGGTGTTTCCCTAGCCAAGTCAATCCAAATACCAAGTCTTCTTAGAGCATCTAAATCTTTCATTTTCAAGGTAAAACAACTCATATACAACTCTCAAAAAATCTCCAAACTCTTTTGTCTTTCCCTTCTTGTAAGTTTACGTCCAATGTTTGGCTCCCAAGTATCATCTATAATTGATGTAAAAGTGGAATATTCATTGAGCAATTGCTACATTAAGCCCTTGAGAGCACTATTGTTGTGCTCCAAATCATTATAATCCACAACCTCAAAGCAAAAGATCCCTCTACTCTAGCTACAGGCTCCACACGTCCTCTAGCTACACCCCAAGTAGACTAAGAGTGTAATCCAAGATGACTATGCTCACCTAGATGTACCCTAGGTAGATCATTCTCAATAGTAATCATTGGTTGTGTCCCAAGAATATCATGCACATTCAATCCCTTACCTCAAACATATGCTTGGATCATCTCAATAGCACAAAGCTCACAAGAGTCTTAGTGATGATGCCAATCAAGTGTATCTTATGTTGCTCAACCAATCCATGTCAAAAAAATTAGATCCATAGCTTGACCTAATGCATGGATACCTCTAACATTGTTGAAATGGCAGTAATACCGATATAAAAATCCATTGCTTGCTCTATCTCATTGGGGATAGGTTCCACCAATTGCTATAATTGTGAGTCATAAAAAAAGTCCAAGACCTCCCTTCCTATAAGCATAGGAGGCTATGAATCTCATGAGTGTGGCTAAAGTAGCTTTGGGTTGTCCTATAAGGTTTTCCACTACCATAAGTGACCTATCAACCACTCCTTTGCCATCATTTGAGACTAGCATCGAACATCTAGAATATCAAATAATAAGGTGGGCTAGTCATTGAATCCCATCATAGGCATGTTGTAAAACCTCTCTAGGTAAAAGGTTTGTCTACCAAAGATAAAGATGATGAGCCCATGATCTGACTCTACTTGCATCTAACAACATGGTAAGTCCAATCCAAGACCAAACTTGATATATACTCATCATCACCAATGTGCAAGAATCACTTGTGGAAAGGATGTTCTCTAAAATTTATGTTGGAGAAATTGCTTGATGAACCTAAAGATATCGTTATATATAAAAGCATGACCCAAAACATACCAAAATGGAGATTCTATAGACCCTAACATTGTTTATCATGGGTATGTCCCTAACATGGCAATCCAAATATCACCAAATGAATGATATCATACCTCTCTAAATAATGTTCCCCTAGCAAGAAAATGTTTGATGGTAGGATCTTCTAATGATGTTAATTATTAGCATTGATAATAAATCTAGATACAATAGCCCAAGTTTTCCACATGATGTAGAAGGATTCATCTAGTAGTCTCATCTCTCTCCACATACAAGTACCTCTAATCACATATGTATATTTGCAATACCACACTAGTCTAGTGCTAATATCACCAAATAAATCTAATAGGCATTCTCCTTCTATTAAATCCCAACAATATATGTGGTATCCAAAGGTGAAAAGGTAATAGACTCCAAAGACTCATCCTCAAATTGGTCTATTAGTGGTACAAAGGCTTCACTCCAAGCTTGTTGTACCAATTGGTCTACATGTTGCTACAAATCCTCATCAAAGTCCCACAATGAAATATCCAAGGTGGATGAAACAACCCTACTCATACTCCAAATCTAAGTAATCTCCTCTAGTATTGGAGTATCCTTTACATGGGCATTCCACTCAACTAACTCACCATGCCCAATAAAAAGACAACTAAAAGCTAAGACTAATGTCATGGTCCTTGACTATAGTGAGCCAAGACTACCATTACTAAAGTGCATTGGTAGGCAATAAACACATCCTTCACATGACTGCCAACCTAGCCTATAAGAAGTTATTTCGTCCCAATAATCAATGTTGAAACCCATGGAGTATATACCACTACTCCACCAATTAGCACATTAATGGCTTTGCTACTATTTCAATGGCATAAGCTCTCACCACAAAACTATTAGTCAGGTTATTGGACTGAATTTGGATAATGAGCTCCTCACATATGTTAACTATGTGGAACCACACCCTAGAGATGTTTGGATCTAAAATGGACATATCTTCACATTTTTCTTCTATAGCCCAAGATCAACAATTATAGCCTTCCCCAACATAAAGCGTTGAGCACAAGAGTCTAATAAGACCCCTTGTGGTGTATAGACCTTTGTTGAAGGTCACACTAAACTAAAAATCTCACTTTGGTTGTCCAATAAAACAACCCCAAGTGTAAACCAAGCTTGCTCAAATACAAGTCTAACAAGTAACTCTTCCAATCTAATAGATGTTGTCTACCATAAACCACTAGTAGACAAATGGATCACATGCTCCTCAACCAAGTTGGCTCCACCATCAACCATCTTTGCTCTAGAAGTAGGACCACATCATCCTTACTCTCATAAAAGGTGGAAGCCAACTATAATACTCAAGCTAGATCAACTCCTAATGTAAACATATGATTGGTGGTTGAGAACAAAGGAGAGCACATAATCAATTCAATAGCCCTCAATATTTTACTAAACACAATTTTTGTAGAATGATGTGAATGACTAGTATCCAATCTATCATGCACTCCATCACCACCTACCACACCTACATTAGGTCATTTAGGAGCCATGGATGTTATTTATAGTGCCTCAAAAAGATTAGGGAAGTCTAACATGTCTACCAACCTCCTCTTTATGGATCCAACTCCATTGATGCTCCTCTAGTGTAAAATACCAAGAAGAGAAATATAAGAATAGAAGTTCAGAGTAGAAGATCACAATGGGACTCTCAAATGAGAGAAACTCCAAATGCCTAATATTTGCTACTTAGCTTGATAGCAATACATAATTCCTTTGCTAATTTCATGGATATGCAATTATTTGAACTCCAAAAATCAATATCCCAAAATCCTATAACCATGATCAAATATCATACCTTGCAAGTGAAGCAAATTTTCATATGTCAAGCCTTCAATCCCATTGGAATGAATCATATTCCTAATATATGGCTCAATATCTCCTACGAAGATTCTTTGTTTCCTTACTCATTACACTCCATGAACTCCATTTGGGCAATTTGTTGAGGTCATCCATTCTTGGTGCAATGGAATGATGTACAATGTAATGTCCAATCTGGCAACAATAAAAGCAACCACTATTTTGGTGTAGTCACTTTGTATCTATAGTGCCAAGTGGTCTTTGTTGCATGGCATTGATCTCCATTGATGTTGGCTCTTCCACTTATGTATTGTGTGTTGGTAGGTTATATGAAAGTCAAGACCAAGTTATGGCAACTAAGGAATCAAAACACTAAGCCAACTACATGGCTTCCTCCAAGTGTTTGAGCTCTTACATGGTCACTTCCAATTTGGTGCATGACTTCAAACCCCTCACAGATTGATCCAAATTTTGAACTTCTAGTGTCTTTTTAATTTGTGTTGTTGTGTTTTGAAATTGAGTGATGTTGCTCCTCACAAAATCAATCTGCTTCAATTCTACCAATCTATCTTATGTGGCTCATGCAACATTTATAATTTAGAATCTTCCAATTAGTGCACTCTTAAATTCTTCTCATGTCAAGATTAACACAACAAACTATCATTGAGTCTATTTCACTCACAATTTTCACCATAGTTTTGCAATTCCATCCAATTGGCTTGAAGTTGAGAGAATCTATCTTTGTCTATCTTGAAGATTTGTAACTTCAAAATAACATTCACCTTCAAAATAACATTCACAATCAAACACAAATTTTTTCATTAGACCTAAGAGATTTTTCCTTCAAATACCTTGGCTTTAGAAATCATATTTTCTCTTCTCTTTCTTGAAATAATCACTCTCTAAATGCTTTTGTTGTTGGTGATCTCTCTTCCAACAGTCAAATAAGGTGTTTGATTTGTTATTGCATAGCAATGATAACTTTGGGCATTGTTGTCATGGTTACTACCCTATCAAACTACTTGTATTGATATAAGTTAACATATATATGCAACAAGTCCACCACTCTATGTAAGTTACAACTTGAAATATCAATGGTTTATCAACAAGGTGATTGCATTCAAAAAATTCTATCCAAAGCATGAAATGATGAATTATGTTAAATAATGTTTGGATAGTACATGGACATAAAAATCCAAATGGTTTGGGAGAAATGGATATGGAGGTCCATAAATTCTATCCATCCAATTCTTGCCAATATAAAAAACCAAGGAGAGAAATATGAGAATAGACAACCAAAGTTGTAATAATATTGAATTTATAAATAGCATAATCAAGATTAACAAAGTAGTAAATAAGCCAAATTAGCCAATAATAATAATAATTTTCTAAAATTATCTTGGTACCTTCCAAGTATTGGGTAATGTGTATACCAAATGGTGATTTCTAGGAGGAAGCTTCTTGGGAAGCTTCTTGGCTAGCTTAGCTTCCACACTAAGTAGGTGTTTTTTAGAAGAAAGCTTCTTGGAAAACTTCTCAACTTCTATGCCAAGTAGGCAGTTTCTAAAAGGAAACTTCTTGAGAAACTTCCCAATTAGCTTAGCTTGCACTCTAAGAAGACAACTTTTAAGAAGCTTCTCAAGAGTCTTGTATATTCTCTATAAATACCAAAACCAAGCTTATATTGTGCATTTAGAGTTTCTTTCATTCAAGAGTCCCAATGTGATCTTTCGTTTTCCTATTTCTTTCTTGGTCTTTGATGTTGGTATCAAAGCATGAATGGGATGGATGGAATTTATGGACCAATAAATTTATTTTCCCCAAACCATCAGGATTTTCATGTCCATGTTCTACCTAAGTAACATTTCATGTAGTTCATCATCTCATGCTTTGGGTAAAATTTTCTAAATACAATCACCTTGTCCAATGAACCCTTGATATTTCTGATTATAACTTATGGAGAATGGTGGACATATTTCATCTATGTGTTAACTTAGATAATTATAGATAGTTTGATAAAGTAGTAACCATGATGGCAATACCCAAAGTTATCATTGATATGCAGCACCTTACTCAGTTGTTGGAAGAAAGAGACCATCAATGACAAGATCATGTAGAGAGAGTATCATTTGAAGAAGGAGAAAAGAAAATCTGATTTTTAAAGCCCAAGGTATTTGAAGGTAAGAATCTCCTAAGTACAATGAAGAATTTTATATCTAATTATGAATGTTATTTTGAAACTATAAATATTCAAGATGAATGGAGATAGATTCTCTTGGCTTGAAGCCAATTGGATGGAGTGGAAAAATTATGGTAACAATTTTGAGTGGAGCAAGCTAAATGGCAATTTGTTATGCCAATTTCAACATAAGAAGAATTCAAGAGTGAATTAATTAGGAGATTCTTAGTTATAAATATTGCATGAGTTGTACAAGATAGATTAGAAGAATTGAAGCATATTGGTTCTATGAGAAGCTATATCACTTAATTCCATAATGTAAACTTTGAATATATTAGAAGGTGAAGCTCTAGATCTATTTGTGAGGGGCTTGAAGTCATGCATTGGAGTGACCATGTGGGAGCCTAAATAGTTAGAAGAAATCATGTAGTTGGCTGAGCGCTTTGATTCCTTGGTTGTTACAACTTGGTCTTGATCTTGACCTTCACAAAACTTTGCCAACACATTACACCCGAGTGGAAGAGTTGGCACTATTGGAGATTGATGTCATCCAATAGAGACCAATTTTCATTATAAATAGAGAAGATTGCAACAAAATGGTTGTTGCTTTTATTGTTGCTAAATTGGACATCAAATTGCTCAATGTCCACTCAAGAATGAGTGACCTTGACAAATCACCCAAATGGAGTTTGTGGAGTATGATGATCAAGGAGATGAAGAATCCCATTAGGAGAGTTGGAGCCACTTATTGGGAAACTGATTAGATCTAATGGGATTGAAAACTTAACCTATACAAGTTTACTTCACTTGCAAGGTATGATATCTAATCGTGATTGTAGGATTTTGGTTAGTTTTGGAAGTTTAGAGAATTGCATGTCCATGCAATTAACAAAGGAATGAATCATTCCTATCAAGCCAATAATTAGAAGTAGATTGATGATAATAGATGGTAGAAAGGTTTTGCATTTTTTACCTCCCATCTTGCTACATTCAAGATTGGAAATGAATATTTGGAATGTCTGAGGTTTGTAGTGGCACCTCTACACCATGATGTATCATTCAAGGTTTACCTTGGCTTGGATGTCATAAGGTTCAATTTTATTGGACCTAACAACAAATTCAAGTACAATACCAAGGTAAGAATTATTGATTATGTTGTCTAGCATCTTTCAATAAAGCACCTAAGAATAGTCAATCCAAAGATAATAAGTTTATCAATAAAGTAACCATAGAGCAAGCTTTGGAGGAAATTATTCCTTTTTTATGGTGGTGATCAAGCTAATTGTGTATGGAGAATCTGATGATGGCCAAAATCCTCATCAAGCAATGGTTGATCAAATAGTTCAAGAGTTTGCAAATATTTTCTTAGATGATTTGCCAAAGGAGTTACCTTCCGATCATGATATGCCCTTCAAGATTGAGTCATTGCCAAGAAGAAGTACTCTCATGATAGATCAGTCTATTGGCTCTGAGCAAAGGTGTTGGAAGAGCTTTGAACAACACTAATGGAGCTATTGAAAATGGATTTCATATGATATAGATATCTCCTTTGAAAGCATTGATACTATTTATTGCAAAAAGTCAAAGTTGACCTTTTGGCAAAGGAAGTTACCTTCTTGGGTCATAAGGTCTCATGGAAGGGATCAAGATAGAACAGGAGAAAATCAAGGCCATGATTGATTGGCCTATTCCAAAGGATGCAATAAAGCAATTTTTTATCAATGGTTTTTTCACTATTATGCTCATGTAGTCTCACTGTTGATTGTTCTCTTGGGAAAAATCTCAAGCTTTAAGTGGACCACCAAGCACAAAATTGAATTTGATGCTTCTAACTTTGCCATTGGAATTGTGTTACAATAGGAATTTCTATATGGATTACATTCCATTGCCTTTGTGTCTCATTGGATAAACACCACAAAAAGAAATTACTTTGCTTGAGATCAAGAACAACTAGCAATGGTATATGCCACCAAGGTATAGAGGCATTATCTCTTGGAAAAACAAATGATCATGCAAATTGATCACAAACCCTTATTGTGGATATTACATTTAGAGCACATGAAGAGTCAACATCATCAATGGAAGGAACAACTATAATTTATTGACATCAAACTTGAGTACAAACCTAGTAGTCCATGTCATGATGGAACCTATTGAGTGACCTATCACAATAATTTAATTTGAAGACTCTTCTTCTCATCACAAAGGCAATTATGATAGTATCAATTGACTCAAAAGTCTCTTCTTTTAATGGTACAAGGTTGTCTTGTAGCACATGATAAGGAATAAACCATGTTCTCCTTTGAGGAAGCCTTCTATTCTACATGAATTGGATCTATGTTCTAGCCAAGGATGATATATAAATTGTGAGCCTTCAACAAACCCATGACTTACCAATCACTAGTCACATGGGTATGAACAAGACCTTGGGTATTGTAATACTATGAGGACAAGAGAACTCCCCAAGAGAGATACAAGAGAGAAAACATAAGTTTCACACTCAATCCTCCAATGCCCAAAGGAGCACATTCTCTTTATTATATAGCAAAGAGGATCCCTTCAAAGGAAGCTCCACTCTTGGATCAGATACATGGATTGGTGACTTGTCAACGATCTCTATCCTTGGATTAGTTGTTTGGATGGGTGACATGTTAGTCCTTGTTTTATCTAGTTGGTCAAATGGGTTTGACCAAAGGGAATCTTTAGAAAATCTTCCTATAAGGAGCTCAAAATAGCATGGGTGAGGTATCATTGGAAGCTCTTTATAAGATGAATCAAAGGGGGAGAATTCAAGCTTTTTTGTTTATGGGGAGGTTTCTTTCCATTTTCAAGGCCTAATTCATTTGTTTAGGCCTCCAAAATTGACTCTAAAGGTTTTTAACTATTTTTGGCTTTTGCTCTATTAGTAGAAGTACTCTTATGATGACACCTTTGTTTGATCTACCTAGCCCATTGTACACAACATTCTTCTAGATGTTACCAAGCCAATTTTCACCTCTAGATAATATGTTTAGATAATATGTCTAACTGCTTGTGTTAAAGGTATCCTACAACACCAATGGTGATGGCCCACATGGCACAAGAGGTTCAAGAGTTTTTTTTAATCTTGTGAGAGTGACCAATGCAACAAGGCCAATAACTAGAAACCAAGTAGACTCCTTCAACCACTTCCCATCCCATATGTTTAATAAGAACATGTTGTCATACTTTGTCTTTCTCTCTCTAGAAACACATAAGATGCCTAGCTATGGAGCTTATAGATCATAATTTGTGCAAAGACTTGTCACTACTCATTTGAGTGCATGTGGTACCCAATTAGTAGAACCCTCCACTCTTGTTTCTAAGATTCCTTCTATTAGGTAGGGGAATAATGAGCAACCTAACTTGTCATTATAACATGCACTCTTGGTATGTTGGTCATCACTTCCAACATTACCAAGGAGAAAAGCACATCACACCTAGAAAGAAGGAACCTAAGCGTAATGCCCACACACCAATCCAAGCCAATTGGGCATACAAACAAGCATACAAGCATAAAGAGGATCCGATCATAAGAATTTGACAACAACTCTCTATGTTTTTTTATCAAAATAGAGCTTTAGAGCCTTCTTGCTTTGCAATAAAGCTAATTTCAACCTGTACTACAAGCCTTTTTAAATGTGTTTTTCAGATTTCAACCAACTTCTAATCCAAGTGGGGAACTTCTAGTGGGGAAAACTTTGTACAACTCATATGGATATAAATTTTTTTGTGAATTTGATTTAAGAGTTCTAAGATTTAATGAAAAGCTTGTGAGACAATCTTTCCAATGATATGAAATAACCCAAAATTTGATCACTACATCTCCCTTGACAAGCTCTCAAACTTGGCCAATTTTTTGTAATCTTTCACCCTAAATTGAAATCCTTAATTTAGGGTTTGCTCCTGGTTCTTGCTAACATTTCCCCATATTTTTGAGACAAAAGTACACTTGATCCTCATAAACACTATAGAAATCTAAAATTCTCAATCACAATCACAAAAATAGCAGAATTTCCATTCAATCATGATTGAAGATAGAATTGCTCTAACAAGCTTATTTTAAGTAATATTTTAAGTAGAACTTGTTGTATCAACTCTCACTCTCTTTGAACCTATAGCCAACCAAACATTCTACAATATTTGTTTGTGCTCTTGTCTAACTCTTTGTAGAGTTTGATGGGCCAACTCCAATCCCTAAATATGGATCAATTCCTGAGCTGGGCTAACTTGTGAACTCTACAAACCCAAGTATACTTGATCTAAGACCTTGACTTCTCTTTTTGAGGAATTTACATGAAACCTTCACACAAAAGTGAAAAACCTAAACACCAACAACACCAAATTTTTTCATAAGATGACTTGATCCACAACTTGGAGAGTGATCAAAACTCCAAACCTGATCATCAACACTTCTCCAACATCTTACATCCAAAAAACACCAACTTCAATCAACCAAATTTGATTTAAGATTGACCCAAAACTATAATCACTCTTGTGCTCAGCACTATAAGCACTTTTCCAACTCTCCAACCCCACTAAAAGGTCATAAAAATGTCTCACAATGCTCTCCAAATTGCCTATTTTGTGCTTTTGGATATGAATTCTACTCCCTTGATTCAATTGATCATATCTCCCATAGAATCTGCTCAAATCATCTACTTTCTCTCTTCAACTGTGGCCTATTTTCTTTTCTCTCCAACCATAGTCTTCAATTCTCAGATGCCCTTCCCAAACTCACTCAAGACTCAAAAACTTGCAAGTTCTCCTCTTGGGACACAATCTTTTGCAAGTTGTCATTTAGTCTCTTCACTTTTTGACAAATGGACCTCACAATTTCACCTTGAATCTCATGAGAAAAATCCAGTTTTTCTCCATATATAAGAGCACATAAATTGTTAAATTTCATACTTGCTCATAAGTAAGCATTAGAAGGACAATAAGATCCAAGTTTCTCATCACCAATTCCATAAATGCCACCCCAAAATGTGTCACCATCCAATCTCATAAGTTGTTACGGTGTAGAATCTAAAGCTTGATAAGAAACGGATTTGGGAGTGGCAGATTGGGAGCATGGGACATCTCCTACTTAATTTCTCTCTCCAACGCCCCTATCTCCATGCTCTACTACAACTCTCACTCTTAATGTCCTTCTCTTGCTTGAGACTCCTCCAACTAAAACACACTCCTTGCTCTCAACTCTCCACCATCTATATACATAACAGCCCTTGAAAAGAATAAGATCATAACCCACGTGACCAATTGCTTACATGGCAACAACTCAACCATAGGATCTGTCATACAACCTATCCACTAACATGGAGATAAACCATGCTAATTTATTTTTTCATAGGCTACGCAAACCACAACATGACAATGTGAGCTTAGATCTCATCACACCCTTGCCCAAGACAAAGCAAGGGGACATAGTAATCATGGTGTTTGTTGATAAGCTTAATAAGTAAATCCATTTGGCACCAACCTTTGATATAGTGGATGCTCCAACATTGGCCCAAATCCACTTTGATAATGTCTCCAAGCATCATGAGACAGCTCGTGTATCATCTCCAACCAAGATTCTTGATTAACCAAAATAACTTTGGCAAGCATTCTTCTAGCTACTCAGCACCAAGTTTACTTTATCCATGGCCTATCATCCTCAGACTAATGGACAAACTAAACTAGTTTGGTTTGTTCATTTGTGCAAATCACACCTTGAATGATATGCTTTTTGCTTTTGTCAATTTTCACCATACCAATTGGGATGAATGTCTTGCAACTACTAAGTTTGTCTACAATTTCTCCACGTAAGCAATCACCAGATTCTCTTCTTCCTTAATTTTGGCCAGGATCTACTTATTCCAAATTCCTTTCATGCTCCTCTTTCATCTCATGTCCCTCATACTTCCACTTTCTTGACCAATCACCTAATCCTTGCAACAAGCCAAATCTCATCTCTTTGTTGCTCAAAATCATCAAAAACAATACACTAACCAACATCATTGTGATCTCACCTTTCAACTTGGTGATAAAGTCATGCTTTTTTTTAGTAACCTACCTTCTCACTTGATACCTAAGTTCATAAACTTACTCCTTATTAGATAGGTCCCTTTGATGTCACCCAAATCACTTCTCTTGTTGCTTATCAACTTGTTTGCCTTGTCATATGTGAATCCACCCTATCTTCCATATTTCCAAGTTGAAACCTTTTGTTTCTAATCCATCTTCCTTTTCCTCTTGTGTCCAAGTTCCTCCTCCTCATATCCTTATCAATAATCATGAGGAGTATGAATGTAGCAATATGGAGTTTACCAATGAGTTAGTCAAGGCTAAAAAAGTAGCAAATAGGCCAAATTAGCCTAGAATATTCTAGAAATATATACAAAGTTACTTGGTACCTTCCAAGTATTGATTAATATGCATGAAAAGTGGTTACTTCTAGGCGGAAGCTTCTTGCAAAGCTTCTTGGCTAGCTTAGTTTGCATTCCAAGTAGGTAGCTTCTAGAAAGAAGCTTCCAACTAGCTTAGTTTTCCCGCCAAGTAGGCAACTTTTAGAAAGAAACTTCTTGAGAAGCTTCTTGGTTAACTTGGCTTGCACTCCAAGAAAATGGCTTTAGGAAGCTTCTTGAGAAGTTTCTCAAGAGCCTTGTATGTTCCCTATAAATACCAAATCCCAAGCTCATACTAGATATTTAGAGTTTCCCTCATTCAAGTGTCCCAATATGATCTTCCACTCCGCTCTTCCATTCTCTTATTTGTCATGTGTATATACATTCTGTCAATATCATACACTATAGAAGCACAACTCATACATAAGTCATACGTAGAGTCTAAAGTGCCATAATAATCAATTTGTTTACAACTCTTGAATCCACTCAACTTAGATCAATACTTGATTTGTCATTCTATAAACTGTCAACAAGTGGGCACTAATTATAGTCAAGCCACACCCACTCTAGCTAAGAGAATCCACATGATGCTCGCTGGCCTCTGTCCACCATAACCAAGAACTCAAAGGCTCAATGTCAAAGAAGTGAGCTCTATGGAGTTGCACTTTGAAAGTATACTCCTGGACTCGAGCTAGGTTTGAAACCCTAATGGTCCCGTTGACGGCACACTTCATGGTGCAAATGGTGCAAAGTGACGATGGGCCCCACCATGAAGTCAATACCCTAAACACAAAATCTGACCGTCAGAAAGTAGTCTCTGAGAAACTGCTGAAATAATTTTAACTTCTATCACTATAACTCAAGTGTCTAAGCAATCTAGATGTGATACTACAATGATGTGATAGTTGTCATGCATATATACATTGTTACACAACATACATCGCTATCAACATCATACACTATAGAAACACAACTCACACATAAGTCATACATAGACTCTAAGGTGCCATAATCACTCCCTTAGCTAGTGGTTAGGTCCCTCTAACTCCAAATAGCCATCTACTCCAAGTATATGGTATACTCTATGATGGGCAAAGATCAAGAGGCCGGGTGCTATGGAGCCTCATCATTAGTTGCCTGCCTGCAATCTTACCATATAAAGAATGAACTTGCTATAAATCAAGTACATCTACAACATAACCACTGTCCTTGAGGAACCACCGTGAGGGGAGGAGTCATACATGCCATATGCCATCCTCTCAAATAGCTATCACACACCAACATAGTAGCAGCTCCACTAGAAGAGCTACATAACTTACACCTCAAGCCTGCAGTACAAGTGCCAAGCTTGGGTCCATAATACCATCAATGTTTGGGAGATGGCATGGTGCACAATTGTGCACATGATCCTTCCAAACAACACCATCACATCCTTCTAGCACAAGGACTCTAGATGGCAAAACCTCACGTATCTCAAGATAGTGCAGCCTATCAAAACATTAAGTGTTGTTGGTGCTATCTATATAGATATACATAGTCTCTTGGATGAAATCAATAGATCAAGGATCTATAACCTCCTCCTCCTCAAATGGTAGCATAGCATAAAGTATCTCAATGTTGAGCAATTGCCAAGTTCTCAAAGGCCATTGGCATCACTTTCTAAAAGATCTCTACCCGTTGAGAACATGTGCTCGTCCATACATCTGGGTCATCCAAGTCCAAAACTACAGTAGCATCTCAACAAATGGTTATAGGTAAATGTGGATCTCATCCATAGAGTAGGAAGTAAGGAGAGAAGGATGCTAAGGAGGTTGCTGGTTGAATTGATAGCCCATGGCCAACCAAGGTAATTGGAGATCCCAATCTCCCAAGTGGCCTCTCTACAAACCATACTTTTGCAATCCTCTCTACACCGTCTGAACCACTCCCTCTACTACCTCAGGGTGATCTCAAGATATAGAACAATGATCAATCATAGCCTTGTCATACAAGACCTGAAACTTCCCCAAGAACTCTATACCTAAATCAATCAAAACCTTAGCTAGTGCACCAAAATGACTAAGAACTCAATCCAGGAATGAGTAAGTTGTCCCTTCACTAGACTTGTCAAGAAGTGCCACCAACTCAATCTACTTGGAGAAGTGTTCCACCATCACCAAGACATACCAATGATATCTCACAATCAGCGGTAAAGGTCCAATGAAGTCCAAACTCCAATGGTAACCCAATCCCATGATGGGTAATGGGTGTAACTGTGGTGTAGGAGCATTGAATGATGCTCTAACTTGGTCACAAACCACATATCTAGTAACAAACTATTGTACCTTGATCTGTAGACCACACTACCAATGATGACTGTAGAGTAAGCTATATGTACCCTTTACTCCAAAATGTCCTAGCTCCTCATGAGCATGACGGACCAATTGTGGTCTTTGAGATGGAAGTGGTATTACTCACACTCTACCATCCTCCCATACATGCAAAAGGTATCTGCTCTCCAATCTGAACCATCTGGCTTGCTAAAGGACACGATCTCTCTCCTTGGCCCCAATTGTGCCACCCATAACACCATTGCAAAGATGGTCCATCACTAAGACATCATCATGAATGTCTCGCTGAACAATACTAATATCTTCACTCTCTGGATCTATGACCTCAAGAACTCCTCTTGTATGCATTGAGAGAGATACTACCAAAGCCTCAAAACATATACACAAAAAGGCCAATGCATGCCAACCTGGCACCATCTACTCATCTATCTCACCATGCTAACGTGCTCCGGTCTGATCTTATTGGCTGGGACATGGGTTTCTACTCAACCATCTATATCATGATTCACCACTCCAAGTGTGTGAACAACTGTGAAATCATACTCCTGTAAAATCAGAGCCCATCGTGTAAGCTTCCCTAAAAGCTTTTTGGAATCTATCAACCACTTCAATGGTTGATGATCAATGATGAGAGTGAAGGGGTTACCAAATAGGTAACATCAGAAATGTGCTACTGCCCAAACTACTACCAAGCACTCTCCCTCATATGAAATATACTTCACCTCCGCTGAATTGTTGGAGCAATTAGCATAAGCTACCACAAACTCCTTCCCCTCATCATCATGTTGGGTGAGCACCGCTCCAAGCCCCAACATACTCCAATCAGTATGAACCTGCAATGGATATCCTCTAATTGGTCGTCTCAAAATATGAGCAGATGTCAACCTCTCCTTGAGCTCCACAAAAGCTCTCTCCTACTCATCTCCCCAACACCACTCTTGTGTAAGCTTGGTTTGTAAGCTGGCATGTCTCTCACTTAAGATGAACCTTTGATGGCTATTATGGTAGTGCACCATGGACTAAGAAAGCAAGGAACCTCAACTCCATCATACTCCTCCAAGGCTAACACTCCAAGACTCAAGACATTGCTCACTAGAGAACTCAATGAAAGAAAGATAGTTTCAAATGAAAGGATGATGAGTACCTCTTCACTCCTTGTTTATATACTTGTGAAATAGTTATGCACCAAAGTTACTAATTATTGGAGTAACTCAAGTTACTAGACTAAAAGTCAAGTAAAGTCAAAAAGTAGAAAGGAATATCCATCCACATGGGCATATTCCACTAAGTATGTGATCTTATCTTGACCCAACCACTAAATCAAGGATTCATTCACATGGGCTATCCTTGGACTATAGAAGAATCCAAAACAAAAAGGCTTGTGGGCCTAAGACTTCTCAACTCTTTCCTCAAAGCTAAACACTTGGGAATAATACCAAGTCAACACATTAGAATCCAAAATAGTGGTGCTCATCTTTTCCACTTCCTTTAAAGTAAGGTCCCTTCTATCTTAGCTAT
This sequence comes from Lunularia cruciata, assembly GCA_948567375.1. NCBI lineage: Eukaryota > Viridiplantae > Streptophyta > Marchantiopsida > Lunulariales > Lunulariaceae > Lunularia > Lunularia cruciata. The sequence continues at coordinate 34,487,777 of OX419759.1, read as the reverse complement.
GACTAACTTTAGCTAATCATGACTAATATAGAACCATCCTTTATCTCTATATAAATAATATCTCTCAAGTACTTGTAATACCAAGCTAAATATCAATACCACACACATGCACAAATGAGTGTTATAGGTCAGCTTTGTCAAGGCCTTGGCAATAGCACTAAATCCTCTAACATAGCGGCAATAGAATTTTGCCAACCCAAGGAATGCTCATACTCTACTCACATTTATAGGCCGAGGAATATGTACAATAGCCTCCACCTTGGTCTACTGAACACCAAGTCCTCCGGGGTAGATAATGTGACACAAATACTCAACCTGGTCGTGGAAGAACCTAAACTTCCCAAGATGTTATTTGAGTCCATGAGATCACAATCTCTCAAACACCTCCAACAAATGTCTTTCATGCTCCTCCACAATATTGTTATAGACCAAAATGTCATCAATATAACACCAAGCAAAATCCAATCCAGCTAAGATCCTATCCATGACCCTCAAGAACTCAGTAGGAGCGTCTTTTAACCCAAATGATAAGAACCTCCACTGATATAACACATCCTTACCATGAGGATCAATAGCCCAGAATGTTGTCTTGGACTTATCCCCCTCCTTGACCAGCAATTGATGATATCCTGCTCAAAGATCCAAAGTACTGAAGACCTTTGCATACCCAATTGCATCAAAAATCTCCTCTAGTGTAGGCATGGCATACCAATCAGCCCTGGTTTGTCAATTGATAGGACGGTAATCTCCACACACATCCGCCTATTTTGGTAGTTGCTATGCATATCCTTCTTGGCTGGCATCATTGTCACTAATGCATACTCTTTATGTGAAATCTCCACCAAACCAACCTCAAAAAGGTCACTACTCCGGCTCTAAATCAATGTACTCTCCATATCACTATATTGATAAGGACATTGGAAAATTGGTGTATTGCTAGTCAGCTCAATTTGTATACCAAGTCCCTTCAGAGCACCCAAATCCTTCATATTGAAGGCAAAACAACTTGTGTGGCTCCTTAAGAACCTCCAAACCCTCCGTCTTTCCTCTCCAGTAAGCTTGGGTCCAACATATGGCTCCCAAGTATCCTCTATAATTGTCGTAGGAGTGGAAGACATACTGACTAGCTACTACATTGGGCCCTTAGGAGCAATAGTGTCATGCCCCTAACCACTAGAGGTCCTAACCTTTGTGTGAAAAACTCCTTCCACTTTGGCTACAAGCTCCACACGTCCTCTAGCTGCATCTCAAGTGGACCAAGGGTGTAATCCAGGTAGCCCACTCTCACCTGGATGGACTCGAAGTAGACCACTCTCCTTAGTAGCTATTGGTTGTGTCCCAAGAATACCATGTCCACTCAGTCCATCGCTCCCAGCATGTGCCTAAATTGTCTCAATAAGCATAAGGCTCACAAGTGTTCAAGTGGTGATGCTTATCAAGCACATCTTTCGTTGCTCTGCCAAGCCAAGGCTCATAATCCACGTCACACAATTCAAATCCATAGCTTGATCTAACACTTGACACCTAGATGCCTCTAACACTATAGGAAAAGTGGTAATACTAGTGCAAAAACCAATTGCTTGCTCTCTCTCATTGGTGTTGGGCCCCACTAATTGCTATAACTATGAGTCCCAAACAAGTCTAGGTCCTCCCTCTCAAGAAGCATGAGAGCCTGGGAAACTCATGAGTGTGAGAAATGCGGCTCTAGGCTATCCAACTAGGTTCACCACTACCATAGGTGACCTATCAGCCACTACCACTATCTGAGACTAATGCCCAACATCCAAGATGTCATCAACAAGGATGTGGTCAAGTTGTTGAATCCCATTATATGCATACTGTAAAACCTTTTTTGGGTAAGAGGTTTGTCCACCAAAGATGAAGATGATAAGCCTGTGATCCCACTTTGGTTGTATCCAACAATGCAACAAGTCCCATCCAAGAATGGACCTGATGTGTACTCACCACCACTTTGGTGCGAGAATCACCCATCAAAGGAACATTCTCCAAAAGGTAAGCTAGAGAAACGGACTAATGAATCTGGAGATGTTATAGTATCCGTAACATCTTCCAAAACACACCAAAATGAGGATCCTAAAGACCAAAACCTTGGCCAGCATGTGGATGTCCTTGACATGGCCATCCAAAAATCACCAAGTGAATAGGCCCATGTCTCTCCAGATCATGCGCCCCCAATAAGGAAATGTTTGTTGGTAGGGCTTTCTGGTAACCTCTAACTACTGACATTGGTAATAATTCCAGATACCAATAGGCCAAGTGTGCCATATGATGTAGAGAGACTTGCCTAGTAGTCTCATCTCTCTCTATATACAAGTACCTATGTACTCGTATACTTGCTTGTAATACCGCAACTAGTCCGGTGCTAATCCCATCAAACAACTCTAATAGACATATCTCCTCTATTGGAGACTATCAAGGAATGAGTGTGGTATCTAGAGGTGTCAAAGTAATTGACTCTAGAGGTTCATCCTCACACTCATCTCCTGATGGTACAAAGGCTCCACTCCAAGCTTGTTGCACCAACTGATCTGCATGTTGTTGCAATGCCTCCTCTAAACTCCACAATGGAACATCCAAGGTGGATGGAACAATCCCACTTGTACTCCAAATCCAAGTGATCTCCTCTAGTACTGGAGTATCCTTTGCATGGGTGTTCCTCTCCAACAAGTCACAAGGCCAAGTAACTATACCACTAAAAGCTAAAACTGATGTTGTCATGGTCTCGGACTGTAGTGAGCCAAGACTACCACCCATAGCGTAAGCATATTGAAGCGTACTAAAGCATACTGGTAGATGACATACCCATCCCTCACCAGACTGCCAACTTGGTCTATAGGAGGTTGTCTCCTCCCAATAGTCAATATTGAAACCCATGGGGTATAACACTGCTCCTCCAACTAGCACATCATATGACTCAGCTATTGTCACAATAGCATGAGCTCTCACCACCAAGCTATCAGTTGGATGACCAAGTTGAACCTAGACAACAAGCTCCCCACGTGTGATGTATTGTGTCAAACCACCACCTAGAGATGTCTGGATCTGAAATTGACACCTCTCCACATCGGTCTTCCGTAACTCCAGACCAACTACTACAATCTTCCCCAACATAAATGGTTGCGCACTAGAGTCTAACAAGACTCTCTATGGTGTATAGACCTTCCCTAAAGGTCCCACCAAGCAGAAAATCCCCCTTTGGTTATCCAATAGGACAACACCAAGTGTGAACCGTGCTCTCTCAAAGGTTGGTCTAGTTGGCAACTCCCCTAGTCTAGCCATTGCTGCTTGCCATAAACCATTGGTTGTTGAACGGATCCCATGCTCCTCAACCAAGTTAGCTCCACTACCAACAACCTCTGCTCTAGTAGTAAGAACTGCATCATCCTTACTCTCATAAAGCGTGGCAACCAACAAGAACATTGGGGCTAGGTCAACTCCCAATGTAAACATGCCACGCGCTGAAAACAAAGAGCACCGCATAATCAGCTGAGCTGCCCCTAACATCGTGCTAGACTCAATCTGTGTAATAGCAAGTGGCTAACACGTAGGTAGTCCATCATGCACTCCATCACCACCTACCACACATGCACTAGGACATCTAGGAGCCATGGATGTCATCTACAATGCCTCATATAGTGTGAAAGACTAGGGAAGTCTAACCTATCTTCCAACCTCTCCTCTCTGTAGGTCCAACTCTACCAATGCTCCTTTAGGCTTTGGAGCACGTATTGCACTCCTTGTCACTACTGCAAATGCATCCACCTATGCTACTCTACACATGAAGTCCAAAGTATCTCTATCACCAACATATGAGGTAGAAGCCTCAACACCCAAATCTGATCTCCTCTGAGTGATAGCCGTACTAGCCAATCTTTGCTCCAACTACTCAATCTGAGTAACCATAGTTGTATCAAAAGACAGGGTAGGTATTGCACCCTACTACATATAGATCCTCTACCACCTCATCCTCCATGAACTAGAGCTCCTCTACTACCTGCCATAGTAGCCCTACCACTTCGTAACTCCGAGTGTGTGTCAAAGCACCGATCACTAGTGTGACTAAATCCGTGGCAATGCTCACACTACCTCTATGTTGGCTGTGATGCACCCAAGGTATCAGGTCCACTACCTTGAGTACACTCTCTCCAATGGTGAGGTCCACCACAAGTCCAACAAGCAACACTACTACTCACTGGTTGTTGTTGACCCAAAAATGAAAGTAAGGGTCTAACTCTACTAGGCCCTCCACTCGCTTCATAGGATCTGGGTTGTCCACCTTGTCCTAAAAAACCAACTGGGCGTGGTGCACTTTACTGCACTCTAGAAGAAGTAACAACTATGGATGAGGTCTTCCTACCAAATTTAGATATCACCACCCTCTCCTCCACCATGTTGAGCTCAATATGCTCAACCAAACCAAAGACCACTGCCAAAGTAGGCAAAGTACCTTGTAACAATGTAGCATCATGAACTCTACATTACAACTCCATGTCTAGTATCCCATACCAAAACTGGACTGCTTGGGCCTCAATAACTCCTTGAGTGAAACTAATCAGCCACCTCATGTGAGTGTATGCCTTGCATAGGCTCTCTCCAACCTTCCACTGGAACTCCTACAAGCTCCTTAGCTTCTCAGTCTACACTCCTTGGTAGTTCCGTCTCAAACATAAGAAGAACTCTACCATGGGGTTTAAACCCTGGTACCACACCACCTCTTGTAGCTGTACCTTCACTTGTAGTAGCACTATCTGCAACTAGTGCACCTCCACTAGCTCCACCAACATTGCTCAAGCTAGAACCGTGGGTACAGCCGATCTACTCTTGGCAATTGAGCTTGAAATGATAGAGATATAGTTTGGAGACCAATATTGTCTCTATAACTCAATCTCCTCCAAATGAGCTCTCCTAAACTCATGGTAGTCACCCATCAATGGACCCTCTAGATGTTGAAACAACCCTTTCCATGCCATGAAGGGTGTAAACAAAGTCAGGTTCTGCATCTACTATAGATCACACCAACTATCAAACTCCTGGATGAAGTCATCCAACTCAATGGTACCCACTGTACCAAAGTAATGTTTAGGGCCTTTGGAGGCTCCATAAATCTTGTCCATGTCCCACAACAACGGTGCGGACACGCCAAGTGCACTCTCAACTAAATCAGCTCTTGTGTCAAACTCCAACTAAGAGTCAATCTCCTCCTTCATTGGGACCTAAGATACAAGCTAATACCAAGTGCACCTCTGAGTAAACTCATTATGTACTATAGGGCTAACTCCTCTGGAATCCCCAATGAACTCCGTTGTGATAAAGTAACCGCAACTGCAATTGCAAACCAAAACCACAAATTGCAACCGCAAGTTGTAACCACAAGTACCCCACCAAGTGCCAACATCACCAAGTGCCACCAAGTGCCAATACCCATGGAACACCACCAACTAATGTAACTCTAACTAAGATAACTACATTAGGGGAAAGGGCAACCTGTAACTTACCATCACAACACGCACTCTCATGATCTGCAAGTCATCACTTCTTGCCTCACCAGAGAGAAACAAAGATAGTCTAATTGGTCACCACTCCAGCCTCACTACCAAGAGCACACTAGAGCACCAATGCTCAAAAGTCAGGGCACCTCACACAAACATAGTACACAAATAGGAAGTAGAGAATGGAGGGGGTCCAATCACAAGAAATCTAAAGAAAAACCCTCCATCTCATAAAACAACACGGGACTGACTCTACGACCATTTGGCATTTGACATAATAGAAGTTCATATCTAAGTCCTAAGCTACCAAGATCACCAAGATGGGATCAAACTGCCTCTCCTAGCCAAAGCTACAAGTGTATAAATAATAATAGCATAGTCACTAGGACAACAAGTGAGTGTAGACCAATTGGTTAGGACACCAGTCTAAGAACAAGAGATCTAGGAGTCAAACTCTATTGCACACAATCTAGTAGGATGTTGTGGTACCCACATTTTTTGTTTTTTTTGAAATGGAGAAGAAGAAGTGTATAGAGAAGTCAGATTGTGCCTATATGGCCAAAGAAGGCAAAGAAAAGAGTGTTTGAGATAAAAACCCGAAGTGACGTAGCTTCGGGTCATAAAGCAAAGTACTCAGACTTGCCTTGTCAGCATACAACCCAAAGTAAGAAGTCTTCATATCAGGGGGTGCTCAACCGGAGGCGAGGACAATGTAACAACTTTTCTTTGGGGTGAGAAATTCCAAAAGGGACCATTCAAAAACCGGTGGTCATATGCATGAAGTACACTTGATAGTGACATGCACATGCAAGAGGTGTGATTTATTGGTAGAAACTTGAATTGAAGAGAGACGAAGAAGGCGCGACTCTATAAAAATTAGGCTAACAACAAAGCAATGTCAAGCAATTTTCCTTTGCTGTTGAGGAGTTGTCATGTAGGAGATCATGGAAAGGGAAGTAGAGTTGAAGACGCGCTAGTGTGTAGAGGAGAATTCGAGAGAGCTAACCCAAGAGACAGTGAGGAAGAAAGAAAGATGGGAGGAGGAAAGAAGAACTCCAAATTTGTAATGAGAAATCATGTGATATAGAGGTTAGATGTGATTGCAAGGATCGAAGTCTTGAGCCAACTTTATATCACATTCTTGGCATGGAACTAGAACGTGAGTTTTCCAGGATTCATGACTGAGATAATCAAGAGTAAATGTCTCGATGGCCCCAAGGAAGAGGGGAAGAGAGGAAATTTGGCTTGTTGGACGGAGTTGGATTGGAGATTAGTACTCGGAAGAGAGGCAGGCACGGAGTAGGGTGCCACACTCTTGGGGAAGGGAGAGGTACCAAAAAAACCCAAGAAGTAAGGGATGCATTCTCTTCAAAGTAGACAAAGAATGGGTACAAAGTAGAGAGTTACAAGGATCCGGTCAAGAGAGAGATCATGAGTGCTCTCATGGCAATCTTGAAGCTGGAGAGAACGAGCCAACTTTATATCACATTCTTGGCATGGAACTGGAACGTGATTTTTCCAGGATTCATGACCAAGATAATCGAGAGTAAATGTCTCGATGGCCCCAAGGAAGAGGGGAAGAGAGGAAATTTGGCTTGTTGGACGGAGTTGGATTGGAGATTAGTACTCAGAAGAGAGGCAGGCACGAAGCAGGGTGCCACATTCTTGGGGAAGGGAGAGGTAGCCAAAAAACCCAAGAAGTAAGGAATGCATTCTCTTCAAAGCAGACAAAGAATGGGTACAAAGTAGATAGTAACAAGGATCCGGTCAAGAGAGGGATCATGAGTGCTCTCATGGCAATCCTGAAGCTGGAGAGAACGACTTATGTGATGAAACACCAAGCGGTGTTCTTCCATAAGATGTTTGCGGGAGAACCAATCCACTAGGCAAGGTGCTTTCATGGGCGAACAAGGCAGATGGTGTGGAATTTGCGGGATAAGTTGCCTCCACATTACATCGTGCCATTTGCAGCTCAATTCTACCTTGGGTTGAATCTGCTCAATGCGGCGAAGCGCAACAGAATGGTGTCGCACTTTCATCCCAACTTAAGAAAGGAGGTCGACATAGAGGAGCAATAGTATATTCTTCATATCTGAAGTAGTGATGAGTACTATGCGTAGACAAGAAAGAGTGCGCAAGTAGAAGTATCTCCAAAGTTGAAGAAGTGGAGTCAACAAGGAGAAGGCAAAGACGTCAAGAAGACAAGACCTCAAAAGACCACAAGGGTAAACCTGAGGAAAAGTATGGTGGTGATTGCATCATCAAAAGAAGACTTGGAGGGCAAAACCAAGTGCAAGTCCGAAGACTCAGAATGCGAAGAAGAACCCGAGCTTACACTATAGAGCGGGAATATGAGTAGTGATAGCAATGAAAGCGGGGAGATGATGTCAGTGCCTGCAGAAGAAGAAGTTCAGGTGGAGCTCAAGGAAGAGAGAAATGTGAGGTTGGAAGATGAAGTGCCCAAGCAGGAGGAGAAGAAGATTACTATTCAGAGAGGAGTTTGGTCCAGGCGCAAGGCAAAGTGTGAAGCGGGTCCGAGCAAGACAAGGGAAGCAGAAAATACTCCCTTTAGATACTACAGAAAATACTCGCTTTACTCCCCTAGTTCGGGGAGTAAAGCGTCTATTCCGATACAACGATTGTAGAGAAGAAGGCGAGTATTGAGAGAAGAAGAGGTAAAGAAGGAGGTCACTCCACAAGTGGAAGTAGTCGCGAGTGATGGAGTGGAGTACTTGCAAGAAGTTGTGTGTCCTTTGTTGGCAAAATTGGAACACAAGAAGAGAGAGATGTAGTCAAAGTGTCCGGAGGTGAAGACTGTATTGCAGGTATTAGCACAACTGGAAGAAGAGAACTCGGAGTTGAAGAAGAGTGTAATCCGAGGTGAGGAGGAAAGGGAGGTACTATGAGTGGATGCAGTAGTACAGAGTCAATTGATTGAGAACTTGAAGAAAGAAGTAAGGTATCAAGAAGAACTTGTGAAGCAAAGTGACATAGCAAGGAAAGACAAGTAGCTGAGTATGAAATCTTGAATCAACAGTTTGTAGATTCAAGACTAGAAATTATCCATGCTATGGCAAGGGTAGTAGAGAAGGAACAAGAGCTTGATAGGGTGATGGAGAGTGTAGAAGAGAAGAAGCAACTATGGCAACAGGAGTTGACAGTGAGATATAGGGAAGAAGAGAGCTTGCGAGAGTTACTTTGTAATCAAGAAGAGAAGGTTATACAGAAGGAGAAGGAGAAGGAAACTGTGAAAGTCAAGTTCAAAGCAAAATTGGCAATATACCAAAAGGATTGCAGATCAGGAGCGTGAGTGGAAAATGAGATTAGAGCCCTTGAAGGAGATCATAATCAAGATGAATGCGATGTTGATTACAAAGGCCATTGTGCGTATCGAGGAGACGAGGCTGCACAAGTTGAAGTTGTTGGTGCAGGAGACAAGGAGGAGACATGCAAAGGATACCTATTTGAATGCATTGTTGATTAGTCTCAAAACTCGTGTAGATAGGAAGATATTGGAGGTGGAAGACAATATCACAATCAGATTAGACTTAGTAAAGTTGGAGATAGATAAACTTCGGAAAGATGTTAGAGCAAAACCCGAAGTAGATGAAGTAGGAGTACAAATGTCTTTGGAGTTAACATTGGAGACATTAGAGAAGAGTGGGTCAGAAGATAAGGAGTTAGATAGATTACCCACTAGTGAAATGTGAGATCACGAAAGAGAACTATTAGATTTGGTAGAAGATGTAGGAGTTATGAAACCCAAGGACATAATACTAGGAAGTAAAGTTACTTTGGGTTTGGGTTTGAAAGCCAAAGAAGAAGTAGACATCGGATCAGATTAGTAACCAATTTGAGATTTGAATAGGCAGATATGAAGAGGTGCATTGTCATTTCGGATCTGCAGGTTTATAGAGTCATAAGGAAGAGGTGCATTAGGAAGATAATTGTTGATTGCTTTCACTATTAAGAGTGCCATTCACAAGGAATTGTTGTTCAGTGCTCATTATTTCTGAGAATAGATAAAGTGAAGTGATGTGAAGTAGTGCTCGTTGCTTGAGCTTGATTCCGACTATCAACTTTGTGTTTGTGTTTGTGAGTGTGTGGAGAAATTCAAAGTGCAAGTCAGTGTGCTTGGTGGATGTTGGATTCCGCAACCTTGATCTTTGTTTTGTGTGTTTGATCCTGAGTGAAGTGCAATCAAAGCAATGCCTTGATAGATCTGAGAGAAATTGTAGTGTTGGTGGTAGTCTACATTTGTGAGTGCAGTATGAGGGTGATGTGAAGCAAATTTTTTTGAAGAAGTTGTGCCTTTAGTGGAGGGGTGGAATACAATTCTGAGGCAAAGTTGTTTTGTAGTGAAGTGCCATTTTTGGGAGAGCTTGAATCATCACAATCAAGATTGTTTGGAAAGAATTGATGGAGTTGTGATTAAGAAGTTTGAATTCATGACGAGATTGTGAATCAGTGCTTGTTACTCTCTTCTAGGTATGGTTTCTACCTGAGAGATTAAAGACACAACCAAGAAGAACTACATTGTGACCTTTGACTTTGTATTTGGACATTTTTGACTTGTATCTCTACGGGAACAAACTTTACTTACCTTATTACCGCAAAAGTGATATTTGTTGGGTTGTCACATGATTTTTGGCGCCGCTGCCAGGGATACAAATCTTGGAAGTAGAAGAATACAAAGCCAAATTTGAACCTGGGTATCAAAGCAATTTGAATGTTTGCATCGAGAGAACAATGAGAAGAGAGAGTTCAAAGACAAGCATTGCAGCGTGAAGAAGAAAAATGTCTGAAAGTCCCATCCACTTTTGACAAACCGAATGAGAGGCGTTTTTGGACTTTCAACTCCTTCACAAAGTGCAAGAAGCCCGCGAGAACTTGGCCACAAGAAATGCAAAGGCGGTTGGTAAGGCTACTTTGCATCTCCCTCTTCCTCCAAGAAGAAGAAAGACTCGAGTGGCCAGACATATGCATTAAGGCCTAGTACACCAACTTCCCCTAGAGCTGTAAAGGAAGTCGCGTCCTTAAAGAACTTTGTTCAAGAAAAGACAACACGGACATTGACGGAAGACGAGTGTCAACATCTTCTATGAATGATTCCTCGGTTGTCCCAAAGGAATTTTGAAGAACACATCAAAGGTGTTGAGCTTGAGTCTCCCAACCGGGTTGAAGTCGACACCCTCATAGAAGAAATTGTCAAAGAAGACCCTACTACCTTGAATTTGACAAATTGGAATCCCTGGGCTGACAACACGACGTCAATTCCAACCAATTCCTCGATTCCGTCAAGTTCAAATCTACCCCAACCAATCCCAATGCATCAAATGATGACTTTGTTGCCTGTCACCCGACACGCCTATCAAAGTATAAGGAGATAGAACAAGACAAAGACCCCAATGTATTTACTGAAGAATTTGAAGTCATCTCCTTTGCTAACAAGGAGTATGACTCGGTAGATCAATTGCAAATTTTCCCAATTCTGCTCCAAAAGAAAGCTCAGAGTTGGTACACCCATGTGACCCAGAAGGGGTTCGTACCGGTAGACTGGGCAGACTTGAGAAACAACTTCTTGGAACGATTCCGGGAGGTTGATTATGATACGAGTGTCTTTGAGGCACTCAATGATTTAGACCAAGGCAAGAAGGAGAAGTTGAGAGACTACTCTGAGCGGTTCATGGCACTCTTGAACCGAGTCCCAAAGCAATTGGGGGTGGTGGGTTACTCCAATACCCAAGCCATTACATGGTTCTTGGGAGGACTTTCACCAAAGATTTGAATCTTTGCAAGGAAGAGGAATGTAACTTCAAGGTACTCAAACATGTCGCCCGCTACGAGGCGACTCACTCTCACTCTACCGGCAACCAAAGAAATCGGGAGAAGAAAGGCAAGAAGCCCAGAAGGAGAGCTTCTTGCAAAAGGATAGCCCACAGTCATATGCTTCAAAGCCTTTAAATGCCAAATGAGGCCTTTCTTCTTGACACTTTGAACCTCCTCCAAAATTTGGCAAAACTCCTCCAAACTTTTAATACTCCGAGGACAAGAGAAGAAAGAAAACACAAATTGCACACTCAAACATTCGATGCCCCAAGGGAGCACCTTCTCTTTATTATATAGACAAAGAGGATCTCCTCCAAGGAAGCTCCACCCTAGGATTAGGGACACAGATAGGTGACATGTCAGCAAGCTCCACCCTTGGATTACTTACTTGGATGGGTGACCTGTCTGGTCTAGGTCCTATCTGGTTGGTCAAATGAGCTTTGACCGGAGGGAATCTTTTAGGGAATCTTCTTGTAGGAAAATTGCTTTCAAAGATTTCAGGTATATTTCGGTTCCTACTCTATTAGTAGAAGTCCACTTTTGGTGATACCTCTTTCTGATTTGTTTAGTCTATCATGTGTAACATCCTTCCAGATGTTACCAAACCAATTCTCACCTTTAAATCATATGTCTAGCTATTGGTTCTAAGGTTCTCAAGTCTATTTTGGTTTCTGCCCTTTTAGTAGAAGTACTCTTTTGGTGATACTTCTATCTAATCTATTTTGACCATCATGTATAACATCATTCTAGATGTTACCAAACCGAATTTCACATCTAGATCATATGGCTAACCCTTGGTATTACAGACCTCCCTCCTTTTAAGACGCAACGTCCTCGTTGTGCAATTGTTGCTCAAATGCTTGCACTAACACCGGTGCATGTGCCAAATTGGCAGCGGGTTCCCAGGTTGCTTCATAGAGGGGGTAACCTTTCCATTGTACTAGATATTCCACCCGCGGATGGCGAGTACCACGCATGCGCTTTTGGAGAATCCGCTCCACTTCATATTCCTCTATGCCATCAATGACTGTCGGACAAGGTCGAATGTCCTGTGTGGAAGTACCTTGGCCTGATCGGGGAGCATGTTTGCATAATAAGAAGACATGGAACACTTGATGGATCTTCATGTGTGGTGGTAGCTCAAGGTGATAGGCCACAGCGCCAATGCAACGAAGAATCAAGAAAGGCCCAATAAAATGAGGTCTGAGCTTACAAGATCCAACTAATGTGAGGTTGGTTGTCGATAGCCACACTTGATCCCCAACATTGAACTCCATGTGCCTACGGTGTGCATCAGCATACTGCTTTTGTCAATTTTGCGCAATCTGTAACCTGTGCTTGGCGCTCTCCACACCTTGTTGGATTCGAGAAACAAATGTGTTGACTGCATCAACCTTGGTAGTCACTGGACGGATCTTCATCAAGCTAGAAGGTGTGAAGGGATGCTCACTATACATGAGGAAGAACGGAGTGACTTGGGTAGAGGCGTTCACTGAATTGTTGTAAGCAAATTCCACCAGCGGTAGTAGGGTGTCCCACCTCTCTTGCTCTTCTAAGGTGAACCCGCGTAACATGTCTTCAATCGTGCGATTAGCCCGCTCTGTTTGGCCATCTGTTTGTGGGTGGTAAGCTGTAGACATGGCCAACTTGGTTTTGAAGAAACCAAAGAGTGTTTGCCAAAACAAACTGGTGAATTGGGTGCCTCTATCGGTGATGAGTACTCTAGACAAGCCACGGTGAGCAAAGACTGCATCTAAGTATAGTTGAGCTAGTTGTGGAGCGGTCACCTCCTTGGTGGTAGGGCATACATGAATCATTTTGCTGAGCCGGTCCACAAAGACCACAATGGAGTCAAACCCTGAGGTGGTCTTGGGTAATTCACAAACGAGATCCATACTCACTTGTTCCCAACGTTGGGTAGGAGTGGGAAGAGGTTGAAGGAGCCCTGCAGGAGCTTGATTAGAAGCTTTGTTTTGTTGACAAGGTAGGCAGCTATGCACATAGTCCATCACGTTGTTGCTCATCTTGGGCCAATAGTAATGGCGCTTAATTGCCTCCAAGGTCTTGTCCACTCCAACATGAGCTACAATGGCCAAATCATGACATTCCGCTAGAATGGTGGCGCGTAATTCTGGGACATTTGGGATCCACAATCGGCCTTCCCGAAAAGTGAGTCCTTAGGTGCTGGTGACACCTTTGGACGATTGCGCTTCTACAATCTGTGGATCAGTTTTTGTAGCAGTTAGAATCTCTTGCCAGAATTTAGGGTTAATCTTAACCTCTGCCACCAAATTGTTGGCCATTGGCATGCGGGTGAATGCATCTGCAAGTTGCTTCTTACCTTCCACGTAGGTGATTGTCATGTTGAAGCGTTGTCGCCACTCTGCCCACCGAATTTGGCGACAAGATAGATCCTTCTGCATCTCGAGGTAGACTAGAGGTTTGTGGTCTGTCTCTACTACAAATGCCTTCTCGCCCAGGTAGTGCTTCCAATGCTTGGTTGCTAGAACGATGGCCAGCTCTTCTTGTTCTGTGGTGTGGTAGTTGCGCTCTGCCGGTAACAAATTTTGAGAGAAATATGCAATTGGATGCCATCCGTCATGCCACTCTTGTTGTAGGACTGCTCCTATTGCTACGCTTGATGCATCCGTAGCCAACTTGATTGGACGTTTTGGGTCATACCACTTCAAGATTGGTGCATGTAGCAAGGCGGCCTTCAATTCTTGAAAGGCCAACTCTTGTGCAGTTCCCCATGTCCACTTCTTCCCCTTGCCAAGTAGTGCCGTTAAAGGCTGTGCAACCTTAGAGAAGTCCTTGAAAAATCTACGATAGAATCCCGTCAACCCCAAGAAGCTCTTAAGTTGAGTCTGATCTTCTAGGGCACTCCATTTTTGAATGACCTCTATTTTATCTGTCAATACTTGGATGCCCTCTGCACTTACTCTATGCCCTAAGTAGTCTACTTCAGACTTGCCAAACTCACACTTTGAGATTTTTGCATACAACTGATTCTATCTTAGAATATGGAGGACCTCTCATAGATGTTGTTTGTGTTCTGTCATCGTGCTACTATATACTAAGATATCATCCAAGAAGACGATAACAGACTTATCCAAGTATGGATGAAATATGCCATTCATTAGGCTCATGAAAGTGGCAGGCGCATTGGTGAGGCCAAAAGGCATCACAAGATACTCAAAGTGGCCATACTTGGTTCGAAAGGCAGTTTTGTACACATCCTCCTCTGCAATTCGGATTTGATTGTAACCGCTCTGCAAGTCCAGTTTGGTGAAGTATCTCGCTCCATGGAGTTGATCAAACAGGTCATCCATGCGAGGTAAGGGGTATTTGTTCTTCATTGTTTGTTGATTGAGACCCCAATAGTCAATGCAGATGCGTATTGTACCATCCTTCTTCTTCACAAACAAGACAGGGGCCCCATATGGTGATACGCTAGGTTGGATGAACCCTTTCTATAGCATCTCCTCAATTTGAGTCTTACACTCCTCCAACTCATGAGGTGATAGGCGATATGGGGCCTTACAAGGAGGTGTCTTCCCCGGGAGTGTCTCTATTTTGTGATCTACTCGCCTTTTAGGTGGTAATCCTGAGGGTAGGTCATCGGGAAAGACATCTTGAAACTCATCCACCACATCCTTCAATTTCTCAAGAATTTGTCTAATGAGTTGTGCACTCTGGACTTCTCTTATTAGACCCATAAAACATCTATCGGTCTTATAGACAGTTGTCGTCCCTACGACATATAGAGGCAGTTTCTGCCTGTGTGATTTTTCTTTAACCCCAATGATTGACCATTGGTGGGTTCTCACTACTTTCTTCCTCCAATCCACCATTGGGTTGTACTGCTCCATCCATGGCATGCCTAAAATTGCATCATAACGGGCTAACTATATCACTCGCCACTCAATTGCTTCCCGATATTCTCCTACAGAGAGGGTTACCCATCTAGGTAATGATTCAATCCTCTCTGTTTGCCCATTTGGTAACTCTACTTCTTCACTTCCATCTCTCTCTAGATCCATTCCCAAGCTTATTGCAACAGAGCGAGACAAGAAATTCTCTGTTGCTCCCGGATCTATTAATACTCTCACTTGATTACCTTCTAGGATTCCATTCACGACAATCAATTGTGAGGTTGCCTTTTGGGATCTTTGCGCATTATTCTTCTTCTTTCCCTCGCTTCTTTGCTTCCTTATTGAGCCAGTAAGGCCGCGAGGTACATTTACTGGCGATCTTTGTTTTCCAAAGTGGTTTCCACTTCCTCTTCTTCAATGTGCCTCTCCATGTTGTTCAAAGATCGCCTGTACGAAGGCCGAGGGCCTCTAGGGAAACGAGTGCGACAATTGGTAGATATGTGCCCAATACGGCCACAATTGTAATAACGGCGTTGTTCTCCTCAAGTCCCTTCTCCTCGTGGGACTCCATCTCTTTGTTCTTCTACCCGTCCCCGCTCTCCTTGAAGCGGCCATGCTCCTCGATCCCAGAATCAAAGGTTGCCCAATTCTATCGGTACTGGTCCACCCATGTGTGGCATTTCTGCCCGATAATGTTGAGGTGGAACTACTCCTTCACCTCCACCTAATGCTTTGGCTATTCTCTGCGCACAAGCAATAGCTTCAAATACCGTGCAAGGGTTTTGCACCATGACTTCTTGGCGAATCCGCTCTTTCAACCCTCATTTGAAATTGTCGAGAGCCTCTGCTGAACTCATATCGGTAATTGCGACTTGTAGATCCAAAAATGCCTCCACATACTCTTGTACGCTATTCTTCTATCTCAATCCCCATAGTCGGGTTTGAGCCATCTGCACAGAAGCCACCGATTGGAAATTCTTGAGCAGTCCTCCTTGCATTGCTGTCCATGTGACCTCCCTTCTCTCTGCCAGCATGGATCGTTCCCAAGCATCATACCATGTGAGGGCTTTATCGGTCAAGTACCCACATGCAAACACGCCTGCAGCATGCTCTGTGATCTCTGTTGAGAACAATCAAAAATATCAATTCATTCTTGAGATCCAATTCTCCACTACTCCCATCGTACGCTGCCCCTTGTAAGGCTCAATGTTGCAGGTCTTCTTCATCCGGAGTAGCAATGTGGCTTCATCGTTGATAGGGTTCGTAGGCACGGGTGCCTCTCCAAGTACTTCAGTCGCAAGTACTGGGTTTTGAGACGGCTCTTCTTCTTGCATGGCTTGATCGTTCCTGAGGATCTGCACTTGACTTTGCAATGTCTCCATGGTCATCTTAATCTCTTGAAATTCATTCAACATCCCTTGCATTCCTTGCACCAGCTCTTGCAATTGCGGATCCATGGTTCCTGCAACACCCAATTGCTAACATCTACTTCAATACAGAGTCAATATAATCACTCTGGAAGGCGCACAAACTATCGAAACTACCATTGGGACCTCAGAAGCTATCACTCGTTGATAATACTCCTCACCAAAATTCCTAACCACAAAATCTCTAAACATCAATTTTGGCCTCACTACATAACGGATTTCTACTTGAGTGTTGAAAGGGAGAGGATTTGGGACATTCATATCCATATTATCATAATAGAATGTAGATTGTCAAATCCCACTCTCTATCATATATCACCACAGGTAGAATCATCGGGTTTGGTGAGTTCATCACTCTGTCCATGAATTCCGCACCAAAGTGATAAACTAGCAATACTCTCATCTGCTCATGCTGGATGTACATAACCTTGATGTGGAATGGGTTTGAGAATGGAAAGCTAGGTGCGGGAAATTGTCCCCCCAGCGCATCCATCCCATCCGCTCTCTAAAGTCCTTCCTAAGTCTAGCGATTACTCTATGTTCTCCACCTCAAATTACTCAGTTTCAGTAGTTTGTGCTATTCCAAGAGGGATGATCCACTCTCTTGGACTAGAACACTTGCTCTGATACCATTGTAATACTCCGAGGACAAGAGAAGAGAGAAAACACAGATTGCACACTCAAACATTCGATGCCCCAAGGGAGCACCTTCTCTTTATTATATAGACAAAGAGGATCTCCTCCAAGGAAGCTCCACCCTAGGATTAGGGACACAGATAGGTGACATGTCAGCAAGCTCCACCCTTGGATTAATTACTTGGATGGGTGACCTATCTGGTCTAGGTCCTATCTGGTTGGTCAAACGAGCTTTGACCGGAGGGAATCTTTTAGGGAATCTTCTTGTAGGAATCTCATAATCACATGAGTAAGGTACCGTTAGAAAGCTTTCGATGAGACAAACCAAGGGGGAAGGCCAGCCTCCCCTCCATTGGGAAAGGAATCTCCACATTTTCGAGGCCTAATTCATCCGTTTAGGCCTCCGAAATTGCTTTCAAAGATTTCAGGTATATTTTGGTTCCTACTCTATTAGTAGAAGTCCACTTTTGGTGATACCTCTTTCTGATTTGTTTAGTCCATCATGTGTAACATCCTTCCAGATGTTATCAAACCAATTCTCACCTTTAAATCATATGTCTAGCTATTGGTTCTAAGGTTCTCAAGTCTATTTTGGTTTCTGCCCTTTTAGTAGAAGTACTCTTTTGGTGATACTTCTATCTGATCTATTTTGACCATCATGTATAACATCATTCTAGATGTTACCAAACCAAATTTCACATCTAGATCATATGGCTAACCCTTGGTATTACAAACTAGCAAAACTCCTCTAAGTTGGCAAAACTCCTCTAAATCTGGCCAACCAGCAAAACTCCTCTAAATCTGGCCAACCAACAAAACTCCTCCAAATCTGACCAAAAATATTTGATATAAACTCTAGCAAAATCTAACATAAACCCTAAATTTGGTTGACTACCAAATCCTCTGCTAACTCTTCACTCAAGCCAAATTGAAAACACAAGTTTCTCCAAATCACAAATTTACAAGAATAGCTTCCCAACTCCACCTTCAATTTTACTTTTTGAGCCCAACTTGCAGCAAATTGGTCCTGCCTTCACCTCTTGAGCTCAAAATCACAACCATTACTCAAAAATTGCTTCTTCTTTGCTCAAAAATTACTTCTTCTGCACACCATCCACTTTATTGCTAAATCTGCATCAAGCAACAAGCTTCTACACATCAAGGAAAAACTAAACTTCAATCGAGCTACCAATGATCCATTGAGCTTGGAGATACTACCAACACTTAAAGTTCTTGCACCCAATTTCCCCCTAACTTCACTTCTCTGATGTAATCAAATTGTTTACAACTCTCAAATCCACTCAACTCAGATCAATACTTGATCTGTCACTCAATAAACTACCAACAACTAGCCATTGATTATAATAAAGCCACACACACTCTAGCTAAGAGAATCTAAGTGACACTTTCCGGCCTCTATCCACCATAACCAAGAACTTGAAGGCTCAACATCAAAGAAGTGAGCTCTTTAGAACTGCATTTCAAAAGTATACCTCTGGACTCGAGCTAGGTCTGAAATCGTAATGGTCTTCCTAACGGTGCACTCGATGGTGCAAAGTGACGATGGGCCTCACCATGAAGTCAATACCCTAAACACAAAATTTGACCATCATAAAGTAGTGTCTAAAAAACTACTGAAATAACTCTAACTACTATCATTGCAACTCTAGTGTCTGAGCAATCTAGATGCGACATTACAAATAGCATGACATGTTTCTTTCCTTGATCTTGATCTTTTACATTGGTATCAAAATAAGAATAGGATGGATGGAATTTATAGACCACCAAATTTATTTCCACCAAACCATTGGGATTTTTGTGTCCATGTACTACCCAAGCATCATTTCACTCAATCCATCATCTCATGCTTTGGATAAAACTTTTTGAATCCAATCACCTTGTCCAATGAACCCTTGGTATTTCCGCTTGTAACTTATGGAGAATAGTGGATGTGTTGCATCTATGTGTTAACTTAGATCAACTATAAGTATTTTGATAGAGTAGTAGTCATGGCGGTAATGCTTTAGGTTATCATTGCCATGCATCAACAAATTGAGCACCTTACTCTATTGTTGGAAGAATGAGATCATCAACAATAGAGCATGTAGAGAGAGTAAATTTTGAAAAGATGAAGAGCAAATTTGATTTTTGAAGTGCAAAGTATTTGAAGGCAAGAATCTCCTAAAAGTAGTGGAGGATTTGTGTTTGATTGTGAACATTATTTCAAAGTTACACATCTTCAAGATGAATGAAAGTATTTCTCTTGGTTTCTAACCAATCGGATGGAGTAGCAAAGCTATGGTGGCAATTCCAAGTGGAGCAAGTTGAATGGCAATTTGTTACTCCAATCTTGACATGTGCAAAATCAAGAATACAATAATTGGTTGATTCTAAGCCATAAATTCTACATGAGTTGCACAAGATAGGTTGGCAAATTTCAACTAGATTGGCTTTGTAAAAAGCTACATTGCACAATTCCAAAACACCATCATCTAAATTCTAGATATATTGGAAGGTGAAGCTTTGGATCAATTTGTGAGGGGTTTGAGGTCATAAACCAAATTAGAGGTGATTATAGGAGAACCAAAACACTTGGAGGAAACCATGTAGTTGGGTAAGCACTTTGATTTCTTAGTTGCAACAACTTGGTCTTGACCTTGACCTCCACATAACCTACCAATACACTACATATGGATAGAAGAGTTGGCACCAATGGAGACTAACATCATCCAATAAAGACCACTTTGCATTATAGATAGAGAAATATTACAAAAAATGGTAGTTGTTTTTATTGTTGCCAAATTGAACATCAAATTGTTGAATGTCCATTCAAGAATGAGCGACCTCAACAAATTGCCTAAATAGAGTTTGTGGAGAATCCCAATAGGAGATTTTGAGCTGCTATGGGAACTTGATTAGTTCCAATGAGATTAAAGGCTTGGCCTATGCAAGTTTGCTTCATGTTCAAGGTATGATATCTTATTATGGGTGTGGGATTTTGGTGGATTTTGGAAGTTCAAAAAATTGCACTTCCATGCAGTTAGCAAAGGAATTGAGTATTTCTATCAAACCAGTAATTGGAAGTAGATTAATGATGGTGGATAGTAGAAAATATATGCATTCTATACCTCACATCTTGTTACATTCAAGATTGGGAAAGATTATTTGAAGTATATGATGTTTATAGTAGCAGCTCTACACTATGATGTCATTCTAAGTCTATCTTGACTTGAATTTCATAAGGTTAAATTTGATTGGAATCAACAATTAGTTCAAGTATAACACAAAGAGAGAAATTTCTAATTAGGTTGTCTTGCATCTTTGAATAAGAAACCTAAGAATAGTCAGTCTTGAGATGAGAAGTTTATCAATAAAACAACTATAGAGCAAGCTTTGAAGGAAAATAAGTCCCAAGATGAGAATTTTTTAAATAAAGCGACCATATAGCAAGCTTTGGAGGAAGATAAGTCTATTTTTGTGATGTGTATCAAGCCAATTGCACATGGAAGATTTGAGGAGTACCAAAAGACTCATCAAGCAATGGTTGATCAAATAGGCTAAGAGTTTTTAGATGTGTTTTCAGATTATCTATTGAAGGGATTATCCTTCAATCATGGTATGCCTTTCAAGATTGAGCTATTGCTAAGAAGTGCTCCAATGAGTAGACCAATCTATTAACTCTCACTAGAGTTGGAATAGCTTCAAACAACATTGATTGAGTTATTGGAGAATGATTCATATGACATAGTACATTTCCTTGGAGAGCACTAGAACTATTTGTTCCAAAGAAGGATGGAGTACTTTACTTCTACATGATTATCATGCATAAAAAAATAGTGAAGAATGTATATCCCTTACCTCAAATTGATGACTTACTTGATCAATTGAGTGGAGCATGATACATCTTCAAGTTGGATCTCTAAAGTGGCTATTGGCAAATTCAAATTGATAGAGAAGATGTGCAAAAGATTACCTTTCATACAAGGTATGGGCATTTTGAGTGAGAGTTTTGCTTTTTGGGCTCACTAATGCTCCAACAATCTTCATGATTAGATAAAGCAGGTGTTGGATGTGCTATTGGATTGGTATGTGGTGGTGTTCTTGGATAACATTTTAATTTGTAGCAAAAGAAAGACAAAACACACAAATCATGTGAGAAAAGTCTTAAGATGACTACATTAGTGGAAGTTTTACTACAAGAAGTCAAAGTGTGCCTTGTGGCAAAAGGAAGTTACCTTCTTGGGTCATAAGATCTCATTGGAGGGGATCAAGAAGGAAGAGGAGAAAATCAAAGCCATTATTGATTGGCCTACTCCAAAGAATGCTACAAAAGTATGGGCATTTACTAGATTGATAATTTTTTATTAATGGTTCATCCATTACTATGTTCATGTGACCGCACCATTGACCAACCTCTTGGGGAAAAACTCAAGCTTTCAATGGACCACCAAGCACAAAGAAGCATTCCAAAATTTGAAATATATGGTGTCTTCAAGACCATTCTTCAACCATATGACCCTTAACTACCTTGTGTGGTTGATTTTGATGCTTCTTATTTTTCAATTAGAGCCATGTTGTAGCAAGAATATTTAAATGGGTTACATCCCATTGCCTTTATGTCTCGCCAACTAAATACTATAGAAAATAATTACTCTACTTTAGATTGAGAACAACTAGCAATCAAATATACCACCAAGGTATGGAAGCATTATCTCTTCAGGAAATAATTGATCATGTGAACTGATCACAAACCCTTGTTACAAACATTACATTTAGAACACATGAAGAGTAAACATCATTGATGGGAGGAAAAACTACAATTGTTTGACATTAAACTTGAGTACATAGGTCAATTCCCTATTATCTCCAATGCTTTATCACAATGACATGATTTGAAGGCTCTTCCTTTTATCAGAATGGCAATTATGATGGTATTAATTGACTCCAAAGTCTAAATTGAGTTCAAGATAGCTTTCCAACAAGATCACTTCTTTCAGATTGTCTAGGGTTGCCTTGCAGCATGCAACAAGAAGTATAACACCTTCTCCTTCAAGGAAAGCCTCCTATTTTTTGAGAGTTGGATCTATATTCTAGCTAAGGGTGATTTTCAACTTGTGCATCTTCAAGAAGCCCATGACTTACCAGTTGCTGGTCACATGGGTGTGGACAAGACTTTGGGTAACCTCCAATGCCAATGGTGGTGGCCCAACATGGCATGAGATGTTCAAGAGTTTGTCTAATCTTTTGGGAGCTTACAAATACAGCAAGGCCAACAACCAAAAACCGAGTAGACTTCTTCAACCACTCCTCATCCCATTTGCTTGATGGGAACACATGAGCTTAGATCTCATCACATCCTTGCCCAAGACAAAGCAATGTCACACAACAATTGTGGTGTTTGTGGATAAGCTTAGTAAGTAAATCCATTTGGCATCAAACTTTGATACCATGGATGCTCCAACATTGGCATAGATCTACTTTGACAATATCATGGGATACCTCGTGACCATGATCCTTGATTCATTGGCAAATTTTAGCAAGCACTCTTCTAGGTACGTGGTACCAAACTTGCCTTGTCCATGGCCTATCATCCTTAAATTAATAGAAAAACCAAACATACAAATTGCACCTTGGGAGATATGCTTTCATCAAAATTTACCATACCAATTGGGATGAATGTCTTGCAATTATTGAATTTACATACAATAAATTCCAAACATGCAAGCACCAGATTCTCTCCTTTCTTCTTTAATTTTGGCCAAGACCTTTTTTTTCTATATTCCCTTCTTGCTCCTTCTCTATCTCATGTCCTTCATAATTCCACCTTCTTAACCACCATCTCACAATCCTTCCAACAAGCCAAATCTCATCTCCTTGTTGCTCAAAATTGTTAGAAATAATATGTAGACCACTATCATCATGATCTCACCTTTCAACTTGATGATAAGGTCATGTGTGACAACCCGGCAAATATCACTTTTGCAGTAATCATGTAAGTAAAGTTCGTTCCCGTAGAGATACGAGTCACAAT
The DNA here is from genome assembly GCA_948567375.1 of Lunularia cruciata. Classification (NCBI taxonomy): domain Eukaryota; kingdom Viridiplantae; phylum Streptophyta; class Marchantiopsida; order Lunulariales; family Lunulariaceae; genus Lunularia; species Lunularia cruciata. The sequence continues at coordinate 34,464,469 of OX419759.1, read as the reverse complement.
TGGTCAAATACAAAGTCAAAGTAACAATTGCAGTTCTTCTTGGTTGCGTCTTTAATCCCTCAAGTAGAAACCACACCCAGAAGAGAGTAACAAGCATTGACTCATAGTCTTGTCACAAAGTAACACTCCTTAATCACAACTCCATCAATTCTTTTGAAACAATCTTGATTGTGATGATTTAGGCTCTCCCGAAAACGGCACTTCACTGCAAAATGACTTCGCCTCAGAATTGTGTTCCACCCTTCCTTGATCAAAATTGCTTCACATCAACTTCGCACTACACTCACAAATGCAGAATACTACCAATATTACAATTCCTCTTAGATCTGTCAAGGCATTGCTTCGATTGCACTTCACTTAGGATCAAACACACATAATGAAGATCAAGGCTATGGAATCCAACATCCAACACCTGCACTCCTATCTCTCTTACTTTGGGTCTAACTACTATCAATTACTTTACTAATTCTACTATGTCATCATCAAGAATTGTAATTGAAAGCATGAATACACTATCTACACCTTCAATTTGTAACCCACGTTCCCCTAATCACTCATGTAACTGACCCGAAGATACTTACTATCTGATCCTACACTTTGGGTTTATTCACTACTGCTACTTCTCCTTCAATTCATGTTTTATCTTTAATCAGAACTGAAATTGAAGTCATGGGTACCTAACTATCTCCTTTCCCTACTCTAACTTCCTCTGATGTTTCCCACAAGACTCCCAAAGTCACCTTCATTGCACTCCGAGGTATGACTTCCTCGGATTTAGTCAATCATCTTAGTCTTGAAGCAAAGTCTTTAGACCTAAAGTCATGTAAACCCGAAGTCCGAAGTACGAAGTCCGAAGTCACATTGACCCGAAGACACCAAACTACTCTTCACACCTACTCTCAAAACTTCAAATGCTTGTAACTTCTTCTACAGATCTCTAAACTTTGCTATTTTGGTGGCAACGGAAAGCCCTGAACGAGTTGCTTCCAACAAGATATAGCATGATTGATTTGGACTAGTTTGCATTGAGATATGTCTCCCGCAGTATTCATGACTTGTAACATTCATTCCAATGCAAAGAAACCCTCCTTTGGCGTCTAGTCCAAGTTTTTCCCTCCTCTAACACAAAGTAAGCTTCTTTGGGTTTGATCCAGTTAGAATCCTTCTTCCTCTTACATGAAGTAGACTCCCTCGAGCTTGATCAAAACACAAGTTTCCACTCATTCCTTTTCCATTTGGTTTCAATTTGGTTTCAACAAGGCACTTCTTCTTCAAAACTTGTCCAAAATGAAAAATGTGGGTACCACATCATGCTTTCCCACTTAAAACCAATTCTATAATCTTTCTCCTAATTGGATAGGACCCCTTGATGTCACCCAAATCATTTCTTTTTTTGCTTATCAACTTGCCTTGCCTTGTCATATATGCATCCACCTTGTCTTTCATGTTTCCACATTGAAACTAATTCATCTTCTTTTTCCTCTCATGTCCAACCTCCTCCTCCTCTTGTCCTTATCAATGATCATGAGGAGTATGAAGTTGCTTGTATCTTTATCCGGCATCACATTCAACAAGGCTATTAATAACATATATAGTACAAAGCTTTCTAGAAAGGGTATCCCCTTCATGATGCCACTTGGGAGCCTCTTTCTCATTTTTAGAATGCACAAACAGCCATCTAGGAGTTTGAAGCTTCAATGGTGATGAGGACATCACCAACTAGCAAAGGGGGAATGTGTAACAATATGGAATTTATCGACAAGTTAGTCAAGGTTAACAAAGTAATAGATATGCCAAATTAACCTAAAATATTCTAAAAGTATTTAGGAAGCTACTTGGTATCTTCCAAGTATTGGGTAAGAGCATTCCAAGTAGTCACTACATGCCAAGCAGTGACTTCTAAGAGGAAGCTTCTTGAGAATTTTCTTGGCTAGCTTAGCTTGCATTCCAAGTAGGTAGCTTCTAGAAAGAAACTTCTTGGGAAGCTTCCAACTAGCTTAGCTTGCATGCCAAGTAGGTTAAGCTTATTGGTTAACTTGGCTTACACTCCAAGAAAACTGCTTTAGGAAGCTTCTTGAGAAGTTTCTCAATAGCCTTGTATACTCCTTATATATACCAAAGTCCAAGCTTATGCTATGCATTTGGAGTTTCCTTCATTCAAGTGTCCCAATGTGATCTTCCACTCCGGTCTTTCATTCTCCTATTTCTTTCCTTGGTCTTAATCTTTTACAATGAAGTTGATCATATCCTTGCACATTGTCACATTCAATGTGGTCACCAATAACATATTGAGTATAAAGGTCTTTGGAAAAGATACCTCCTTATGATGCCACTAAGGAACCTCTTTCTCATCTCCAAAAATGCACAAATAGCCATCTAGGAGTTCAAAGCTTCCTTGGTAATGAGGACATCACCAACTAGCAGTGGAGGAATATATAACAATAGAGCTTATAAATAATTTAATCAAGATTGACAAAGTAGCAAATATGCCAAATTAACCAAGGACTATAAGAATATTCTATAAACATCTAGGAAGCTACTTAGTACCTTCCAAGTATCAAGTAATGTGTATGCCAAGTGGTGACTTGTAGGAAGAAGCTTCTTGAGAAGCTTAGCTTGCATGCCAAGTAGATGGCTTCTAGAAAGAAACTTCTTGGGAAGCTTCTTGACTATCTTTGCTAACATGCCAAGTAGATGGTTTCTAGAAGAAGCTTCCCAATTAGCTTAGCTTACACTCTAAAAAGGTGGCTTCTAAGAAGCTTCTCAAGAGCCTTGTATGTTTGATATAAATACCAAAGCCTAAGCTCATATTGGTAATTGGGAGTTTCCCTTATTCTATAGTCCCAATGTGATCTTCCATTCTCCTATTTCTCTCCTTGGTCTTTTATAGGAGTGGAAGATCACATTGGGACTCTCAAATGAGGGAAACTCCAAATGCCTAGCATGAGTTTAGGCTTTGGTATTTATAAGAAATATACAAGGCTCTTAGGAAGTCCTCCAAGAAGATTCCTACTAAAATTTGCCTTTGGAGTGCAAGCTAAGCCAATTGAGAAGCTTCTAAAGAATCTTTCTCCTAAGAGCCATTTACTTGGCATGCAAGCTAATTAAGAAGCTTCCTCTTATAATTTTTCTACTTGTCATATATATTAGTTAGTACTTGGAAGGTATCAAGAAGTTTCCTAAAAGCTTCTAGAACATTCTTAGACTACTTGGCTAATTTGGCCTCTTTGCTAACTTGTTAGCCTCTACTAACTTTTTTGTTAACTCCATATTGTTACATTTAGGCTCAAGTGCATGTACTACACTCCTAATTACTATGGTGAATACATCTACTTATGTTAATCCACACATGAAGTCAATGGCATCTCTTTCATCAACATAAGAAGTGGAAACCTTAGCACTTGAGTTTGATCTCCTTTGAGCTATATACATGTTTACCAATCTTTGCTCCAATTGCTCAATCCAAGTAGCCATGGTTGTATCAAAAGTAAGTGCAAGTCCTATGTCCATAACAAGTGCAAGTCCTCTACCACCACCTCTACCACCTTATTCTCCATGAACTAAGGCTCCTCTACCACCTACCACAATAACCCTACTACTCTATAACTCTAGGTGTAAATTAAAGAATCTATCACTAGTATGATCAAATTTATGGCAATGATCATATTGTCTATAGGTTGGCTAAGGTGCTCCCAAAGTATCATGCTCACTACCCTAGGTGCACTCTCTCTTATGATGAGTTCCACCACAAGTCCAACAAGCAACACCATCACTCATTGGTTGCTACTAAGCAAAAAGTGATGGTAGGTGTCTAGGTACACCAAACCTCCCACTTTCTCTATAAGATCAAGGCCATCCACTTTGCTCTTGAAAGCCAACATGGTGTGGTGCATTTTGTTGCACTCTAGAAGAACTAAGAACTATGAATGAGGTCTCTCTACCAAATCCAAATCACTACTCTCTATTCCACCATGTTGAGCTTAATGTTGTGCTTTATCAAACCAAAGACCACAATCAAAAGTTGGTAAGGTAGCTTCCAACAATGTAACATCATATACTCTATTTCATAGCTCCCTATCTAGTATCTCATACATGAATAGGAATGTTTGGGTCTCAATAACTCATTGAGTGAAACTAATCAACCATCTCATACAAGTGTATGCCTTGCATAGACTCTCTCTCTCTCTCTCTCTCTCTCTCTCTCTTTGTTGGACATCTTGCAAGCTCTTCAACTTATCAATTTGCACTCCCTAGTAGTTTTACCTCTAACATTGGAAGAACTCAACCATGGGTTAGACCCCAATATTGCACTACCTTCTAACATAGTACATCCATTTTTAATAGCACCATCTCTAACTAGTGCATCTTTATTGGATACACCAATGCTACTAGAGCTAGAACTTGTAGGTACTATTGGTTTACCTCTAGAAACCAAACCTAAAGTGATGGAGATATAGTTTTGAGACCAATAATATCTTCATGGATCAATTTCCTCCAATTATGTTCTCCTAAACTTATGGTAGTCATCCATCAACAAACCTCCAAGTGCTAAAAAAAACCCTTCTATACCTTAAAGGGTGTGAACAAAGTTGGGTTTTGCATTTGCTACAAATCACACCAACTATCAAACTCTTGAACGAAATCATCCAACTCAATGGTAGCCACTATACTCGAGTAGCACTTGGGGCCTTTAGAGGCTCCATAAATCTCGACCATATCTCAAAATAATAATATGGATACACAATGTGCACTCTTAATTGAATCAATTCTTATGACAAACTCCAAACCATAATCAATCTCATTTTTCATGAGGACTAGAGATATTAGCTAATAGCAAGTGCCATTTTGTATAAACCCACTATATACTACAACAAAATCTCCTTTAGAATCCCTTGAGAACTCAATCATGTTAATATACTCTAGACCATAATAATAACAACCAAATGCCACCAACAATCAAACACTACTCATTGATGTAACTCTAACCATGACAACTACACTAAGGAAATGGCAACCTATAATTTCCATCACAACAAGCACTCTCATGGTCTGTAGATTATCACTTCCTACTTCACTTAAGAGAAATATAGATAGTTTGATTAGTCATCACACCAGTCTCACTATTGAGAGCATACTAGATATCAAGGCACCTCACATAAACATCGTGCACATATAGGAAATAGAGAATAGAGGGGGTTCCAATCACAAGATATCCAAACAATAACTTTACATCTTGCAAATCCAAATCAAATTGACTCTATCATCATTTGGCATTTGACATAATCAGAGCATCTAGCTTTTCTTACATTACTAGTATCACTAAGAATGGGATCATATGTTCTCTCCTAGCCAAAGCTACATATATTTAAATATGAGTCCACTAATCTTCATGACAAAAAGTGAGGGTCAACCAATTGGCTAAGGTGCCAATCTAAGAACTATGAATCCAAGGTTCAAGATTTTGGCAAAGGATTATAGGCTTTCATTGTCTTTCCAATCCAACCCTATACCTCAAAACCTCTAAGCACCACAATTCAACCAAATGAGGTAGTTCTCCTTGCCAATTCAAACCTTCTCCAATTTGGCTAGCCTCCACCAACTTGAGCACTAACTCCCTAACTCAAGTAACCTCTAAATCAAGTCAATCTTCCACTAAATTTGGATCTCTAGATCAAGCTAATCTCTCCAATTTGAGGAATAGGTTTCTAGATCTGACCCTTATTTTACATCTCTTTAACCTCTACCAACTTGAGCGCTAACTCCCTAACTCAAGTAACCTCTAAATTGAGTCAATCCTCCACTAAATTTGGATCTCCAAATCAAGCTAATCTCTCCAATTTGAGGAATAGGTTTTTATATCCAACCCCAATTTTGCAAATTGGCTCAATTTGCAAGCCCCAACTAACAATTTGACTACTCACTCTCAAATTAAGCTCTCCAATAGCAAAATAGGACACCCACAATCTGAAACTTGGATTGCACCATTCACTTCCACACACATTCACTCTTAGAGAAATCCAAGACCATGATCAAAAGTACTAAGCTTGGAGATACCACTAACACCCATAGTTCATATACCTAATTCCTCTTAACTCATTTTTATGATGTAATAAGTCAATCACACACTCAACTTGGATCAATAACTCAACAATCAACTCAATATAGTACCAAGAATGTGCTCTAATTACATTGTCAAGTCACACCCACTATAACTAAGAGACTCTATGTGATGCTTAGAGATCTATGTACACCATAACCAAGAGCGTGAAAGCAAAACAACAAAGAAGTGAGCTCTTTGGAATGACACTTTAAAGGTATACTTCTCTAGACCGGCCAAGAATCCAAACATAACTTTGTACCTAACAATGTTACTAACTATAGCTCTAACAATGTGATCAATACACACTAACATAAAACCTACCCATCATTAAGTAGTCTCTAAGCAACTATTGGTATAGTCGTGACGACCAATACTAACACTCTAACATTTGTGCAAACTAGTTTTGGTGATGCAAATGTCATGACATATTTAAGATTTTACAAATTTATAATATCAAAATCTCCTTTGTCTCACGGACAACCATTAATACCACTATCTCTTGTACAAATTATAAAGTATAAATTGGGATTTTATAACACTACCTTTCCAATGAATAATAAAATATAAGGAGTAAAATCAATAATAATAAAATCAATAAAAGTAGAAGGAGAATATTTTTATGATTGCTTTTGTTTTAAAAAGGTTGACATCTATGTCATTTTCATTTGATTTGGTCAACGTTTAGATTTTAAACATGTAGTAATCTAGATAAGAGAAAAAGGCGACCACCTAGAACACAAGAAGGATGTGAAGACCCATCAAGCTATACAAGGGAGAGACAAAAGAGGTAAAATGGGCTAGGCTTTAATAGTATAGATATGAGAAATCTGCCTTATCCCACCTATGATAAATATATAGATATCTATCTAGATAAGTAGTTATCTAGTTATGGAAATTATGGAAATAGTATAGAAATATTTTTATAAATATAGTTTAGAAAAGTGAAGATCTCATATCATATTATTATTATACTCTATTTATTTTCTAAAAAATTTAGTTATCTGAAATAGAAATCAGTAAATGACTTAGAAATATATCTTTTCTTGCAAGGTATTGACTATTACATCTAGTAAAATTGTTGATTATTACGATTAGTACAAAAGTACAATTAAGATTCATGGAATTTTGATTTGAATTGTTAGAAAATTTGATTTATGTTTGCATTATTGGATAATTATTTCATATTGAATAGGATAATTTTAATCAATATAAATTTTTTTATTCCTAAGCTTTGTGTAGTACTTAGGTTCAAAAATTGATCTCTCACTTTATAGTAAATGCATGTTTTATAATGAAAGAATCTTCTATTCTAATTAACCTGTATTTATTATTCATAAGCTTCGTGTAGTACTTGGGTTCAAAAATTGATCTCTCACTTTATAGTAAATTCATTTTTTATAATGAAAGAATCTTCTATTCTAATTAACCTGTATTTATTATTCCTAAGCTTCGTGTAGTACTTGGGTTCAAAAATTGATCTCTCACTTTATAGTAAATGCATGTTTTATAATGAAAGAATCTTCTATTCTAATTAACCTGTATGTGTATGTAGAGAGTACTACATATCTTTTTCAGTAAAGATGGAATTTTCTTTTGCTATTATTCTTCATGATGTGCTTTTTGAACCTACTAACTTTAAGAGAGTAGCAACATAAGGAAAATGCGGACCATTCGGATAAGTAATAACAAATAGTCGGGTAGAAATAGCACTTTTTAATATAAATTATAGTTAAAGAGATTGTATTTATTTTAATTCATATAAATTAATTATATTATTTCAAGTTATACATGGAATTTTGGATAGGGGGAAATCTCATCAGAGTTTGTATAAAAACTTTACAATTTTCTCAAATATTAAAAAGATATATCAATGCAATTTCTGGCAAAAATCACCATATTGCTCTGTAAATATAAATAAATATAATATAAAATTTTATATATAGATTTGCAACTGACATATGCAATAGACAATATGCATAAATAATACTCTTTTTATCTCAAATTAAGTCTTTACTAATTGAAAATGCAAAGCAACATAGAAGAATAAAAGAACCTTGATATCATGATAGAGTTTCAAATTAATTTTAGACTTCAAACCTGTTGAAGCTTAAACCCAAGTCAAAGGACTTTTTATTTTGATTCTCTAAAACTATTCATTATGGGAAAACTCTTATACTACAAATTTTCTTTAAATACCTTTAAGGACAAATATTTTTGCATTTAAATCTTGATATGAGTAATTTTAAAAGCTAGATATAGGTCTTGAATATATAAATTTAAATAAATTTAAATTTAAATAAATATATAATATAAATATAAATATATAAATAAATAAATAAATATATCATTTTACCCTAATGTTATCTGATCAAATCCACTTAGTAGGAAGGAACTTATGAAAAGGTGATAATTTAGGTTATATGTATTTAATCATCTAGTTTCAAAAAGGAAGGTCAACCATTTTTCTAAAGTTATACATACTAAAATATAATAAAGTTGAAGAGTGAAGGTTAGATAAAAACTCCAATAAGTGAATATTGAATTTGAGAAAACAAAATCATGAATAACTTTTAAAGAATACCTACCATAATTAAAAATACTTATCCCTATTGGTCTTATATTTATGCTTTTTTGCTTTAAAGGATAGATGGATTTTGATTTCTAATCCCATCCTAAATAGTTTTTCCTTCAATTATCTTTTACACTTTCTAGTGAAAATTCAAAGAAAATATTTGTAAGTCCTTTGATTATCCTAAGGTAAAATGGGTATGTTACATAACGTTTGTCTTTAGTTTTACTTGAAGAGTGTCTAAATTATAACATCACGATATTAATCCAATATTAGAATTCATAAAAAAACTCTAGTTAATCTCTATGTATGACGATGTTTAGTTAAATTTTTATTTATACCACTAGTTACAAGTATATACCATGAACTTGTTCAAATGTATCAAATAGATTAAATGAATGTTCTATACATCAATTTGTATCGAGAAGGCATAGTTATTATGTAAAAGCTCAAAGTTGAATCTAGGAGGAAAGTAATTTTATTACTTCAAGAACTTCTACAAAGTATCTATATACGCAAATAAGGAAATAAAGAAGGAAAATATATCGTTGCATGAGTTCTGAAATTTGAACCTACCGTTCAAGATACAACTAAGATGATACTTATTATTTAAAAAATAAATAAATATTATTTCTAGGTGATTGAAATCTAGAAGGAAAATTAACTTTCATGAGTCTATTTATGAAGGAAAAAATTAGTAGTCATTCATGTATTCCGGATTTTTAATATAAAATAAACATTAGTCTTTGAGTTAGAATCTTGAAACAAAAGTCAGACCATCCCAGTTGTTCGGTGGATGATAAATATAGAATCTATTGTGGAAATCATTATTATCCGAATCAAAAAGAGTTGACAACGCTATCGTAGCAGCACGTTGTATTGGTTAGAAAAGACAAAGCTCGTTCAGACATCCTCCCTGGCGCTGGAAAGCAATACATGTGCCCCGAGGTAAATTTCGACATCCTCCCTGGAGCTGGAGAAGCAAGACATGTGCCCGAGGTAAATTTCGAGCTTATGACGTGACTGCGTAAGAATGGAGATGTGCTGGAACGGGCTGGGCGGAGGGGCGCCGTTGGAGAGGACCGGGAAGGAAAGCTGGGCATGGAAGCAACCCTATGATGCTCGGTGCGGCTTGACAGGCGGGAAGAGGAGGGAGAGTGGGACAGGGAGGTGGGATGACAGAAAGGGACGGGGAAGGGATGTTAGCGGGTAAAGCTGCCCGTTTGGCGGAACAGGAGGTAAGGGCTGGTTTTGTTGCTGGCAGGCATTGGCCGCGCTTGGGGTGGCTGGCTGGGTGGCGCTGACCCGAGGTAGAGACGGGAAGTGTTCTGGCGGGAGGGGGAGGAAGGAAAGGAGGCAAGCGATCGGTTCTCAAAACACCAGGAACAGCGCATGGTGTGGCCTCTCAAACATTTCGATCTGAAAGGGAAGGGAAAGCAACGAGGTCCTTCCGCGGTTCGTGTAAGGAGCGAACGAGTCGTCGCTGCGCGCTTCCATTTTAGGTGACCCGGCAATCTACCAGGGTGAGTACAGTAGTTGGGAAGTAGCGGAGGAGCATCCCAATCTGCTCATATTCGTGTGTGCTCCGCGCTCCCATTGTTGCGAGTTTCTTTCCCTTTTTGTGTACGCCACGTACGCACGCTGTCTTTTATCTCCTACGGTGTATCGTAGCTTGTGTAGAGAGAAAGAGAGGCTGAGTGTCTTGATCGGTGTGGCGGACGTTCTAGGGTTGTTGTTCCGCGGAGAAGTACTTTTGCCCTGAGGCGGGGCGGGGAGGGACGACAAGCACCAAGAGTCGAAGAAGACACCCCGCTTGCTTGAGAGAGTATTGCAGAAGATAATGAGCAATACTGGAGGTGCTGACAACCCTCCTCCATTCCAAATGTCGGATCTAGGTGCAGCCCTTCCTCCTGGATCTGGTACGTTACCCCATTGTGATATCGAAGGTTGTTAAGGTCTTTTGGAAATTCTGAATCCTATCAGCCTGTATGGAAGTTTGAAATACGGCATTATGTTCCTTGATTCCAAAGTTCCTCGTTCATTTCACTCCGGTAGATTTAGCGAACAAAGCGGGATTGCTACGCACATAGGGGCCTCCCCTTCAAGTCTCCACTTGCATCGTTTCCTCAAATGTCAAGCATCTGTTGGACGATTTCGTAGTTCCCGCTGACTCCCGTGCAGTAGCCTGTTGTTTTAGCACCAACTTGAATCTTTCCTCTCAAGAAGGGGATGAGAGAACCAGAGATTATAACTTTTGGCAGTCCCCGCATCTATCGCCGCACCTCATCAAACTAGTGCTAGAGGAATCCTGAACGGACTTAAGGGGACTTTCGTGAGTATGTAGGTCCTCGGAAGCCTCCCACATCCAGGGAAGATTTTTATACTCTATTTACCGACACTGTGCGGGTGACGATTCAAGTGTACCCTAGGATTTCCGATGTTGCTGGCGATTTTAGATGACAGGGCGGACGTTGTGGTTTGTAGGACGAAGAAACCGCTTATCCCCTTGATAACCCAGGGTTTATGTTGTATTATTGAAATAGGCACGCTTTGATTTTTGCAGGTGGCCTCAGCGCCGCCGATCGTGCCGGACTTGTCAGTGTCTTGAAGGTGCGGTCCTGCTTTTCGTTAAAGAATGCGTTTCAATTTCTTATTGCACGATTTGATGTGTTGTCTTTTTGCAATTAACCGATAAGCCGTTCTACCTCTTACAGGACAAGCTTCAGTTTCTTGCCGGGCAGTCTTCAGGCTATCTTGAATCTCTCTCTCCTAAAGTTAAAGATCGCGTGACCGTTCTGCAAACGCTGCAGGTTTGATGCTACACTTTTGTAACAACTTCGGTCCATTACTCTATCCAGGGATACCGTTGCTCTGTGCAGAGCCTTTTATTAAAAGTTGTGTCAATAAGCGAGTGGATGGGATCTGACCACAAGGTGTTCTAAATTTTCAGACAGAGCATGACGCACTTGAGGCCAAGTTCCACGAGGAGAGGGCTGCTTTGGAAGCCAAGTATCAAAAGTTGTACGAGCCTCTTTACACGAAGGTTAGTTCTTCAACTATGAAACACACGACCTAAGCGAGGCAGCCCACTACCTTGCTGTCTTTGACCTCTCACTTTTAAGTACACCATAAAAGGGATTTTCCTGTAATAAGCTTCACCAGATGCATTTCACTCATGATTTCCGAATGCTTCGTGAAACGGATCTCTCTTCCCGTGTCGTTTTCTCCTCCATAATTTCACCTTCTAGCTCGTGAATCTTGCTCAGACTAATGTCCCATGATTATGTGTCGGGTGAAGCACAGTGTTAGCTTGCATGGATGAGCTCCTAGAAGATCTTGGTACATTTGCGTGCGCACATTGATCTTCTTGCGTTACAAAGTGAATCATTTTATTGCTGAAGCGCCGAAGCAGCAGTGTTAACTGAAGTCTTATATTTCTTTTCCCTCTTCGTGAGGAGAGTGTTAAGCACTAGGGGCTGTTTTGATTTGAAGCTTACTTTGAATTGAGCTTGTCAAGTGGGCCTGGAGATCAAGGGGGTTCTGTATAATTCTCTTCTGTGCCTTATCCTCTACTTTGTTTCTGATCTAAGACAGTGCGTCCCGTCGAACGCTTGACGCATGGTGATCAAATTATAGTTTAGAGCGAGTGGCCCAGCCTTGGTTAAATTTCTGTTCTTTTCAATCTGTCAAGGGCATGAGGACTTTTATCTTACCAATTTTTCTCTTGCTGCAGCGTTCCGACATAGTCAATGGAGTTGTTGATGTCGAGCACAAGACCCCTGAGGGGGAGACTCCAGCTGCTCCCGCTGAGGCTAACAAGGAAGGAGGTACGTGGTTCACTACCTGGCACGAAATATTTGAATCAATACATCCAGCTGTAGTCCATAGATGTAATACAGTCTACCGTTGGATTTAACCATGGGCCACCAGCGATCAAAAATTTCCACCTAGACTCTCAATTTTAACTCATTTTTACTTCAGGCTTGAACGGATACTTTCAGAGCGTTGCAGCTACCGGGATCATTGCAAGTTTTAAGGCCTCTTAAGTGATGCAAAATTTCACCCATAGTAGTTTAGGGTGCACTGGTAGCCTCATTTTACAAGGGGCCTGGCATACTCGATGTCCGTCGGACCTCTAGATTAGTTCACCTTGTGTAGTGTTCTCTTCCCTCGAGATCATTGATAGTCTTCGCCATGGAAGGCATCTAGCCGTAGAGCTGTTGTGAAATTGTGATATGAAAATGTTTACTATGTGAACCACCAATGAACGGGTTTTGTATTGTATACTTAGTGTGTGAACCACATCCCTTACCACTTCCCTATCCTCTCCCTCTTTCGCTTAACACTGCTGCGGATGTTTGACTGTCAGCTCATGCAGAGCTTAGGCGTTGTCCGTTACCACTTGCTCCTTGCCGTCGTTATTAACGTTTCCGTTGTGGCATCAGAGAAAGGAGTACCAGAATTCTGGCTCACTGCGATGAAAACCAACGAGATTCTTGCTATGCAGGTTAGTCTCTATACGTGCACCGAGCTGCCTTTTATGCTTTAAACTGTCGATAGTTTGATACTGTTCAGCTATGTAAATGTCTTATGGTAAGACTTCTGGTAAAGAATACTCGTCCAAAACCGTGATTAATGCCATCTGCGTGTCACTGCAGATCACCGAGCGTGATGAAGGCGCTCTTAAATTCTTGAAGGACATCAAGTGGTGTAATTTGGAGGATAACAAGGGATTCAAGCTCGACTTTTTCTTCGAGACCAACCCTTTCTTCAAAAATACCATGGTGAGCTGTCAAAGTGGGGTAGTTGAATCTCTGGTAGCTTTCATTTGCAGTGTCGAGGCTTGTTCGTGGTTTCGGTTATCACACAACTGAGTGACTTCTGTTTGATTCCTTCTGGGCTCAGTTGACGAAGACTTACCACATGATCGACGATGACGAGCCGATTTTGGAACGAGCTGTTGGGTACGTTTTCATTTACTTTTGCGCGCGCGCGCACACACACACACACACACAGAGCAACGTTTTGAGGTTGGCACTAACGAGCAGAATACTAATTGCCATCTGTGTCCAAGCTTTTATTTTGGTCTTTGTGGTGAGTCTGTATCTCTGAAGTTGCCACTCGGGTTTTCTGAGTGGTTGCCATAATTTTCCAACCGACATATATCATTATGGTGTTATAGTAAGGTCCAGCTTCTAGCAGGACTTTAGTAGTCCTGTCCGGGCATGATCCGGCGTCCAGAGTGAACTGTATTCAAATTTCATGACAGTTCCTTAGGTAAATAGCTTCACCTTATTACACAACGCAGTGCCACCGCTGTCATTGAGTGGTCTGTAGTCTTCACGCCTCTCGCTGCTGAACATTTATGAATTCCGTTTATCTTACGAGTACTCTACCCTACATCAGAGTCCGATCCGAATTGGCATATGCTTGGAGAATTTGTTCCCTGAAACTGGAATGTGCACTGCAGAACGGAAATTGAATGGAACGCAGGGAAGAACTTGACTCAAAAGATATTGAAGAAAAAGCCGAAGAAAGGAGCGAAGAACACTAAGCCGGTTACAAAGACTGAGAATTGCGAAAGCTTCTTCAATTTCTTCAACCCTCCTCAAGTACCGGATGATGATGATATCGATCAAGATACCGTGAGTATCTGCGATCTCATTCTAATCTTTTTCGGTTCTCCATTTTAATGATTTTCTTATTTTCGAAGACCTTGCTAACGAGGAAGTAAAATGTTTGCAGGCTGAACAGCTTCAAGACTTGATGGAGCAGGACTACGATATTGGGTATGTCGATTTGAATCTGTGGGTTGAATTCCTGTTTTTCTTGTTCGAGTCTGTCTGTAATGTAAAGCCATCGGACATAATAATGCAGTTAGGCATCGGATTGAGCTGGTGAGAAGGGAGGGCTTCTAATAGTTCATATTTCCGGACGTGCAGTTCAACCATCAGGGACAAAATCATACCTCATGCGGTTTCTTGGTTTACCGGAGAGGCCTTACAATCTGAGGATTATGACGATGGTGAAGACGATGATGGAGAAGGTGACGATGATGATGATGAGGATGACGATGACGAAGATGACGAGGATGATGAAGATGATGAGGATGACGAGGATGATGAAGAGGAGGAGGAAGTACACGTCCGGAAGGTAGGAAAATAAAATATTCTTATCAGAGGTGGTTTTAGCGTTGAGGGCCTACTTTCCTTCAGCTCGTGTAGCGACGTCGTATTTGATACAACATCAATTGTTTCGTTGGGACATGTATCTAGGTCTCATCATATGGTATTGTTTCTTTTGCAGTAATAGGTGTATTACTTGAAGAACTGCCGCTCTGATTTGATGGGTACAAATATCTGATATTTTTTCGTGTGGTTCTCTGTCAACAGAGAGGTGGACCTCCCTCAAAGGTGAGCTTTCTTCTCACATCGTTTTGTCCTCTTTAGATTCATTTTGGTCCCTGATCTTTTCCCAAGGTTACTGTGCAACCGTCTGACCATAGCTTGGATAATGCCTTGGATGTTTTGGTGATTTGTGCGTCTAGTCTTGATATTTGTGTTGCTTTGTTATGAGGACCAGGCTGCGACAAAGAATTTAGGTGCGGCCGCACAGCAAGGCGGCGAGAGACCACCAGAGTGTAAACAGCAATGAGCGTTACAGACCCTCACCTTAAGCTCGAATTTAGTAACAGCTTGCTGGTGAGTGCTTAGGTGTTTTCTTTAGGATCGTTATTAGGCAGCATTGGTTCACTCTGCTAGTTATTCTTAAGCTTTAGAACTCCACACTGAAGAGGCCTGTTGAAAGCAGAGCACAAGACACACCATATTTTAGTCCTTTAGGCTTCCACTATTAGGGAAGAGCTGCTCCTTTTGAGGCTGGCAGCTGGATTTTTACTAGGTTACAGGAGTAATGAGTTTGATTGACTTGTGCCATGTATCAATAATGGGTGGAGTTGAAATGTTGGACGAGTCAGGGGCCTGACTCTTCCCTCATTCTTCCCTAGGTATTGCTCTTACTTTATAACAGTACCGTTCTATTCTTCTAGTACCTTCTTATTTGAGTAAATCACAGGTTGACGGATCATCCTCCACTTTTGTCACATGCCCAGGGCCAAAAATGTATGCCTATCATTCGGAGCCTGCCAAGTTGTCTAAATCATGTTGGAATGTAATGATAGGTTCCCTCTCACTGGGGGCCCCGAGTTTATTTCTTAAATGGTCAAAGCTCTATTACGAAAGTATTTTTGGACCCCCAAAAAGTCTTGAATTGATGGGTGTGGGATTAGGGTTTAGGGTGATTATGGGGAAAATGATTTGCTTCTGATCACGCGAACTTAGATGTTTTAGCAGGACACGATTTTCAAAGACGTGTCATTTCTCCACACCCTTGTCTGCTGTCTTCACTTCACTTCACTTGTTCACTGTTGTGGCGCATCCGACCATGACGGGCCCTTGTGAAGTGCACGGACAGAGATTGACATTGCCCGATTTTCTGTGGCTCCAATTATTGTAAAGTGTTCAGTACCGTAAATGCTTGTTATGCAGTCGCTCACTAGAAGAGTATTTGAGGTGGTTGCGTCCAGATTGCATGCCCGATCCAAAATCATGTTAGCACAATCTACAAGGGTTTACGGATAGTGAAGGCTGATTATTTCAGAGGGATCTGAGGCGCGTCGCAGCCCGGGTAGTTCTTCATGGGATGGTTTTCGGTTGCAGCTCTTGAAGGCATTTCAAAAGTCTGCGAATATGCCGTTTGCAAGTGATTCCAAATTCCCCCCTGCTTTCAAAGAACCCAAATTGGGTCGCCAAACCTGCACAACTACATCTTTTCGCAAATGGCGTCTGCACTTCAGCTATCGAGCGGTAATAGAAGCCAGATGATGCACTACAACAGGAGACGAAAGGGAGGGGTTTCGCCGCGGATATTTCGCAAGTGAGTCGTAGAAAGTGAGGAATACCTGGAACTGAAAGAAGGAAGGACGACCGCGCATAAAAAATGATGGATGGGAAGACCCCATCGAGCTCCACAAGGGAGATGAAAAAAGTAAAATGGGGCTAATCCCCAATAGAGTCTATATGAGAAATATGCCCTTGAGCTCATAGGATATTGGAGCTATGCAAGTGTTAGTGGTTTATAAATAACCACCAACTTGAAGAAACATCATCTAGTGTGATTTGTTCATGTGTATTGCACCAGCCATTGTTCTCTATAGAATAATGGATATATGTTGTCTAAAATATGTTACAAAGTATGAAAGTGAGACGCACCCTCGACGTTTAAGATGATAAGTTTTTGTACATGACAAATATATCTATTGTAGTGTCCATCATTCCATATAAGTCCAAGGTTAGAGGAACAAAGAGATAATCTCTTTGCATGCTCCTATACTTGGAAACCTTACGACTTCTTGTGCGCGCCACCCATCCAAGGAGATGGGTAATCACTCCCTCCAAAATTGTATCTCACATAGGGTTTGTAACCATTACATCCACTATTGTTACCTGATCATCTCACACCAAGTATAAGGCTGTGCTGACACACGTCCTCTACAAGGCATACGAATGCTCCTCCAAACCCAATATCCATTCTCTCATGCCACAACAAACATTACATCCCTAATAGCATCATGGGTAGCTATCCTCTGTCTTCCAAAAGGACACTATGTCATATAGACCGCTGTTGCATCTAGTGTAGAACCACACTCACAAGTGAGTAGTGAATATGCAGATGGGTGGACCAAACCTAAGCAAAACCTCATTGTTGTAGAAAGTAGTTGGTGCGAGTCGGAATGCACTAATGCACGGTCGAGCTAGGATCCAAGAGCATGCACCATTGCCGGAGTAAGAGCGAAAATGTGCTCTAGTAGCCCAAGGAATGGACGAGTCAACTAAGAGAGAATGTAACATATGCTCACACTGTTGCTCCATCAAGGAAGACTATAAACCTCTAGTCCAATTTGATGATAGTGAAACAAAAGATAGAAAGTCCTCAATGACATTTGGAGAGAAAAGGATCCCCCCTCCATTGGTCACATAAGTCTCCAAGACCGGCCTATCAACAACCACAAAACGAGAGGAAAATAGAGGTGTTGAGAGAGCCCAACTACCCAAAAATGCTATAGGTGTAGTCTCCTCCATAGATAGCAAGCCAACCCTCCACACGAGATCGGCAAGCCATATGTCTATGTGTCAAATCCCCTATCACACACTCAAATGTCACTGGTCCAATATATCACCAAAGATTCCCATAATACTCCTATCAAAGGCTCTAAGCCGTGATGGGAAGAACAAGGAGGGAGGAAATATCCATATGAGATAGGACTGTCAATGAGCAATACTAGAGGAGAGTATACCAAATGCCATCTACAGATCTCCTAGTAATGGAAGGTCATCCACATGGAGAACATTGTCTACAAGGATAACGTCTAAGAAACATGTGACAAAATCCTCACATCCTATTGGCACTTTAAGAACACATAGTCAATATGTAGATTGTGATACATCCCTTTGGAAGCTCAAGGTGGAGAGGAATACCTAAAAGGGACCATGCCTTATACTTTGATACCTTGACTCTCAATCCTACTAGATGTAGCTTGGTAGTCAAATTGTCAAAGGCCTACCTAATCTGATCTACAAGGCCCACAATGTGTATATCATCTGCCAAGGAGGGAAATACACAACTTGGCATGGCCAAAGTAGTAGATAAGAGAGCTCTAAAGTGAGCCATGGAAAATAAGGGTCCCCCTAAAGGATCTTCTTGACGTGTACACACAGTTGACTCCAAGACGATGACTCCTTCTTTTGAACTAGAGTGCTAGTAGTAAAAGGAAGAAGGAGAGTTGTAAAAAGATTGCACAAAAGGAATAAGACTAGCCAAGTATCCACCAACCTCCCTAAGCTCTCTAAAAATGGATGCACGTGAGATGCTATTAAAAGCGTTCTCCACATCCACTTGTAGGATGACCCACTCCGGATGGATATATAGGAGTGTCCTAATGCCTAGATATATAGCTTTGCATCCTCCAAGTGTAGCTAATCCAAATTGATATGGATTGAGGTGCTATTGAAAGTGAGAACGATGCTGAAGGACAATGGTATGACTGACCAAACCCAAAAAAATCTCTCCAATAGCAATTGGTCTAATGCCCTAGTGTCCTTCTCCATCACGAGAAGTTGACTATGTAAGAGATCGAGATCAAGGAGAGAAATAATAGAATAGAAACTCACATTGGGACACTTGTGAGAAAATTCCGAATGCCTAGCATGAGCTTCGACTTTGGTCTTTATAGGTAGCATATAAGGCCCTTGAGAAGCTTCTCAAGAAGCTTCCTTCTACAAGCTACCTACTTGGGGTGCAAGTTAAAATAGTCGAGAAGCTTCCCAAGAAGCTTCCTAGATACTTTTGGAATATTCTGGGCTAATTTGGCTTATTCTCTATTTTGTTTGCTTTACTAACTACTTTGCTAAACTCTATATTGTTACATATTCCCCCACTGTTAGTTGTTGACGTCCTTGTCACCATTGAAGCTTCAAACTCCCCAGATGGCCGTATGTGCATTTTGGAGGTGAGAAAGAGGTTCTGATGTAGCATCATGAAGGGGATACTCTTTCCAAAGGACCTTGTTCTCGTATATTGTTGATGTCTTCATTGAATGTGGCGATGTGCAAGGATACAATCAACTTTGTACTCCTCATGATCATTGATAGGGATGGTAGGAGGAGGAGGAGGAGGAGGAGGAGGAGGAGGAGGAAGAGGTTTGACACAAGAGGAAAAAGAAGATGCATTAGGAACAAAAGGTTTCAACTTGGAAATGTAAAAGACAAGGTGGATGCGCATATGCCAAGGTAAGGCAAGTTGATAAGCAATAGGAGAGATGATTTGGGTGAGATTAAAGGATCCTATCCAATTAGGGGCAAGTTTACAAACTTGGGTATCAAGTGGAAGGGGTAGGTTACTAGAGGATAACATGACTTTATCATTGACTTCAAGGTGAGATCATGATGATGGTGGTACGCATATTGTTTTTGATGATTTTGAGCAACAAGGAGGTGAGATTTGGCTTGTTGGAGAGATTGAGATATGGTGGTCAAGAAGGTTGACATATGAGGGACCTAAGATGGAGGAGGAATCTGGAACAAGCGGATGCCAAAATTAAGAAAGAAAGGAGAAAATCCAATGCTTGCCTATTTGGAACTATTGTAGGCAAATTCTACAATTGTAAGATATTAAACCCAATTGGTATGGTGGACATTGACAAAGACATGCAACATATCTTCCAAAGTACAATTTTCACGTTTGGCTTGTCCATCAACTTGAGGATGATAGGCCATGGACAAAGCAAGCTTGGTGCCGAGTATCTGGAAGAGTGCTTGTCAAAATTTACCGGTGAATCGAGGATCAAGGTCGGAGATGAGTACATGTGACATCCTATGATACTTGAAGACATTGTCAAAGTAGATTTGCGCTAATGTTGGAGCATCTATGGAATCAAAGGTTGGTTCCAAGTGGGTTTGCTTACTAAACTTATCCACAAACACCACAATTATTGTATTTCCTTGCTTTGTCTTGGGCAAGGATGTGATGAGATCCAAGCTAACATGTTCTCATTGAGCGGATGGAATGGGGAGTGATTGAAGGAGTCCACTCAATTTCTGGTTGCTGGCCTTGTTACATTGGCAACTCTCACAAAATTGGATAAACTTTCAAACATCTTGTGTCATGTTGGGCCACCACCATCGGCATTGGAGGGTCCTAAGGTCTTGTCCACACCCATGTGACAAATTAGTGGTAAATCATGGGCTTCTTGAATGCACAGAAGTCGGATATCACCTTTTGCTATAACATAGATGCCGTCCTCATGGAATAGAAGGCCTTCCTTGAAGGAGAAGGTGTTGTACTCCTTGTTGTATGGTTTAAAATGACCATGTATCATTTGGAAGAAGGGATCTTGTTGTAGAGCTGATCAAAACTCATTTTGTACCTTGGAGTCAATTGACACCATTGTAATTGCTACCGTGATAAGAGGAAGAGTTTTCAAATTAGGTCGTCATGATAGAGCATCAAGGATGACATGGAACCGACTTGGTTTGTACTCAAGTTTGATGTCAAACAATTAGAGTTATTCCTCTCATCAATGATGTAGACTCTTCATGTGTTCAAAGTGTAAGGGTTGCAACAATGGTTTGTGATTGGTTTGCATGATCACTTTTTTTCCTAAGAGATAATGCCTCCATACCTTGGTGGCATATACCATTGCAAGTTGTTCCTAATCTTGAGTAGAGTAATTTATTTCAGTTATATTTAGTAGGCGAGACACAAAAGCAATGGGATGTAGTCCATCTGGGAATTCCTATTGCAACACTCCTCCAATTGCAAAGTTAGAAGCATCAAAATCAACCACAAAAGGTAACTAAGGATCATATGGTTGAAGGATAGGTCTTGAAGACATCATATGTTTCAACTTTTGGAATGTTTCTTCATGCTTGTTGGTCCAATGGAAGCTCGAGTTCTTCCCCAAGAGGTTAATCAATGGTGCAACGATATGAGCATAATAATGGATGAATAATCAGAAAAAACTCGCCAACCTATTAAATGCATGTAACATCCTTAAGAGTAGGCCAATCAATAATGGCTTTGATTTTCTCCTCTTCCATCTTGATCCCTTCTGAAGATATCTTGTGACCCAAGAAGCTGACATCTTTCTGCCACAAGGCACACTTTGATTTTTTGCAATAAAATTTCCATTGTCGTAGTCATCTTAGGACTCTTCGCATGTGATTCACGTGTTTTGTCTCTATCTTGCTATAGATTAAGATATCATCCAAGAACACCACCACGTACTGATCCAATAGTCTATCCAACATCTAATGCATCTGATCCATGAAGACTATTGGAGCATTAGTGAGCCCAAAAGGTAGAACTCTCCACTTGAAATGCCCATACCTCGTGCAAAAGATAATCTTTTGCACATCTTCTCTATCAATAGGGATTTGCCAATAGCCGCTGCAAAGATCTAACTTGGAAAATTATTGTGCTACACTCAGTTGATAAAGCAAGTCATCAATTTGAGGTAAGGGATATGCATTCTTAATTTCTTGCTTATTGAGCCCACGATAATCAATACAGAATGAAGTCCTCCATCCTTCTTTGGAACAAATAATACCGGTGCTCCCCAAAGAGAGGTATTATGTCATATGAAGTCCTTCTCCAACAACTTTGTAAGTGGTGTTCCAAATCCTCCAACTCCTTTGGTGAGAGTCGATAGATTAGTCTACTTACTAGAGTACTACTTGGCAATAACTTGATCTTGAAGGGCATACCACAATCGGAGTGTAATCCCTTTGGCAAATGTAATACTCCGAGGATATGAGACCTGAGAAGAAACACGCCAATACTTGATGGGAGGGGGAAGGCCTGCCTTTCCTCCTTTTTGGGGGGGGGGGGAGGGGATCTACACATTTTCAAGGCCAAATTCATCAATTCACGCCTCCAAAATTGCCTTTAAAGATTTCAGGCATATTTTGGTTTGTACTATATTAGTAGAAGTCCCCTTTTGGTGATGCCTCTTTCTGATCTATTCAGTCTATCATGTGTGACATCCTTCAGATGTTACCAAACCAATTCTCACCTTTAAATCATATGTCTAGCTATTAGTTTTAAGGTTTTCAAGTCTATTTTGGTTTTTTTCTATTAGTAGAAGTACCATTTTGGTGATACTTCTATCTAACCTAATTTGACCATTATCTATAATATCATTCCAAATATTACAAGATTGAATTTCACATCTAGATCATATGGCTAGCTCTTGGTTTTACAACAGATCATCCGGAAACACATTTGCAAACTCTTGAACTATCTGATCAACCATTGCTTGATGAGGCTCTTGGCCCTCCTCAAATTGTCCCTTGTACAATTGGCTTGATCCACACCACAAATACAAACTTATCTTCCTCCAAAGCTTGCTCTATGGCTGCTTCACTAACAAACTTCCCATCTAGGGACTCATATCTCTTCAAAACTTGCTCTATGGTTGCCTTCTTTGCAAACTTCCTATCTTGGGACTCATTTCCTTTCAAGGTTTGCTCTACGGCTATCTTCTTGACAAACTTCCCATCATAGGAATGATTATTCTTAGGTGTCTTACTTAGAGGTATCAGACAACCTAATCGGGAATTCCTACCTTGGTGTTGTACTTGAATTTGTCGTCGGGTCCAATCAAATTAAACCTTATGACATTCAAGCCAAGGTAGACCTAGAATGATATCATAGTTTAGAGGTGCCACTACAAACCTCATACACTCTAAATAAATACTCCTTCCCAATCTTGAAGGTAATAGGATGCAAGGTACGAAAAGCAGAACCTTTTCTACTATCCATCATCATCAATCTACTTCTAATTATTGGCTTGATAGGAATACCCAATTCCTTTGCTACTTGCATAGACATGCAATTCTCTTAACTTCCAAAATCAACCAAAATCCTATAGCCCCAATTAGATATTATACCTTACAAGTGAAACAAACTTGCATAGGTTAAACCTTCAATCCCATTGGAACTAATCAATCTCCCAATAGGCGGCTCAAAATCTCCTATTGGGATTCCTCGTTTCCCTGATCATTCCGCTCCAAAAATTCCATTTGTGCAACTTGTTAAGGTCACCCATTCTTGAGTGGACATCAACGTGCAATGTCCCAATTGGTGACAATAAAAACAATCACCATTTTGTCATAATTTCTCTCTATCTATAGTGCCAAGTGGTCTTTGTTGAATGACATCAATCTCCATTGGTGCTGGCTCTTCCACCCGTGTGTAATGTATCGGTAGGTTATGTGGAGGTCAAGGTTGAGACCAAGTTGTCAAGACCAAGGAATCAAAATGTTTGGCCAACCGCATGGCTTCCTCCAAGTGTTGTGGCTCTTGCATGGTTACCTCTAATTTGGTTCTTGACTTCAAGCCCTTCACAAATTGATCTAGAGCTTCACCTTCTAGGATATATGGAATTTGCATGATGGTGTTTTGGAATTGCGTGATGTAACTTCTTACAAAGCCAATCTCCTTCAATTTTGCCAACCTATCTCGTGCAGTATGTGTAGCATTTATAGCTTGGAACCAATTAATTATTGCACTCTTCAATTCTGCCTATGTCAAGATTGGTGCAACAATTTGTAGTTTAGCTTGCTCCACTCAAAATCTCCACCATAGCTTTGCTACTTTATCCAATTGGCTACAAGCCAAGAGAATATGTTTTTGTTTGTCTTGTAGATTGGTAGCTTCAAAATAATGTTCACAATCAAACACACAATTCTCCATTACACTCGGGATATTCTTGCCTTCAAATACCTTGGGTTTAGGGAATTGAATTTGATCTTCTCCTTCTTGAACTGGTACTCTTTCTACGTGCTCATGTCGTCAAAGATCTTGTTCATCCAAAAATCAAATAAGGTGCTCAATTTGTTGCTACATAACAAGGATAATATTGGGCATTGTTGCCATAGTTGCTACTCTATCACACCACCCCTAATCTATCTAATTTATTAATACATAGAAGCAACACATCCACCGTTCTCCATAAGTTAACATTGGAAGCACCAAGGGTTCCTCAAATATGGTGACACATGTAGAAAATCTTGTCCAAAGTGTGAGGTGATGAATTGCATGAAATGATGCTTAGGTAGTACTTGGACACGGAAATCCCAATGGTTTGGTGGTCCATAAATTCCATCCATCCCATTCCTACTCTAATACCAATGTAAGAGATCGAGACCAAGGAGAGAAATAGGAGAATGGAAACTCACAATGGGACACTTGAATGTGGGAAAAATCCAAATGCCTAGCATGAGCTTTGGCTTTGGTATTTATAGGTAGCATACAAGACACTTGAGAAGCTTCTCAAGAAGCTTCCTTGAGCCAATTTCTTAGAGTGCAAGCCAAGTTAACCAAGATGCTTCTCAAGAAGCTTCCTTCTAGAAGTTGTCTACTTGGTGTGCAAGCTAAGCTAGTTGGAAGCTTCTAGAAGCTTCCTTCTAGAAGCTACTTGCTTGGGGTGCAAGTGAAGCTAGTTGGGAAGCTTCCTATATGCTTTTGGAATATTTTGGGCTAATTTGGTTTATTCTCTAGTTCATTAGCCTTACTAACTATGTCGCTAAACTCAATATTGCTACAAACTAGCACCTAACACCCAACTAACAGACATAAGAATATCTCCTCTCATTATTGCTGTAGCTACCTGAAACAACTGAGTAAAATGACAAGAAGGATCATCTGCCTAACAACAATATCTAAGATGCTCATAAACCATCCATGATAAGCTTGCTTAGGAAAGGTGAGGGGCAATGCACAATGCTTGTGCAAAAAGTGACTTATCAAGACATAAGGGCAGCTCAGGTTGATAATCTAAGACCTCTAATGGTAGTCCTTCTATTGCTATAGGATGTAGTCCCAAGTGTCACTATAGGCGGATGTGTGGAGATTACCGTCCTATCAACCGACAGACCAAGGCTGATCGGTATGCCATGCCTACACCGGAGGAGATTTTTGATGCGATTGGGCATGCAAAGGTCTTCAGTACTTTGGATCTTTGAGCGGCGATATCATTAGTTGCCGATCAGGGAGGAAGATAAGTCCAAGACAGCATTTTGGGCTATTGATCCTCACGGCAAGGATGTGTTATATCAGTGGAGGTTCTTACCATTTGGGTTGAAGAATGCTCCTGCTGAGTTCCAGAGGGTCATGGATAGGATCCTTGCTGGATTGGATTTTGCTCGGTGCTATATTGATGACATTTTGGTTTATAGCACTATTGTGGAGGAGCATGAGAGATAGTTGTTGGAGGTGTTTGAGAGGTTGAGATCTCATGGACTCAAATTACATCCTGGGAAGTGTAGGTTCTTCCACGAGCAGGTTGAGTATTTGGGTCACACTATCTACCCCGGAGGACTTGGTGTTTAGCAGACCAAGGTGGAGGCTATTGCACGTATTCCTTGGCCTACGGATGTGAGCAGAGTGCGAGTATTCCTTGGGTTGGCGAACTTCTATCGCTGCTATGTTAGAGGATTTAGTGCCATTGCCAAGGCCTTGACAAAGCTGACCAAGCTTACATAGGAGTGGTGTTGGGGAGATGAGCAGGAGAGAGCTTTTGTAGAGCTCAAGGAGAGGTTGACATCTGCTCCTATTTTGAGGAGACCGATCAAGGGACGACCATTTCAGGTTCATACTGATTGGAGTATGTTGGGGCTTGGAGCGGTGCTCATCCAGCATGATGATGAGGGGAAGGAGTTTGTGGTGGCCTATGCTAGTCGCTCCAACAATTCAGCGGAGGCGAAGTATAGTTCATATGAGGGAGAGTGCTTGGCAACAGTTTGGGCAGTAGCACATTTCCAATGTTACCTATTTGGTAACCCCTTCACTCTCATCACTGATCATCAGCCGCTGAAGTGGTTGATGGAGTCCGACAAGCTTTCAGGGAAGCTTGCACGATGGGCTCTGATTCTACAGGAGTATGATTTCACGGTTGTTCACAGACCTAGAGTGGTGAACCGTGATGTAGATGGGTTGAGTAGAAACCCATGTCCCAGCCAGCAAGATCAGACCAGAGCACGTTAGCATGGTGAGACAGATGAGGAGATGGTGCCAGGTTGGCATGCATCGGCCTTTTGTGTACATTTGCAGAGGCTTTGGTGGTATCTCTCTCAGCGCATACATGAGGAGTTATTGAGGTCACAGATCCAGAGAGTGAAGATATTGGTACAGTTCAGCGAGACATTCATGATGATGTCTTAGTGATGGACTATCTTTGCATTGGTGTTGTGGGTGGCACAGTTGGAGCCAAGGAGAGAGACCGTGTTCTTCAGCGAGCCACACTGTTTAGATTGGAGGGTAGACACCTTTTGTGTGTATGGGAGGATGGTAGAGTGCGAGTAGTACCACTTCCATCACAGAGACCACAGTTGGTCTGTCATGCTCATGAGGAGCTAGGACATTTTGGAGTAAAGCGTACATATAGCTTACTTCAGAGTCATTATTGGTGGCGCAGTATGCAGACCGAGGTGCAGCAGTTTGTTGCCAGATGTGTGGTTTGTGACCGAGTTAGAGCATCATTCAATGCTCCTACGCCACAGTTACACCCATTACCTATCATGTGATTGGGTTACCGTTGGAGTTTGGACTTTGCCGGACCTTTACCGCCGACTATGAGACATCATCGGTATGTTTTGGTGATGGTGCAGCACTTCTCCAAGTGGATTGAGTTGGTGGCACTTCCTGACAAGTCTAGTGAAGGGACAACTTACTCGTTCCTGGATCAAGTTCTTAGTCATTTTGGTGCACCAGCTGAGGTTTTGACTGATCAGGGTACAGAGTTCTTGGGAGAGTTTCAGGTCTTGTGTGACAAGGCTTTGATTGATCATCATACTACATCCCAAGATTGCCATGAGGCAGATGGCTTAGCAGAGAGAGTGGTTCAAACGGTGAAGAGAAGATTGAAAAAGTATGGTTTGCAAAGAGGCCACTTGGGAGATTGGGATCTCTAGTTACCTTGGTTGGCCATGGGTTATCGGTTCAGCTGGCAAGCCTCCTTAGCATCCTTCTCTCCATACTTTCTACTCTATGGACGAGATCCAGATTTACCTGTAGCCATTTGTCGAGATGCTACTGTAGTTTTGGACTTGGATGACCCTGATGTATGGATGAGCGCATGTTCTCAGCGGGTAGAGATCTTTCGGAGAGTGATTCCGATGGCCTTTGAGAACTTGGCGATTGCTCAGCATAGAGATACTTTATGCTATGCTACCATTTGAGGAGGAGGTTATAGATCCTCGATCCGTCGATTTCATCTAGGCGACTATGTATATCTACAGCAAACAACACCGACGACACTTGATGTTTCTACAGGCCGCACTATCTTGAGAGTGCATGAGGTTTTGCCATCTGGAGTCCTTGTGTTAGAAGGACGTGATGGTGTTGTTTGGAAGGATCATGTGCGCAATTGTGCACCATGCCACCTCCCAAACATTGATAGTACTATGGACCCAAGCTTGGCACTTGTACGTGCAGGCTTGAGGTGTATGTTATGTGGCTCTTCTGGTAGAGCTGCTACTATGTTAGTGTGTGATAGCTGTTTGAGAGGATGGCATATGGCATGTATGACTCCTCCCCTCACGGTGGTTCCTTAGGGACAGTGGTTATGTCCTGGATGTACTTGACCTATAGCTAGTTCATTCTTTGTATGGTGTAGATTGCAGACAGGCAACTAACGATGGGGCTCCATAGCACCCAACTTCTTGATCTTTGCCCATTAGAGGGTATACCATATACTTAGAGTAGATGGCTATATGGAGTTAGAGGGACCTAACCGCCAGCTAGGGGGGCAATTGTGGCACTTTAGAATCTATGTATGACTTTTGTGTGAGTTGTGCTTCTATAGTGTATGATGTTGACAGCGATGTATGTTGTGTAGCGATGTATATACGCACAATAGTTGTCACGCCATTTGTAGTTCCGCATCTAGCTGCTCGGACACTGGAGTTCCAGTGATAGTAGTTAGAGTTATTTCAGCAGTTTCTCAGGGACTACTTTCCGACAGTCAGATTTGGTGTTCGGGGTACTGACTTCATGGTGGGGCCCACCGTCACTTTGCACCGTTCACACCGTTGAGTGTGCCGTCAGTGGGATCGTTAGGGTTTTAGTGCTAGCTCGAGTCCAGGGGGGTATAGTTTTGAAGTGAGCTCTAGAGAGCTCACTTCTCTGATGTTGAGCCTTCAAGTTCCTGGCTATGGTGGATAAAAGCTGGCGAGCGTCACCTGGATTCTCTATGCTTGAGTGGGTGTGGCTTGACTGTAATCAGTGCCCAGTTGTTGGCAGTTTATAGAGTGACAGATCAAGTACTGATCTGAGTTGAGTTGAGTTGAAAGTGTTAAGCAATCTGATTGTGATTGAGAGAGATACCACCAAAGCCTCTGCAAATATACACAGAAAGGCCAATGCATGCCAACCTGGCACCATCTCCTCATCTGTCTCACCATGCCAACGTGCTCCGGTCTGATCCTGCTGGCTGGGACATGGGTTTCTACTCAACCCATCTGCATCACGGTTCACCACTCCAGGTCTGTGAACAACCGTGAAATCATACTCCTATAAAATGAGAGCCCATCGTGCAAGCTTCCCTGAAAGCTTGTCGGACTCCATCAACCACTTCAGCGGCTGATGATCAGTGATGAGAGTGAAGGGGTTACCAAATAGGTAACATTGGAAATGTGATACTGCCCAAACTGTTGCCAAGCACTCTCCCTCATATGAACTATACTTCGCCTCCGCTGAATTGTTGGAGCGACTAGCATAGGCCACCACAAACTCCTTCCCCTCATCATCATGCTGGATGAGCACCGCTCCAAGCCCCAACATACTCCAATCAGTATGAACCTGAAATGGTCGTCCCTTGATCGGTCTCCTCAAAATAGGAGCAGATGTCAACCTCTCCTTGAGCTCTACAAAAGCTCTCTCCTGCTCATCTCCCCAACACCACTCCTATGTAAGCTTGGTCAGCTTTGTCAAGGCCTTGGCAATGGCACTAAATCCTCTAACATAGCAGCGATAGAAGTTCGCCAACCCAAGGAATACTCGCACTCTGCTCACATCCGTAGGCCGAGGAATACGTGCAATAGCCTCCACCTTGGTCTGCTAAACACCAAGTCCTTCGGGGTAGATAGTGTGACCCAAATACTCAACCTGCTTGTGGAAGAACCTACACTTCCCAGGATGTAATTTGAGTCCATGAGATCTCAACCTCTCAAACACCTCCAACAACTGTCTCTCATGCTCCTCCACAATAGTGCTATAAACCAAAATGTCATCAATATAGCACCGAGCAAAATCCAATCCAGCTAGGATCCTATCCATGACCCTCTGGAACTCAGCAGGAGCATTCTTCAACCCAAATGGTAAGAACCTCCACTGATATAACACATTCTTGCCGTGAGGATCAATAGCCCAAAATGCTGTCTTGGACTTATCTTCCTCCCTGATCGGCAACTAATGATATCGCCGCTCGAAGATCCAAAGTACTGAAGACCTTTGCATGCCCAATCGCATCAAAAATCTCCTCCGATGTAGGCATGGCATACTGATCAGCCTTGGTCTGTCGGTTGATAGGACGGTAATCTCCACACATCCGCCTATCTGTATAGTTGCCATGCATATCCTTCTTGGCTGGCATCACTGTCGCTGATGCATACTCTCCATGTGAAATCTCCACCAAACCAACCTCAAAAAGGTCACTACTCCGGCTTTGAATCAATGTCCTCTCCATATCACTATATCGATAAGGACGTCGGAAAATTGGTGTGTCGCTAGTCAGCTCAATCCGTATACCTAGTCTCTTCAGAGCACCCAAATCCTTCATATTGAAGGCAAAACAACTCGTGTGACTCCTCAAGAACCTCCAAACCCTCCGTCTTTCCTCTCCAGTAAGCTTGGGTCCAAGATTTAGCTCCCAAGTATCCTCTATAATTGTAGTAGGAGTGGAAGACGTACTGTCTGACTGCTACACTGGGCCCTTGGGAGCAATAGTGTCATGCTCCTGACCACTAGAGGTCCCAACCTCTGTGTGAAAAAATCCCTCCACTCTGGCTGCAAGCTCCACACGTCCTCTAGTTGCATCCCATGTGGACCAAGGGTGTAATCCAAGTAGCCCACGCTCACCTGGATGGACTCCAAGTAGACCACTCTCCCTAGTAGCTACTGGATGTGTCCCAAGAATACTCTGTCCACTCGGTCCATCGCCCCCAGCATGTGCCTGAATCGTCTCAATAGGTACAGGGCTCACAAGTGTCCGAGTGGTGATGCCTATCAAGCGCATCCTACGATGCTTTGCCAAGCCAAGGCTCACAATCCAGGTCAAATAGTTCAGGTCCATAGCCTGACCTAACACATGATGCCTAGATGCCTCTAACACTACTAGAACAGCGGTAATACCGGTGCGAAAACCCATCGCCCGCTCCCTCTCATCAGCATTGGGCTCCACCAACTGTTGTAACTATGAGTCCCAAACAAGTCCGGGTCCTCCCTCTCGAAAAGCATGAGAGCCAAGGAAACTCATGAGTGTGGGAAATGCAGCTCTAGGCTATCCAACTAGGTTCACCATTGCCATAGGTGACCTATCAGCCACTACCACTGTCTGAGACTGACGTCCAACATCCAAGATATCATCAACAAGAATGTGGTCTAGTCGCTGAATCCCATCATAACTACGCTGTAGAACCTCTCTGGGTAAGAGGTTTGTCCACCAAAGACAAAGACAATGAGCCCGTGATCCCACTCTGGCTGCATCTAACAATACAGTAGGTCCCATCCATGAATGGACCTGATGTGTACTTGCCACCACTCTAGTGCAAGAATCACCCATCAATGGAACGTTCTCCAAAAGGTAAGTTGGAGAAACAGACTGATGAACTTGGAGATGTCATAGTATCCGTAACATCTCCCAAAACACACCAGAACGAGGATCCTAAAGACCCAAACCGCGGCCCGCACATGTATGTCCCTGACATGGCCATCCAGAAATCACCAAGTGAATAGGCCCATGTCTCTCTAGGTCATGCGCCCCTAGTAAGGAAATGTCTCATGGTAAGGCCTTCTGGTAACCTCTGACTGCTGATATTGGTAATAACTCCGGATACCAATAGGCCAAGTGTGCCACATGATGTAGAGAGACTCGCCTAGCAGTCTCATCTCTCTCTACATACAAGTACCTTTGTACTCGTATACTTGCCTGTAACACCACAACTAGTCCGGTGCTGATCCCACCAAACAACTCCAATAGGCATATCCCCTCTACTGGATACTGCCAAGCAATGAGTGTGGTATCCAGAGGTGTCAAAGCAATCACCTTTGGAGGCTCATCCTCACACTCATCCCCTGATGGTACGAAGGCTCCACTCCAAGCCTATTGCACCAACTGATCTGCATGCTGCTGCAATGCCTCCTCTGAACTCCACAATGGAACATCCAAGGTGGATGGAACAATCCCACTCGTACTCCAAAGCCGAGTGATCTCCTATGGTACTGGAGTATCCTCTGCATGGGCGTTCCCCTCCAACAAGTCACCAGGCCAAGTGACTGCACCGCTAAAAGCTAAAACTGATGCTGCCATGGTCTCGGACTGTAGTGAGCCAAGACTGCCACTATTGAAGCATACTGGTAGGCGACATACCCGTCCGTCACCAGACTGCCAACCAGGTCTATAAGAGGCTATCTCCTCCCAATAGTCAATGCTGAAACCCATAGGGTATAACACTGCTCCTCCAACTAGCACATCATATGACTCAGCTATCGTTGCAATAGCCTGAGCTCTCACCACCGAGCTATCAGTCGGATGACCAGGCTGAACCTGGACAACAAGCTCTCCACGTGTGATGTACTGTGTCAAACCACCACCAAGAGATGTCTGGATCTGAAATGGACACCTCTCCACATCGATCTTCCGTAATTCCAGACCGACAACTGCAGCCTTTCCCAACATAAGGGGCTACGCACCAGAGTCTAACAAGATTCTCTGTAGTGTATAGACCTTCCCTGAAGGTCCCACCAAATGAAAGATCTCCCTCTGGTTATCCAATAGGAAAACACCAGGTGTAAACCACGCTCTCTCAAAGGCCGGTCTAGCGGGCAACTCCTCCAGTCTAGCCGCTGCTGCCTGCCATAAACCCCTGGTCGCT
Organism: Lunularia cruciata; assembly: GCA_948567375.1. Taxonomy (NCBI): domain Eukaryota; kingdom Viridiplantae; phylum Streptophyta; class Marchantiopsida; order Lunulariales; family Lunulariaceae; genus Lunularia; species Lunularia cruciata. Next base: position 34,432,089 of record OX419759.1, on the reverse strand, counting down.
GAACGGATCCCATGCTCCTCAACCAAGTCAGCTCCACTACCAACCACCTCTGCTCTAGTAGTAGGAATTGCACCATCCCTACTGTCACACAATGTGGCAGCCAACCAAAATACTGGGGCTGGTCAACTCCCAATGTAAACATGTCACTGGTTGAAAATAAAGGATGCCGCATAATCAGTTGAGCCGCCCCCAACATCATGCTAGACTCAGTTTGTGTAGTAGCAAGTGGCTGACTAGCAGGTACTCCATCAAGTACTCCATCACCAGCTACCACACCTGCACTGGGACGTCTAGGAACCATGGATGTCGTCTATAATGCCTCAGATAGCGTGAAAGACTTGGGAAGTCTGACCTGTCTCCCAACCTCTCCTCTCTGTGGGTCCAACTCCACTGATGCTCCTCTAGGCTCTGGAGCACGTACTGCACTCCTAGTCACTGCTGCAGATGCATCCACTTGTGCTGCTCCGCACATGAAGTCCAAAGCATCTCTATCACCAGCATATGAGGTAGAAGCCTCAGCACCCGAATCTGATCTCCTTTGAGCAATAGCCATACTAGCCAATCTCTGCTCCAACTGCTCAATCCGAGTAGCCATAGCTGTGTCAAAAGTAAGGGCAGGTACTGCACCCCTACTAGGTGTAGATCCTCTACCACCACCTCTACCACCTCGTCCTCCATGAACTAGAGCTCCTCTACTACCTGCCATAGTAGCCCTACCACTCCGTAACTCCAAGTGTAGGTCGAAACACCGGTCACTAGTGTGACCAAATTTGTGGCAGTGCTCACACTACCTCTGTGCTGGCTGTAATGCACCAGAGGTATCAGGTCCGCTGCCCTGAGTACACTCTCTCCTATGGTGAGGTCCACCACAAGTCCAACAAGCAACACCACCACTCACTAGTTGCTGCTGACTCGAAAATGAGGGTAAGGGTCTAACTCCACTAGGCCCTCCACTCACTCCATAGGATCTGGGCTATCCACCCTGTCCTCGAAAACCAATTGGGCGTGGTGCACTCTGCTGCACTCTAGAAGAAGTCACAGCCGTGGATGAGGTCTCCCTACCAAATCCAAATGTCACCACTCTCTCCTCCACCATGTTGAGCTCAATACGCTCAGCCAAACTAAAGACTACTGCCAAAGTAGGCGAAGTAGCCTGTAACAACGTAACATCACAAACTCTATGTCGCAACTCCCTGTCCAGTATCTCATACCAAAATTGGACTGCCTGGGCCTCAGTAACTCCTTGAGTGAAACTGATCAGCCGCCTCATGCGAGTGTATGCCTTACGTAGGCTCTCTCCAGCCTTCCGCTGGAACTCCTGCAAGCTCCTCAGTTGTCAGTCCGCACTCCCTGGTAGTTCTGCCTCAAACATAGTAAGAACTCAACCATGGAGTTAAACCCTGGTACCACACCACCTCCTGCAGCGGTACCTCCACTCGTAGTAGCACTATCTCCAGCTAGTGCACCTCCACTAGCTCCACCAACACTACTCGAGCTAGAACTCGTGGGTACAGCCGATCTACTCCTGGCCACCAAGCCTAAAGTAATAGAGACATAGTGTGGAGACCGATACTGTCTCCATAACTCAATCTCCTCCAAATGAGCTCTCTTGAACTCATGGTAGTCATCCATCGACGGACCCTCTAGATGCTAGAACAACCCCTTCCATGCCATGAAGGGTGTGAACAAAGTCGGGTTCCGCATCTGCTGCAAATCACACCAACTATCAAACTCCTGGATGAAGTCATCCAACTCAATGGTACCCACTGTACCAGAGTAACGCCTAGGGCCTTTGGAGGCCCCATAAATCTCGTCCATGTCCCACAACAACGATGCGGACACACCAAGTGCACTCTCAACTGAATCAGCTCCTGTGTCGAACTCCAACTCAGAGTCAATCTCCTCCCTCACTGGGACCTGAGATACAGGCTGATACCGAGCACCACTCCAAGTAAACCCACTGCGTACTATAGGGCTAACTCCTCTGGAATCTCCAAAGAACTCCGTCGTGACCAAGTAACTACAACAGGAAACCCGAACCACCAATTGCAACCGCAAGTCGCAACCGCAAGTACCCCACCAAGTGCCAACACCACCACGTGCCAACACCAACTAAACACCACCCACTAATGTAACTCTAACCGAGATAACTACATTAGGGGAAGGGCAACCTATAACCTGCCATCATAACACGCACTCTCACGGTCTACAAGTAATCACTTCCTGCCTCACCAGAGAGAAATAAAGGTAGTATGACTGGTCATCACTCCAGCCTCACCACCGAGAGCACACTAGAGCACCAACGCTCAAAAGTCAGGGCACCTCACACAAACATGGTGCACAAACAGGAAGCAGAGAATGGAGGGGATCCAATAACAAGAAATCTAAACGAAAACCCTCCATCTCATAACACAACACCAGACTGACTCTGCCACCATTTGGCATTTGACATAAGAGAGTGTTTGTATCTAAGTCCTAAGCTACCAGGATCACCAAGAATGGGATCAAACGGCCTCTCCTAGCCAAAGCTACATGTGTATAGATAACAGTGGCGCAGTCACTAGGACAACAAGTGAGGGTGGACTAGTTGGCTAGGGCACCAGTCTAGGAACAAGAGATCTAGAGGTCAAACCCTGTTGCACACAATCTAGCAAGAAAGGCAGATTTTGCCAACCAATGACCAAGATCTACTCTAAACTAGCTAGCCTCACGCCAGCAAGCTGGCTTGCTGGCCCTTCTAGGCCATCGTAGCCTCTCATAGCCCACAGCCCCATGCCTCGAAGCCTCTAAAAGCCAAATGAGGCCTTTCTTGTTGCCACTTCGAAACCTCATCCAAAATTGGCGAAACTTCTCCAAATCTGTGAAAGTCCTCCAAACTAGCGAAACTCCTCCAAATCTGGCCAAACAGCGAAAGTCCTCCAAACTAGTGAAACTCCTCCAAATCTGGCCAAACAGTGAAAACTCCTCCAAATCTGGCCCAAAATCTGACATAAAATCTGACGTAAACCCTAAAGATGGTTGTCCGCCAAATCCCCTGCTAACTTTCCACTCGACCCAAATTGACAAAATGTGTTTTTCCAAATCACAATTTCATGAGAAGAGCTTCCCAACTCCACCTTCAATTTCACTTTCTGAGCCCAACTCGCAGCAAATTGGTCTTGCCTTCACCTCTTGAGCTCAAAATCACAACATTGCTCAAAAATTGCTCCTTCTTTGCTCAAAATTTGGCCAACGCTTCCGCACACCGTCCGCCTAACTGCCAAATTTGAATCACTTGAACGAGCTTCTGCACACTAGGGAAACACAGAACTTGAATCGAGCTACCACGATCCACCGAGCTTAGAGATACCACCAACACTCAATGTTCATGCACCCGATTTCCCCTTGACTTCACTTCTCTGATGTAATCAGATTGCTTAACACTTTCAACTCAACTCAACTCAGATCAGTACTTGATCTGTCACTCTATAAACTGCCAACAACTGGGCACTGATTACAGTCAAGCCACACCCACTCAAGCATAGAGAATCCAAGTGACGCTCGCCAGCCTTTATCCACCATAGCCAAGAACTTGAAGGCTCAACATCAGAGAAGTGAGCTCTCTGGAGCTCACTTCGAAGCTATACCCCCCTGGACTTGAGCTAGCATTGAAACCCTAACGGTCCCACTGACGGCACACTTGACGGTGTGAACGGTGCAAAGTGACGGTGGGCCCCACCATGAAGTCAGTACCCCGAACACCAAATCTGACTGTCGGAAAGTAGTCCCTGAGAAACTGCTGAAATAACTCTAACTACTATCACTGGAACTCCAGTGTCCGAGCAGCTAGATGCGGAACTACAAATGGTGTGACATGTGACCTGCTGCTGCACTTGCCGCCCCTCCAGGGAGATGGGTAATCACTTCCTCTGAAACTATATCCCGCGTAGGGTCTATAATCACGACATCCACTATTGTCATCTGATCATCTCGGACCAAGTATAACTGTGCACTGACATGTGTTGTCTGTAATGCATTTGAATGCTCCTTCCAAGCCAGGTATCTACTCTCTCGTGCCATAACAAACACTATGTCTCTAATAGCATCATGGGTAGCTATCCTCTGACCTCCAAAAGAATACCGTGTCGTATGGACTGCTATTGCATCTAGTGTAGAACCACACTCACAAATGAATATAAGAGATGAATATAATTGCTATTAATGAGTATTGCTCCTGTAAATAAGGGCTTGTATGTTTGTATAAAGTGGAGTGGATTGTTTCCTCTAAGTACAAACAACACACCCGATAACTGCATATATATATATATATATATATATATATATATATATATATATATATATATATATATATATATATATATATATATATAGGATGTCACAAAATTGAATGAATCTACTAATCTACTGAATTTTTTTACAAAATCCTCCCCAAAAGATGGCATCGAATAATTAATAAGAAGATGGAAATCGGTTTCTTAATATTATATGGTACGTCTAATTACATTTCTACACACTCTGTAAAATTTTATGGAACCATCCATAGAACACCTACTCAGTAAATTTATAGGGATACACCCATAAAAACTCCTTTCTTTCTATACACACTCTGTAAAATTTACTAAAACATCTATAAAACATTGTATAGTTTCGTATTTATTTTATATTTTATCCGTGCTGTATGCACGTATAAACTCCCCATTGTACAATTACGTCTAGTTTGGTTGCCCGATTTGCTTTCAACTTAGTGAAGTTTTTCGTGTACAATCTACCAAGTTTTGTAAGTACAACCTTTGGAGAAAAACCAGTTCTATTACATTCAACAATTTTGGAATTGCTAGCATTCAGTGACAAATATGTTCGAAGATTATTGTAGCCGTTTGGTTACAATAATCCGAGACGTTGCCATTGGATTCTGCATGGACAACCAGGACATCTGGTACTCACGATTTTCTGGAATATAGTGAAAATCACTGAATGTATTCCAGAAGACACGTGCTCTGTTTTTAGGATACAGATGAGAGTTATTTTGATTACGTCATTCAGCTTATAGCTAGAAGATCAAGGAAACGAAACAATAAGGATTCTTATTTCACGATCTGTTTCTCTTCAAGGTTTTAGTCGGCTTTGTCGTTGCTGCCATACAACGAAGTGTTTCATAACCAGATACACTGTACGAATTGGTTGAAGAGATAGGTGCAAGCGCTCTGAAAGCCATGACCGGGGTACAAGGCGTGTCTCATGAGGTGTGATGTGCAACTTTGGACAACCTCACCCCTCAATTTCATGATCAAACAAACAGCTTGCGAAAACTGTTTGTTTCGTCATCAACCCTCCCTCACGAAGTGGTAACCATACAGTACTGTGCTGTACCTGTCCAAGGAACAACAAAATAGTAGGGAGACTCCAATAATGACATGCGGTGAAGTGACACACCACCTCAGTGAAGTCGTTTCGACCTTCCAAGCAGTCACACAAACTTCATATTTTCACTAAATTTGTACAATATAGTAGCATTCTGGATAAGAGAGAACATTTTGATGTTGTAATGACAACATACTTGGCAAAGACATGTAAGATGAACATGTGCATCTTACAGTTTTTATGTCGCCGCTGACACCTCCGATTCTGACGTATCCTCATCACAGGATTCAGTCCGTGACTACAATCATCATAGTTTAGAGTTTGAGCAAACTTGCATCTGCTTCTTGTCAAAGGAGGCCATGGAGGCCAAAAGCGAGTCGAAGGACTTCCGGTTGTGACTCAGTTACTTATCTAAGTTTGAAACGCGTCATCTATACGTCAAAAGGTAGGGTTTAGGTGATGTGGTGTATGATTGAGGTGTATACGGTTTAAAGTATTTCATAGCATCCACGGAGTCTTGGCTTTTCCACCTTTGAGAGTTCCCGAACTTGAGACGAATAGACACTTTTCGGGCATTTCATGTGTCATTTAAAATTTAGATTCATTGTCATTTAAAATTTAGATTCATTGTGGAATTCCGGTCTCAAATTTTTATCATTTTTATCATTTTTATCACATATTATGATGCTGATCTCATCTCAACACATCAGAACTGCATTAGATATTCCTTACTTGAACCTTATGAAAGCGTGGTCATGACAGTTAGACTCATTGGCCCGTTGGGGGTATTCAAAAAAAGGTTTAACAAGCTCATGGAAGACTAGTGCACAAGGTACATGTGGCATACGCACCTGAGAATCTCTTTAAACAACAGTACGACTACACGTACAGTTACTGTTTGATTTTGTCATATAAGCATTGTTTCTAGTCAATTCTATTCCATTTTATTCGCAAGTAGCGAAGAAACTCTGTCTGCCATGGAAGATATTAAAGGCTTTGAAAGTTCTCAGAGCAGGGAATTCTGGAGGATGGGGTCAAACTGGTCACAGAAGTCAGCGTCCACCAGGTCCGTCCACGTGGATGCTGATGCGCCAGCACTTCGTATGATCTTTAATATCTTGAGAAGTTTAGTACTGCCAATGCCGCCATTGATTGACTTTTAGAAGACAGGACGGGCTCATCATTTGGGGTGCATCATCCCCTCAAGTCTCTATTCGCTAATGTCACGACTGTGTGGTACAGTAGGTTGCTTTTTCTCCTAGGCCTTCAGGGATTCCGAGAAAGTAGAAAGTAAGTAAGGGTCTCAAGAACTTCCTAGAGCATTCATAGCTACTGCGCAGAAGAGAGCTTTGAAAGGAGTGACTTTAACGACCCTGTGATTCGAAAGTGAGTTGCCTTGTAACTTCGTAAACATGCCAAATTTGGAAAGAACGAAAAACTTATTTAGCTACCATCCACTCCCGATAGGTTCAATGCCTCGTTCCGGCGCCGAGATTGGACTTTTGGAAGTTTTGTAGTTATGCAAATTCTCGATGAGAGGTTTCTAGGAAATTGCAGCGATGAGGAATTAGGGTTTGACAGTGCAAATTTTAATTTGGATTGCAAATATTGAGAGTATGATATTAAATTCAAATTTGGACAAAATATAAACTAGTATGAATTAGAACAAATTTTTTTGTAGAATTTGCAAATTTTAAATTGCAGTTATCTGAAGGTCCATTGCTCTATGACGAGTGAAATAAATTGCAATTACATGTGTGTCTTGTTTTGTTTTTTCTCCGACCAGCTCATTGCACTTACCCAAAGTGGACTTTATATCAACGTTACGCCTGTTTACATTTGAGATACACATCGTTTATCAGAGTCACCAGACACTGGCATTGATCTCTCAACACCTCCTTCAACTGCCTAGACCCCTAGAACTAGAACTGCTTTGCTTCCAGTTGATGAACTCTGACAAAACTCAGTCCCTCCGATAGCATTTTCCATCAGTATAGCCTTGCAGGCAGTTGCCTTCCCTGTTTGTTTATGGGAGGGAAAGACGATCTACCGTACCAAAAGGGTACTGTCTTGCATGATAAAATTCTTCGAGGCTAGTACTGTCTTGCATGATAAAATTCCATGTATGAAACGCCATATGATCCAATCTCCACTACATGGAACTTGCCCAAATTCACCTTGTTGGGCCCGACCCGTATAGACCAGACCTGGTAATAATCTGGCCTGGCCATCGTAATACGTTCGCATTTGCGCAGTATGTCACCTGCAGACTTGTTTAGAGTGAACGGGCCTCATCTTGTGAATGGTATATAAACACATTCTTCTAAGCGAGACAAATTCGATTCGAGTATTCTTGCTACTTTTGTATAAACTCGGAACGCTGCCTCGTTTCGGGTTAAAATTTAAGTAATAATCTAGTGGAAGACCGCGAACAAATAATAGCCTCTGCAAGTGCGAAGGGCATGAACGTACGATTGCTCGCTCCATACTTCCTGATGATACATATCAACCAGGTCATGAATAGTTTGTCCTCCACTTACTCTCTCGTATGGAAGAAGTGAGTTTTTCTTTTAACATGCGGGATGATAAATTCTGGATACTGTTTGGTATTCCAACTGCATGATAATGTTAACAGAAAATTTATAATTATTATATCATACAATTATATAAATGTGGGATTTTCATCTCGCATGAGCTCTTTTGAGAGTTATTATCAGTTTGCACGAATTCAAGATATAACTCCATGACCCAGAATTTCTGTGCAATTTAGACTGACACAATTTGTATACAGAGTGTGTCAATTGTGGTAGACGAAAATTAAAGGATGAGCGACCTTCGTTTCTTGCTTCGAGCAATAGAAACGTTCTGAAGCGGACTTCTGCCATAAATTATTGGGGCTACTTCTTCACCAGCGTACATTCTCATAGTTGTCCCCTTGTGCAAACTCAAACTACAAGACTCTCTTAGTGCGCTTTTTCGCTGGGTGTGCCTTGGAGTCCTATTTCTGTTTATTTTTCTTGGCTGCTTGGAATTGTTGTGTCTCGCACTCTTTATTTACTTTCGCACTTGTTTGTATCTTGTATTCCTTTTCCTTCTTTGGGATTCTGTATACATTTAGACTTGGGGTTTAGGGTTACATTACCCCAACGCACTTGTTTGTACCTTATACACTTTCCCTTTTCTTTCCTCTTATATCTATAGAGTTGGGGTCACAATGCGGCCGCAGTGACGAAATAGACAGGGAGAGGGAGAGCGAAAGTTCACTAGTCATAGCAGGATAAAATTAGCGAATGCTCATTGTAAGGAAACTAAAAAGTAAAACCTCCAGACACCAAAATACAGGATATCTGTCCAATATGAATAGACATGATTGCCTAGGACTAATCCTAGTCAAGATCTCCTGATCATCCTTGTCGAGACCTAGTGATATATTAAGATGTTAAAATAATCAGTTGCTATAATCTAACACTCCTATTCAATGGGGAATTTTAGTATCATCCTACTCCTAATATAGCGGTATACGTCTGATGAAGTCTTTTAGGTAAACCTTTGTCAATACATCAGCACATATATCTTCAGTAGGTAAAGAGCTGATATTGATTTCTCTATTGAGCAATTGATCTTTGATGGAATAATATTGAATATCGATATACTTGGTTTAATCATGATTCCTGCTTGTAGAAGCAATAACTATTCCACTCTTGTTATGACAGAAAATACTCATTTTCTTCTGACGATAACCAATGTTTGAAAGCAGACGTCTTATCCATGTTGCTTTAGTGCTGGCTTTGGTTAAAGCCATGTACTCAACTTAATTACTCAATAAAGCAACTGACTTCTACTTCTTACTCACCCAACTTACTGCTCCTTCTGCGAGGAGGAAGCAAAGTCCACCTGTAGACTTGTGGGAATCCACATTGTCACCCTATGTATAGTCTGAAAATCCTTTTAAATGCAAAGGTGAACTTGTACAAGAATATTTGAGTGAAAGGTTTAAATTCACTTGTGGATTGCGGAAAATTTGTTTTAATTACTACCCAATGTGCAGGTTTAGGATTGGACATATAATGAGCAAGAATACTAATGGAATAGGGGATATCAGGTCGAGAACAAATTATTTCACACAGTAAACTTCCAACAACACTTTGGGTAGAGAATGGTTTTCATATAATTGATTTCAGCTTGAGATATATAACATGGCTACAATGCAACCATGGCCGCTGGTCTCTTCACCCGCTGGCCGGACTACTGTCAGATGTCGGTGTGTTTTCAAGATCAGACCTACTATTGGTGGAAAATTAAAAATTGCAAAGCTCATTTGGTTTACAAACGGATTTACAAAAATCCTTGGCAATAATAACTGGCATTGTATGACCGTAAAACTTCAATCATTGCAGATTTATTTGCCTTGGTTGTGCACTTTGGTTTGGAGCTACATCAACTAGATGTTGTTACTACTTTTCTTTGTGGAAAGCTCCGTGAGTAGATGTACATGGCTCTCCGTGAAGGTTTAATAGTATCTAATCATACTCTTGTTTGTTTGCTTAATCGATGATTTATGGTTTGAAGCAATCAGCACGCATGTGGAATGAATGTCTACATTATGCTTTATTGATATTGGCTTTATTAGTTCAACAACTGATAACAATATCTATATTCTTCAAAGGGACTCTGCGATGCTCATTTTGGCATTATATGTTCATGATCTAATATCGACGGCTTCAAGTCTTATGTCACTCAAGACAGTTAAAGGCTTACTTAGTCAAGAATTTAAAATGACAGATTCAGGTGAAGCCTATTATGTCCTTGGTATGCATCTCTAATGAGATAGAAACCAAGGGTCAAGAAGATCAATCAGACCAACTACATTTTCAACAAGCTTGAACTTTGTTGAATTGTAAACCTATTTCAATTCCTATTGCTCATCGGTTGTCTCTGATTATTGATCAATCACCCCCTCTACTCTACTTGGCATTGATAGCATCTTGCTAGTGCTTTGCATCAGGTCCTGAATGAGCGGCTATGTAGGGAAAAGGCTCGTTAAATGAATGAAGAGTAGATAGAAAAATCCACTTATGATCTTTATTCTTTTCAGCTTCCACCACTTGGTCATATTTCTCAATGGATTTAGCAATACAAGCATTGTGTCCAAGTGCATGCGGAGAGTAGGGGGTCAGGAAAAAATACAAAGGGAAACCTTGGTCATCTATGATAATATAGACTAGTACTTCCTCTCATAGGAGAGGAAGAGAAATAGGAAGGGCTGAAACTATAAGCAATAATGTAAGCATTGGTTGCCAATTTACATAAGGTGGAGTAAGTTCCACAAAATGGAAAATATTCAAGGGAACTCCTATCCCATTGAAGTAGTTAAATTTGGAGGAGGGGATAAACGAACACCAGGGTGAGGAATGCTTGGAAGAAACAAGGATCAGATTGGAGAGTGAGGTCCTCATCTTCATGGGAATTGGATGACAGTAAGTGATATGTTCCAATTCAGTTTTCAAGAATCACAACATCTCATGAAATTATAATTTTATGATCACTTCTGCATTCCAATCAATAGCTTTTGCATTCTTCACTATATCCTAGTAGAATACAAAATGTTGTATAAAAATCAAGCTTATAATGCAAGTTGTCATTAACTTGTGCAAAAGTAGTGTTAAACACTCATAAATGTTTTATAGTAGGCTTGTGTACAAACCATTATTCATAGAGGGTATTTTTGAAATATAGTGCTTTATTGGGACAATGGTTCTGTAAATAGTTGGCGGTGATGACAGTTTCTCCCCAATAGGTCTTGTGTAAGTTTGACTCATATAACATGCAAAGAATTGCATTGACAAGTGTGCGGTTCTTGCATTTTGACACTCCGTTTTGCTGAGGAGTATAAGGTACCAAAAATAATAATTATTAAAGGCAAAACTTTTTTATTCTCTAGCATTGTCACATCTTGGCATTTTGACCTTTGTGGGAAAATGATTTGTCCAATCACTAATAGAATACTGAGTAAAACGGATTAAAGCTTTTGATTTTTATTTGTAATCTTCCAAGGATAAGAGAACTTAAGAGAAATATATAAATACAAGCTTCACACTCAATCACTCAATCTTCTGATGCTCCAAAGGAGCACCTTGATTATATTATATAGTAAGGAGGACTTCTCGAAAGAAGCTTGGATCATATACATGGATTTGTGACATACTAATTATCTCTACCCTTAGATTAGTTGTATGCATGGTTGACATGTCAGTTCTGATCCTATCTGGTTGGTCAAACTATCTTTGACCAAAAGGAATCTTTAGGGAATCTTCTTATAAGAATCTCCAAATTGCATGGGTGAGATACTATTAGAAAGATCTCAATGAGATAAGCTTTTAAGGAGGGAAGGCAAAACTATCTTCCATTGGGGGTGGCATCTGCACATTTTTGAGGCCCAATTCATCCATTTAGGCCTCCAAAATTGACTGAAGTTTTCAGGCTTTTCTTGGCTCTTGCACTGTCAGTAAAAGTAATCTCTTGGTATACGTCTATCTGATCTACTTAGTCCATTATCTATAAAATCCTCCTAAATGTTATTAATCCAATTTTCACCTCTAGATCATATGTCTAGTTGTTAACATTACATTTTCAAGCCATTTTTGGCTCCTACTCTATTAGAAGAAGTGCTCTTTTTGTGATACTTCTATCTGATCTGCCTAACCCATCATACCTAACATCCTTCTAGATGTTACCAAGTCAATTTTCACCTTTAGATAATATATCTAGCTATTGGTATTACAATTTTGCATGAGATAAAAAAAATTTTCAAGAAATTATTTCAATAACTTAAAGAAAGTATCAATAAGTAGAATGGGTAGGAGGAGATATAGGACTACATATGTTTGAATGAATGAGACCAATTAATTCCTTGGATTGAGTAATAAATTTGGTAGAGAAGGGTTGTCAAGATTGATTTCCATACAAACAAGTGGTACATTGAGAAGGCTTGTGTTTGATAGTTGTAATTCAAAACATATGCAAGATATTTTTAGAGAATAGTTGATGTAATCAATGATGCTAATGTGGACCAATCCATTGTGCTAGAAATCAGGAGGATTAAATCAATTGTGCTAGAAATCAGGAGGGTTAACATGCACAATGGGGCAAGCACTAATTTGAGAAGGAAAAATAGTGACTCCAAGTTGATACAAATCTGCTATCAATGGACCGGTGGGAAGTAAGTTTCCATAATTATCATGCAATGTACAATGTTTGTTGCTCATCAAAGAAGATCCACCTATAAGGTCTAGTTGCTTGATGGAGAAAAGGTTTCTCTATAAGCCTGGTATATGCAAACCATTTTTGAGAATTTTTGAATCTCCTCGGGAAGCTGAACAATTACTTCACCTAAACTGAGTTTATGTTGCATGGAGTTATCACCACGATATACCTTTTCAGGTATAGCAGAAGGTTCATAAGCAGTTAAACTGTTTTATGAGTGAACCATGTTGTGGGTAACTCCAGAATCAAGATACCAAGAGCTATCTTGGCTTGAACATGATGTAGTACTATAAGCAAAAGTAGTATATACATAAATGGAAGAGTTTGCTTGAGCTCTTGATCTTTGTGAAGTTGCTGCAGATTCATCAACACTTTGTTTCCTGCAATCCTTGAAGTGATGGCAGTAGAAACACTTCATCTTCTTGTTAGGATTATTTAATTAGCCTTAGAAAAGCCCAATGAAGATGAATAATCTGGTTGGAAACCAGATCGAGGAGCTGATACATTAAAGGATCCATTTCTGCCTTTACAAAAGTTCAGATTTTTCCTGTTCCTTGCATTAGAGTTGCATTTTGAGGGAAATTTCCCTTTTAAGTATACAATGCAGTTATGGTCTCAAACATTTGAGTCTTTAACATTTCCCCTCCTAAAGGAGACATGTTATAAGCTTTTGGAAGGTCAGATTTTTTTTGACCTTGCAAGGAAGTCAAATGATTTCAAAAATTGTTAGGCATGATGTGCATCATAGCCAGATTTGATTTTTGTCAGATGTTTGAACTCTTGCAGACGATAATTGATCAACCAAAGTTCTAAACCGGTGAACATGTTTAGTAACATTGACACCTTCTTTCATTTTGAACATCTGACTCTCATCTTGCATATACATTCTCCTAACTGCATCTTGAGCTTCATATAATAAAACAGTCCATTCCTCAAAGGGAAATCGGGCAGAACTTACATGAGGAATCTGACTATCATCAAGTCAATTATAATAAATGATAATGCAAAAAAATTACTTGTGTCCCAATCAGCAATGCTTCTACATTCTCTAATTCTATCCTATGATGAGGGTGATGTGACATTGAAACTCGCTATGATACTATGTGAGAAAATAGACATGGAGAGCAAAAGTTCACTATCACCACATTTTCATCGCATGATAGAATTAGTGAATGCTTGTGTGTTGCTCGTGTGTGGGGAACCCGAAAGGTTTAACCTCCCAAAGCCAACAGTCACCAAAATACAGGACATCTGCTCAATATGAACAGACATGACTGCCTACGACTAATCCTAGTCGAGATCTCTTGATCATACGAATCTAGACCGCGTGTCTATGGAATATGTTAAAATAACCAGTTGGTATAATCTAACAGCCGTGATTCTGGGAATGATTGTACCTGGACAACGTATTTGCAACGCTAGGTATCTATCTAAACAGATATACGTGAAGAATAATTCTCCTAGAATCCCCTTTGAGAACTCTGGCTGGTGTAATCCATAAAGAAATAATTAGACTAAATGCTGTTTTCTTAGAGATGTTCTAATGGTTTGGTTTATGTATTTTCATTCCAATACTATTGAAACTTGGCCACGTTTTATCCTTGTACCTCATGAAGGAGTCCTCCCATCTTTTTGTTTTACGTCCTTTGCTGTACTATGTGTATGTGTGTAGCGCCTCTTTATCTCAAATACATGACATGAGACAAAGATATGCAGATTGCTTTCAGTTGGATCCAGATAAACAACTATGATGCTCACAGAGATGGACTTATAATACTCCAACTTTGGCTCTTAGATCTAACGGTACCCTTAATTAGCAGAAAGACTTCACAGTGCCCCAAACGCTTGACATGGATAGACGTAGCAGTTGCTTGTATTAGGTGGATGTGGATCAAAGTGGTAGCTAATTGTCCTAGTTGGCAGCGAGTGCGAGATTGATCCAGACCTTATCGTGCAAGGCGGGATTGTTTCTTAGGTATATTAGATATTTCGGATTTAAGACTAATACAATCTAAGCAAAGTTTGTGTTAGAAAAACACAGTCCCTAGGATCTCTCACAATAGCACATCACAACCACATTAAACAGAAATCAGAAGACCAATAGTAAATAACGTGGTTCACTCCCTGTCCGGGAAGCTACCTCCACGACTGAAACAGGCTCACACCAACCTTCTTAAAGCTTTATTTCTCATTGCACATATTTATACATTATAAACAGGTCCATCACTCCATCATTGTCATCCACTTGAACTTCTAGACAAGTGACAAGCAACGGCCATCAGTTACATTTGCTTTTGCTCTTGACAAGCCAAACATAAAAATCTCTACCTTTACTTGTATCCACCATATCATCACAAAGAGCACAATTGAAGGTTGAGCAAGTTCATGCATAACTTGAACTTCTCAACAGAAACAGGTTTAGTCAACATATCAGCTGCGTTTACCTCTGTGCCAATATTTTGCAAATTGATCTCACCATTTATCACAGCTTCCCTGATAAAATGATGTCTTACATCAATATGCTTTGTCCTTGAATGATATACTTGATTTTTGGCCAAGTGAATAGAGCTTTGGCTATCATAAAAAAGTGTGGACTTCATGTGAGGGAGTCCTACATCCTTGGCTAATCTTTGTAGTCATATTGATTCTTTGGCAGCCTCAGTTGTTGCCATATACTCCGCCTCTGTAGTAGAAAGAGCAACTGTAGATTGGAGAGTAGACTTCCAACTTACTGCACCACCAACAAGTGTAAAAACAAACCCTATTGTAGACCTTCTCTTATCCAAGTCTCCAGCAAAGTCAGAATCTACATACCCTATAATTCCTCCTTCTTGGTTCTTCTCCACATCAAAGGTAATGCCAATATTTATAGTCCCTTTCAAGTAACGAAGTATCCACTTCACAACTTCCCAATGTTGTTTCCCTGGATTTTCCATGTATCTACTCACCATACTCATAGCATATGAGATGTCTGGTCTAGTGCAGACCATAGCATACATTAAACTCCCAACAGCACTAGCATAAGGAATATTTGACATTACTTTTCTCTCCTCTTCATTTGATGGACATTGCTTCAATGATATCTTGAAATGACTTGCCATTGGAGTGCTCATTGGTTTTGCATTCTCCATGCCAAACCAAGCAAGTAATTTTTCCAGATATTTCCTTTGAGATATCCATAACTTTCCCTTGCTCCTGTCCCGATGGATTTCAATCCCAAGCACCCTCTTTGAAGAACCCAAGTCCTTCATATTGAACTCGTTACCAAGTTGTGCTTTCAATTTCTCCACCTCAACCATATCCTCTGCAGCAATCAGCATATCATCTACATATAGTACCAAGATGATTAAATCAAAAACACTAGGTCCATGTAGCTTCTTGATGTATACACAACAATCTGATTCACTTTTGTTATATCCATGCTTCAACATGAAAGTATCAAATTTCATGTACCAAAGTCTTGGACTTTGCTTTAGTCCATATAAAGACTTTTGTAATGTACAAACCAGGTTTTGATTCCTTGGTACCACAAAACCTTCAGGTTGATGCATGTAAATCTCCTCCTCCAATTCTCCCTGTAAAAAAGCAGTTGTAACATCTAGTTGCTCCAACTCCAAATTATGCAATGCAACTATTGCAAATAGTGCATGAATTGAAGAGATTTTTACCATTGGTGAAAAAATCTTATTGAAGTCAATACCTTCTTTTTGGCTATAACCCTTTGCCACAAGCCTTGCTTTGTATCTATCTCCACCTGATTTTGGAAGTCCTTCCTTCTTCCGGAATATCCATCTGCAACCAATTGCCTTCTTTCCTATAGGCAATTTTTCAAGTCTCCAAGTTTGGTTTTTAGCCAAAGACTTCATCTCCTCTTCCATTCAAAAATACCACTTTTGACACTCTTGATCTTGCATTACCTCTTCATATGAAGAAGGCTCACCATTCTCCGTAAGAAGAGCATAAGCTATGAATGAATCATCAAATCTCTTTGGAGGTCTCCTATCCCTATTTAAATACCTAGATTCATGAATCACTTCTGGACTTTGCTCTTTTAATGGTTCACTTGGTAGATCTACAAGAGATGACATCTCTTCATTTCCAAGATCAATAGCTATCTTAACAAAATCTGATTGAATTTGTTTTTTCTTTTCTTCCGCTATAGTAATAGTCTCCATCGTAATCTTCTCATCAAAAACTACATCCCTACTCACAACAAGACAACACCTTTCTGGATCCCATAATCTATATCCCTTTGTATCCTCCTCATATCCCAAGAATATACATTTTCTAGATTTGGGATCTAACTTTGTCCGTTGTTTTTGTTGAATATGAACATACGCAATGCATCCAAACACTCTAAGTGAAGAGTAATCAACATGCAGACCTGTCCATTTTTCCATAGGTATCTTACACTCAATAGCAGTAGAGGGAGAAATATTTACCAAATGACAAGCTGTATTTATAGCTTCTGCCCAAAAACTCTTCTCCAATATGGCATTGCTTAACATACTTTTTGCTTTCTCCAAGAGTGTACGATTTATCTGCTCTGCCACTCCATTTGGTTGAGGGGTATACGGAACTGTAGAGTGATGAATTATCCCTTCACTCTTACAATATCTATCAAACTCTCCAGATTTGTATTCTCCACCATTATCAGATCTCAAACTTTCCTTCCAGTTTTTTTCTCCATCATCACTTTCCATTGTTTAAAGATAGAGAAGACCTCTGATTTTTGCTTCATGGTGTAGACACATACTCTCCTAGAGTAATCATCAACCAAAGACACAAAATATAATGCTCCAGATTTTGAAGCTACATGTGCATGGCCCCAAACATCAGAATGCACATAGTCTAAAATTCCCTTTGTGCAATGAACTCCTATGGAAAATCTTACCCTTTGTTGCGTTCCTATTATACAATGCTCACAGAATTTTAACTTACAACTTTTAAGGCCCTTCAGAAGTTGTTGCTTGGACAATTCACTTAGACCTCTTTCACTCATAGGACCCAAACGTAGGTGCCATAACTGAGTAAGATCTTTGGGATCTTCACTTTCTGAAATGGTACTTGACACTCCTCTAGTAATGGTCTCTCCAACAAGCTCATAAAGATTTCCTATCATCTTGCTCTTCATTACAACCAATGCTCCTTTTGATACCTTGAGTGTTCCATTTTCTGCTCCCCACCTCCAACCATTTGAGTCCAAAGTGCCTAGTGATATCAAATTCTTCCTTAACTCAGGAACATGCCTCACATCAGCAAGAGTCCTCACAATACCATCAAACATCTTAACGCGTATTGTACCAATGCTAATAGCTTTGCAAGCCATGTTGTTCCCCATTATTACAAATCCTCCATTGAATTGTTTGTACTCATGAAACCACTCCTTATTTGGACACATATGGTAAGAGCAACCTGAGTCCAATACCCATGACTCCTCAAATTTATCTTTGTCTTGGGTAGCACATAGAATATCATCCACAATACCAGATGACTCAGCAATACTTGCTTGATCTGAAAGTTGACCTTTATCCATATTGGACTCAAGCCTCTTGTTGTTACAATCCTTCTTGAAATGTCCAACTTTCCCACAAATCCAGCATTGCCTTTGAAACCTCCAGTTCTAGACTTGGATCTTGATTTACTCCTGATCTGATCTCTCTCTCTTTCTCTCTTGTCCTTCCTTTGATAAATAGAGCCTCTTGATTTGTCTTTTCTTGGTTGGGTCTTTTTCGCATCTCATTGTACAATAATGCTGAAGTAACCTCCTCACGGTTTATATCATCCTTCCCATATAGAAGAGTTATGACCAGATGCTCATATGAAGGAGAAAGTGAAGTCAACAACATCAATGCCTTATCTTCCTCTTCTAACTTGACCTCTATGCTCATCAACTCACAAATGATTTTGTTGAAAGCATTGAGGTGCTCCATAATACTTTTGCCTTCCTTCATCCGCAACATATACAACTTCTGTTTAAGATATAGTCTATTTGTCAATGACTTGGTCATATAAAGATTCTCCAGTTTGGCCCATAGTTTTGGTGCAGATTCCTCATTCATAACATTGTATAGCACTTCATCAGCAAGGTTCAACCAAATAGTGCTGATAACTTTTAGATCTGCATCTTCATCTTCTTCATCTTCATTACTTTTGTCCTCCTGTTTTTTCTTCAGTGCTCTATGTAGTCCTTGCTGGACAAGGTAGTCCTTCATCTTCAGTTGCAAAAGTCCAAATTTTTTTTCCCCATCAAACTTCTCCACTGAAAATTTAGCATTTGATATAGATATCACCCCTGCCATTGCTTTGCTGGGGACTTGCTTCTTGACCCTCTTCACAGCCCCCTCAGATCTTAAGTCCCTCTTCAGGACCAACTAAGCTCTGATACCAATTGTTAGAAAAACACAATCCCTAGGACCTCTCACAATAGCACATCACAACCACATTAAACAGAAATCAGAAGACTAATAGGAAATAACGTGGTTCACTCCCTGTCCCAGAAGCTACCTCCACGACTGAAACAGGCTCACACCAGCCTTCTTAAAGCTTTATTTCTCATTGCACATATTTATACATTATAAACAGGTCCATCACTGTCCATCATTGTCATCCACTTGAACTTCTAGACAAGTGACAAGCAAAGGTCATTAGTTACATTTGCTTTTGCTCTTGACAAGCCAAACATAACAGTTTGCTTGTCTATTTTATAATGGACGTCTAGAAACACAAAATTTATTTGTCCAAAAAGCTTAGTGCCCGCCCGGACTGACTGATTCCGCGTCAAACATTGGGGTACTGTTAAGTCTTTCTGCCGACCTGAGGTATCGTTAACTCTAAGGGCCAAAGTTGCATACGGATAAATTCTGATCCGTGGTACTCGATTTCTGTAGTGCTCACAGCACACAATTTCCTTGTCTCTTGTTTTAAAAGATACTATGTTTCTGCAGTTCACTGTAACCATATCGTGATCTACCTGCCGTTCTCGCCAAGCGCCTCTACAGTTTCCAACCGGCCTCGAAAGAAAAGAAGAAAAAGATAGAGGAAGAGTTCTAGCCAATGTACAGTAATGTGAAAGTACGTATTGGAATTTCCATGTTAGCGATAACTCCCGAGACTGAAGCCATTACGTTGAGAGAAATGACCAATACCAAAGTTTTAGTTGAAAGTAGTTGTTTTGTCCTAAGTCTCGCTCTAACATGTTTACTGGTGATTCCATCGTCAAAGTGAAGGTTGGACGCGTGTTCTCCTGGTCTTTTAAACTCAAGATCTCATTTATGAGGTTGGGCATCGGGTGTTTAATGGCGTGGAGACGCACTTTCCTCAAGCTGTTATGTCTGATTGATTTTCGTCTTTTCTTTCTTCTCTACTCGAATAAAGAAGAGAAAAGAAAGATTCAGAAGTCTTCAAACACGCGTTAGCGGCCCCGGATTGCGCTTATGGGAAGTTGGCAAGAAACTATGACCACTGGATTTAGTGAAACATGAAACGGAGAAGAATAATTCATCACGTCTTTCTTTGCTTGTTTCATTCTCACCCTTCAAACATGATAATTATCAACATACGGACTCAACCATACAGGAAAATTTCAACCATGTCACCCGTCGCTGATCGCTTCAGCTCCAGGTGTGGACGAAAGCATAAGAGAGGAAAGCAATTGGCCGTTAACCTTAAACCATACTCGATTAGTCGTTTCATCTTCGTGACGAATACTTACAGACCTTCTGCAATTGCAACAATCCTTTCTAAATATATTTGAGGTAGAAAAGAAGAACGTACTATACACATCCGTCCTGAACTCGATGAGTAAAGTTTCCTGATACTGAATAGATAGTTATGAGCGAAAGGGCGACCGCGTAGGAAAACCGAAGGATGGGAAGACCCCATCAAGCCGTACAAGGGAGAGAGAGACAAAAAAGGTAACGTGGGGCTAAGCCTTAATAGAGTCTATATGAGAAATCAGTTATGAGCTACGCACAAGTTTTAATGGAGATAAAGTATTGGCCTTAACAACTTCGAGATCTAGTGCCTCCTCTAGGTCATTCATTACACGTCATACGTAATTAAGAAACTTACACTACGATATTGTCTTGTTTGGGGCTTGCCCACTCGTTTCCAAATTTTATACGTCCAGACCTTGAGGGAGTCGCTTTAGAGTGTAAAATTTATACTATTTTCCACTGTTAATTTATACTCTTTATCCACTGTCGATTTTATAAAATATCTAATTAGTGCTGGTTGCCTTCTAATCTTCTTTTATTATTAAGACATGTGAACTCTGGAAAATGTCATCTTCGAACGATGTCCTCCATATTTCTCGTAGTTGATTCTAGATTCTCAAATCAATCAACCCAATCACCTCGTGAAGTCTTGACGTAGTTCCTTAAATGACTTTCTCAACAGTCATCATTGCATATCATTATCTATTATCTGTATCAACTGATGTCAATGACACACTTCTCACTCTTCATATTTTGAACTGAATTTGGATCCAGAAGCTGCATTAGCACAGAGATATACTGGGCGGTTAGCGCACTAGCACTAGCACTAGCACTAGATCCTGGCGCTCACAAAGATTTATTTGGCACAGGTCGTTTGCAATCAACCAAACCAAGAGTTGCAGTTTAATCCTTGATGAGCTTAGCCAAAGCATGCAGTTGCTTGATTGAACTTCTGGAACCACACAATGACATTATGGTTTATGGTATTTTAGGTTTTTGGACCTGCACAAAACACTAATCCATACATTGATAGCTAAGGAACAATTTCAAGCAACTGCATGCTTTGGGTAAGCTCATCAATTGCAGATTGTACCTTAGCTATAAATGTATGGATTAGTGTCGTGTGCAGGTCCAAAAACCTAAGATACCACAAACAACTTAATGTCATTGTGTGGTTCCAAAAGTTCAAGAGTGCTAATAATTAAGATTCAAAGAATATGTCTTATTTCATTTTTGAAAATCGTTCTTTAAAGGCGACAAGTGAACCGAACCTGTCGTTACCTACCTGAAACTATACCGTGAAAGAACTAAAACTCTAGTGGGCAGAGGACCTTAGTAGAATGAATCCAGTACACTGGGTTCATTTCCTAGAAATATCCAGAAACGCTAATATAGAAATGGAGAATAAAGTCCTCAGGGGAGACGCATGTTCTGAAATTAGCTCACTAGGTTGGGAGCAAGAACCGGAGCTATCTCTTCCAAAAGTAGTGGAATCAACTAACTACTCCGGAAGTTCCGGGGACCTCCAGACAAATTTGACAAATAGCTGCCAATGGCGCGTTTTTAGTAACCGCTTCGAAATTTATCAGCATGTTTCAGGGCCTCCAGGTTTAGCGGCCCTTCAGCATATCACCCAACCACCTTTCTTCCGCGAAGCCGAGAAACTGCTGAGCACGTTCCGCGCTCCGTATAAGGAAAGTAGCGTTCCACCGTCCTGGCCTGTAAACCGACGGTTGAGTGCAAGCAAATGCGGTGGGTCCTCCAGCTAGCCACGAAATAGCCGAAAGGTACGCCAGTCCTTTCGCCTTTCTCCCAGCGGGATTTCGTTCCCAGAGCCGCACAACAATTGTCAATTTCGCTGAACGAGAGGCAAAATGTGGTGGGGTTTACGCGTTTCCACAGGTTCGAGGAACTTCCGTGCACAAGAATTATCACAGACTATATGAGAGGACGCTGGGAAGGCATCATCATCAGTTGAAGTTTTCCATTCGCTCACGCTCTTTTCCTTTTGCGGATTATTTGTCTTTCGAGCTCAGTGACATTGAATTTGTGAGTTCGTTATATAATCATCCAAGCTACAAAACCTCCCTTCACGCAGATTCATCTTGAGCAGAAGGCTCAAAGGGTGGGTTTTCATCTAGGTTTCCAGATTTTTCATGCCGGTGCTGCTTGGAAAGCGAATTGGATGACACCTTAATTCGTCTGTGTAAAAACCGAGCGGTGTACCCAGTTGCAAACAGCTTATGCTGCGGTGTACGTTGCCCTACGAGCACAACCTGGAGACATAGCTTCGCAAGTCGTGCTAACGTTTTCACTCGAACAAGTGGATAGTTTTGTGAAACCCATTTATTGGAAATCCTTAGGTAGTCTGGGGCACTGAGCCTCAGGATTGTTTGTGTAGAATTCGAATTTATTCTATTTGCAGCGATGGCGGTGGTACAGTCTCAAGTGGTTCTCGAGACCAACATTCAGTCACTGCACTTCGATGCTACACGATTCTACCGGACACCTTCGAGTTACAGGATAGTTGGGGTCTCAAGCTCCAAGACCCATGGTGTTACAGTTCCCTCGTTAGTGGACACAAGAGAATGTAAATCAGAGATTAAGAGTTTGACTGGCAATTCCATCAACTTTGATGCGGGGGAGATGAGAGTAGTTTTTCAGAGAATTGACGAGAACGGAGATGGTCTTATTTGCTGCCAAGATCTGCAGAAATTCATGAGCCGACTGGGATGTGAAATGTCGGAAGTGGAAGCTGAGGTTATGCTGGACAGTGTTGACAGCAACGGTGATGGCTGGGTGGACATCGAAGAATTTTTTTCGTTGTATAGGTCGCTGTGTGACGAGGATTCAACGAGTTCAGATATGGAGATGCACATAGAGAACGAGGACGAGGACGAGACGTTGTTGGAAGCGTTTCGTGTATTCGACAAAAACGAAGACGGATTTATTACTGCCCAGGAATTGCAAATTGTCCTACTAGACTTGGGAATGCCAGAAGGTAAAAGTCTGAAGAGTTGTGAGAGAATGATACAGCGTGTGGATTCGGACGGAAACGGCGAGATTGATATAAGAGAGTTCAAGGAGATGATGAATTCCAACTATATCTACTGCGAAGTTTGAAATCCAAAAAGCATCGAAGTTCAGAAACATCTTTGACAATTCAACCACTTTACATCTAATACCACACGTTTGTACACTCGACAGAGTTGGTGTACGTGGATGTACGTCACTTGAGCCCGAGGTAGGAGCGGAGTCGATTTTTGTTCTAGATAGCATTGAAGAGAGAGAGAGAGAGTTTACTTGAAGATAGTAAAATTTCAGATGTAATTATTAGTTCATTCGTTGCATCCCGGCAAGTTAGAGCTCTGAGGTGACAGGTGCGGATTCCGCTGAACGTATTGATATCTAAGATAGGTACGAAGTTCTTAAATCCACTTTTCCCACTGCTGCTCTCCATGAAGCGATGATAGTTCCGAGTGGGATGTGGACATACATATACATTGGTACAATGTATGAATCCAATATTCTTCAAGCTGATGTACTATAATTCATATACTGTCCCCCCTACGCTTCAAATGTGGGATGGACAATTTACGCCTTACTTATACTTGGGGTATTCTTGGCGTTGCTGAATGCACTCACCTGCTTCCAACTATGTGGACATACTCAGTATGTGTTATGTCCTGTATTGCGTTGCTATACATACCTGGCAAATCAGCGGATCTAACCCAATATAGTCCGAAGGCAATGAATCAGTGTTTACGTTAATTTGACAGAGTTGTGAGACAAGGTTGTGAATATAGAGTCTACCAGTCTTCTTCACAGCTTAAATTCAGCGTTAAGAGTGAAGCCAATCACCCACTCAATCCATTTACTACTTCGTACGCTAAGCGAAACTCCAAACAAGTTCGAATTTTTCACTCAAGTGTCAACCTTTGCAACTCAGTTCCCCGACTCATCTAGGGTAGTTCCATTAACAAGGTTGCCCAATATTTAATCACTCAAGCAGACAGTACCGAACGGATCTGGGGAAGCTTGAAGTAATACTTTATGTTTAGATCTACCTGGGTTGATTCACCAGCTCTCTAATTGCATCCCATCGACATCCATATTTGACTAGTAACATAAACATACTGTACTTTGCAAAGGGTGAGTACCAATATAGATAGTTGAGAGTTCACATAAGTAGGCTGGGTGTTGCTGAACATGTCAATATTTGGACAGTCTACGTGCTACCTAAACTTTAGACGTAGTTTCTCTTCGTAAAGCTGAATCCCACTATACACAGTGGAAGTTCATGTGAGCGGCCAGGGTGTTTCAGAAATTGCTGTATCCGGATGTCTCGTGGTACTCCAACCGAATGGTCATAAACGTACTACGAAGTTCCACAGACTTTGCGAGCACAGGAGTTTACTATCAATATTACAGTAGTCGTCATATTGAAATTAGACTAATGGCTCCAATTCGTCAACGGCTTTCTCCTATTTTATCGATTCCAAGTTGGAATTGGTCCTTTTCGTCCACAATCTGCGAAGTAATGTCAAGCCTATGTCTGGACTCCACGAAAACATAGTCAAAGGAAGAAGCTTTAGAAAAGTTTATTACCGATCTGAGATAGAAGCCGACACAAGCACTCCAGGTGGATGTTTATTGCCGAAATTGCTTACCCCGACACTGCACAACCGTTGATTCTGGTTGGTGCATTCAATGGTTTCCATGCTGTGAAGTAATGAAAACGTCCGAACTGGAAACTGGAAAGTTGATTGTTGATTGATTGTTGATTGTTGAAAGTTGATTGCATCAGAGATCGCCGGGCTTAGCCCCAACTATCTACTAGGGTTTAGCCCCACTTGACCCGTTGGTTTTATCTTGTATGGGTTGATCGCGTTTTCCCATCCTTGTCATCCTATGTGTGTGGCTTTCCATCAGACACCATCGCTCCAAGTTCTAGAATTACGTCTTTCAAGATGTTTATGTTTATGTTAATGGACTGGACCACAGGACGAATCCTTCCGTAATGTACGTGTGTCTTGAGCACCCAAGACGTTTATTTTGCACCCAATTTAAATCGTAGAGAAGTTTGTATCAGGGACAATTGTAAAACAATCTAACATCGGATTGAGTTCCTGTAGGTTAGGCGAAGCTTGTTTGAGAGGTAAGTTCTCTTATTTTTATGCAGCATGTTGTGAAGACTTTCACTTAGTGAAGTCACTCAGTGAAAGTTAAGAGTTGTCCCGTGGTGATGAATTTGAAGTAAGCATTAAACGTGTGTGCTCTATCAATTGAGTGAATGTAAACCTCCATATGGGATCCCCATTAACAAAATTCGTCACAGGTAAATCATATCCTATCAGCTGATAGGACATGATTTACCCCCAGAACCTTCCTTTCCTGGATTATCCAGCAAAGGGGAAGAAGAAGAGTCCAGGAAGTAGAGTTCTCCTTTCCCCTTGTTTGATAATCCAGGGTACCTTGAACCGGCCGTCGAAGAGTTTGAATGGTGCAAGTACCTCCACGTGAATGAGTAGACGGAAGATAAAACTTTGTTGTGGAAGTCATACGAGCTGAAGTTTCGTAGGGTATCTTGGCTACGTTACATTGAGTGCACACCTTTACAAACTATTGAATAGCACAAAAGTAAAGACCTCTTGGTGAAACATGCTCTTGCCGCTAATGTCGACTGCTCAGTGTAGAATCCAGGCCAGCTTTGGACGCATGAAACGAAGCTCCCCGAGAAGCACCTCAACTGGGACGCCAATGCTCTAGTCCAGAACTGTTCAAATGGCATCTATCCTACGCAACAGTAATTCCACAGCGTTACAAATAACAGCGCACAAACGGATGCTTCGGTGAAGCAATCCCTTGCGGATGATTTAGAACTGCTCAGTATGGCACTCCGGGCAATTCTGGCTACACTGAAATGCTGGTTTGCTTTCTAATCTTTATTACTCGCAACCATGAAAAGATCCGGATACGCTTGTAACATCACGTCGCTAATGCCTGTTCTGACATTAGATATCCCACTTTTGTGATTTTGGCTTTGCACGAGAGATGATAAATCCATTTCAAATTGCAAGATGGGTTACTTACTCCATCAGCATGTTTGTCATCGTTATTCAGACTTCACAACATACAGCGATTCTGTTGTATGCTGTGAACTCTGGAAACCTCAACGAGCTAAATAGTGAGATTGCGTGATCATAATGAAGAAACTCAGAACACGGCCGTACCCTCTCCGGTTCCCAGGGAGAGCAAAAAAGTTAGATCTGGGTTTAGATCAGCACCATCGCGTGCCGAGGAGAGCTCTAAAAGATCATCAACCGGTATCTGATGATTTAACACATATTGAAAGTAGTTTTGACGTCGAGAGGTTTCTTGTTATATATTCCTGTGGCTCAACTGCCAACGTCGATAAGTTGGAAACGTTTTCCTAAGGCTATCCCTGTGATTGTGAGTCTGGCTCTGCTGATAAATTTTAAGTACCTTCAGTCTGAACTCTGAATTTGATTTGTGCAAGTGGAATAGAACCACACCTTACCGTACCGCGAAGAAGAACAACGGGCTCTCACTGGTGGAGGTCACTCTACAATTTCGATCGTTGTGACAGAGTGAGAGCCATTGGAGACTTCGGGAGAAACTACAATTGTATATGTATCTTGTCATATCAGATCCCTTCCATTCTTTTTGAAAACTCGGCAAAGCTGACAGGTGCTGACTGTCGCGTTTCGTCTTTCAGTAACAAAGGTAAAATTTTATTCATTTTCAATCTGCAAGATGCCAGGAAATGACCACTTATCAAGAAGAGTCTTATCGTTCTCGTCCTCCGAGGTCTCTACATTTTGCGTATTGATAGAATCTTAGGTTGCCTAGAAGTTCTCGAAATATCGTGCTCAATTTATTCAGTCCAGTTTAATCAAACGCCATGAAACCTTCAACGATGTAATTTCACAACAGCGTGCAAATTCCGGTGCAGGTCTAGTACCCTCGAGCGCGAAGTATCATCTTTACATCCACAAACTATAATGCTCTTTCTCCCTAATTCTGTCCTCCAATTATAAACTAATTTCAGTAATCTATCGTCCAACGATCAACATACTGATGTCTCGTATAGTAATCTAGATGTATCGTTGTTCAGCGCAGGAAATGCAGACTTTCATGTCAGAAGAGTTAGGCCGAAGGAACGCGTTCGTGGCTTTGTCCAATTAATATTTTTACGACAGTGGTTGATTGGTTCATTTTCCACAGGTTCCCGTATCAGTTCAAATAGCAGACTTTTGGAATCTGAATCGTGTATAGGTTCAATGGGTAATTTTCCAGATGTGCCCGTACCATAATTAGAAGATCCAATAGCAGACTTTTGGAATCGGAATCATGTATAGTTTCAGTAGGCAAGATTTCTGTTACAAGATCGCGACCTCCTTAATACCGCTAATCTCAGCTTTTGTCCATTTGTTGTCGTCTCGCACCTTGCAGTCTCATCTAGCGTGCCTTACCTACCCCAGCCATGGTGACAGGTGAGATACAACGTAAAAGGTTTTCTCATCTCATAAATTTTAAACTCATAGTTTCTCTTTACTGGTACAGTAGCTAACTCCGACCACGAGCTGTTCTAGGTTGTGATCATTGCATAGATTTCCTACATCTCTAGTCCTTTCTACTTGAGGAGTAAAGAATAGGAAGTAGCAGCATCGAAAGGAACCATATAAGACTGGGTGGCGTGAAGATGCACGGAAAACAGCAGATTGGCTCTAACTACTCGGTCTTGATGTGTACATGTAGTGGCTATACACAGACGCGAAAGGTCAAATCATCTTGGATAATTAGCTATCCTATAGTGCAGCGGCCAACACAAAATGAAGCATAACTGGTCTGCATCAACCTACCACGACATGTCGAGAGTTGTCGACATTGTTATGGTTATTCCGCAACTAGATTGCGTTATAGCCCAAAATAATATGAATTGGTCCCTTCATGACGCCTCAGCATGTGGGTCTGATGACGAAAGGCCTAGTTGTCTAAGCCATAATTGACCGCTTTATATGATTCATGGAGTGCAACAAAAGTATGCTGCAATTGAATATCTGATATCAAAGGTTTTCATGTATCTGTCTTTTCTCTCGACAAGAGCTGCCGGGTAATACAATGAAGCTCACTTTGCCACGCCAATCCAGACATTTGGAAACCAGGCTTCTGTCTATGAGGTCGAGTCCGACTCTTGTGAAGGAGCTCACGTCGGTAACTAAGATCCATAAATGTCTCATTCAGCAATTATGCGTGACAATTAAGCACATCACGGTTCTTTCGATTTCCTGAGACATATGAGAGGTGAACTTACCACGAAGGTAGTAGGCACGGAGTCAACGAGGAAATGGCGAGGATTCAAAAAGCTTAAAGAGGTAACGATCGATTCATGTTGCAGCGCTCGCTTTCTTAGCTCTGCAAAAACTTACATTATGAATTAATGCCTTCCTGATATGGCAGCAAAACCGGTCAGGTTGTTATCGTTTGTTGTTTATTTGGATGGCTGACTATATCGCGGCTAGGAACCTTGACAATGAGATGGGGTTTTGAAAGTGGGGAATTCCGATTTTGCTGAACTATCGGAGAACATGTGCACAAAAGCTTTCTTCGCCTGCACTACATAGATTCTTCTTTACTCTTTCTCCGACTGCAACTGTGATGCTTGGACTAACATCTCATACATTTCTTGTGGAAGCTCCATGTCTAGATTGGTGTTGCAGTCGGGAAATTACTCTAGAAAGAGACAGTGACCACTAACTGCTCCAATCAGGCACTTGTCTCTTTAGGGGCTGTTCTTGATCTGCAGGAAATCGCTGAAGAGCCAGGGTGTTTGTCTTCTTCTGTAGATAGAGGTTGTGCGCCAGCCGAATTTGGTTTAGTATTCGAGCAAACTAACGTCTAATTCACTCCTTCCTGGAGCGAGACAGGAGAATTGGGGACTGGCATTGAGCTCTCGTGTACAAAGCGAACAAGAATGAAAAGCCAACGAACTCTTCTGCCGAGGTTCGATTTGCAACCAGGAATCACGACGGTGAACTCTTAATGTGCACCAATGAATTGCGGACAACCAAATCCTAGTCCTAAGATTAGAGAACTCGACATCAATAAAGGTTCTAGATGCCCATGTTGAATTCTGTTGAGCACGAGACCGCGTCGCACTCCGATATTCGCTCACTTTCAGCGCCGATGCTACTCGCCACGATTAAGGAAGATGTACAGGCAGCATGGTGGCTACCAATCGCAATGACTTCTTCAACAGCTCTGGCGCAGGATACACCAACTGGTCCACGGCACTAAGCACTGAGAGGGATCTCAAACAATCCCCGGAAAAAGAAAGATCTAGCACACGGAAACCTGAAAAATCTAGGACAACGGAACAGCTACGGTCATCGAATACAGCCTTTCTTCCGCTATCTGGGTACTCAATCTGTTACACAGTCATCTCCTTGATGACTTCGTAACCATTGCAGGACTAGGTGAGTCTCCACCAAGATGGTTGACTGGGTACGGGAGATCAGTACCTTCTGTTGCCAAAGTTGTATTTCCCTGTGATCCTATTGTGATTCTTAGGTGTTCTCTCAAACCCAGAACAGCCAGTTGCACCGAAGTCCAAAATTGTCGCCACTCCCGTAGGAGAAGTCCAACTTTGCTTGGAACAAGAGCAGGCAGAGATGGAGTACGAACTGATTTGACGGTAGATGGTCTTCGGTGCTTGATGCGGGTATGGGTATTATTAATACACGTGAAGTGGAACTTCAAGCGCGATCTAAATTTACCACACGGGCGGGTTCCCTTGTGTCTAGAGAGGTTGTTATACGAGGGTAGCCTTTTTGACCCCCTCTTCCCCTTGGCGCTAGTAGATTTAGACAATTATGATTTTCAGATACCTGTTTCAGATTATATTTCAGGTAAGCTCTCGGTCTATTGTCAGATTCATAACACTCTTGCCTTTGCGCACGGCGTATCCTTAGGTTCTGGGAAGTTCTAGTGGAACTCAATGAACATGGACCTTTTCTAATATATTCACTAATATACTTTTACTCGATACTTGATAGGGTTAGCATTTTTCTTGTACTCTAAAGTATATTAAAGCTTAGTTTCATATTTATCATTGGGTTAGTATTCTTCTTGTACTCGAAAGTACATTAAAGCTTAGTTTCATATTTATCATTTGATTCACCATTTTCAATTAGTGTAAAAAAAATTTATCATAACCCTTTGGTTTTGGTTAGACCTATCACATCCATCACTACTGGGATTAATGGACTAGTGTCCATGCAATTTTACATGGGACACTGAGGCTATACATCTTTACAGATGTGCCATAGGAAGAGAACCTACTAGAGTCTATTAGAGATATGGTGGCCCGGATACTACAGTCTACATACCCATAGGTTCAGATCAAGTGATGGATGGTCCTCTGGGACCTACCTCACTAGAGGGTATGCACAAATATTGTCACCTTTAGAAATGACCAAGTATATTGTATAATGTGATGGTGGCAAACACACTTAGACTGGAGTATTTGGCAAGAGCTAGCAGCATCCAGGTAATGATTATTGCCACTAAGGGAAAGAGGACCACTATGCCCCACGGCTTGCCTTTGACATCTTTGTCCCCCTAGTAGTGGAGCTTTTTGGCCACCTTCATCATCCGTTTGATGGTCTCTTTTGAGAGGCAACATGGGGTTCACTATAGAGGAGAGGTGTTTTGACTTTCTCACCTCATATTTTTGGCAGAGGGTCTTTGTCACCCTATAGAGATTGCAAGCTCTAAGTCTTCATCGATGGGCATTAGTAATGGGCGTGCTCGGTCCATTGACGGCCCTTCTCATTGTTGCCAAACGTACCGTTGGATGATCTATATCACATTGTGTAGTTATAGTGCCTCTATCACTTAGTTTTTATATTTCTAGTGCTGGCATAACTACATAGAGCTTTGTTTTTTCCACCGGTGGGAGAAGCAAAGTTGTGCAACAAGCTGAAGTGTTCCATTAGTTTAGACTTGGCATACTAGCCATGTGACTAGATATGTAATAAGAGGAAGTCTGCTAATGTGCATTGAGTATCTTTTAGTACTCATTATAATTAATGTGCATACTTGTATCAATTTCATCACAATTTTTATTAGTTATGAGCACACATCTCCTTGTGCATCAAGAGTGATATTGTAATAATATAGAGTTAGCAAAATAGTTAGTAGCAAAAAAATGAATTAGCAAAATAAATTCAAAATAGTAAAAAGGAAGTAGAGTTAGCATAATCTAAGAATGCTAAGAATGTTGTAAGAAGCATCTTGATAGAATTTACTACAAGCATCTCGAAAGCTTCTTGGTGAGAAGCTTCTAAGAACTTCTTGAGGTTTAAGTAACTTATATGCCAAGTTAAACAACTAGCTTAGCTTGTATGCCAAGTAGACAACTAGCTTGACTTGCACTCCAAGAAAGATGACTTCTAGAAAGAACCTTCCTTAGAAGCTTGCTCAAGCTAGGCATTTGGTGTTTCCCGTATTTGAGAGTTCCAATATAATATTTTATTCTTCTATTTTTCTCCTCGGTCTTTTATATTGATATTAGAGCAAGAATGAGATGGATCAAATTTATGGACCACAAAATTAGGATACCCTAAACTATTGGGACTTTGATGTATGTACATGTGACCAAAGCACCATTTCTAATAGTTCATCACTTCCTATTTTGGCCAAGAACTTTTGAATGCTGCTACCTTGCTTGATGAACCATTGATCCTTCCAATTGTAACTTATGGAGAGCATTGAATGTGTTGCATCTCTGTGTTAACCTAGATAATTTCAAGTAGGTAATGTAGTAAAGGAGTAGTCATGGCAATGATACTTGAAGTTATCATTGCTATGCAGAAGTAGATTGAGCATCTTACTTGATTTTTGGAATAGAGAGATCATGATGGTCAACAATATGAGCAATTCGAAAGAGCACCATTTTAAGAGGGAAAAGATCAAGTGCAATTTCCAAAACTAAAGATATTTGAAGGCAAGAATCTATCTAAAGCAATAGAGAATGTTTGGTTTGATTGTGAATGTTATTTTGAAGCCACAAATCTTCTAGATGATTGAAGACAAATCCCCTTGGTTAAAGTCAATTAGATGGAGTGGTAAAGCTATGGTGGTAATTCCTGATGGAGTAGACATATTGACAATTTGTTGCTCCAATTTCAACATGGGAAGAGTTCAATAGTGTAGTCATTGGGAGATTCCAAACCATGAATGTTGGAAGATTGATTGGTAAAATTGAGGCAAAATGGTTATGTGAGAGGTCACATTTCTCAATTTCAAAACACCATGATGTTGATTTGTTACACCCATTGATGCATGTATGGTCTATATGAATATTAACTTTGGTATTGCAAGTAGTGGAGAAATATTATCTATACTGAGTTTATCTAAGCTTCGACATTAGTCATGATTAGCTAGAGTTAGTCTTAGCTAAGATAAAGGTAACCCTATTCTAGAGGAAAGGAAAAGAGTGAGCACCATTATTTTGTCTTCTAGCTGGTATTATTATTCCTA
Source organism: Lunularia cruciata (assembly GCA_948567375.1). Lineage (NCBI taxonomy): Eukaryota > Viridiplantae > Streptophyta > Marchantiopsida > Lunulariales > Lunulariaceae > Lunularia > Lunularia cruciata. The sequence continues at coordinate 34,399,180 of OX419759.1, read as the reverse complement.
GTTATTTGACTTTGAGGAAAGAGTTGAAAGCTTTTGGACCCACAAGCCTTATTTGTGTGGATTTTTCCTACAGTCCAAAGATAGCTCACATGAAGAAATACTTGACTTAGTTGGTAGATGAGGATAATACCACCTGCTCATGAGAATATTCCCATGTGCTTTGATATTCCTTAAGACTTTTTGACTTTTAGCATGGTAACTTGAGTTACTTTGATAATTATTAACTTTTGTGTGTATATCTTTTGGAAATACATAAGCTAGGGGTGAGGAGGTACTAAGCATCCTTTCATGTCTATCTCCCCCTCATTGAGTTCCCTAGTGAACAATATCTTGAGTCTTGGAGGTGCCTTGGAGTTCTAGCCTTGGAAGGGTGTGATGGATTTGGGATTCCTTGCCTTCTTAGTCTATGATGTGCTACCTTAATAGCCATTAAAGGTTCATCTTGAATGAGAGACATGCTTGCTCACAGATTTTAGACATACAAGAAGGCAAAGCTTTGGATTGGTTTGTGAGAGGCTTGAAATTATGTACCAAATTGGAAGTTACCATGTACAAACCCAAACATCTAGAAGAATCCATACGGATGATGGAGCACTTTGACTCCTTGGTTGCTACAACTTGATCATGACCTAGACTTCCATAGAACTTGCAAACACACCAAGTACAAGTGGATGAGCAAACACCAATGGAGATAGATGCCATCCAATAAAGATCACTTGGCATGGTAGAACGAGAGTGGTTATAACAAAATAATGGCTACTTTTATAATTGCCAAATTGGACATCGCATTACCAAAACAAGAACTGATGACCTCAACCAATTGCCCAAATGGAATTCTTGGAGCATGATGATTAGGGAAATAAAGAGTACCAATAGGAGATATTAAGCCACTTATTAGGAACATTATTAGTTCCAATGGGATTGAGACCTTGACTTATGAAAGTTTGATCCACTTGCAAGGTATGATATTAGATCATGATTATAGAATCTTGGTGGATTATGGAATGTTGAGGATTGCATGTCCATGCAATTAGTGAATAACTAGATATTCATATACAGTTAGTATAAATAGACAATTAGACAAAAAATTCATGATGGTGTATAGTGGAAAGGGTTTTGCATTCCAAACCTCACAACATGTTACATTCAAGATTGGGAAAGAGTATTCCAAGTGCATAAGATTTTGTAGTAAATTCCTTACACTATGATTTCATTCTAGATCTTTCTTGGCTTGAATGTCATAAGGTTCAAATTGATTGGCCCCAATGACAAATTGAAATACAATATCAAGGTAAGGATTACCAATTAGGTTGTTTGGTATCTCTAAGGAAGACACTTGAGAGTAGTCAATCCTAAAATCAGAATTGTGTTAGTGTAGAAATTATAGAGCAAGCTTTGGAAGAATATATTCGTATTTCAGCAATGTGATTCAAACCTATTGTGCAAGGGGACTTTGATGAGAACAAGAAGCCTCAAAAATTATTGGTTGATCAAATAGTATGGGAATTTTTAGATATGTTTCTAGATGATTTTCTAAAAGGATTACCATTTAATTGAGTTATATCCTTCAAGTTTGAGCTATTCCCAAGTAGTACTCCAATGAGTAGACTCTGGTTGTAAACATTACATTTGGTATAGGAGTTATTGAGCTATTTTTATCAATGAGCTTGACTCTTCATGAGCTCCAAATGTAAGGTTTGCAACAAGGGTTTATTGAGTAACTCAATGATCGATGGGAGGAAAAACTATAGTTGTTGGATATCAAGCTTACATATAAATTTGGAAATTTCCATATCTTAAGATGCACTATCACAAAGACCCGATCTAAAGATTCTTCTTGAATCTCCCATAATGGTAGCAATCACCACAATGTCAACAAACTTGAAAGTACAAATAGAGTTCAATATTACTTTACAACAAGATCCTTCTTTTCATCTTGTGCAAATTCACCTTGTAGTAAGTAACAAGGAGTACAATACCTTTTTATTCAACCAAGGATGTTACCAAGGAGGAGAAGGTGAGATTTGAGTAGATTTTCCACAGGTTCATCCACATGTTTGCTTTTAGTTACAAGGATCTGAAGGAAGTCACCTTGGAGGAGCACAAGATAGAGGTGGAGTCACATGCAAGACCAGTCTGCCAAAAGGAATGTTGCATTAGCCCACCAATAGCTTTGGTTTTGAAGGAGGAGATTGATAAGCTCAAGGAGGCTAGATTTATTTTTGAGGTGGAGAATTCAGAATGGGTGTCTCCAATTGTCATTGTGAAGAAAAAGAATGGCAAGCTTTGGGTATGTGTGGATTACAAGAAGCTCAATGCTGTTACCAACAAGGACTACTACCCATTGCCATTCATTGATGAGATCTTGGAGGAGGTTGTAGGTCATGAGAGGTACCATTGTAGGTCATGGTTATTGTGGATATAACCAAATCAAGATTGCACTAGAGCATCAACAACTCACCACATTCACCACACCTTGGGGACTTTACACTTTCAAGGTCATGCCTTTTGGGCTTTGCAATGCTCCAACCACATTCCAACAATTCATGAACAAGGTATTTGAACCTTTCATTGGGAAATTTGTGAGAGACTTCATTGATTACTTTTGTGTCTATGGGAGCAAGGATGAGCACTTTGAGCACCTAATCAAGGTCTTGCAATGCTTGGATGAGGCAAATGCATCACTCAACCTAGAGAAGTGCATTTTTGGATGTGAAATAGGTCTAATTTTGGGGCACATAATCTCCAAGGATGGAATAGCAATTGATCTTGAGAAGGTGAGGAAAATCTCAGACCTTCCATTCCTTCAAGCTTGACAAAGTTATGCCAATTCTTGGGGATGGTTGGATACTATAAGAGTTTCATCTTCTAATTTTCCAACAAGGCTTATGCATTGACCATCTACATGAAGAAGGGTGTAGATTACATGGTGATTTTAGAAGTCAAGGAGACTCTCAAAGCTTTTGAGGAGCTCAAGCAATCCCTTGTTGTAGTTCCAATTCTTGCTAAACTTGATTGGAGTAAGCCTTTCATCCTCTACATTGATGCTTCTAATGTAGATATAGGATGCACTCTTAGTCAACTAGACTAAGATGGGCATGATCATCCAATAGCTTATGCTAGTAGGCAGATGGTTTCAACAGAAAAGAACTACTTTGTCACGTAGAGAGAAGGGTTGGCAATGATCTTTGGTCTCAAGAAGTTTAGACACTACTTGATTGGAGGGAAAGTCACCATTGTCATAGATCACAAGGCTTTGAAGTACATCTTCAACAAGCCTAATGTGAAGGGAGACTAGCAAGATAGATGATACTCTTGTCTGAGTATGACTACACCATTGAGGATAGGCCATGGAAGAAACATGAAAATGTAGATTCATTATCTAGGGCCTATGATCATGATGGACATAAGCCAAAGGATGATTCCGTCCCGGATAAGGAGCTCATGATAATATTAGTCACTCAAGAGGTTCTAATGAAGTACAAGGAGATTGTGGATTTTGTAACAAGAGGTAACTATCCAGAAGGGATGCATGCTAAGGAGAGGAAGGCCCTTGCAACAAGATCTAGACCTTACACAATGGTGGAAGATATTCTTTTTCACCAAGGAGCAGATGGTCTACTTTGAAGAGTAGTGGGTAAGGAAGAGTCTATCTTACACATAAAGAAGTTCCATGAAGGTTTAGTGTGTGAACACTTTGCAAGAATGTGATTGCTTTCAAGATTCTAGATGCATGTTACCATTGGAGAGGGATTTTCAAGGATTATCTTGATTATTGCAAAACTTATCATGTTTGTCAAGCTTTTGCTAGAAAGTCTACATCCACTCCACCACTTAGATCAATTCAATTGCTAGGACCTTTTGAGAAGTAGGGAATTTTGTAGGTCCTCTCAATAGAACCCCAAGGAACAATTGGTACATTGTGCTAGTTACTGATTATCTTACCAAGTGGGTTGAGGCTAGACTATTGAGGGATAAGAATGAAGATGAAGTGGGTAGATTTCTTTATGAACGCATTATCACTAGGTTTGGATACCCTTTGTAGTTGGTTTCTGATAGAGGAGGAGAATTTACAAGAAGCATCATTACAAACATGCTAGAACATTTCTCTATCACACATAGAGTAACAATATCCTATAAGCAAAATTCCAATGGCTTGGCAAAGAGAACCAATCAGACCTTGTGCATGATGTTGGCCAAAGATGCAAAAATAGAGAGGGCTAAACATAATAAGGACAAGAGGATTCATGCAATTTTGTGGGAGTATAGGACAACCATGAAGACTTCTACCAGATATTCTCCATTTCAATTGGTATATGGTATTGTGTCTACCTTACCTATTCAGTTTGATCTTCCTACCTTCCAAAGCATTCATAGGAGATTGAAGAAGATACAAGGAGGTGATGCAAAGAAGTCAAGGAAGGATTAACTCTTGAAGTTGGAAGAGGCAAGAGCAGTTGCTATGGTTTGAGTGGAGCAAACCCAAAGGAAACAAAAGGAGAGCTATGACAAGAAGCAAGGCAAGAAGAAGGTGGAGCCTTTGAAAGAAGGTGATTGTGTAATGTTGTTTGATTCCATTCGATTCAAGAGAGTGCAAAAGAAGTTTTTGCCTAAGTACTTTGGACCTTTCATAATGTAGAGAAGGTGTGAGGCAATTACACCTATGATCTCAAGGAGTTGGGAGGAAGACACTTTGATAGGATTACCTACAATAAGTTGAAGATATATCATAGAAGGTAGAGAGACCTTCATTTTGATGACAAAGTGAAAACTTAGTCCGGGGGTAAATGTAACACCCATTTGTGCATGTGTGTGGTATTATGATATTTAGTTTGGTATTACAAATACTTGAGAGATATTATTTATATAGAGATAAAGGATGGTTCTACATTAGTCATGATTAGCTGAAGTTAGTCATAGCTAAGATAGATGGGACCTTACTTTAGAGGAAGTGGAAAAGATGAGAACCATTATTTTGGATTCTAGTGTATTGACTTGGTATTATTCTTAGGTGTTTGGTTATGAGAAAAGAGTTGAGAACTCTTGGGCCTTTAAGCCTTTTTATTTTGGATTCTTCTATAGTCCAAGGATAGCCCATGTGAAGGCATCCTTGACGTAGTGGTTGGGTCCAGATAAGATCACATGCTTAGTGGAATATGCCTATGTGGATGGATATTTCTTTATACTTTTTGACTTTACTTGACTTTTAGCCTAGTAACTTGAGTTACTCCAGTAATTAGTAAATTTGGTGCATAAATAATTCACAAGTATTTAAACTAGGGATGAGGAGGTACTCATCATCCTTTCATTTGCAAATATCTCTCTCTCATTGAGTTCTCTAGTGAGCAATGTCTTGAGTCTTGGAGTGTTAGCCTTGGAGGAGTATGAAGGAGTTGGGATTCTTTGCCTTCTTAGTCCATGGTGCACTACCATAATAGCCATCAGAGATTCATCTTGAGTGAGAGACATGCCGGCTCACAAGTCAAACAAGGTTTTATTGAAGGGAATATTTTAGGAATCTTTATGTAAAAAGCTCTTAATATCATGGAAGTGGTACCATTGGAATGATCTTGATGAGACAAACTAAGGGAGAGAGGAGGAAGAAAGTAATACCTATTTTCATGAGGGATATAAGATTTTATTTTTCAAGGCCTAATTCTTTCATGTAGGCCTCTAAAATTGGCTTTGAAGTTTTTGATATGTTTTTGGCCTCTACTCTACTAGTAGAAGTAATATTTTGGTAACTCTTCTATTTGATCCACTTAAACCATCATGGACACCATCTCTAAAGATAATACCAAGCCAATTTTCATCTTTAGATAATTTTTCTAGCTAACCATTTTATAATAGCTCACCAACTTGAGTTGTAATCTGCCTAATTCCTTCTCTTGTTCCTTTTGCAAAGAAAAAAGGAGGCATTTTGCTTTCTTACCTCAAAAACTTCATGTATCAGGGAATTCACCTTCTTGGCCTTGAACTTGAATTGATCTTGGGCCTTAGTCCCATCCTCCTTGGATTTGTGTTTCCTTGCCTTCTTGTCATAGATTTCCTTATTGCATGCTCCACACCAAGGTAGTATAGTCTACAATTTTAGGCACTCCATCTGATACATAGAAGTAGGAGATCCATCAAATGTAAAACTGCCCTCACCAAATGTATGACAATGAAGGCCCCCTACAAACCTTGAGTGGTGGTGGTGGTTTGGCTTGCTTTTCCTTTTTCTTGGTGCAATTTTTGGGGAGGTGCATCAACTTCAACTTCATGTGGTTCTTAAGCTTATGCTTTTATCACTTCTTCTTCTCCTTCAACTCTTACATCCTCTTCTAGCCAAATGTTGTCTTGACCTTTGTGACAAAGTTATTTCTCCTAAAGCTCCTGAGAGTTTATGAGTTCCTTCCTTGGTGTCTGTGCTTATGGAGCATGGCTGAACAAGGCTTGGGGTCGTGTGAAGTTTTTTCCCACTCTCCTTTGTCTTCTTCTTCTTCTACAGTAATCTCATGCTGGTTTTGATTGGGAGCTGATTGTATTGCTCCTCCTCTTCTTTTTCTACTATGGACCCTTGCAATGTGAATGATCCTTCTTCTTCTTCCACCTCATGATCTTCTTCTTTGGTTTCTTCCCTTGAAGCTACTTTTTCCTCTTTGTATGAAGTTACATCAATAACTTTTGGATTTCGTTGGCCTTCTTCTTTGTTGGGATGGAGGTCATCATTGGGGAGAAGTGCACTTCTTCTTTGTGTTAAGGATCATTCCTTCCTTGTTGACATGCATGAAATTGCCTATCTTTGCATACTCCACATTTGCTTCTTGGTATTTCTTGATCATCAACTTCCCTTGGTCTTGGGAGGCAAAGTATCATATGGGAGGGTGGTCACTATGGAACGACTTCAGTTCTCCATTGTTCAACAAGTTGAGACTCATGTAGAAGTGGATCCCAAAAGGTACTAGGTAAGTGACACCACCACCTTCTACAAAATCTCTATGGATGGACCTTGCCTATAAAGCAAACATGTTGGCCCAGCTCATTGGTTCCCCTACATACATGTAATGAAAGAAGAATGCCTGGCTATTTGTTAGATAAGTCATTTGATTGTGTCAAAACAACTTTATAATGGCTTCTACAATTGCCCTTTGGGTCGGATCCTTGTAGCTCAACATTCTCCAACCATTGTTCTTGTTCTGCCTTTCCCCAAAGGTGACCTTGATTTGATTAATCAAGTACTTGTCTGAGTACTTTGTGTTGTTGGTCATTGTGACAACCCAATGTCTCTGTACTAATAGTATAAACAATAAGAACAAGTTTCTTCCTTGACGATATGGGTAAAAATGACTAGAAGTGAAGTGAAAATGGTCATCATGCTAGTTTGTTTACTATTCACTATTTAACCTCTTGGGCAGAAACCACTCCATAGAAGAGAGAAGTGTTACTTCCCTATGGCACACTATAGAAAAAGAAAACTAAAATCACATTCATGGTTAATAAATCCAATGAGATTCCTGAAGCTGATGATTCATTTTGTCACAAAGACCCCTTCATCCTGAAGATTGCAACTACTAAATCATGTACCACTCTTGCTGAAGACATGACTCCAAAGGAGTCTTCTTGCTAAGATAATGCTCTTGATTTTGAATTTTATGATATTGGTAGCTCTTGTAACCAAATTGGTTTCTCTTTGCACTACTTTGCTTCTTTAGAACCCTCAAGAATCCAACATCCTGATCAAGTGAAAATTTCCATGCTTGGTACTCAAACACTTGTGCTCCTATTCCAAATTCCTCACCTTTACATGCATGAATATTCCCCCAAAATCCAAGACAAATTGATAATAGATTGTACAAATTGGACTTTGCTTAATGACAAAAGTGCAGGATTCCAATTATGTTGCCTAAAAAAGTGAACTTTTAAATGATTGGGCCAAAGCCTTGTATAAAATTTCCTACTTCTACTTTGCCCCAAAGGGCCTCAAAAATTAAGTAGGTTCCTTGCCAATTTGAACTCCTTTTCCACCAACACTTATGATCTTGATCCTAATCCTAATCTTATCACGATCTAACCACCTAATTGAGCTTTTGAGAAGTGCAAAGGAATTTGTTAGCTTTTCTCATGAGCTATTGTTTGAACTATGAATTCATCCCAAAGTTACCCTTTGAAGTGGTACTTGGCTGGGAAGGTAGCACAAACCCAAAGGCATTCCCCTTGAAGTCATTGTGCAAGGCTGAAGCTATTTGGTCCACTTCTTATCTTATAGATACAAGGAACTTCTTATCAACAAAGTTATTCACAACACCAAAGTCACTTATTTGAAAATATCTACAATCACAAAGGTTTTCTTCTAAGTTAATTTGAATCATACTTAATCTAAATAGTACTCAATCAGAGTATTCCTCCAAAAAATGTACAAGGCCAAAGGTATTCCTCCTAAAGTCAAGGTGGAAAGCCAAAGTTATTCTTAAAAACTAAGTACAAGACCAAAGGTACTCATCTAACTCCTGAATTGTAGTTACTAAGGTATCTTCCCCAAAAATAGGGCAGCTAACTTTGCCTTGGAGTAGGTGGAACCAATCGTCGGTTCACTCCAAGTAAACAATGATGTGCATTAAATAAGTATCACAAACTTTGGTGAACTTCTTATCTGAGTTTTCCTTCCAGTAACTGCTAATTGGTCCATGTACTTGATTATATGCAGATCAAGAGTAACTATTCTTACCTTAGCATTCTCCAACTTAGAACAAATGCTAACTACTTCTTCATCCTTGGCTTGGAGCTAGTCTTCATACTTCAGCTCTATCTACTTCTCCTACTTATCTTCCCTAGCTCCAATTTCACTTGTCCCACTTCTCAGTCCTGCTCCTATTGGTGTATAGAAAAGGAGGCATTTCTTCTTTGCTCCTCATGAATTTTTTGAGTAAGTTCATTCACCTTCTTTGCCTCTGTCTTGTACATGTTGTGGATCTTCAAAATTTCTTCCTTGCCCTCTGCTTTGGTGGAATTCTTCATGTATAACTCCTTGTGCATACATTCAATCAGAATTATGTAGTCAATTATCTCTGGGCATTCCTCCTTGTATTGAGGAAGAAGGAGCTCTATTGGTTGCATGGTTTAACAAACTAAGTGGATAACAAAGAGTGGTTTATTTCCTTATCATATTGAAGTTCTCTTTGATATGGTTGCTTCTTCTTCTTCTTCCTCTTCTCCTATGATTTGGAACAAATAGTCTTTGGTCTCAGGTTGCTCAAGAACTCCAATTTCTATAGGTGATGCAAGCGGTTCTTCATCCTAACTTGATTTCCACCCAAACTTGGTCTTGATTTGGTTTTGGTACAATGGGCATGGGTTCTATGTTGGGAGGTGCTTTGGGGAAATAGGAGGTTTCTCCTTTTTGCTTGGGTTTATGCACCTATTTTCCACTTGGCTTTGGGTTTGGGGCTGATTGTGCATCTTGCTCTATGCCATCTCCACTTTTTGAGTTTTCCCTTGATCCTTGGAGCATGAAAAATCCCTCTTCTTCCTCATCTCCTCATATTCTTCTTTGTCTAAAGTGACATCAATTATTGGAGCTATTTTCTATTATTTCTTGGCTAGGGCTACGGCTTTTGTGAGAGGCACTTTCTTCTTCTTGGTCTCAATGTAGGGTAGTCTTCCTCCTTCATTGGCACAAACATCCTTTTTTGTGCAAATTCTAAGTCTACTTCCTGATTCTTCTTGATCATGGTCCTTGCTTTGATACGGGCATTAAAGCACCTATTTGGCTAGAAGTGGCTCATGAACCACTTCCTTTGTTGGTAAGTTGAGGCCCTCATGTAGAAGTGTATTGTGAAATAGCTAGATATGTTGCTCCTCTTTCCTCTTCAAAAGTTTGATGTAGTGTCTTTGCTTGGATGTAGAGCAAGTTCACTCAATTCATTGGTTCCCTTTGTACATGTAGAGGAAGAAGACTTACTTGGCTATTCATAAGATAAGTTGTTTGTTTGTGTTTAAACAACTTCATAACGGCCTACACAATTATTCTTTGAGGTATAGCCTTGTAATTTCCTACTCTCTAGCCATTATTCTTGTTTGTTCCCTTGGTGAAGGTGGCCTTGACATCATCAGTCATGTATTTGTGTGCATACTTGGTTTTGATGGTCATGGCTTGAGCTAAACTTGCATCACCATTGAGTACTATCCTCCACTTCTTTGTGGTCCAATTATGGGTGTTCTCTCTTAGACTCCCTAAAATTCTATCTTTCTTGCTTCTCATCTTGTGGATCATGGCAAAGTTACTCAACTCCTAGTTCAAGAGCAAGAAACCCAAATGCTTGCTCTAGATTACCTCACTTCTACAATACATGGCCCACTTATTGACAATGTGGTTTATGAGGATGGCTTCAAGAGCCTTCCTCATGGGCTTCTACATAAATACAATCTTGACTCTTTGAGGAAGTCTTAGAAGTTGAGATTACTATGAATAGGTGGGATGCTAGGAATGTTTGTGAATGTTGGAAGGCTAAGGTTTGCTTGAGTTTCAAAGCTAGTGATAAATTTCAATCTAAAAAAGTGTAAATGGACACTGCCCATTGAGTTTTACAGGAGAAGTCCTCGGTATTCTTCAGCCATTTGGGACTGAATAGTCCTAGTCATAGAACTTCAATGAGGCTCTTTCCACACATGTGAATTATCTCCTTGTGAATTGCCTTATCATACATGTGAGGTCTATACCAAATGGCTAGCAATCTTTCTAGAATGCAGACCACCTTCCTTGATGGAAGTTCTTGGACTAGATGTAGCATATCCAAACATGTATAAAATCCTTAGACACTACCTTGTTATTGGCCAAAGTCCTTGTGACAATCCAATGTAAAAAAAAAAATAGTATAAATAATAAGAACATGTCATTCCCATAAAGATACGGGTTGGAACTGACTAGAAATGATGATCAAGTATCACCATGTCATGAGTTGTCTATTCTTGCCTATTTAACCTCTTGGGGGTAGAAACCACTCCCAAAAGAGGGTAGGATACCAAAATGGCATCCTATAGAAAAGAGAAATTAATGACCATTCAAAAAAAACTAATCTAACAAACCCTTGATAGTGGTGGTACATTTCATGCCAAAGAGCTCTTCCTCTTGGAAAGCCTCATTTACATTGGAAGCTAGTCTCTTTCCACAAGTATATTACATCCTAAAGGTCAATTTTCCAACCAAAGCTTGGTTTTCAAACCAAGTTCTTTCACCTTGATGCCATCATTTACTTTGTGCATCTCTTCTCGGAAAACACAATCCCAACAGAATCCAAAATCAACTATCTACTTGGATTTTCTATACCATAGTACTCTTAATGCTCCATCATTCCAAGGACCTTTCCTCATATGACTTGCTTGTTCATAATGTAAAGGTAACTTGATATTGTACAAATTTCTTGCCAAAGTATGCAAGCACTCATTCCCATTGAATGTCAAGGGTAAATTCCTCAATTCAATGCAAATTTCATCAGCAAGAACTCAAACACACACTCTCATTGCAAGATTCTTTACCTCTATTCAACCAAGTATAAAATCAAAGATGTAAGTGAAACCCATTCAACACAAAGACTCAAAAGAGATGTTTGAGTTGGATACTATGTTCAAAAAAGAAGTGGACATTGGTTCTGTGGATCACAATCCATATATACAACTCCCTAATCTGAGAGGAAGAGGATAAGTGGCCAACAAGGCTAGAAATATTCCAGTTACACCTACTGTACTTATCACTCATCCTACCTACTAATCTTATCCTAAGTGCAATTAAGAAGTGTCTACACAACCTCACCAGTCACAACTACTCCTTGTTGTTTACTTTACAAGCAATTACACTCTTGTAATCATTGGCTAAAAAATTTATCCTAATTCAAAAGTATTCCTAGGTCAAGATATATATATCAAGATGAAGATATCATTTGAGGCCAAAGAGAATTTTAAGCTAAAGGTGCATTCTATACTTAACATATTTCTACCTATTTCAATCAGGCTAGAAATTATCTTCTTCCTAAATTGTACTATGATAAACTTCCTTTTCCTTTACAGATTTTGATTAGTAAATCCACCTATTCACAATATCCTACAATTTCTACTACAATGCTTTTGTGGTATCATTGCATTTCTTTGAAGTGTGCTTGAGGAGTTTATCCGTTAATTGATGTAATTGCTCATCCAAGTATCTCTTTGCAGTTAGAGCATGTAATTGGGATCTACAATCCTGAGCCTTCAAATTTTCCAAGGAGACTTCTACTACCTCCTTTGCAATTTCCTCCATATGGTCCCATGTGATCCTTACCAGAATGGTTGTCTTTTCCAAATTGAATTGGTTCGATTGTTCTTCCAATTCATCACAATTTCTTCTTGAATGGCTGCCTTATCCTTCTTGCATTGTCCCTCCTTCTACTTAAGGGTCTATGTTAGCTACTCATAGCTCCTCTTGATGGCTAGCTTCTGCTGCCATGAGGAACATTCCTGCCTTCACTATTTCTCCTTTAAGTGCATCAATTTCTTCCTCTTGGGCTTTTATATGTTCTTCTAGCTTCAATCATTGACTCATTTCTTCCTCCCTTTAAGTCAGATGTCTTCTTCCTCAATGTCCTTTCTTCCTTGATCTCCTTCTCTAGAGCCTGACTTTCTTCTTTGAGTTTGGCCACCTCTTGTGCCAAGTCATTGCTTTGTTTCCCCATCTCCAAAGAGTGTGCACAAACTTCTTGCAATTCTTCCCTTGCTTTCATCTTCTCTTTGATTACTCCTTTGGCTAGTTGGTGAAGATGTTTGACAAGGGCTAAATAGTATGTGATTCTCGTGTAAGACTTTGTATAGATGGGGAGAAGCTGCTCCATTAATTCAAGAGCTACGCCTACCTTGTACACTATTAGTTGGAAAAGTGGCATTACTATAATATGCCTAATCTCCTTCTTGCTCAAGCTCTCCCCCTCCATATCTTAAACAAGGCCATAGGTCCACTTTCTTCTCTTTCAATCTCTACAAAGATAGTCAGCTCTTGTTGCTCAAATATCAATTTCATTGAGGTTGGTGCCTCTATCTTGGACAACCCTTTATCCTACCTTTTGTCTTCCTTCTTAAGTTCACCTTTGGCCCAAAGACTTGCCTTGTCTTAACAAGAACCTACATCTTCTGCCTCAAGTACCTCTTCAGCACAAAGGACTCCTTCCTCTTTCAACTCTACTTCCATGTTTGGGAATAGAGGAAATTTTGTCATCCCTAAACCCTCTTCCATACTTTTCTTTTGGTTGGAAGATTGGGCTTCTTGATCATAGTGCCCAAGGATGGGTGTTTTTTCTTCCTTCCATAAATTGGTTGTTCAAGGAGGAGTTTGGGTTGGGATGGATTGTACTTCTCCACCTTTTTGGTCTTTGATTGCATCCTTGTTTGATGAAATGGCAATCTTGGTGAAGGACTGTTTGTTAGAGGGGTAGGATCTGGCAGTGGCCCTCCTCTTCTTTCTCTATGAGGATTCTCCTCATCCTCTTGGTGGACTTTGCTTTCAGCCTAGTGGAGTAGCGGGTTTTTCCTAGAGTATGGACTCTAGAGCAATCACTTCTTGCCTATGCTTCTTGAAGCCCAAGGTGTTGTAGGCTTCCTTAACTTCCACAAATTTTCTTGAGTGAGAAAACTTCACATTTGCTTCTATTTATTTTCATAGCATGAGCATTTTCTCACAAGGCTCATTGGAATGTCTCTAATGGAAGAAGTGGTTTGGGTACTTCTTTCTTTTCTTTAAGTGCAACAATCCCATTCCTATGTAGAAATGGATGACAAAGAAAGACACTAGAGTTACTCCTCCTTCTTTTCTCATTGTCCTTGCAAGTTCTCTTGTCCTCACCTAAAACATTGCTACCCAATTTATAGGGTTTCCTTGGTACAAGTACTCAAAGAAAATGGCTTGGTTTTTTGGAAATAGTTTTCAACCAACAATTGATGCATCTCTATTTCACCTCACTAATTGTGTCATTGCTCCAAGCGCAAAGATTCAACAAGTTGTTTGTTTGGATTTGAACAACTTCATGATTGATTCAATTAAGAGCCTCCTTGCAAGATCCTTGATTTCAAGGACAAACCAACCATTTTTGGTCTTCCTTTCTCTAAATGTGGCTTTGAATGTGGCCTATTTGGTCAAGACCACTCACTGTCCACAGTCATGCTGTTTGGGGATGAATTGCTAGGCCCCAACACTCTTTGCCAACATTCCTTTGTGTAGGCAAAGAAGTTTCCTCTCATATCCACTAACTTTGGATCTAGATTATATTGAATCTCACGCAACATTGCACAACAAATCAATTCTCAATTCCACAACAAGAATTTAAGCTTTTGCCTGTGGACCAATTCCTATTTATAGTACAGACCACACTTAACTAATCTTGGAGACTTGATGATGAAATTTGGAGCCTTGCACATCCTTTGTGGTATATTTGGGGTAGGTACTTCCTTTCATTTTATCTTCTCATCATCCCTCACTCTCATTTACACTTCCTAATTCTTTTCTCACAACCACTCTCTCTCAAAATACAAAGCATTGAGTAGAAACTTCATGTAGAGGGTGAAGGAGGCATAGCTAATCTTGCCTAGATGGATTTGCAAAAAGTGAAAAGGTTCCAAGAACCCAAATGGATATTTATCATGTTTGCCCAACTACTATGATCTTTTGGTAAGTGCACCCTTTGGTAAGCCATTGCTACTTGCACATGTGAGCAGTTAGTACAATCAAACCATCCTTAATTGTGGTTCTTGATCTATCAACACCATATTTATGCATGAAGCTTCAAGCAAAGTGTCTTTCTGGCCAAAGGTCTTCTCAAGACAAAGGTCTATTTTTAAGAAAAAGGTCTTTTAGGGCAAAGGGTTTCTTCATTGAAGGTTGTTTTGGGTGACCATCTTTCTTCTCATTGCCAAGCGGTGTGCCCTTGGTCAAGATTTTTCTACCAGTAATCCTTTTGTACCTATTTCTTTCCCTTGGAAAGCAAGTAATTGATCATTTATCCCATCTTGTTTATTGAATGACTATTCTTATACTTTTCTTGTTTTTTGTACAAAACAAACAAAAAAATTGTGCTTTGGGAAGAGGTGAGGCATCATAGTACTTCCTCCAAGAAACTATGTGCAAGGCCAAAGTCATTTTTGTAATACCAAGAGTTAGCCATATGATCTAGATGTGAAATTTGGTTTGGTAACATCTAAAATGATGTTATACATGATGGTCAAAATAGATCAGATAGATGTATCACCAAAAGGGTACTTCTACTAATAGGGCAGAAACCAAAATGGACTTGAGAACCTTAGAACCAATAGCTAGACATATGATTTAAAGATGAGAATTGGTTTGGTAACATCTAGAAGGATGTTACACATGATGGACTAAATAGATCAGAAAGAGGTATTACCAAAAGGGGACTTCTACTAATAGAGTATGAACCAAAATATGCCTGAAATCTTTGAAGGCAATTTTGGAGGCCTAAAAAAGATATAGATTCCCCCCATGGAGGAAAGGCTGGCCTTCCCTCCCCCCTATTTTGTCTCGTTGAGAGCTTTCCAATGGTACATTATGTGATTCTGAGACTCCTATAGGAAGATTCCCTCCGGTCAAAGCTTGTTTGACCAGCTAGATAGGACCTAGACCAACATGTCACCCATCCAAGTAAGTAATCCAAGGGTGGAGCTTGCCAATAAGTCACCTATCTGTGTGCCTAATCCTATGGTGGAGCTTCCTTGGAGGAGATCCTCTTTGTCTATATAATAAAGAGAAGGTGCTCCTTTGGAGCATCGAATGTTTGAGTGTGAAGTCTGTGTTTTCCCTCTTCCCCTATCCTTGGTGTATTACAATTTCTCCTAAAGTCATGGCCAAAGTCCTTCCTCCTAAATTTGAGGTGCATGGCAAAAGTACTTTTAGACCAAAGTGAATTGCTCTAAATTGCAATAAGAAGGTATTTTGAATTTGGCATTTAAAAAAATGTTCTTGAATTTGGACTTTCTACTCTTTCCATAAATGCCCAAGAAGACATAACTTTGAAGGACATTAAAATAAGAAAATGTGGTACCCACATTTTTTGTTTTTTAAGTTTTTGTTCTATTTTGAAGAAGTGCATAGACGAAGTTGAACCCAAATGGCACTAGAAGGAGAAGAACTATGTCTTTGGTTTGTAACCTGAAGAAAAGTGACTCCATGTCAAACATGACGTACTCGGATTGGATCTGTCAGAGTTCAACCCAAAGTAAGGAGATCTTGCCTTGGGGTGATCAACCTAATGCAAAGACAAAATAATAGATTTCCTTTACGTTGGAAAATCAAGAATTGTATCGCATACAAAAACGGCTAAGGCACAAGCAGGAGAAATTGATAGTGACAAGAGAAGTGCATGCAGAAGGTGTGATTTCTCGGTAAACAAGCATTCAAAGAATGATTGAGAAACGTTGGACTATAAAGCCAAGTTTCAATCAAGAACAAGATGAATGACAAGTGAATTTCCTTTGCCTTTGTGGAGTTGTCTTGAGGGAGACCAAGGAAGAGGAGTGGTAGTGAGTAAAGTTGGGAAGAATTTAGAGGAGTTGAGAGTTGCAAGTCCAAGGGATGAGAGAGAATTGTCTTGCAAAAGCACATCACAAAGGAGAGTAGAATGAAGGGAATTAGGAAGTGCCCTACTGACATCAAGAAACCCAATGATTAAGGGGTTAGATGTGATGGCTTGCATTGAACTCCTTAGTACACTTTGCATTACTTTCCTTGCTTGGAATTGGAATCTGAGTTTTCCTAATTTCACGGTAGAGATCACGGCTAGTAAGTGTGTAGATGGGCCGGCACCAATTGGGAAGAGAGACAATCTCACTCAATGGACAGAGTCAGATTGGAGACCGGTGTTAGGAAGAGAGAGTGGTGAAGAGCATGGGGCCACGTTCTTGGCGAAGGGAGAAGTCACAGAAGAAACCCAAGAGATCAGGGAGTCGTTCACCTTGAAGCACACAAAGAATAGGTATAAGGTGGAGATGTATCAGGACCCGGTGCAAAAAAAGATTGTAGGGGTGATGATGGTGCTGTTCAAATTTGAATGCACTACCTACGTGATGAAGCAACAGGTGATGTTTTGCCACAAGATGTTTGTAGGAGAGCCAATCAATTGGGTGAAGTGTTTTATTCCACAAACGAGGTAGATGGTGCTGAAGTGGAGGACTTTGACACCACTACATTACTTTGTGCCTTTTGCATCACACTTTTAGCTTAGGTTGAATTTGTTAAGCAACAACAACAAGAAGAAGGTTGTCTTGTTTTTCCATCCCGATTTGTATCAAGAAGCCGACAATGAAGAACACCAATACATTCAACAATTGAGGAGCAATAATGATCATTATGCAAGAACGGGATAAGATCAAAAGCTTGTTGTGGCCCTGCCAAGCAAGAAGAACAGAAGTGGACCCAAGGAGGAGAGCTTGCTAGTGCAACCATGGAATTAAGAAGAATTGAGCAGGGGGAAGGAAAGTTCAATGTATTGCACTTGAAGAGGAGGTTGAATTGGAAGGCAAAGTAGAGTCTACATCAGAGGAGTTAGAGGAAGAAGAAGTGGAACTAACCCTACAGAGTGAGGAGGGTAGTGAGGAGAGTGAGGGTGAACCCAAGGTGCAAAAAGATCAAGAGAAGGAGATTTCTCTACAAGAAGTAATTGAGAGGCAAGAGGTAGAAGAAGAAATTATGGCGGAGTTAGCAAATGCAGGAGAAGAAGGATTGGTGTGCGAGCCAAGGCAATACACACCAAAAGGAGAATGTTCAAAGGCGGCTGAACAAATCATCAATCTAGATGATGAAGAAATTTTGGAGGACAATGTGTCATTGACAATATGAAGATCCTAACTTTGTAGTAAAGCATTGGACTTGGAAAGGAAGAACCAAACCACTAAATTCCCTTAAGAGAAGGTAGAAGAAGAAGCAAGGTGTGAGGGAGTAGAGTACCTTTGAGATGTGGTATGTCTTTTGTTGTTGCAGATGGAGAAGAAGAAGAAGAAGGAGATGCAAAGTAGACATCCCAATGTGCAGACTGTGTTGCAAGTGCTGGAGAGACTAGAATCAAAGAATTGGAAGTTGCAAGAGATTCTGAGTAGAGGAGAGGAGGAAAAGGAGATATTGCAAGTAGATGCAGCATTGCAAAAGAAGATCAAGGAGAATCTGCAAGAGAAGTTTGAGAAGCAGGGAAGAGAGCTGATGAAAGTGAATGAGGTTATGCAAGAAGACTTTGGGTGGAGAAGTTACAAGCCAAAGTAAAGTTGGAGCAAGAAAATAGCAAAGAATTAGTGGAAGATAAGAAAGAAGAGCTCAACTCATTTTGATAGAGGGTAGAGGAGAAGACAATAAACTAGCAATAAGAATTAGCTAGGCACCATCAAGAAGAAGGAAGGTTGAGAGATCTGGTGCAGACATTAGAGGTGAAGATTGACCAATATGTGAAGGAGTTGGAGGATTGCATAGTAGAGTATGAGGAAGAGTTGAAAATAAGTAAAGCTGCAAAGGAGGAGGAGCAACAAAAGATGCAAGAGAAGGAATTGGTTGAAGAAGCTATCATGGAATTGAAGGCAAGGTTAACCACGGAAGCCAAAGTGAGGATGGAAGAATCAAGGTTTCATGAGTTAAGATTGACTGTATAGGAGACAGGAATAAGAATGCAAAGAACAAGGACTTCAATGCCTTGTTAATCAGTCTGAGAACTCGAATTGATAGGAAGATGTTAGATGTGGAGTGCAACATTTCTATAAGACTCAATTTGATTAAGTTAGAGTTAGAAAGTCTTTAGAATCTTGTACACATCAGACCCAAAGTAAGAGAGATAGGAGTGCAGTTTTCTTTAGATTTGACACTTGATACTTTAAAGAAGAGTGAGTTGTGAGATAGGGAGGTATAAAGATTACCTATGAGGTTGATTGTAGATCAAAGTGAAGACATGTTAGAATTGGTAGAAGAGTTGGAAGTTGTAGAGTCCAAAATACATGAGGAGAAGGAATGTTCCTTAGGTTTAGAAGCCAAAGTCAAGGTAGACAATGGATTGGATTAGGATCAGTTTTTGAGATAGGAAGAGGTAGATGTGAAGAGATGCATTGTCATTTTGGATTGGCAGGTTGGTAAAGTTGTTAAAAAGTAGTTTAGGAAGTTATATAACTATCAAGAGCTCTGCCTATTTAAAGGTGGACTTTGTAGTCTTATGTTGTTTGGTGCTCATAATCTTGAGAATAGATAAAGGCAAGTGTTGTAAAGCAATGCTTGTTGCTTGAGCTTAATTCCAAGTATTGATTCTATGTTTGTATTTGTGAGTGTTGGGAGAAATTTGAAGTGCAAGTCAATGTGTTTGTTGGATGTTGGATTCCGTAGCCTTGGTTTTCATTTTGTGTGTTTGATCCTGAGTGAAGGGCAATCTAAGCAATGCCTTGATAGATCTAAGAGGAATTGTAGTGTTGGCAAGACTACCATTTGTGAGTGTAGCACTGAATTGATGCAATACAATTTTGATCAAGGAAGTTGTGCCTTTAGTGGAGGGTTGGAACACAATTCTACGGCAAAATCATTTTGCAATGAAGTAGCCATTTTTGGAAGAGATTGAATCATCACAATCAAGATTTTTTTGGACAAAATTGAATGAGTTGTGATTTAGTGAGTATTAATTTGTGATGAGACTACAAGTCAGTGCTTGTTAGTCTCTTTTGGGTGTAGTTTCTACCTAAGAGATTAAAGATGCAACCAAGAAGAACTAATTTGGTTACTTTTCTTAGTATTCATAAATTTTGACTTGTATCTCTACGGGAACAAACTTTATTTACTTGATTATCACAAAAGTGATATTTGCTCATATAAAATTCCTTTTAAATACTAAATTAATATCCTATTGTTACAAACTAGAGTAAAATTAATAAAAAGAGTGAAATTTGGGCACCACAATCATCACCCTTGATAGCCTTGCATATTATTCAACCACATTATTCTTATGTCTTTGGTCCAATTATGACAACACAATGTTGGCATACTAATAGTATGGTTGGTAAGAACAAGTAATTCTCACAAGGATATGGTTTGGAAATGGCTAAAAATTGAAGGAAAAGTGTTTCTTTGTCATGAGTTGTGTATTATTATATCTTTATATCCTTGGGTAGGACAAATCCCAAAAGAATGTGATGCATCCCACAATGGCACAATAGAGAAAAACTCAAATAATCAAATCACATTCACAAAAGATCTTTTGTCAACATGGCTCCTAAAGATGATTGTCTAGTCTACCTTGAAGATCCACAGTCCCAAAGGTCTTTTCCCTTGCAATTACCTATATGGTGTATACCACATCTCAAATGAGAATGTTTGATCCTTCCTAGAAAGCATACCTCATTGCTATATTGGAGGTTTGTGACGTGTTTGTTAAACGTGGTATGTGTTCACAACTGTCTTGGCCGGTCAACTCATTGCCCCAATCCTCAAAACATCCAAGGATCCAACACCCCAATCAAGCTTGATTGCCGTCCCACACCTCAATTGGATTTCTACTTCAAGTTACTCATTAGTGCTCCACCCAACAATTTGAAAACATACACAAATATTGACATTGATGTGTTATGGATCATGGAGGTCCTCATTGCATGTTCCTCAATATAGAATCCAATTCATGTGCAAGAAAGCAATTGCAAATTGAGCATAGAAAAATGTAGACAACAAAAGAATGAAGCTAGAATTTTGAACAAGCCTGAACTTGTATTATGTTAGGGTGATTTCCCATATAACTTCTACTACAAAAAGATAGGGAAGCATCCACAATTGTGCAATATTACAATCCCCAAGTTAACTCTCATTAAAGACTAACCATAATCTACCTACTCTATCATACTAAATTAATGTCATGAAGGCACTACCTACTATAATACTTGTAGCTAGATCTATTATCTAGAGGTGGAAATTGGCTTGGTAACATCTAGAAGGATGTTATATATATATATATATATATATATATATATATATATATATATATATATATATATATATATATATATATATATATAATGGACTAACTAGATCACATAGAGGTGTCACCAATAGAGTACTTCCACTAATAGAGTAAGAGTCAAAAACACCCTAAAAACTTCAAAGCCAATTTTGGAGGTCTAAATGGATGAATTAGGCTTTGAAAATGAGAAGATTCCTCTCTCTTTGTATAGAAATGCTTGCATTCTCCCTCATGTAGTTCATCTCATTGAGAGTTTTCCAACAGTACCTCATCCATACAATTTGGAGCTTCATATAGAAAGACTCCTTAAAGATTCTCTTTGGTCAAATAAGACAAAGATAGGACCAACTAGATAGGACAAAGACCAACATGTCACCCATCCATACAACCAATATAAGGGTGGAGCTTGTTGACATGTCACCAATCCATATATCTGATCCAAGGGTGGACCTCCTTTTGAAGGGATCCTCTTTGCTATATAATAAAGACAAGGTGCTCCTCAATACCTCATCCACTCAATACTCCATTGCCCACTCAATACTCTATTGAGTGTGAAGCTTTGTGTTTTCTCTCTTTTATTTCTCTTGGGGGTTTTCTTGTCCTTGAAGTATAATAGTGGTATTGGAGTAGGTGTTTTATCCAAGAGAGTGGATCAACACTCTTGGAGGAACACAAGCTACTAGGACTAAGTAAATTTGAAGAGAGAAAACATAATGCAAGTGATAGATTGGGTGTGTTTAGAGAGAAGATGGGATGGAAGCACCTGAAGGATAATTTCTTGCATCCCACTTTTCCATTCTTGAATCTATTCCACACCAAGATTATTGACATCAAGCATGATCAAGTGAGAGTATATCTCATTCATCATTTTGGAGTAGAGTTTATGGACAAAGTGATGAATTCACCAAACCCAATGATTCTACCTATAGCAATATACAATAGAGAGTGGGATTTGACAATCTACATTCTATTATGATGGATCTGAATCTACCAAATCCTCTCCTTTTTAAGATGCAAGTAGAAATCAATTATATCTTTAGACTAAAAGTGATATTTAGGGATTTTGTAATCCATAATTTGGTTGAAGAATATTATCAACAAGTGATAGCCTCTAGCATCCCAATGGTAGTTCTAATAGTCCATGCTCTCTCTTGAATGATCATATTAACCCTCTATTGAAGTAGGAAGTAGGAAGTAGGAAGTAGGAATTGAGAGTTTATTGTTTGTACTAATCATGGAGTTGCAAGATCTGATGCAAGGAATGAATGGGATGTTGAATGAATTTCAAGAGATCAAGATGATAATGGAGGTATTGCAAAGTCAAGTATATACCTTCAAGAATGATTAGGTAATGCGTGAAGGATAACCATCCCAAAACCTAACACCAGTAGTCAAAGTACATGGAGAAGGTATCTATAGTGGAAAAAGACCACAAACCTCTAGACTCCTTGAGACACAAAAAGATCTATCTCATCAAAAGATTTGGTAGGCAAAGTGGAGATAAAAATTTAACGTGATGATCATAGATAGGCAAGAAGAAAATTGCAAATGCATATCACCCAAATGCTTATGGCAACAAATATGGTGGTAGAGGTAAAGATGAACCCAAAATTCTGGCAAAGGATTCTTGCTACTAACAAAATTGACCCAAAAAGTTCAGGAGCTCATGCATCCAAAGGCATCACCAATATCCAAGGACTCACCTTTTATGATGGCAAGTTATGGATCCAAAATTCCACAAATATAAGAACCACCATCCTAGCGGAATGTCATGATTTTGCCATTGTAAGTTAGAGTGGAAAAAATCTTAAATGCACTCAAATGCCATTACTATTGGCCCAAGATGAACAACAATGTGATGGAATATTTTTAAAGGTGCCTACCTTGTCAACAAATTGAAGCTTTTAATGAAGCTCCTATAGGACTCCTTCAACCTCTCCGTACTCCTATACAACATTGGGAACACGTAAGCATAAATCTGGTTTGTGAATTGCCAATGGCCACTTTAGTGTTTGAATCCATTGTGGTCTTTGTTGATCAACTCAGCAAAATGATTCATGTGCTGTAACACCCATTTTTGCATGTATGGGTTATTGTGATATTTAGTTTGGTATTATAAGTAAGTGAGAGATATTATTGATATAAAGATAAAGGATTGTTCTACACTAGTCATGATTAGCTAAAGTTAGCTAAAGCTAAAATAGAGGGGAACTTACTTTAGAAGAAGTGGTAAAGATGAGCACCACTATTTTGGATTCTAGTATATTGACTTAGTATTATTTCTAGGTATTTGTTTTAGAGACAAGATTTGATAACTCTTGGATCCACAAGTATTTTTGTTTTGGTATTTTCTTTAACCTAAGGATAGCCCATGTGAAGGAATCCTTGATTTAGTGGTTAGGTCAAGATAAGACCACATGCTTAAGAGAATATCCCCATATTCCTTTAGACTTTTTATTTTATTTAACTTTTAGCATAGTAGCTTGAGTTAGTCTAATTATTAGTAACTTTGGTGCGTAACTATTTCACAAGTATATAAACCAAGGATGAGGAAGTACTCATCATCCTTTCATTTGGAAATATCTCTCTCATTGAGATCTCTAGTGAGCAATGTCTTCAAGTGTGTTAGCCTTGGAGGAATATGATGGAGTTGGGGTTCTTTACCTTCTTAGTCCATGGTGCGCTACAACAAAAGCTATCAGAAGTTTATTATGAGTAAGAAATAGTTTAGCTCACATTTTTGGTTCCGTTGTTGGGCCCTCTCTAGAAGGCAAGATAATGTTCCACGTACAATTCTATATTACATAAAAGGATGCTATGAAAGCTCACTTGGAGAGAACATTAGAAGAAGAGAGGGGTGAACTTATGTTAGAGAACTTGAATTTATTTGTATACATTATAGTTCGTTATGATGTTTTTCAGGTGATATTATACATATGAGAGGATTTGGAGAGTTTGTATGAGGTGGATTGTAAATTTTGGAGATTATAGTGATTTTGTGCAAAAATCTCAAATTTTAAAATTTTCAAAAATTTTAAGATCTGGACTTGAAATTTCCATAGAGGATATATTGGATTATGTGTTAGGTGGGACACTTGAATTATTGTAAGGGCTGCTACATGCGTTGAGCTAGAACTTTTGGAATGTGGTAGGGTAAACTGCTTCTACAAACTGCATGCTCTTTGGAATTTTGTATAGAGTTTTCCATTTCTTCATTTTTCATTGGATTTTTTTGAAACTTTCCAAGAACATTTATTGAAAATTAGTCTAACTTCTGTCTCAATAATTAGAGAAAGATCATTTTTGCAAAAAAAGGTGTGAGTTCTCAAAGTGAGAAGGGTGTTTTTAAGACCAAATCTGAAATATGTGTGTAGAATAGAAAGATGCCTAGGCCAAATGGCTTGATAAAAATATTTGAAATTATGCAAAGAAATACAGCCAAAGGTTGTCATTAAGTGTAAAAAATTTCAGAGGACTTTGATATGCTTGTTGACACAATTAAATGACATTGTGAGGAGGGGTCAATTCTGGAGAGTTGAGATCTCATGCATGAGGTGTGCGAGAGCAACAAAAGCATGTTTGAGTGTTTAGACTCATCGTGGGAACATGGAGGGTTAACAAGAGTGGAAACTAAGGCTATGCAAGGTTCCCCAAGGGTTTGAGGTCATTATAGGGGTGGATTTGAGGAAAAGAGAGTTTACAATAAAATTTGAAGAGAGTGTTGAGAGGATCCAAAGACATACACTACTTGGAGGAAAGAGTGACTCTAAGTGCTTTTTATGTAGAGAGAAGGGACATAAGGCAAGTTCATGTCCATTGACCTTTGGGCACAAAATATTGAGGGAAAGTAGAGGCTTACTTGACTTGGGATTGTATGTTGGACCTTCTTTACCAAGATTGGGAGGAAGGAGATCTAAGACCAAGGAGTTGTGTGAGGTTTGTGGAGTGGAAGGACTTCCAAAAGGATATGAGTGTAGTAGAGTAATAGCACTTTTGGAGACATTGACAAAATATCTTGGAAATAGTCTTAGTACAACTACAAAAATACTACCACCTTCATCAACTAGTTCTCAAGATTAGTGATGGAGATAATCTTTCAACTTATAGATAAACTATCCATGAGGTTTGATTAATATGCACTTTAGGATTTGATGTTACTATAGAAATCTTAGAGCAACATGAACCTTTTGTGTTTTCTAGAGTTAATTATTCTCAAATGGTGTTAGTCATGTATATACTCTATGAGTGATAGAGTGAGAGAAAAAAGAAAAGAAGAAAAGAGATTGAGAGAAAAGATGGAGATTGAGAGAAAGATATTGAGGGGTTAAGATGGGAAAACTTCCAATTTTCTTTGGCAAGGATGGAGAATATGTGGAGGCCTTTGTGAGAGACTTCAAGAGAGCTTGCATAGGAAACAATGAGAGGAGGGAGAATGAGTAGACCTCACTATTACCAGATTTCTTTGAGGATGCAACACTTACATGGTATGAGTCGGAATACCAAAAGAGAGAGAAGAGAGATAGGCAACAAGAGTCTTGGGAGAGTTTGACTTTAAAATTCATTGAGAAATTATTTTTAAATGAGAGTTATGAGAGATTGATGAGGTAAAGTTCCTCAAACAAGGAGATGGGGAGAAGATGAGAATCTATGTAGAAAGAGTGGAGAAATTAGAGTCCAAGTTTTGCATAATGTTTAGGAAAAGTGGAGATGAATTTGGAGACTACTATGTTGGTATAAGAGCTATAATCACCAATAAGGGTTGAGGGTTGAGACCACAAATTAGAAGCAAAGTGAGATACAAGAAACATTCTTCCAAGGTTGAAGCTATCAAGATTCCAATTCATATGGAGGAGAATTTGGAAGGGGATGATTTGGTGTTGAAGGAGGTTGTGCATCCTCCTCAAGACTACAAATGTGGTGGAACTTTGATACTTTGGTGGCAAGGGTTGCACCACAAGTAGTAGTTGCTCCAGTTCTTGCACTTCTACCAAAAGATTCACTTCAAACCATCACAACACAATTTGCAAATCTCAAGATCAATGTAGTGCAACTATGGGAGAAGAGAGAGGTGGATCAGAATTTGGGGAGTGGGCCTACGAGTTATGGAAGCTATCCATATAGAGGAGGCCAACAAACCAACAATTCAAATGATAGAAATTATTGGAGGAAGAGGAAGAGGTTACATCCAAAGGAATTGTCCAAATTCCACTTACTATGGATGAAGGGGTTATAGAGAGCCAATAGAAGGAAAGAAAGAAAGAGTGAGTGAAACCCAAGTGGATCCAAATCCAAATAAAGATACAAGGATAGCATCCATAGATATGGTTGAGAGCAAATGTGAGAAGTGGGATTGCTCAAACTCCAAAGGTCTTAATTTGGAGCTTTTGGCACAAGAGAAGAAGAGAGCTCATTTTTTAGAGGATGTACACTCTTCTCAAGGACTTATTCATAGCAAGGATACTTCTATGACTATTAGGATCACTCTTACTAGCACCTTAACACCATCAACAACAAAGACTCCAAGGAAGAAGTTGGGGATGGAGGACTTCTTGATCTCAAAGTAACAATGGAGTTATAATGTTTTGGAGGATGTTGGTAGTCACAAGGCTAACATCATAGTGGGTCAATTGATTGCTTTGATTCTTACCTTGAGAAAGGAGTTTAAAGGTGATTTGAGTTCTACAAGGAACAAGAGGAAGAAGAAAGCAAAAGCTCAAATATTAATGGAGGTGGTGGATGCCATGGGAGGCTTGTGATTATACCTTCAAGATTGATGTACAAGTGAATGGTCACAACATCAAGGATGCACTTGTTGATGAAGGATCTGCAATGAATGCCATGTTAGAGAGGTTGATGAAGAAGTATGGTATGATACCATCTAGTCCTTCAATATTTGTGGTGAGCATGGCAAATAAGCAACAAGTTTGAGCAATATAGGTGATGGATAAGGTGGTAGTTTCAGTTATGGGAGTTGAAAATCTCATGACTTTCCCAGTCTTGAAGGATTCAAGCTATGATTTGCTTCTTGGGAGGCCATGGTTGAGAGTAGCATGCACATTTGATTGATGGCATAAAGGATACTTGAGGATTTGGGCCATCAAACCATAGAGCCATTGTTCTTGTGACTAACACTATTGACACTTTACATTCAAACACACCATCTTTTGATTATTGGGAATCAGATTTAGAAGAAGGAGCTTTAAGGGTGGACACAAGCATAGAGGAGGAGACTTCTACAAAGGAATATGAATCCAAATCTAATTAAGATGTGTATCTCTTGTGTGTTATGAATTTTGCACCTAAGCTAGAGGTTTTGAAAGACCCAAATAAATAACCATTGACACTTGAGGTAATAGAGAGGAGGTTATCTACCATCAAGTATGGTCTTAATGTTACCAAGGAGGAGAAAGTGAGATTTGAGGAGATTTTCCTCAAGTTCATCCATGTGTTTGTTTTCAATTACAAGGATCTAAAGGAAGTCTGTGAGCTGGCTTGTCTCTCACTTAGGATGAACCTTTGATGGCTATTAGGGTAGCACACCATGGACTAAGAAGGCAAAGAACCCAAACTCCATCATACTCCTCCAAGACTCAAACCATTGCTCACTAGAGAACTGATTGAGAGAGACAAATAGTTGCAGATGAAAGGATGATGAGTTCCTCCTCACCTCTAGTTTATATACTTGTGAAATAGTTATATACCAATGTTATTAATTATTGGAGTAACTCCAATTACTAGGCTAGAAGTCAAATAAAGTCAAAAAGCTAAATTCATATCCATACTCATGGGAATATTCTCCTAAGCATGTGGTCTTATCTTGACCCAACCACTAAGTCAAGAATTCCTTCACATGGGCTTTCTTTGGACTATAAAAGAATTTGAAACAAAAAGGTTTGGGGGTCCAAGAGTTCTCAACTCTTTCATCAAAGCCAAAAAACTAGGGATAATACCAAGCCAACACACTTAAATCCAAGATAGTAGTGCTCATCTTTTCTACTTCTTCTTAAGTTATGTCCTTTCTATATTAGCTATGACTAATGTAGAAACCATCCTTTATCTCTATATAAATAATATCTCTCAAGTACTTATAATACCAAACTATATATCACATTAGCATATACATGCATAAATAGGTGTTACAAGTCACCTTGGAGGAGCACAAGATAGAGGTGGAGTCACATGCAAAACCAGTCTACCAAAAGCAACATTGCATTAGCCCACCAATAGCTTTGGTTGTGAATGAGTAGATTGATAAGCTCAAGGAGGCCAAATTTATCTTTGAGGTAGAGAATTTAGAATGAATGTTTCCAATTGTGATTATGAAGAAAAAGAGTAGCAAGCTTTGGATATCTGGATTACAAGAAGCTCAATCTTGTTATCGAGAAGGACTTTTACCATTTTCCATTCATTGATGGGATCTTGGAGGAGTTTTTAGGTCATGAGAGGTACTATTTTGGAGATGGTTATAATGAGTATATTCAAATCAAGATTGCACTAGAGCATCAACAACTTGCCACATTCACCACACCTTGGGGAAGTTATGCTTCCAAGGTCATGTCTTTTGGACTTTGCAATGCTCCAACCACATCCAATGGTTCATGATAAGGTGTTTGAACCTTTCATTGGCAAATTTATGAGAGATTTCATTGATGACTATTATGTCTATGGGAGCAAGGAAGAGCACTTTGAGCATCTGATCAAGATCTTTCAATGCTTGGATGAAGCAAATGCATCACTTAACCTAGAGAAGTGCATTATTGGTTGTGAAGAAGGTCTAGTTTTGGGGCACATCATCTCCAAAAATGGAATAGAAGTTGATCTTAAGAAGGTGAGGAAAATCTCAAACCTTTTATTCCCTTCAAGCTTGATAAAATTGCACCAACTCTTGGGGATGTTTGGATATTATAAGAGGTTCATCTTTTCATTTTCCAACAAGGCTTTTGCATTGAATATCTACATGAAGAAGGTCTAGAATACATGGTGATTTTGGAGGACAAGAAGACTCTCAAAGCTTTTGAGGAGCTCAAGGAATCCCTTGTCGTAACTCCAATTCTTGATAGACCTGATTGGAGTAAGCCATTCATATGATACATTCATGCTTCCAATGTATTATAGGATGCAAGATGGGCATGATCATCCAATAGCTTATGCTAGTAGACAAATGATTTTAGCAGAAAAGAACTATCTAGTCATAGAAAGAGAAGGGTTGGCAATGATCTTTGGTCTCAAGAAATTTAGACACTACTTGATTGGAGGGAAAGCTACCATTGTTATGGATCATAAGGCTTTGAAGTACATCTTCAACAAGCCTAATGTTGAAGGGAGGCTATCAAGGTGGATAATACTCTTGTTTGAGTATGACTACACCATTAAGGATAGGCTAGGGAAGAAACATGCAATTTTTGATTTGTTATTTAGGGCCTATGATCATATTGGAGTTGAACTAGTGGATGATTCCTTCCCAGATGAGGAGCTCATGGCAATCTTAATCACTAAAGAGGTTCCTATGGAGTACAAGGAGATTATGGACTTTGTTATAAGAGGAAACTATCTAGAATGGATGCATGCTAGGGAGAGGAAGGCTCTTGCAGCAAGATCTAGACATTACACAATGGTGGAAGATATTCTATTTCATTAAGGAGAAGATGGTATTCTTTGAAGAGCAGTGGGTAAGGAAAAGTGTATCTTACTAATAAACTAGTTTCATGAGGGTTTAATGTGTGGAGTACACTTTGTAGGAAAGATGAATGATTTAATGATTCTAGATGAAGGCTACCATTGGAGAGGGATTTTGAAGGATTGTCTTGAATATTGAAAAACTTATCATGTTTTGCTAGAAAGTCACTTCCACTCCAGCACTTAGATCAATTCCATTGCTAGGACCTTTTGAGAAGTGGGGAATTGATTTTGTACATCCTCTCAATAGAACCCTAAGGAATAATGTGGAATATCTTATACATTGGAAAAAGTACCCACTATATGAGGCAACATGGGAGCCAACAACCAACTTGACCCATCCACCGATATTATGCAATCTTTTGAGCAACAACTTTGTAATGAGGATGTTGCATCTTAAAAAGGGAGGAGATTTGTAATATCATTAGCTAGATATGTTATCTAGAGGTGAAATTTGGCTTGGTAATATTTGGAAAGATGTTATATAGGATGGACTAAGTTGATCAAATAGTGGTGTCACCAAAAAGTACTTCCACTAATAGGGCAAGACTGAAACACCCTGAAAACTTTAGAGCCAATTTTGGAGGTCTAAATAAATGAATTAGGCCTCAAAACTAAAAATATTCCCTCCGTTTAAACAAAGGGCTTGCCTTTTTCCGCCATTTTTTTGTCTTATCAAGAGCTTTCCAACAGTATCTCACCCATATGATTTTGAGCTTTCTACAAGAAGATTCTCTAAAGATTCCTTCAAGTCAGACCTTGTTGACATGTCACCAATCCATATATCTGATCCAACGGCAAACTGCCCTTTGAGGGGATCCTCTTTGCTATATAATAAAGACAAGGTGTTCCTTTGTGGCATTAGAGTATTGAGTGTGAAACTTTGTGTTTTTTCTCTTTCCTTCTCTTGGGGGGTTCTCATATCCTCAAAGTATTACACCTACAAAGAGCACTTATTGTACACTCTACCAATCACAAGACTCCAATTAGACATCAAGAGAATGGTCTCGATAATATGGCACTAGCAAAATTTTTTAGTATACATGACTATCATCATCCCTTAGATTATACACATATCATGGAATCAGAGTGCTGCCACCCCACCAAGATCTTGTTTCAAATAACATGCTATCATGGTGATGCTTGACTATGATGGTCTCCCACCATGATGCAGTCTAACTTTGATGACATGACAACTCCAATCATGATATGATGAACCTCAAGAGTGTGACTTACTATACATCTACAATCCTATAATTACATGGCCAAAAGTGCTCCCCTAACTTGGTTGGCCTCCTTGATTCATCTTCTCCTTCCATCTTTGGATCTTTGCATTAGTTCATCAACATGCTCATTGTATTTCTCCTATTCTTGACTGACCTTGGTCAAGACACTCTTGAATTTGTTGTTGCTATGCTTCTGTAGCCTCTCATGCAATTTTGCCAATTGCTTGATTGAATAGTTCTTTGCCTCCAAAGAATGATCTCCAACTTCAACTTCCATAATTTTTATGACAACTTGACAAATCTCACTTTTGTAGTAATCAGGTAAGTAAAGTTTGTTCCTGCAAAGATACAAGTCAAAATTGGTCAAATACAAAGTCAAAGTAACAATTGCAGTTCTTCTTGGTTGCATCTTTAATCTCTCAGGTAGAAACCACACCCAGAAGAGAGTAACAAGCACTGACTCACAGTCTTGTCACAAATTAGCACTCCTTAATCACAACTCCATCAATTCTTTCCAAACAATCTTGATTGTGATGATTCAGGCTCTCCCAAAAACGGCACTTCACTGCAAAACGACTCCGCCTCAGAATTATGTTCCACCCCTCCACTAAAGGCACAACTTCCTCAATCAAAATTGCTTCACACCAACACTGCGCTGCACTCACAAATGCAGAATACTACCAACACTACAATTCCTCTCAGATCTGTCAAGGCATTGATTCAATTGCACTTCACTCAGGATCAAACACACAGAATGAAGATCAAGGCTGTGGAATCCACATCCAACAAGCACACTGACTTGCACTTCAAATTTGTTCACACACTCACAAACACAATCACAATGTTGATACTCGGAATCAAGCTCAAGCAACGAGCACTGCTTCACAACACTTTGCTTTATCTATTCTCAGAAATAATGAGCATTGAACAACATAGTACTGCGAATGCCACTCTTAAATAGTGAAGCAATCGATAGTTATCTTCCTAATGCACCTCTTCCTAATGCCTCTACAAACTTGCAGATCCAAAATGACAATGCACCTCTTCATATCTACCAATTCAAATCTCAAATTGGTTATTGATCCAATCTGATGTCTACTTCTTCTTCGGCTTTCAAACCCAAACCCAAAGTAACTTTACTTCCTACTGTTGTGTCCTCGGGTTTCACAACTCCTACATCTTCTACCAAATCTAACAGTTCTCTTTCTTGATCTGACATTTCACTAGTGGGTAATCTATCTAACTCCTTATCTGCTGATCCACTCTTCTCTAATGTCTCCAATGGTAACTCCAAAGACATTTGCACTCCTACTTCATCTACTTCGGGTTTGGCTCTGATGTCTTTCCAAAGTTTATCTATCTCTATCTTCACTAGATCTAATATAATCGTGATATTGTCTTCGACTTCCAATATCTTCCTATCTACCCGAGTTCTGAGACTAATTAACAGAGCATTCAAGTCTGTATCCTTTGCATATCTCCTCCTCATCTCCTGCACCAACAACTTCAACTCGTGCAACCTCATCTCTTCAATACAAACACTGGCCTTTGTACTCGGCATCGCATTCATCCTGATTACGATCTCCTTCAATGTCTCCAATCTCATCTTCCTTTCACACTCCCAATCTGCAAGCCAATCTTCCTTGTACATTGCCAACTCTACCTCAAACTCAACTTTCACAATTTCCTTCTCCTTCTCCTTTTGCACAATCTTCTCCTCATGATTATGAAGTAACTCTCGTAATCGCTCTTCTTCCCTATATCTCACTGTCAACTCCCGTTGCCACAGTTGCCACAATTGCTTCTTCTCTTCTACACTCTCCATCACTCTATCGAGCTCTTGTTCCTTCTTTGCTACCCTCACCATAGCATGGATAATTTATAGTCTTGAATCAGCAAACTACTACTTCAAGATTTTGTACTCTGCTACTTGTCTCTCCCTTGCGATGTCACTCTTCTTCACAAGTTCTTCTCAATACCTTGCTTCTCTCTTCAAGTTCTCAATAACTTGACACTGCACTACTGCATTTCCTTGCAGTACTTCCCTTTCCTCCTTGCCTTGGATTATACTCTTCTTTAACTCCAAGTTCTCTTCTTCTAGTCTTGCCAAAACTTGCAACACAATCTTCACCTCTGGACATGTCGACTGCATCTCCTTCTTCTTGTGCTCTTACTTCACTAACAATGGGCACACAATTTCTTGTAGGTACTCCACTCCATCACTTGCACCTACTTCCACTTGCGGAGTGATCTCCTTCTTTACCTCTTCTTCACCCAATATTTGCCTTCTTCTCTGCAGTCGTCATATCGAAATAGACGCTTCACTTCTCAAGCTAGAATTCACCTCTTCCCTTGCCTTGCTTGGACCCGCTTCACACTTTGCCTTGCGTCTCAACCAAACTCCTTTCTGAATCATAATCTTCTTCTCCTCCGGCTTGGGTACCTCGTCCTCCAACTTTGCGTTATTTTCTTCCTTGAGCTCCACCCAAACTTCTTCTTCTTCGGCAGCAGGTACCGACGTCATCTCCCCACCTTCATCACTATTGCTACTTGTATCCCCACTTTGTAGCGTGAGCTCCGGTTCCTCCTTGTGTTCTAAGTCCTTGGACTTGCACTCGGCTTTGCCTTCCAAGTCTTCCTCTAATGACGCGATCACCACTATGCCTTTCCTCGGGTTTCCTCTCTTGGTCTTCCAAGGTCTTGTCTTCTCTACGTCTTTGCCTTCTCCTTGTCGACTCCACTTCTTCAACGTTGGAGTACTCACTTCTACCTCCGCAGTCTTGCCCGTCTGCATGTAGTACTCATCAGTGCTTTGGATTTGAAGAATGTATTGTTGCTCCTCCGCGTCGACTTCTCTTCTCAAGTCAGGATGAAAGTGAGACACCATTTTGCTGTACTCCACCAAATTGAGCAAATTCAACCGAGGTAGAAATGTGCTACAAATGGCACGATGTAGTGTGGAGGTGACTTATCCCGCAAATTCTACACCATTGTCTTGTCCTCCCATGGAAGCACCTCGCCCAGTTGATAGGTTCTCTTGCAAACATCTTATAGAAGAACACCACTTGGTGTTTCATCACATAAGTCGTTCTATCCGGCTTCAAGATTGCCATGAGAGCACTCACAATCCCTCTCTTCACTAGATCTTTGTGACTCTCAACCTTATACCCATTCTTTGTTCTCTTCAAAGAGAAGGCATCCCTCACTTCTTGGGTTTCTTTGGCTACCTCTCCCTTCCCCAAGAAATGTGAGCCGGCCTGTCTCTCACTCAGGATGAACCTCTGATGGCTATTATGGTAGCGCACCATGGACTAAGAAGGCAAGGAACCCCAACTCCATCATACTCCTCCAAGGCTAACACTCCAAGACTCAAGACATTGCTCACTAGAGAACTCAATGAAAGAGATGTAGTTGCAAATGAAAGGATGACGAGTACCTCCTCACTCCTTGTTTATATACTTGTGAAATAGTTACGTACCAAAGTTACTAATTACCATAGTAACTCAAGTTACTAGACTAAAAGTCAAGTAAAGTCAAAAAGTAGAAAGGAATATCCATTCACATGGGCATATTCCCCTTATCTTGACCCAACCACTAAAGCAAGGATTCCTTCACATGGGCTATCCTTGGACTAAAGAAGAATCCAAAACAAAAAGGCTTGCGGGCCCAAGAGTTCTCAACTCTTTCCCCAAAGCCAAACACCTAGGAATAATACCAAGTCAACACACTAAAATCCAAAATAGTGGTGCTCATCTTTCCTACTTCCTCTAAAGTAAGGTCCCATCTATCTTAGCTATGACTAACTTTAGCTAACCATGACTAATATAGAACCATCCTTTATCTCTATATAAATAATATCTCTTAAGTACTTGTAATACCAAGCTAAATATCACAATACCACACACATGCACAAATGGGTGTTACATTTACCCCCGGACTAAGTTTTCACTTTGTCCTCAAAGTGAAGGTCTCTCTACCTTCTATGGTACATCTTTAACTTATCATGGTTAATCCTATCAAAGTGTCTTCCTCCCAACTCCTTGAGATCATAAGTGTAATTTCCCCACACCTTCTCTACTATGAAAGGTCCAAAGTACTTAGGCAAAAACTTCTTTTGTACTCTCTTGAATCGAATGGAATCAAACAACATTACCCAATCACCTTCTTTGAAAGGCTCCACCTTCTTCTTGCCTTGCCTCTTGTCATAGCTCTCCTTTTGTTTCCTTTGGGCTTGCTCCACTCGAACCATAGCAACTGCTCTTGCCTCTTCCAACTCCATGAGTTGATCCTTCCTTGACTTCTCTGCATCACTTCCTTGTGCTTTCTTCAATCTCCTATGAATGCTTTGGAAGGTAGGAAGATCAAAGTGAATAGGTAAGGTAGACTCAATACCATACACCAATTGGAATGGAGAATATCCAGTGGAAGTCTTCATGGTTGTCCTATACTCCCACAAAACTGCATGAATCCTCTTGTCCCAATGATGTTTAGCCCCCTCCATTTCTGCATCTTTGGCCAACATCATGCACAAGGTCTGATTGGTTCTCTCTGCCAAGCCATTGGAATTTGGCTTATAGGATGTAGTTACTCTATGTGTGATAGAGAAATGTCGTAGCATGGCTGTAGTAATGCTTCCTGTAAACTCTCCTCCTCTATCAGAAACCAACTCCAAAGGGCATCCAAACCTAGTGATAATGCGTTCATAAAGAAATCTACCCACTTCATCTTCATTCTTGTCCCTCAATGGTCTAGCCTCAACCCACTTGGTAAGGTAATCAGTAACTACCACAATGTACCGATTGTTCCTTGGGGTTCTATTGAGAGGTCCTACAAAATCAATTCCCCACTTCTCAAAGGGTCCTAGCAATGGAATTGATCTAAGTGGTGGAGTGGATGTAGACTTTCTAGCAAAAGCTTGACAAACATGACAAGTTTTGCAATAATCAAGACAATCCTTGAAAATCCCTCTCCAATGGTAACCTGCATCTAGAATCTTGAAAGCAGTCACCTTTCCTGCAAAGTGTCCTCCACATACTAAACCTTCATGAAACTCCTTTATGAGTAGGATAGACTCTTCCTTACCCACTGCTCTTCGAAGTAGACCATCTGCTCCTTGGTGAAAAAGAATATCATCCACCATTGTGTAAGGTCTAGATCTTGCTGCAAGGGCCTTCCTCTCCCTAGCATGCATCCCTTCTGGATAGTTACCTCTTGTCACAAAATCCACAATCTCCTTGTACTCCATTGGAACCTCTTGAGTGACTGAGATTGTCATGAGCTCCTCATCCGGGAAGGAATCATCTACTGGCTCATCTCCATCATGATCATAGGCTCTAGATAACAAATCAGCATTTGCATGTTTCTTTCCTGGCCTATCCTCAATTGTGTAGTCATACTCAGACAAGAGAATCATCCACCTTGCTAGTCTCCCTTCAACATTAGGCTTGTTGAAGATGTACTTCAAAGCCTTGTGATCCGTGACAATTGTGGCCTTCCCTCCAATCAAGTAGTGTCTAAACTTCTTGAGACCAAAGATCACTGCCAACCCTTCTCTCTCTGTGACAGAGTAGTTCTTCTCTGCTGAAACCATCTGCCTACTAGCATAAGCTATTGGATGATCATGCCCATCTTGGTCTAATTGACTAAGAGTGCATCCTATAGCTACATTAGAAGCATCAGTGTAGAGGATGAAAGGCTTACTCCAATCAGGTTTAGCAAGAATTGGAGCTACAACAAGGGATTGCTTGAGCTCCTCAAAAGCTTTGAGAGCCTCCTTGTCTTCCAAAATCACCATGTAATCTACACCCTTCTTCATGTAGATGGTCAATGCATAAGCCTTGTTGGAAAATGAGAAGATGAACCTCCTATAGTACCCAACCATTCCCAAGAATTGGCGTAACTTTGTCAAGCTTGAAGGGAATGGAAGGTCTGAGATTTTCCTCACCTTCTCAAGATCAACTGCTATTCCATCCTTGGAGATGATGTGCCCCAAAAGTAGACCTTCTTCACATCCAAAAATGCACTTCTCTGGGTTGAGTGATGCATTTGCCTCATCCAAGCGTTGCAAGACTTTGATTAGGTGCTCAAAGTGCTCCTCCTTGCTCCCATAGACACAAAAGTCATCAATGAAATCTCTCATAAATTTCCCAATGAAAGGTTCAAATACCTTGTTCATGAACCGTTGGAATGTGGCTGGAGCATTGCAAAGCCCAAAAGGCATGACCTTGAAAGCGTAAGTTCCCCAAGGTGTGGTGAATGTGGTGAGTTGTTGATGCTCTGGTGCAATCTTGATTTGGTTATATCCACTATAACCATCTCCAAAACTGTACCTCTCATGACCTGCAACCTCCTCCAAGATCTCATCAATGAATGGCAATGGGTAGTAGTCCTTCTTGGTAACAGCATTGAGCTTCTTGTAATCCACACATACCCGAAGCTTGCCATTCTTTTTCTTCACAATGACAATTGGAGACACCCTTCTGAATTCTCCACCTCAAAGATAAATCCAGCCTCCTTGAGCTTATCAATCTCCTCCTTCACAACCAAAGATATTGGTGGGCTAATGCGACGTTGCTTTTGGCGGATTGGTCTTGCATGTGACTCCACCTCTATCTTGTGCTCCTCCAAGGTGACTTCCTTCAAATCCTTGTAACTAAAAGCAAACACATGGATGAACTTGCGGAAAATCTCCTCAAATCTCACCTTCTCCTCCTTGGTAACATTTGGGCCATACTTGAGGGTAGATAACCTTCTCTCTACCTCCTCAAGTGTCAATGGTGATTTATCTGGGTCCTTCAAAACCTCTGGCTTAGGTGCAAAATCCATAGCACACAAGGGATACACATCTGAATCAGATTCAGATTCATCCTCCTCCGTGGAAGTCTCCTCTTCCATGCTTGTGTCCACACCTGAAGCTCCTTCTTCAGAATCTGATTCCCAATAATCAGAAGATGGGGTATCTGAATGTGAAGTGTTGGTGGTGTTAGTCACAGGAACAGTGACTCTATGGTTTGATGGCCCAATCCTTAAGTACCCTTTGTGCCATCGATCAGTTGTGCGTGCTGCTCTCAACCATGGCCTCCCAAGAAGTAAGTCATAGCTTGAATCCTTCAAGACTTGGAAAGTCATGAGATTTTGAACTCCCATAACTGAAACTACCACCTTATCCATCACTCCTACTGGTCGAACTTGTTGCTTGTTTGCCATGCTCACCACAAATGTTGAAGCTCTTGAGGGTATCATACCCAACTTCTTCATCAACCTTTCTGACATGGCATTCACTGCTGATCCTCCATCAACCAATGCATCCTTGATGTTGTGACCATTCACTCTCACATCAATCTTGGAGGCATATTCACAAGCTTCCCATGGTGCTGGCTTGGCATCCACCACCCCCATTGATATTGGAACTTTTGCCTTCTTCTTCTTCTTGCTCCTTGTAGAACTCAAACCACCTCTAAGCTCCTTTCTCAAGGTAGGGTTCAAAGCAATTAATTGGCCCACTGTGATGTTAGCCTTGTGACTACCAACATCCTCCAACACATTGTAGTTCCATTGTTGCTTGGAGATCAAGAAGTCCTCCATCCCCAACTTCTTCCTTGGAGTCTTTGTTGTTGATGGTGTTGAGGTGCGAGTGCTCCTAGTAGACATAGGAGTATCCTTGCTTGAAGTAAATCCTTGAGAAGAGTGAACATCCTCTGCAAAACGAGCTCTCTTCTTCTCTTGTGCCAAAAGCTCCAAATTAGGACCCTTGGAGTTTGAGCACTCTCCCTTCTCATACTTGCTCTCAACCACATCTATGGATGCTATCCCCTTACCTTTGTTGGGATTAGGAGCCACTTGGGTTTCACTACCTCCCTCTTTCCCTCTATTGGCTCCCTCATAACCCCTTCCTCCATGGTAAGTGGAATTTGGGCAATTCCTTTGGATATGGCCTCTTCCCCCACAACCAAAACAATTTCTATCATTGAAATTGTTGGCTGGTTGGCCTCCTCTATATGGATGGTTTCCATAACTCCTAGGCCCTCTCCCTACATTCTGATCCACCTCTCTCTTCTCCCATAATTGCACCACATTGATCTTGAGATCCGCAAGTTGTTCTGTGATGGTTTGGAGTGGATCTTTTGGTGGAGGTGCAAGAACTGGAGCAACTACTACTTGTGGTGCAACCCTTGTCACCAAAGTATCAAAAGTTCCACCATACTTGTAGCCTTGAGGAGGATGCACAACCTCCTTCACCACCAAATCACTCTCATCCCCTTCCAAACTCTCCTCCATACGAATTGCGATCTTGATAGCTTCAACCTTGGAAGAAGGTTTCTCATATCTCACCTTGCTTCTAATTTGTGGTCTCAATCCTCCCACAAAATTCTTGGTGAGCATGGCTCCTATGCCAATCATTGTAGTCTCCACATCATCCCCACCCTTCCTCAACACTATACGAAATCTGGACTCCAATTTTTCCACTCTTTCCACATAGACTCTCACTTTCTCTCCATCTCCTTGCTTGAGAAATGTAACCTCACTCATCAATCTCTCATAACTCTCATCAGGAAGAAAGTTCTCAATGAGTGCTGAAGTCAAAGTCTCCCAAGACTCCTCTTCCCCCTCTCTCCTCTCTCTCTTTTGGTATTCTGACTCATACCATGTAAGTGCTGCATCCTCAAAGAAATCTGGTAATAATGAGGCCCACTCATTCTTCCTCCTCTCATTGTTTCCTATGCAAGCTCTCTTGAAGTCTCTCACAAAGGCCTCCACATCTTCTCCATCCTTGCCAAAGAAAACCGGAAGTTTCCCCATCTTAACCCTTCACTATCTTTCTTTTCTCTCAAATTTTTTTTTTTTTTTTTTTTTTTCTCTTTTCTTTTCTCTCACTCTATTACTAATAGAGTATATACATGACTAACACCATCTGAGAATAATCCACTCTAGGGAACACAAAAGGTTCAGGTTGCTCCAAGATTTCTATAGCAACATCAAATCCTAGAGTGCATATTAATCTAACTCTCATGGATAGTTTATCCATAAGTTGAAAGATTATCTCCATCACTAATCTTGAGAACTAGCTGATGAAGGTGGTAGTATTTCTGTAGCTGTACTAAGACTCTCTCCAAGATCCTTCACCAAAGTTTCCAAAAGTGCTTTTACTCCACTACACTCATGTCCTTTTGGAAGTCCTTCAACTCCACAAACCTCACACAACTCTTTGGTCTTAGATCTTCTCCCTCCCAATCTTGGTGAAGAAGGTCCAACATGCAAACCCAAGTCAAGTAAGCCTCTCCTTTCCCTCAATCTCTTGCTCTCAAAGGTCAATGGACATGAACTTGCCTTATGTCCCTTCTCTCCACATAGAAAGCACTTAGACTCACTCTTTCCTCCAAGTGGTGTAGGTTTTTGGATCCTCTCAACACTCTCTTCAAATTCTATTGTAAACTCTCTTTTCCTCAAATCCACCCCTACAATCACCTCAAACCCTTGGGGAACCTTGCATAATCTCAATTTCCACTCTTGATGACCCTCCATGTTCCCCAAGATGAATCTAAACACTCAAACATGCTTTTTGTTGATCTCAAGCTTCTCATGCATGAGATCTCCACTCTGCAGAATTGACCCTTCCTCACAATGTCATTCAAATCTCCCAACCAATATGTCACAGTCCTTTGAAATTTTGCACACTTTATCACAACTCCAGGGCGTCCCTCCCTGCAAAATTTCAGATCTTTTCATTGAGCCATTTGGCCTAGACACCTTTCTATTCAGCACCCATATTTCAGATTTGGTCTGAAAACCACCCCCCTCACTTCAAAAACTCATCACGCCCTGCGCAAAAACGATCTCTCTCTATTTTTTGTGGCAGCAGGTAGGATACAATGCATTGAATTTTCTTGGAAATTTTCAGGACAATTCACTGAAAATTGAAGAAATGGCAGACTCTGTACAATTTTCCAGAGAGCATGCAGTTGCGGGAGCACTTTACCCTATCAACTTTCAAAAATTCTAGCCCAGTGCGCATAGAAGCTCTCTCAATAATTTCAAGTGTGCTAACTGAAAGATAACCCAAGCTATCATGTGTAGAAATCTCAAGTCCAGATCTCAAACTTGAGATTTTGCCCAAAATCACCTTAATCCCCAAAATCTGCAATCCACCTCACACAATCTCTCCAATTCCTCTCATGTGTACAAGATGTACAAAATCACCTCAAAGACATCATAATGAACTACAGGGTATACAAATGGATCTTGGTTCTCTAACATAAGTTCAGCCCTCTCCTCTCCTAATGTTCTCTCCAAGTGAGCTCTCATAGCCTCCTTCTGCCTAATGTAGAATTGGACGCGGAACATTATCTTGCCTTCTAGAGAGGTCCCGGCAACGGAACCAAAAATGTGAGCCGGCCTGTCTCTCACTCAGGATGAACCTCTGATGGCTATTATGGTAGCGCACCATGGACTAAGAAGGCAAGGAACCCCAACTCCATCATACTCCTCCAAGGCTAACACTCCAAGACTCAAGACATTGCTCACTAGAGAACTCAATGAAAGAGATGTAGTTGCAAATGAAAGGATGATGAGTACCTCCTCACTCCTTGTTTATATACTTGTGAAATAGTTACGTACCAAAGTTACTAATTACCGTAGTAACTCAAGTTACTAGACTAAAAGTCAAGTAAAGTCAAAAAGTAGAAAGGAATATCCATTCACATGGGCATATTCCCCTTATCTTGACCCAACCACTAAAGCAAGGATTCCTTCACATGGGCTATCCTTGGACTAAAGAAGAATCCAAAACAAAAAGGCTTGCGGGCCCAAGAGTTCTCAACTCTTTCCCCAAAGCCAAACACCTAGGAATAATACCAAGTCAACACACTAAAATCCAAAATAGTGGTGCTCATCTTTCCTACTTCCTCTAAAGTAAGGTCCCATCTATCTTAGCTATGACTAACTTTAGCTAACCATGACTAATATAGAACCATCCTTTATCTCTATATAAATAATATCTCTTAAGTACTTGTAATACCAAGCTAAATATCACAATACCACACACATGCACAAATGGGTGTTACAGAACATGGCACCCTGCTCCGCGCCTACCTCTCTTTCAAGCACAAATCTCCAATCCGACTCTGTCCAGCAAGCCGGATTTCCTCTCTTCCTCTCTTCCTCGGGGCCATCAAGACACTTACTCTCGATTATCTTGGTCATGAAACTTGGAAAACTTACGTTCTAGTTCCATGCCAAGAAGGTGATCCAAAGTCGGCTCAAGACTTCGAGTCTTGCGATCACATCTAACCTCCGAATTGCATGATTTCTCACTACGAATTCAGAGTTCTTCTTTCCTCCTCCCATCTTTCCTGCTTCCTCACTGTCTCTTGGTTTAACTCTCTTGAATTCTCCTCTACACACTAGCACGTCTTCAACTCTACTTCCCTTCCCGTGATCTCCTGCAGGACGACTCATCAATGGCAAAGGAAAATTGCTCGACATTGCTTTGTTGTTAGCCCAATTTTTATAGAGTTGCGCCTTCTTTGTCTCTCTTCAATTCGAGTTTCTACTAAGAAATCACACCTCTTGCATGCGCCTGTCACTATCAATTGTATTCACACATATGACCGTCGGTTTTGAACTGTCCCTTCTTGAATTTCTCGCCCCAAAGAAAGGTTGTTACATTGTCTTCGCCTTGGGTTGAGCTCCCCCCTATCCAAAGACTTCTTACTTTGGGTTGTATGCTAATAGGGCAAGTCCAAGTAATTTGCCTTATGACCCAAAGTCACGTTACCTTGGGTTTCATCCCAGAGACACTTTTCTTTACCTTCTTCAGCCATACAGGCACAATCCGACTTCTATATACACTTCTCCATTTCGAAAAAAACAAAAAATGTGGGTACCACAATTTTACATGATGAGCTTGAGTCAAAGCCACTACTTCTACTTGAGCCTTCAAGCGGTTTGTAGTATCCTCCACTATTGTGATTACGTGTGTGCGCTCTTCATCAAATGCATCTCACATGGACTGCAACTCCATATCCACCTCTCACCTAACCTGCACATGGAGGATTTGCTCATGTTCCTTGTGGTTATATACAATCATAGTTAGTTCTTCAACACACATTTTCAACATCTATGTTGAGGGCCTACTTTTCCTTGGTGATTTGGAGATAGAACCTTTAGTTCTTGCTTAAGAGATGCTACTGCCTCATCCTTAGCACTCCTTATGCTCCTTATACTTCTTCTTCATCTCTTCCATATGATGCTCAAACCTCCCCTTAATGGTTAGTAAGTTAGAGTGCAATTGGGAGATCCATTGTCATGATCTTGATATCTCTTTCCTCATTAGGGCAAATTTGTCATTCTTCTCACTCAACTTCTCTTCTTGAGCCGCCACAAATGCCTTTTCTCCTTGAGCAATACACACCAACATCATTGCAAGCTAGGCCTTGACTTGGCATAGCTCCACTCAATACCATTCCATCATGATGGGTCGTTATCCTTCTTCCACAACTTGTAGTTTGTAGATTGTAGCACTTATTGATGCATGTATTCTCTATAGGGATATTAAGTTTAGTATTGCAAGTAGTGGAGAAATATTATCTATATAGAGTTTAGCTAAGATTCTACATTAGTCATGATTAGTTAGAGTTAGTCCTAGCTAAGATAAAAGGGACCCTATTCTAGAGGAAGGAAAAGAGTAAGCACCATTATTTTTTCTTCTAAGGTATTGATTTGGTATTATTCTTGGTTACTTGACTTTGAGGAAAGAGTTGAGAGCTCTTGTGCCTACAAGCCTTGTTGGTGCAGAATTTTTCTATAGTCCAAGGATAGCCTATGTGAAGGAATCCTTAACTTAGTTGGTGGGTGAGGAT
The DNA here is from genome assembly GCA_948567375.1 of Lunularia cruciata. Taxonomy (NCBI): domain Eukaryota; kingdom Viridiplantae; phylum Streptophyta; class Marchantiopsida; order Lunulariales; family Lunulariaceae; genus Lunularia; species Lunularia cruciata. Next base: position 34,355,446 of record OX419759.1, on the reverse strand, counting down.
AAGACCACCTACTCATGGGATTATTTCCATGTGCTTGGATATTCCTTTAGACTTTTAGACTTTATTTTACTTCAAGCTTAGTAACTTGAGTTACTTTGGTAATTAGTAACTTTGGTGTGTAATTTTTTCACAAGAATATAAGCTACGAGTGAGGAGGTACTCTTCATACTTTCATTTGCAACTACCTCTCAATCATTGAGTTCTCTAGTGAGCAATGTCTTGAGTCTTGGAGGTGCCTTGGGGTTCTTGCCTTGGAGGAGTGTGATGGAGTTGGGTTTCATTGCCTTCTTAGTCCATGATGAACTACCTTAATAGCAAATGGATCCACATCCTTTATAGATTTTTCTTTATAGATCCACATCCTTGCTTACAAGAGCAGCTCCTAATTCCCAAACTCGTGATAAATTGGCATTGGGGACCATTTCCCTTTCTTTGGTACTATTGATTGGGGTTCAATTATGAGGACAACTTCTTCCTTATGTAACTATGGACCCTCCTCCCAATGGTGCAAGTTCTTGAGCTCCCACCTAGTTCAATCACTACTCTTGGTATTGGCAATGCCACTTAATTGCAGCAAGTTGAGCTTCCAAGCATGTAATGCCAGCATGAGCCTTGGTTAACTCCTCTGCTCCTAGGTTCTCCTAGACAGCCTTTTGATTTAGATAGTGCATAAACTCTATCAAGAGTTTGTAATCTATCATGGCCGGTGTCGTTGGGGAAATAGCCCATGCATACTATGGATGCTATTTGGTGTGAAGGTTTTGTTCTCATGTGTAGCAATGACTTTGGGTCTTTTTTAGTTATTTTGTCTTGGGAATATTCTTCACGCCATTGTGAGGTCTGAAGTTTTGTTAATTTTTTGTGAGCTTGAAAGCTCAAAAATGAAACATAAAATCAGCAGTATTTATTAGTTTGCATGAAAATGGGAGTTCTTTTGGAGTTACACATTCTAGGGGCTTAGATTTATGCTGCACATGCTTAAGACTTTTTTTCAGGTTACTAGGGTCTTAGAAGCATTTTTTTTTCATTTTAGGAAATGCTTCAAGAGATCTTGCAGAAAAACAGTGCTAATGGAAGAAGTGACAAAGAAGGAAGGGTTTAAAGAGAAGGGTTTCAAGGGAATACTTCTGGCTGATATTGTTGATGACAAGGGAGTTAACGAGGTAGAGAAAAAAATTTCAGGAGATCTTGTGAAGGGAAACAAAGGAAATTTTTTTCCAAAGGAAGGGCATGTGAAGGAGCAAATAGAGAACTTTCTAGAGAGAGTTGCACTTCAAGAGGGACAGGGGAGGAGTGAGCTCTGGAGGGAGGTAACAGGAAAGGGAAGGATCAAAAGGGGAGGACAATGGAGAGTTAGGGATGAATACTCTTCGGGAAGTAGAAAGAGAAGGATTGACATGGAGGAATACTCTTCAGAAAGTGGCAGAGAAGGAATTGATAGGGAGGTATCTTCGGGAAGTGATAGGAAAGATCAAAGGGAAGTCATAGGGAGGGAATAGTCAGGAATGACCAAAAGGTGGGGACAATGAAGAAAATCAAAGAGCCAGGAATAGTGAGGAATCAAGGATTAAAAGAGGAGATAGGGACAGAGAGAATCAAAATGTGTTGGGAGAAATAGGGGATAGAGGGTTCCATTTTTCTTGTTTGGTGCATAATCAGGCAATGGATTTATCTGAGGGGTTTAGGAGGAAAAAGATCTTTCAAAGGAAGTGATAGGGCAGGACAGGGAGCAAGAGACTTCAAAAGAGAGAGCTTCAAAGGTTTTGACCTTGTTCAGTGACAAGTAGGAAGAGATTCAAAAGTAGGGGTTGGCACTTGACAGAGGAGAAGAGAGATCAAGAGAGAAAGAGGAGAGGAAATGCTTTGAAGGAAAGGTTAGGGCTGGGCAGGAACTTTGAGAGTCCAGATAGAGGGAAGAGCAGAGGGAAATTGAATGTGAAGGCTTGAACAAGGAGACTGCAAGAGAGGAAGTACTTTGAAGGAAAGGCTGTGCAAAACATATGGAAGAGAAAGAAATAGGAATTGTGGAGGACTGGAGAGTGTGGGCTGCAAGGAGACGTTTTGAAGAAAAGAGAGAGAGAGAGAGAGAGAGAGAGAGAGAGAGAGAGAGAGAGAGAGAGAGAGAGAGGGTTTGTGAAGAGTTGCAGAGAAGGAGAGAGGAATCTCTTGAAGGAACTAGTTGGGTGTGCAAGAGTGCAAAATATAGAGAAAGAGAGATAAATGAGAATTGATTGTGAAGGGAAAAAAAGAAATTTTCAAAGGAAAAACGAGTTTGTGTCTTGTGAGACAAGAAGAGTGATATTCTTGAAAGGGAAATAGAGCATGGTTGTGACAGTGCAAGGCTAAAGAAAAATTTGGTAGGAAGGTCTAGACAGGGGAACCTTCGAGGGGAAGGTCTGGGCTGGTCATGGGAACTGGAAGAGCAGGAACTTCAAAGTGAGGGCTTGTGCAAGACAACAATTGGACAGAGATTTTGAAATGGGAAGGTCTGGTCAGAGTACAAGGGAAGAAAAACAAAGTTGTGCTGGAAAGGTTGGAATAAAGTGCTTGTGCAGGAGCAAGAACTTGGACAGAGAGATAATTTTGAGGGTAAGGGCTTGATTGCCCGTGGAAGGCTGGACGGAGAAGGAATTTTTGTAGGTATGCCTTGAGAGTGTGCTGCCTTGAGAGAGAGAATTTTTGCAGGTATGCCTTGAGAGTGTGCCGCCTTGAGAAGAGAAATTTTGCAAGACTAGGGGTTTGCTCAAGAAGGATCAGGAGAGGAGAGGATTTTCATAAAAGAGAAGTCTGGACAGGAGCAGGCCAGAGAAGGATTTTTTCAGGTCAATAGGGTTTGCTGTAGGAGTTGCCAAAATTGAGAATATCACGAAGGTGAGGATAGGAAGTGAAGAAGGAATTTTGAGAAAATGTTGTGAAGAGTGGCTGAACAGGCAGTGATAGGAGCTAGACAGGGAAGAAAGAGAGAGATATATGGCAAAGAAGGAGTTTTCTTGAATGTGAAGAGTGGCTGAATAGGCAATGACAAGAGCTAGTCAAGGAAGAAGAGGAAGAGAATTTTGAAGTGGCTCAGCTCATCTGAAGTAGGGGAAAGAAAAGACTCAAAGTTGGCTGAACTGTCTGAATGGAGTGAATATGATCTGCAAAATAGGGCATAGGAGAACAAAGAGGTTTGGAGGGTGAGTTTCCTTGACTGCTGATGGACAGAGTGTATGTGAAGTGCTCTAGCTGATTTGATGATTCATTGAAGAGCTTAGTGCAGACTGTATAGGCTGGAACTGTTTGGCTTGTCATGAACATGTGACCCCACAGTTTGGTATTCCTATGAATAATGAGTCCCCAAAACCAATGTGAATTTTGATCTGTGGCTAGCATCAAGAAAAACTCCATTGTAAGAGCTCTCAGTCCAGTCTATGTGAATGGCATAGTTCAATGATCTGGGCATCCGGGTTTTAGTTGGAATAGATCACTTGTTGTTATTCTTCTAAGAGACCACCTGACCAACTCTATGAGCCGCCAGATCTAGAACCATAGGCTGCACTTAACCGGGAAACTAAAATATAACACAAGCAAGGATAGAAAACCATAAACCACAACCAATCTGAGCACAAGCCGCCATATGCCCGACGGGTTCTTGTAGGGTGATGGGGATGGACTGCTTCTAGCTTGCTCCTGTTGTGGTGTTGGGGCTACTTCCCCTTCACATGGGTGATCACAAACATGTGTTGTGACCACAATGGTGTCCCCAACTCCAATATCATTGAAGCACTCATTGCTCCCCTCTCCTCCTCCAATTTATTGCTAACCAACACTTCATTTGTTTCTACAATCTTAGTAACCAAAACTACTTCATCCAAATCCAAGGACATTCATTTCCTTGGACCCTTACGCTTTTCTTCACTTGAGAATCCTCACTCCTCCATGCAATTATGATGGCATTGTTCATACATTCTTGAGCATAGGTTATTGGGGTAGAGTTGCCACCCATTTTTCTACTAAAGGCAAGGTAGTTCAAATGCACATTGTCTCCAATCCCAATGTTGGAGGAGGAGTCTTCTTTACTTGCAATTGGGATATCAAAATATTCTCCTCATCTTCAACCATCATCTTCTCCTTTTCTTTGGTAGGGAGTTCATCTCTCAACTCCACCACAACCATGGGGATGGATTGTATCTCCATGCCCTACTCATATTGCCTCTTTGGTTTGGAGGACAATTTCATTTGAGAGAAAAAAGTCTCCCACTCTAAAGGTGCTACCTCTACAACGAGTGATAGCTCCTTCTCCACACTTCCTTGTGAGTTGTGGTCACTCCTACCTTTTCTTCATAATCTCAATTTGCCCTTGGATTAAGAATTCTCTTTATCCAAGAGTCCATGACTTGAGGATTAGGCTGTTGTCTCTTCATGGTCTAGACTAGCATTGTGGTCACATTTTAATTGCTTGTGCTTGCTCTTGCAACCTTGTCAATTGGCACTCATATCCCAATCTTCTGATATATTTACTTCTTGGTCTCTTCTGCATGCTCAGGTTGGGCTTGATGATATCTTGTAAGGTAGTAATGTGTTGGGAAGAGCAATCATTCTTCCTTCTTCAATAGCTTCATCCCAATATAAAAGTGCAAGAAAAATAGATAGAGCAATATTTTTCCTCCATATGTTTGCAATTGCTATGTCATTCTCAAGAACATTGAAAATATCATTGCCTAATTCATCTTTGTTCATTAAATAGTTGGAAGAAGATGGCCTGCTCATTATTATTGTAAATTGTCATTCTTGATTTGAAGATCTTCATGAGGAAGGTCATAATAGTACAACAAGTAGGATTTTTATACCCATTCACCTTCCAACCTATCCTTGTCTTGGCATACCTAAATGAGGCTTTGAATTTCCTTGTCATCTCTTCCATTGGTCAGCGCCACTCTTGGTCAAGGTATATTGTTCCAAGCATAGAGTCAGAAACCCATGAACCTTTGCCAATGCATGTTGACATGTAGGTTGGTGAAGTTTGAATTCTTCTTCTCTTTAATCTTCAACACCATTAGGAGATAAGTAAAATCCCAAATCCATAGCAAGAATCATAGATGCTTGGAATTTAGATACTCCATTGAGCAATAATGTGCCCATTTCTCCACTCTCCAGCTGCAATACCATGCAAGGTATTGCAGCTGGAGCCTTCTTCTTCTTCTTTGGAGACATCTTGATTTCCAACACTTCAAGTTCCAATGCATTCAATTGCCTCTACAGTCTCTTGCTCTTGATCACCCACTCACACAATCTCTTGTACTCAACCTCAAGACTTAAGACTGCCCAGCAAGGTCACCTAACGTGTCTCAATGAATTGCCTTGTAAACCTTGGAAGTGGTGCAAATTCAATACTAAAACTAACTTTCTCCCAAGAGATGTGTGACAACCCGGCAAATATCACTTTTGCTGTAATCAGGTAAGTAAAGTTTGTTCTCGTAGAGATACAAGTCAGAATTGGTCAAATACAAAGCAAATAACAACTTCAGTTCTTCTTGGCTGCGTCTTTAGTCTCTTAGGTAGAAACCACACCCAAAAGAGAGTAACAAGCACTAACTCGCAATCTCGTCACAACAATCTGTCACACTTAATCACAACTCCATCAAATCTTTCCAAAAAATCTTGATCATGATGATTTAGGCTCTCCCAAAAATGGCACTTCATTGCAAAACAACTTTGCCTCAGAATTTTGTTCCACCCCTCCACTGAAGGCACAACTTCCTCTATCAAAATTGCTTCACATCAATCTGCGCTACACTCACAAATGTAGAATACTACCAACACTACAATTCCTCTCAGATCTGTCAAGGCATTGCTCCCATTGCACCTCACTTAGGATCAAACACACAAGGTTGCGGAATCCAACATCCAAAAAACACACTAACTTGCACTTCAACCCTCTCCACAAACACAAACATAGAATTGATACTTAGAATTAAGCTCAAACAATGAGCTCAAAATTCACTTTATCTATTCTTAAAAATTATGAGCATTGAACAACATATGACTGTGAATGCAACCTTTAAATAGTAAAACACTTGATAGGTACTAACAAAAATACCATTTCCTAACAACTTTCCTAACCTGCAGATCCAAATTGACAATGCACCTCTTCATATCTGCCTCTTCAAATCTCAAATCTATTACTACTCCAATCCAATGTCTACCTCTTCTTTGGCTTCCAATCCCAAAGTAACTTGACTCACTACTCTGTCCTCGGGTTTCACAACTACTAAATCTTCTACCAATTCTAACATTTCTCCTTCTTGATCTACAATTCCTATCACAAGTAATCCTTCTAAATCTCTATCTCCCGACCCACTCTTCTCTAACATCTTCACTGGTAACTCCAAAGATATCTATACTCCTATGTCGTCTACTTTGGGTTTTACTCTTACATCCTTTTGAAGTTTATCTATCTCCAATTTTACCAAGTCTAATCTAATCGTGATATTATCTTCTACTTCTAATATCTTCATATCTACACGAGTTCTAAGACTAATCATCAAGGCATTCAAATCTTTATCCTTTGCATTTCTCTTCCTTGTCTCTTGCACCAACAACTTCAACTCGTGCAATCTTGTTTCTTCGATCCGGACACTGGCTTCTATACTCAACATTGCATTCATCTTTGTTACAATCTCCTTCAATGGCTCAAGTCTCAATTTTCTCTCTTGTTCTCAATCTGCAGCCAATCTTTCCTATACATTGCCAGTTTTGCCTCAAACTCAACTTTCACTGTCTCCTTTTCCTTCTCCTTCTTCACAATCTTCTCCTCAAGATTATGGAGTAACTCTCTCAGATTTTCTCTATACCTCACAATCAACTCCATATGCCAGAGCTGCCTCTTTTCTTCTACACTCTCCATCACTCTTTCAAGCTCTTGCTCCTTCTCTACTACCCTTGCCATAACATGAATAATTTCTAATTGAGAATCTGCAAACTGCTATTTCAAGATTTCATACTCCGCTACTTGCCTTTCTCTTGCTATTACATTTTGCTATTACATTGCTCTATGATTCTTTCTCTACTCCCCACTTCTCTCTTCAAGTTCTCAATTACTTGATTCTGTACTACTACATCTACTTGTAGTACTTCTCTCTTCCTCACCTTGAATTACCCTCTTCTTCAACTCCAAGTTCTCTTCCTCTAATTGTGCTAATACCTCCAACACAATCTTCACCTTCGGACACTTCAACTGCATCTCCTTCTTCTTGTGCTCCAACTTTACTAACAATGGGCACACAATATCCCACATCTACTCTACTCCTCCACCTGAACTTATTTCGACTTGTAGACTTTTCTCCTTCTTTGCTCTTCTTCTTTCTACACTTGGCTTCTCAGCCGCAATTGCCTTATTGGGATGGATTCTCTACTCCCCAAACTTCCACTCTCCACTTCTCTTACCTTGCTTGGTCTTGCTTTGTACTTTGCCTTCCTTCTAGAGCAAACTCCTCATTGAAGGATCACCTGCTTCTCCTCTTGCTCTGGAACTTCTTTTGCATGCAAGTTACATTCTTCTTCTATTTCCATCTTTCCTTTGTCCTCCTCAAGTACCGATTGCATCTCCCCTCCATCTTCACTCTCGCTGCTCGTTTCTCCACTCTGCAACATGAATTCAAGTTCTTCCTCCTTGTCCGAGTCTTCTTCCTTGCACTCGGCCTCTCCTTTTGACTCCTCTTCCAACAATGCATTACCACCAATCCTCTCCTTGGGTTTACTTTCCTCGTCATCCGAGGTCTCATTGCTGCTTCTTCTTCTTTGCCTTGTCAACTCCTCTTCTTTGACTTTGGAGTATTTACCTTCAACTGCACACTTTGCCCCGTCTACATGTAGTACTCGTCACTGCTCTTAATTTGCAAGATATACTTCTGCTCCTCCTCATTAGCATCTCTTCTCAAATCAGGGTGGAAGTGTGACACCATCTTGTGTCTCTCCATCGTGTTCAGCAAGTTAAGTCCCAAATAGAAGGGAGCTGCAAATGACACAATGTAGTGTGGAGGCGACTTGTCTTGCAAGTTCCACACCATTTGTCTCGCCTGTTGATGAAAAAACTTTGCCCAATTGATTGGCTCCCCTACAAACATCTTGTGGAAGAATACCGCTTGATGCTTCATCACATAAGTGGTTGCTCTAGCTTCAAGATAGCCATCATTGCTGCTACAATGCCTCTTTTCATCGGGTCCTTATAACTCTTGACCTGTAGCCATTCTTTGTGCATGTTGAAGAGAAGTCATCTCTCACCTCTTGGGTTTCTTTGGCTACTTCTCTCTTCCCCAAGAATGTGGATCCTTGCTCATCACCCGCCACTCTTCTCAGTACTAACCTCCAATCCAACTCTATCCATTGAGCCGGATTTCCTCTTTTCCCTTCTCCCTTGGGGCCATGGAGATAGTTACTCTTGATAATCTCAATCATGAAACTTGGAAAGCTAACATTCCAGTTCCATGCCAGAAATGTGATCCAAAGCCTGCTCAAGACTTTGATTCTTGCAATCACATCTAACCTCCAAATTGCATGATCTCATTGGAATTCAAAGTTTTTCTTCCCACCTCCCATCTTTCTTTCTTCCACTTTGAGTTGGGGCTATTCTTCCTACTGATTCTTGAACTAACTCTCTAAACCTCCTCTCTACACACCAGCGCGTCTTTGACTACACTTCCCTTCACACGATCTCCTGCATGATGACTTCTTAATGGCAATGGAAAATTCCTTGTCATGACTTCATCTCTAGCCCAAATTTTATAATGGCGTGCTTCCTCCGTCTCTCTCCACTTTGAATTTCTAACAAGAAATCACACCTTCTTCATGCTCCTGTCACTGTCAATTTTCTCCCATTTATAGGCCAGCCATTTTTGTGCATGGTACCTTCTTGAATGTCCAACCTTGAAGGAAAGTTGTTACACTGTCCTCGCCTCTGGTTGAGCACCCCCAAGACAAAGTCTCCTTACTTTGGGTTGCAGGCTGACAGGGCAAATCCAAGTACTTCATCTTCTGACATGAATTGACTTTACCTTGGTTTACAACCTAATGACACGTTTCTTCACCTTCTAATGCCATACAGGTGCAATACAACTTCTTTGTACACTTCTTCTCCATAAATAAGAAAAAAAACAAAAATGTGGGTACCACAAGATGTTTATAATATTTCAATCTGCTCATTCAATGGTTGTTAGCGGTGAAACATCATTGTTTCTACATGTGTGAAGCATCACAAGGTCTTATGGTATCCAAAACCGGTTCTTCTTCCTACATCATAGCAATTGCTTGCAATAAGTCAAACTCTTGAATGTTGATAGGTGAATGTTGACATGGCAACCCATACCAATGATCATGATAGTGTTTGTAGTATTGTGTTAGGGATTATCATCATCATCCTGGGACTATCCCACTCCTCCCATGATATCTTCTCCTAGTACTATTTGCATGTCTAGTGTATTTTTTGGGGCAATTGGTGTACAAGCACTAAGTCCAATTTACTAATGTTATTCTAATATATGTACTTAACTAATTGCAAGAAAGAGAGATCAATGCCCAAAAGCTACTTGGCTTTGACCAACCTTTGGGTTGAATGTTGAATTTTATTCTTCAAGCCTTTGGTGGCTCATGCTACTCATGTTGTTGAGTAGATAGATAAAACTCCAAAAAACCCTTTAACTAAGACCTTTCTTTCCTAAATATTGAATTAAGTTGTCCTATCTTTACAAACAAAGGTAAATTTAATAAAAAAGAGTAAATTTTGCAAAAATGTATGCACCACATGTTTGTAAATTTTTGAAGAGCCATTATGGCATGAAGCAAGCCTCAAGGAATGGAATAGGAAGTTTGATGACCTTTTGGTGAGGTATGGGTTGCAACCATCACTTATTGATCCTTGTGTAAAACATGGATCAAAGATAATCTTTACTATCTTTGTTGACAATGGATTGATTTCTGGGAAAGATAACCCACATTACTATCATGCTAGATTACCTTGATAAAGACTTTGAAGTTAAACATGGAAAAGCATATTGCTATTTAGGACATCAGATTTTTTATGACAAAGAGAATCACATAATCAAATTGATTAAAGGAAGATATAGAAAGTCAATTATAAAATGACTCAACCTTGGAGATCCATGTCCAATTTCTAGTCATATAGATCCAAATTTCAAACTTATACTAGAAGAACAGAACCAATTAAAAAACCATACCAAGAAGCAATAGGATATTTTATATTTTGTTTTATGCTATGATAGGTACCAAACTTGACATAGCTTATTATGTTAGCATAATATCAAGTCTAGCTCTTATCCCTCACTACAGCATTGGGAAGCAATGAATAGAATTTTCAAGTACCTCCAAAGTACTCTGAACTATGTATTAGAAAGAGGACTAAATGGGGATGAAGATGGGTGAGCTAGTCTGATAAGTTGATTAAGAAGTGGAGAATTACAAGCTTAATAGGTAAGGAGTAACCTAAAACCTAGACCTAAATATCTCTATAGTGAGAGGTGGCAATCACAATGCTGAATAGGAGATAGTACATGTTCTAACACTCCTACATAGTATCTATTGTCTATTGGGACCTAGTTTAAGACAAACTACAAATGCTTGTTGTGACAACCTAATATCATCTAATTTACAATATAATAGCAAAAAACAAGTCATGCACTTGGAGCTACAAGTAAAAAATGGATAGAAGAGAATTGTTACTATTGTAGTTCTTTATTATTTCTTATTTAACCTCTTGGATAGGAACCACTTCAAGAAGAGAGTAGAGTCACCAATTGTGGCACACTATGGCAAAAGATAATTCCAAAAACCACTTTCACTTGACTTGAGTCCCAATTATTTTCTAAGTGTGATGATTCAATCACTCAAAAAAGGCTACTTCAACTACAAAGAATACAACTCCAAAGAATGTGGTCTACCTTTCCAAGGAGGCAGAACTCCAAAGGTCCTCTGCATTGGTGGTAAATCTTTACATTTTGTGGTACTTCCAACACTACAACTCACTTAAGACCTATCAAGGCATTACTATGTTCCTTCATAACTACCAAGGATCAAGGATCCTAGACCTTGTCCTCAAGCACTAGTGATCACACATACGCAACTACTTGTATTAATATTACAAAGTTCCTCTCAACTATTCATCAAAGATACATAACCAATACCCAAAATTAAGTAAAGTGATGAAGAGCTTCTTGCTCTTTCACTTTATTCAACTTTCATGGATTGAATGAATATTTATAGTGATAGAAAGCCTTAAATAGATTTATCCTACTACTAAGCAAAGGAATTCAACAATAGAGGAAGTGAAAAGATCTATCAAAACTGCCTTTCTTATATCTAGATTATAGAATCAAGATTCTATTATTATCTCTTATCCTAATTTGCTGATATGTACATTGGTAAACCACCAACATGTGTCTTGGGAAAGTATCTTATTTCTTTTTGAAGAAACTCTATCTTGTCTTCTTTGTACTTCTTCTCCAAAGATCATACAACTAAAAAGATATTTATAACTACAAAGAATCTTGATTCAATGAATGGTTCTTTGTACAAGTCTAATACAAAGAACTACATTTGCCTTTAACTTTCCTAAGGAGACTTTCAGTTCTCTCCATGTAATCTATGTTTTCTAAGACTAATATATCACAATTTCATTAAATCTCCTATTTAAATGCTCCCTTAGTTTCAAGGATAACCTTTTTAACTTTGGGTCCGCAGAGACCTACGCACTAAGAGTTTGAAGTTGTAACTCTAGTTCATGAATCTTAGCCTTTGTTTGTCTAACTTTGGCTGCTTCTTCTATGAGTTCTATCATTTGACTCCTAAGTTCTTCCAAATCTTTGAACACCTTTGAACGCCTTCTAGTTCTTTGCCTTGAAGTCAAGTGCTAGAGTAGAGACTTTGGCAGTTGCCTCTTTGCCTATCTATTGCCCTCTTCTCCTTCTCACTAGGAGTGCCTTGATCTCACCTTGTGTAGGGCCTTGATCTAAATTTGCACTTCTTTTCTATACCTAGCCATCTACAACTCTTGAATGACTATCTTAAACTTCTCACTCTCCCATATATCCTAGACAGATGCCTTCTTTGCAACCCTCTTTTGAAGCTCATCTTTGTACTTTTTATGCTTGTGCTTCCCTTTGATCCAAAGAGCTATAAGTCTCCCTGCAATCTTTGGATATCTTCCTTGTAGTTCTTTTGCTCCATTGCTAGCAAGGTATTTTGCCTCTTGACCTTGTGGTTCTCGTGCACAAGATCATTGACTTTCTTGCACTCTTCTTTGTACAGGTTCCTTACCTTCTCCAGATCCTCCTTACTATTTGCCATTTTTGCTTGGCTATATATTGTGGCACCTCAGATTTTCACAAAGTATGCCTTTTTCTTTCAATTCATTTAGTTTTCTAGAAACAAAATGAGTCAACAATTTTCCAAGGTTGGAAGAGAGTTATATACCATTTACCTTTGGCATGGAGAGAAATCACACCAAATGGAAGCAAGATGAATAGGGAAAAGTGCAACATGGAGAAGTTCAAAGCAATTATACAAGGCATAGAGTTTACACATAAGAATTCAAGGACAAAGATCTTGGCCAAATAAACCTTTGGTGTCATTAACCTTGGCCTAGGAACCAATCAGTATGGGACATCTTTGGCCTGAAAGTCAGTCAGTTTAAACTGATTTTGATGAACTGAATGTAACATTGCTAGATCAAGAACTATAATTAATAATTATTTGATTGTGCCAAAAATTTTATGTGTGTGGGTTGGAACTATTCACTTAAGGTACACCTACCAAAATTAGGCAATGGTTGAGCCAACACCTTAAAACTTTGATCATGCCAATCACTTTACTTTTGTAGAGTTAGACAAGTGCAAGTCTTAAGAAACCAAGAATTCTCCCCGCCTTTGGCAAGAAATCTTGAGAGTTAGACCTATAGAGTGAGTGAGCAATTTGGAAGTTACATATCAGATTTTCCATCTTAGTGCAACAAGAAATCATGGCCTTAGTGAATAGAGCACCTAGCAACAAAAATGAGTGCTTAAGATTGTTCTCTGATCACTTGGGTTAAACAAGTGGGCACTCCATTGTAGAGAAGACATTCTCCATTGCAAGAAACTTGAATTCTTGCTTTGGAACTAGGAGTTGAGCAATCATATGATGCTTTACAAAGTTAGGAACAAAAAGGACCAACAATAGAGAACTTATAAGGAAATATCTTTGCTTGGATCAAATATCATTGCCAAATTGTATTGGAGCTTGAGAATTCACCTTTTACTATTTTAACCTTAGATATGCAATAGACTTGCCCAGACATGAGCATGGAGGCAAGGTTTAATGCCTTGTTTAAAGATGAGAAGACCAACAATGGTTGGTCAATAGAGAGCCCTTGTTGAGGCAATGATAAAACTATTTAAATCCAAACACACAACATATGTAAATAATAGCCAACCAATCTTCTTCAATATATGTACATAGGAAAGCATGTAAATTGGGCAGAAATGTTTTGGAGGAATGCACAATACTTGTGCAAGGATATGAATGAGGAAGGAAGATGACCTATCTATACTCCTTTGTTGTACACTTTTACATAGGAATGAGTCTCCTAATGCTAGAAGAAGAAATACGCAAACTACTAGTTCCCCAATAATTAATTCTCCAATCATCAAGATGAAAAGCAATGCATAAGAAGTACAAGCTTACAATGTAGCATTCACCCATCCAAGGAAATTCATCCCCATGAGGAGGTAGAAAATACTTTGGTGTTTTAGAAGAAGTAGAATATGATACCTACCAAGCTAAAGGTGAAGGCCCAAAAGAAGGCAAAGAAGACCAAACTGATGAAAGATGCAACAAAGGAGGACAAAGCTAAACATCAAGACAAAAAACACATCTACGTCCAATGAAGAATCTTTCACTTACATTGTCATTTTGTCAAACAAAGACAAGAAGGACAACAAGGTAGGAGAAATACAATCCACCCAAGATGTGGTACCTACATTTTTTATTTTGGACAAGTTTTGAAGAAGAAGTGCCATGTTGAAACCAAATTGAAACCAAATGGAGAAGAAATGAGTGGAAACTTGTGTTTTGATCAAGCTCAAGGAAGTCAACTTCAAGTAAGAGGAAGAAGTGCTCAGACTAGATCAGACCCAAAGAAGCTTACTTCGTGTTAGAGGAGGAAAAAACTTGGATCAAATGCCGAAGGAGGGCAGACCCGAAGGAGGAAGAGAAGTTGCAGGTCAAGATTCTTGCGGGGGCCATATCTTAGTGACGAAAAATATAAATCATGTGTGCTACATCTCATTGGAAACGTCTCGTTCAGGGCTTTCTTTTGCCACCAAAATTGCAGAGTTTGGAGATTTGCAGCAAAAGTTACAAGCATTTGAAGTTCAAGGAGTAGATGTACAAAGTAGTTTAGTGTCTTCGGGTTGGTGTCTTCGGGTTTGTAACACCCATATGTGCATGTGTGTGGTATTGTGATATTTAACTTGGTATTACAAATACTTAAGAGATATTATTTATATAGAGATAAAGGATGGTTCTATATTAGTCATGGTTAGCTAAAGTTAGTCATAGCTAAGATAGAGAGGACCTTACTTTAGAGGAAGTACAAAAGATGAGCACCACTATTTTGGATTTTAGTGTGTTGACTTGGTATTATTCCTAGGTGTTTGGCTTTGAGGAAAGAGTTGAGAACTCTTGGGCCCGCAAGCCTTTTTGTTTTGGATTCTTCTTTAGTCCAAGGATAGCCCATGTGAAGGAATCCTTGACTTAGTGGTTGGGTCAAGATGAGACCACATGCTTAGGGGAATATGCCCATGTGAATGGATATTCTTTTCTACTTTTTGACTTTACTTGACTTTTAGTCTAGTAACTTGAGTTACTACGGTAATTAGTAACTTTGGTACATAACTATTTCACAAGTATATAAACAAGGGGTGAGGAGGTACTCATCATCCTTTCATTTGCAACTATCTCTCTCTCATTGAGTTCTCTAGTGAGCAATGTCTTGAGTCTTGGAGTGTTAGCCTTGGAGGAGTATGATGGAATTCGGGTTCTTTGCCTTCTTAGTCCATGGTGCGCTACCATAATAGCCATCAGAGGTTCATCCTGAGTGAGAGACAGGCCGGCTCACATTTTTGGTTCCGTTGCCGAGACCTCTCTAGAGGGCAAGATAATGTTCCACGTTCAATTCTACATTAGGCAGAAGGAGGCTATGAGAGCTCACTTGGAGAGAACATTAGGAGAGGAGAGTGCTGAACTTATGTTAGAGAACCAAGATCCATTTGTATACCTTGTAGTTCATTATGATGTCTTTGAGGTGATTTTGTACATCTTGTATACATGAGAGGAATTGGAGAGATTGTGTGAGGTGGATTGCAAATTTTGGGGATTAAGGTGATTTTGGGCAAAATCTCAAGTTTGAGATCTGGATTTGAAATTTATACACATGATAGCTTGGGTTATCTTTCAGTTAGCACACTTGAAATTATTATGAGAGCTACTAAGCACACTGGGCTAGAATTTTTGAAAGTTGATAGGGTAAAGTGCTCCCGCAACAGCATGCTATCTGGAAAATTGTACAGAGACTGCCATTTCTTCAATTTTTAGTGAATTGTACTGAAAATTTTGAAGAAATTCAGTGCATTGTATCCTACATGCTGCAACAAAAATGAGAGGGAGATAGTTTTTGCACAGTACGTTATGAGTTTTTGAAGTAAGGGGGGTGGTTTTCATACCAAATTTGAAACTTGTGTGCTGAATAGAAAGGTGTCTAGGCCAAATGGCTCAATCAAAAGATCTGAAATTTTGCAAGGAGAGATATCCTAGAATTGTTATCAAGTGTGCAAAATTTCAGAGGACTGTGACATACAAGTTGGGCAATTTGAGTGACATTGTGAGGAAGGGTCAATTCTGCAAAGTGGAGATCTCATGCATGAGGAGTTTGAGATCAACAAAAAGCATGTTTGAGTGTTTAGATTCATCTTGGGAACATGGAGGGTCATCAAG
This sequence comes from Lunularia cruciata, assembly GCA_948567375.1. Taxonomy (NCBI): domain Eukaryota; kingdom Viridiplantae; phylum Streptophyta; class Marchantiopsida; order Lunulariales; family Lunulariaceae; genus Lunularia; species Lunularia cruciata. The sequence continues at coordinate 34,339,426 of OX419759.1, read as the reverse complement.
AGTGGAAATTGAGATTATGCAAGGTTCCCCAAGGGTTTGAGGTGATTGTAGGGGTGGATTTGAGGAAAAGAGAGTTTACAATAAAATTTGAAGAGAGTGTTGAGAGGATTCAAAAACCTACACCACTCGGAGGAAAGAGTGAGTCTACGTGCTTTCTATGTGGAGAGAAGGGACATAAGGCAAGTTCATGTCCATTGACCTTTGAGAGCAAGAGATTGAGGGAAAGGAGAGGCTTACTTGACTTGGGTTTGCATGTTGGACCTTCTTCACCAAGATTGGGAGGGAGAAGATCTAAGACCAAGGAGTTGTGTGAGGTTTGTGGAGTGGAAGGACTTCCAAAAGGACATGAGTGTAGTGGAGTAAAAGCACTTTTGGAAACTTTGGTGAAGGATCTTGGAAAGAGTCTTAGTACAGCTATAGAAATACTACCACCTTCATCTGCTAGTTCTCAATATTAGTGATGGAGATAATCTTTCAACTTATGGATAAACTATCCATGAGGGTTCGATTAATATGCACTCTAGGATTTGATGTTGCTATAGAAATCTTGGAGCAACCTGAAACTTTTGTGTTCCCTAGAGTGGATTATTCTCAAATGGTGTTAGTCATGTATATACTCTATTAGTAATAGAGTGAGAGGAAAAAAAAAAGAAAAAAAATTGAGAGAAAGAAAGATAGTGAGAGGTTAAGATGGGGAAACTTCCGGTTTTCTTTGGCAAGGATGAAGAAGATGTGGAGGCCTTTGTGAGAGACTTCAAGAGAGCTTGCATAGGAAACAATGAGAGGAGGAAGAATGAGTGGGCCTCATTATTCCCAGATTTCTTTGAGGATGCAGCACTTACATGGTATGAGTCAGAATACCAAAAGAGAGAGAAGAGAGATGGAGAAGAGGAGTCTTGGGAGACTTTGACTTCAACACTCATTGAGAACTTTCTTTCTGATGAGAGTTATGAGAGATTGATGAGTGAGGTTACATTTCTCAAGCAAGGAGAAGGAGAGAAAGTGAGAGTCTATGTGGAAAGAGTGGAAAAGTTAGAGTCCAGATTTCGCATAGTGTTGAGGAAGGGTGGGGATGATGTGGGGACTACAATGATTGGCATAGGGGCCATGCTCACCAAGAATTTTGTGGGAGGGTTGAGACCACAAATTGGAAGCAAGGTGAGATATGAGAAACCTTCTTCCAAGGTTGAAGCTATCAAGATCGCAATTCGTATGGAGGAGAGTTTGGAAGGAGATGAGAGTGATTTGGTGGTGAAGGAGGTTGTGCATCCTCCTCAAGGCTACAAGTATGGTGGAACTTCTGATACTTTGGTGACAAGGGTTGCACCACAAGTAGTAGTTGCTCCAGTTCTTGCACCTCCACCAAAAAATCCACTCCAAACCATCACAGAACAACTTGCGGATCTCAAGATCAATGTGGTGCAACTATGGGAGAAGAGAGAGGTGGATTAGAATGTAGGGAGAGGGCCTAGGAGTTATGGAAACTATCCATATAGAGGAGGCCAACCAGCCAACAATTTCAATGATAGAAATTGTTTTGGTTGTGGAGGAAGAGGCCATATCCAAAGGAATTGCCCAAATTCCACTTACCATGGAGGAAGGGGTTATGAGGGAGCCAATAGAGGGAAAGAGGGAGGTAGTGAAACCCAAGTGGCTCCTTATCCCAACAAAGGTAAGGGGATAGCATCCATAGATATGGTTGAGAGCAAGTATGAGAAGGGAGAGTGCTCAAACTCCAAGGGTCTTAATTTGGAGCTTTTGGCACAAGAGAAGAAGAGAGCTCGTTTTGTAGAGGATGTTCACTCTTCTCAAGGATTTACTTCAAGCAAGGATACTCCTATGTCTACTAGGAGCACTCGCATCTCAACACCATCAACAACAAAGACTCCAAGGAAGAAGTTGGGGATGGAAGACTTCTTGATCTCAAAGCAACAATGGACTACAATGTGTTGGAGGATGTTAGTAGTCACAAGGCTAACATCACAGTGGGCCAATTGATTGTTTTGAACCCTACCTTGAGAAAGGAGCTTAGAGGTGGTTTGAGTTCTACAAGGAGCAAGAGGAAGAAGAAGGCAAAAGTTCCGGTATCAATGGGGGTGGTGGATGCCAAGCCAGCACCATGGGAGGCTTGTGAATATGCCTCCAAGATTGATGTGAGAGTGAATGGTCACAACATCAAGGATGCATTGGTTGATGGAGGATCAGCAGTGAATGTCATGTCAGAAAGGTTGATGAAGAAGTTGGGTATGATACCCTCAAGACCTTCAATGTTTGTGGTGAGCATGGCAAACAAGCAACAAGTTCAACTGGTAGGGGTGATGGATAAAGTGGTAGTTTCAGTTATGGGAGTTCAAAATCTCATGACTTTCCAAGTCTTGAAGGATTCAAGCTATGACTTACTTCTTGGGAGGCCATGGTTGAGAGCAGCACGCACAACTGATTGATGGCACAAAGGGTACTTGAGGATTGGGCCATCAAACCATACAGTCACAGTTCCTGTGACTGACACCACTAACACTTCACATTCAGATACACCATCTTCTGATTATTGGGAATCAGATTCTGAAGAAGGAGCTTCAAGTGTGGACACAAGCATGGAGGAGGAGACTTCCACGGAGGAGGATGAATCTGAATCTGATTCAGATGTATATCCCTTGTGTGCTATGGATTTTGCACCTAAGCCAGAGATTTTGAAGGACCCAAACAAATCACCATTGACACTTAAGGAGGTACAGAGAAGGTTAGCTACCCTCAAGTATGGCCCAAATGTTACCAAGGAGGAGAAGGTGAGATTTGAGGAGATTTTCCGCAAGTTCATCCATGTGTTTGCTTTTAGTTACAAGGATTTGAAGGAAGTCACCTTGGAGGAGCACAAGAAAGAGGTGGAGTCACATGCAAAACCAATCCGCCAAAAGCAACGTCGCATTAGCCCACCAATATCTTTGGTTGTGAAGGAGGAGATTGATAAGCTCAAGGAGGCTGGATTTATCTTTGAGGTGGAGAATTCAGAATGGGTGTCTCCAATTGTCATTGTGAAGAAAAAGAATGGTAAGCTTTGGGTATGTGTGGATAACAAGAAGCTCAATGGTGTTACCAAGAAGGACTACTACCCATTGCCGTTCATTGATGAGATCTTGGAGGAGGTTGCAAATCATGAGAGGTACAGTTTTGGAGATGGTTATAGTGGATACAACCAAATCAAGATTGCACCAGAGCATCAACAACTCACCACATTCACCACACCTTGGGGAACTTACGCTTTCAAGGTCATGCCTTTTGGACTTTGCAATGCTCCAGCCACATTCCAACGGTTCATGAACAAGGTATTTGAACCTTTCATTGGGAAATTTGTGAGAGACTTCATTGATGACTTTTGTGTCTATGGGAGCAAGGAGGAGCACTTTGAGCACCTAATCAAAGTCTTGCAATGCTTGGATGAGGCAAATGCATCACTCAACCCAAAGAAGTGCATTTTTGGATGTGAAGAAGGTCTACTTTTGGGGCACATCATCTCCAAGGATGGAATAGCAGTTGATCCTGAGAAGGTGAGGAAAATCTCAGACCTTCCATTCCCTTCAAGCTTGACAAAGTTACGCCAATTCTTGAGGATGGTTGGGTACTATAAGAGGTTCATCTTCTCATTTTCCAACAAAGCTTATGCATTGACCATCAACATGAAGAAGGGTGTAGATTACATGGTGATTTTGGAAGACAAGGAGGCTCTCAAAGCTTTTGAGGAGCTCAAGCAATCCCTTGTTGTAGCTCCAATTCTTGCTAAACCTGATTGGAGTAAGCCTTTCATCCTCTACACTGATGCTTCTAATGTAGCTATAGGATGCACTCTTATTCAATTAGACCAGGATGGGCATGATCATCCAATAGCTTATGCTAGTAGGCAAATGGTTGATTTCTTCCCGGATGAGGAGCTCATGACAATCTCAATCACTCAAGAGGTTCCAATGGAGTACAAGGAGATTGTGGATTTTGTGACAAGAGGTAACTATTCAGAAGGGATGCATGCTAGGGAGAGGAGGGCCCTTGCAGCAAGATCTAGACCTTACACAATGGTGGAGGATATTCTTTTTCACCAAGGAGCAGATGGTCTACTTCGAAGAGCAGTGGGTAAGGAAGAGTCTATCTTACTCATAAAGGAGTTTCATGAAGGTTTAGTATGTGGAGGACACTTTGCAAGAAAGGTGACTGCCTTTAAGATTCTAGATGCTGGTTACCATTGGAAAGGGATTTTCAAGGATTGTCTTGATTATTGCAAAACTTGTCATGTTTGTCAAGCTTTTGCTAGAAAGTCTACATCCACTCCACCACTTAGATCAATTCCATTGCTAGGACCTTTTGAGAAGTGGGGAATTGATTTTGTAGGTCCTCTCAATAGAACCCCAAGGAACAATCGGTACATTGTTGTAGTTACTGATTACCTTACCAAGTGGGTTGAGGCTAGACCATTGAGGGACAAGAATGAAGATGAAGTGGGTAGATTTCTTTATGAACGCATTGTCACTAGGTTTGGATGCCCTTTGGAGTTGGTTTCTGATAGAGGAAGAGAGTTTGCAGGAAGCATTACTACAGCCATGCTACGACATTTCTCTATCACACATAGAGTAACTACATCCTATAAGCCAAATTCCAATGGCTTGGCAGAGAGAACCAATCAGACCTTGTGCATGATGTTGGCCAAAGATGCAGAAATGGAGAGGGCTAAACATCATTGGGACAAGAGGATTCATGCAGTTTTGTGGGAGTATAGGACAACCATGAAGACTTCCACCGGATATTCTCCATTTCAATTGGTGTATGGTATTGAGTCTACCTTACCTATTCACTTTGATCTTCCTACCTTCCAAAGCATTCATAGGAGATTGAAGAAAGCACAAGGAGGTGATGCAAAGAAGTCAAGGAAGGATCAACTCATGGAGTTGGAAGAGGCAAGAGCAGTTGCTATGGTTCGAGTGGAGCAAGCCCAAAGGAAACAAAAGGAGAGCTATGACAAGAGGCAAGGCAAGAAGAAGGTGGAGACTTTTAGAGAAGGTGATTGGGTAATGTTGTTTGATTCCATTCGATTCAAGAGAGTGCAAAAGAAGTTTTTGCCTAAGTACTTTGGACCTTTCATAGTGGAGAAGGTGTAGGGCAATTACACCTATGATCTCAAGGATTTGGGAGGAAGACACTTTGATAGGATTAACCATGATAAGTTGAAGATATACCATAGAAGGTAGAGAGACCTTCACTTTGAGTACAAAGTGAAAACTTAGTCCGGGGGTTAATGTAGCACCCATATGTGCATGTGTGTGGTATTGTGATATTTAACTTGGTATTACAAATACTTAAGAGATATTATTTATATAGAGATAAAGGATGGTTCTATATTAGTCATGGTTAGCTAAATTTAGTCATAGCTAAGATAGAGAGGACCTTACTTTAGAGGAAGTACAAAAGATGAGCACCACTATTTGGATTTTAGTGTGTTGACTTGGTATTATTCCTAGGTGTTTGGCTTTGAGGAAAGAGTTGAGAACTCTTGGGCCCGCAAGCCTTTTTGTTTTGGATTTTTCTTTAGTCCAAGGATAGCCCATGTGAAGGAATCCTTGACTTAGTGGTTGGGTCAAGATAAGATCACATGCTTAGGGGAATATGCCCATGTGAATGGATATTCCTTTCTACTTTTTGACTTTACTTGACTTTTAGTCTAGTAACTTGAGTTACTACGGTAATTAGTAACTTTGGTACGTAACTATTTCACAAGTATATAAACAAGGGGTGAGGAGGTACTCATCATCCTTTCATTTGCAACTATCTCTCTCTCATTGAGTTCTCTAGTGAACAATGTCTTGAGTCTTGGAGTGTTAGCCTTGGAGGAGTATGATGGAGTTCAGGTTCTTTGCCTTCTTAGTCCATGGTGCGCTACCATAATAGCCATCAGAGGTTCATCCTGAGTGAGAGACAAACCGGCTCACAGGTCAACCCAACTTCGGACTTTGGACTTCGGGTTTACATGATTTTGGGTCTAAAGACTTTGCCTCAAGACAAATATGATTCAACCCAAGGTAGTCAGACCTCGGAGTGCAGCGAGGTGAGTTCAGGAATCTTGGAAGAGGCATTAGAGGAAGTTAGAGTGGGGAAAATAAGTTTATTAGGATACCCATGACTTGAATTTCAATTCTGATTGAAGATAGGAGAGAATTAGAAGAGAAATAACAATAGTGAATGAACCCGAGGTGCAAGATCAGACAATAAGTGTCCTCGGGTTAATAACATGAGTGATTAGGGGAAAGTGGGTTACAAATTGAAGGCGTAGATAGTATACCCATGCTTTCAATTACAATTCTTGATGAGGATATAGTAGAATTAGTAAAGGAATTGATAGAAGCTAGACCCAAAGTTGCAGAAGTAAAAGTGCAGGTGTCTTCGGATTTGACATTTGACATTTTAGAGAAGAGTGGGTCGGGAGATAGAGATTTAGATAGATTACGTGTGATGGGAATTGTAGATCAGAGTGAAGAAGTAGTAGAATTGGTAGAAGATGTAGGAGTTATGAAACCCAAGGATAGAGCAATAAGAAGTAAAGTTACTTCGGGGTTCGGGTTTGAAAGCCAAGGAAGAAGTAGACATCGGATCGGATTAGTAACCAATTTGAGATTTGAATAGGTAGATATGAAGACGTGCATTGTCATTTTGGATCTGCAGGTTTGTAGAGTCATAAGGAAGAGGTACATAAGGAAGATAATTGTCATTTGCTTCACTATTTAAGAGTGGCATTCGTAGTCTTATGTTGTTCAGTGCTCATAATTATGAGAATAGATAAAGCAAAGTGTTGTGAAGCAGTGCTCGTCACTTGAGCTTGATTTTGGGTATCAATGTTGTGATTGTGTTTGTGAGTGTGTGAAGAAATTTGAAGTGCAAGTCAATGTGCTTGTTGGATGTTGGATTCCGTAGCCTTGATCTTCATTCTGTGTGTTTGATCTTGAGTGAAGTGCAATCAGAGCAATGCCTTGACAAATCTGAAAGGAATTGTAGTGTTGGTAGTATTTTGCATTTGTGAGTGCAACGTAGTGTTGATGTGAAGCAATTTTGATCAAGGAAGTTGTGCCTTCAATGGAGGGGTGGAACACAATTCTGAGGCAAAGTCGTTTTGCAATGAAGTGCTATTTTTGGGAGAGCCTGAATCATCACAATCAAGATTGTTTGGAAAGATTTGATGGAGTTGTGATTAAGAAGTGTGAATTTGTGACAAGATTGAGAATCAGTGCTTGTTACTCTCTTCTGGGTGTGGTTTCTACCTGAGAGATCAAAGATGCAACCAAGAAGAACTACATTGTTATTGTTTGACTTTGTATTTGGACATTTCTGACTCGTATCTCTGCGGGAACAAACTTTACTTACCCGATTACCGCAAAAGTGATATTTGCCGAGTTGTCACACAAGACAAAATAGTCTAGGAGGATAAGAAAGAATTCAAAGTCAAATGTAGTGAGCCATCCAGAAGAAAGTATGATGATGAAGCAGGGCAATCAAGCACCAAGGAAGGACAAGGAAGGAGTTAAGGCAAAGAGTTTCAATATGAAAAAGAACGAGTTCTCAAGGACAAAGGAGTACTAGAAGCAAAAGAAGTATTGGAGGCTTAAAGGTTGGCTCAAGACAATTTGAAGGACCTAGAAGAAACAAAGTCCAAGGCCAAAAACCCATTAGCTGACCAAGGAATGATGTAGGAGGTTGAAAAACCTACATTTTGTCAAAAATGAGAAGGATGAAGATGAACCTTTGGTGCTTCATAGGGAGGAAGGAGAAGTTGGACCAAGTCAAAAAGAGACAACACCAATCAAGCAAGCTGCTCTCTTTAGGCTTTTCATCCATACCATGGGTTCAACATTGGGGATGATGGAGTGGATCCTCCCAAATCATAAAGATTTGCATGGAGAGGTCACAAATTACACAATGTTGCTCAAACACCTTCACTACACCGCTCAAGGAGTCCACAAGGAGAGTTCAAAGGTGCAAGAAGAAGTACCTAGAGTCCATGCTCTACACATGGCCAAGTGTAAAAGAAATAATGACTTGGTGCAAGAGGCTTTCAAGCTAAAAGGAAGAAGGAGAAGCCATTAAGAGGAAGTATGACAAAGATCTCCAAAGGTAAAACACTGAGAAAACACTCCGCTTGCAGCAAGACAAGCGCCAACAAGATTTTGATGAGCAATTCAAGGTTTAAGAAGAGTAGATCAAAGCACTACAAGGAGAAGTTGAGAAGGTAAATATGATTATAGTCATTTCCAAATTACATCAAGCCATCACCAAAGTACAAATCAACAACCTTGCCATGAAGTTGCAAAAGAAAGAAGAAGATAAAGAGAAGAACTGTGTGAGAATCAGAGAAGAGGTAATGGTGGAGGTGGAGGAAGAGAACAACAAAATCCTTGCCCTATTGGAATTGACACAAGATTAAATGGTAGGACTACCAATAAAGGCATTCAAACATATACCTAACAAACTAAGCTACAAGAATTGAAGGCTCAAAGATATGTCATGGAGGCCAATACATTGATGAGCATCTTTGCCAATTAGACAGATTCCAAGAGCACACCACAAAGAAGTTTGAAGAAATGACCAAGACCTTGCTTGTATCTAGAGGAGTACAAAGATAGGTGTGATACCTTACCTTGCCTCAATAGTGCAATTTTGTTCCATTCATTTACTTTCTATAAGGGAGAAAGAAGAATATTCTCATGTCTAAGTAAGAAGCTATTCAATGTGGTATTATTTAGCTTAATCATTGTGTACGCCAAGATACAAAAGGGATGGCCATGATGACCTTTAGCTTGGAAGAGTCATCTCTTAATAGGAATTTTATTGCACACACTATGGGATCTCCATGGTTACGTTAAAATAAGGAGTTAACCGATGAGTTAGTCAAGACTAAAAAAGTAGGAAATAGTCCAAATTAGCTAAGAATATTCTAGAAGCATCTAGGAAGTTACTTGGCACCTTCCAAGTATTGGGTAATATGCATGCCAAGGAAGAAGCTACTTGGGAAGCTTCATAGCTAGCTTAGCTTGCATGCAAAGTAGGTGGTTTCTAGAAGGAAGCTTCTTAGGAAGCTTCTTGGCTATCTTAGCTTGCATGCCAAGTAAATGGCTTCTAGAAGGAAGCTTCTTGAGAAGCTTCCCAATTAACTTGACTTGCACTCCAAGCAAGTGGCTTTTTGGAAGCTTCTCAAGAGCCTTACATATCTTGCTATAAATAACAAAGCCTAAGCTCATGTTAAGCATTTGGATTTCCCTCATTCAAGAGTCCCAAATGTGATCATCCACTCCTGTCTTCCATTCTCTTATTTCACTCCTTTATCTTTTACATTAGCATCACAACAAGAATTAGATGGATGAAATTTATGGACCACCAAATCCAATTTTTTCCAAAACATTGGGATTTTTGTGTCAATGTTCTAATTAAGCATCATTTCACATATTTCATCATCTCACACTTTGGGAAAATTATTTTGAATATGATCACCTTGTTTGATGAACAATTAGTACTTCCAATTGTAACTTATAGAGAATGGTAGAAGTGTTGCATCTAAATGTCAATTGAGATCAACTGTAGGTAGGTTGATATAGTAAGTCATGGCGGCAATGTTTGAGATCATCATTGCCATGCAACAACAAATCAAGCACCTTACTTGATCGTTGGAAGAACAAGATCATAGTTGCAAGTAGAGAGAGCACAACTTCAAGAAGAAGGAGAGCAAATCCAATTTTCAAAGCCTAAGGTATTTGAAGGCAAGAATCTCCTAGGCATAGTATAGAATTTTGAGTTTGACTATGAATGTTATTTTGAAGTTACAAATCTTCAAGATAAACAAAAGTAAATTCTCTTGGCTTCAAGAAAATTGGATGGAGTGTGAAAGCTATGGTGGCGGTTCTGAGTAGAGCAAGCTGAATAGCAAATTGTTGCACCAATTTTGACATGGGGAGAATTCAAGAGTGCTATAATTGGTTGATTCCAAGCTATAAATGTCACACAAGCTACATCAGATAGGTTGGTAGAGTTGAAGCAGATTGGCTCTATAAGAAGCTATATAATGCAATTCAAAAACACCATTATACAAATTCTAGATATATTAGAAGGTGAAGCTCTAGATCAATTTTTTAGAGGATTGAACTCACAAACTAAATTGGAGTAGACTATGCAAGAGCCAAAATACTTGGAGGAAGCCATGCAATTGATTGAATGCTTTGATTCCTTGGTTGCAACAACTTGGTCTTGATCTTGACCTTCACAAAACCTACCAATGCACTACATATGGATGGAGGAGCCGGCATCAATGGAGATTGATGCCATCCAATAGAGACCATTGGGCATTATATATAGAGAAAATTATGAAAAAATGGTATTTGTTATTATTATTGCCAAATTGGACATTGTGTTGTTGAATGTCCACTCAAGAATAGATGATCTTGACAAATTGCCTAGATAGAGTTTATGGAGTAGAATGATCAAGGAAATGAGGAATCCCAATAGTAGATTTTAAGCCACCTACTAGAAACTTGATTAGTTTGAATTGGATTGAAAGCTCAATCTATGCAAGTTTGCTTCACGTGCAATGTACAATATTTGATCATGGTTGTAAGATTTTGGTGGTTTTTGGAAGTTCAAAAAATTGCATATCCATGCAAGTAGCAAAGGAATTAAGCATTCTTATCAAACCAATAATTAGGAGTAGATTGATGATTGCGGATGGTAGAAAGAGTTTTGCATTTCATATCTCACATCCTATTATATTCATGCTTAAGAAGGAGTATTTGCAGTCTATGAGGTTTGTAATGACACCTCTACACTATGATGTCATTCTGGGTCTACCTTGGCTTGAACATTATAAGGTTCAATTTGATTGGACCTGACAACAAATTCAAGTACAACTTTAAGATAGGAATTTTTTATTAGGTTGTCTAGCACCTCTAAGTAAAACACTTAAGAATAGTTTGCCCAAGATGAGAAGATAATTGAAGGAAGAAGGAAGATAATTCCAAAGATGATAAGTTTATCAATAAAGCAGCTATAAAGCAAGATTTGGAGGAAGATAAGTCTATTTTTGCAATGTAGATCAAACCAACTGTACATGGAGAATCTAAAGAGGGCAAGAAGCCTTGGCAAGCAATGATTGATCAAATAGTTTAGGAGTTTTCAAAAGAAATCCAATCATGGTATGCACTTCAAGCTTGAGTTATTGCCAAGAATTACTCTAGTGAATAGACCAAGCTATTGGCCCTCACCAAAAGAGTTGGATGAGCTTCAAACAACACTAATGGAGTTGTCGGAGAAGGATTTTATATAATATAGTACATCTCCTTGGGAAGCACCAATAGTATTTGTTCCAAAGAAGGATGGAAGACTTTGCTTTTGTTTTGATTATCATGGCCTCAATGAACAAATAGTGAAGAATGCATATCCCTTGCCTCAAATTGATGACTTGCTCGATCAATTGAGTGGAGCATAGTATTTCTCCAAGTTGGATCTTTGAAGCGGCTATTTGCAAATTCACATTGATAGAGAGGATGTGAAAAATATTACCTTTTGGATAAGGTATGGGCATTTTGGATGGAAAGTTCTACCTTTTGGGCTCACTAATGCTCCAATAGTCTTCATGGTTCAAATGCATCAAGTGTTGGATGGGTTGTTGGATTGGTTCATGGTAGTGTTTTTGGATGATATCTTAATCTATAGCAAGACAAAGGTAGAAGATATGAATCACCTACAAGAGGTGCTAAGACAACTATGGCAATGGAAGTTTTATTACAAGAAGTCAAAATGTGCCTTTTGGCAGAAGGAAGTTACATTCTTAGGTCATAAGATCTCATGAGAGGGGATCAAGATGGAAGTGGAGAAAATCAAAGCCATTACTAATTGGTATACCTCAAATGATTCCATAAAAGTGAGGGATTTAATGGATTGGCAAGTTTTTACCAATGGTTCATCCACTATTGTGCTCATATAGCTGCACCATTGATTGACCTCTTAGGGAAGACCGCAAGTTTCAATGGACCACCAAGCACGAAGAAGCATTTGAGAACTTGGAACATGTGGTGTTTCCAAGACCCATCCTCCAACCATATGATCCTCAACTACCTTGTGTGTTTGATTTTGATGCTTCTAACTTTGCCATTGGAGCCGTGTTGCAACAGGAATTTGCAAATGAGTTACATCCCATTGCCTTTGTATCACAACAACTAAACACTATAGAAAGGAATTACTCTACTCAAGATTGAGAACAACTAGCAATAGTATATGCCACCAAGGTATGGAGGTATTATCTCTTGGGAAAACAAGAGATCATGCAAACCAATCACAAACTCCTATTGCAAAAATTATATTTGAAGCACATGAAGAGCCGATGTCAATGATGGGAGGAACCAATTACAAGTTTTTGACCTCAAACTTGAGTACAAACCTGATTGGTTTCATGTCATACTTGATATCTTATCACAACAACCTGATTTGAAGTCTCCTTCTCTTATCACGATGGCAATTAAGACAATATTCATTGACTCCAAGGTCCAAATCAAGTTTAGGACAGATTTACAACAAGATCCCTTCATTCAAATGGTACAAGTTTGTCTTACGGTATGCAACAAGGAGTACAATACCTTCTCCTTCAAGGAAGAATTTCTATTCTATGAGAATTGGATCTATGTTCCAACCAAGGGTGATCTCTGACTTGTGCACCTTCAAGAAGCCCATGATTTACCAATAGTTGGTCACATGGGTATGGATAAGACCTTAGGTACACTACAATGCAAATGGTGGTTGCCCAACAGGGCAAAAGATGTTTGAGAGTTTGTTTGATCTTGTGAGAGTTGCTAATGCAACAAGGCCATCAACCAAAAATTGAGTAGACTCCTTCAACCATTCTCTATTCCATCCACTTGATGGGAACATGTGAGCTTAGATCTCATCACATCCTTGCCCAAGACAAAGTAAGGTCACACAACAATTGTGGCTTTTATGGATAAGCTTAGTAAGCACATCCATTTGGCGCCAACCTTTGATGCCATGGATGCTCCAACATTGGCCCAAATCTACTTCACCAATGTCCTCAAGCATCATGGGATGCCTTTTGTACTCATCTTTGACTGTGATCCTTCATTCATTGGAAAATTTTGGCAAGCACTCTTTTAGATACTTCATACCAAGCTTGCTTTTTCCACGGCCATCCTCAAATTGATGGAGAAACTAAATGTACAAATCACACCTTGGAGGATATCCTTTGTGCCTTTGTCAACATTTACCATACCAACTAGGATGAATTCTTGTAGCTATTGAATTCCCTACAATAATTCCAAATAGACAAGCCTTAGATTCTCTCATCTCTTCCTTAATTTTGGCCAACAACCCTTGTTTCTCCTCCTCTATCTCATGTCCTTCCTTATTCTTGACCACCATCTCCTAATCCTTCCAACAAACAAAAGCTCAACTCCTTGTTGCTTAGAATCATCAAAAACAATATGTCAACTACCATTATTGTGATCTCACCTTTCAACTTGGTGGTAAGGTCATGCTCTCCTCTGGTAACCTACTCCTCCCACTTGATATCCGAGTTTGTAAACTTGCTCTTAATTGGATAGGACAATTTGATGTCACCCAAATCATTTCTCTTGTTGTTTATTGACTTGCCTTGCCTTGTCATATGTAAATCCACCCTGTCTTTCATATTACCAAGTTGAAACTGTTTGTTCATAATCCATCTTCTCTTTCCTCTTTAACATCTTCCTCCTCCCGTCCCTTTCAACAATCATGAGGAATATGAAGTTGATCATATCCTTGCAAATTGCCACATTCAATGAAGCTACCAATAATATACAAAGTACAAAGTCCTCTGGAAAGGATCTCCCTTTCATGATGCCACTTGGGAACCTCTTTCTCATCTCCAAAATGCACAAATGGCTATCCAAGAGTTTGAAGCTTCCATGGTGACAAGTACATCACCAACTAGCAATGGAAGAACAAGTAACAATATGGAGCTTAATGATGAGTTAGTCAAGACTAACAAAGTAGCAAATAGTCCAAATTAACTAAGAATATTCTAGAAGCATCTAAAAAGTTACTTGGCACCTTCCAATATTGGGTAATGTGCATGCTAGGGAAGAAGCTTCTTGAGAAACTTTTGGTTAACTTAGCTTGCATGCCAAGTAAGTGGTTTTGGAAGGAAGTTTCTTGGGAAGCTTCTTGGCTAGCTTAGCTTTCATACCAAGTAGGTGGCTTTTAGAAAGAAGCATCTTGAGAAGCTTTCTAGTTAACTTGACTTGCACTCCAAGCAAGCGGCTTTTAGAAAGCTTTTTGAGAAGCTTCCCAAGAGCCTTGTATATTTCTCTATAAATACCAAAGCCAAAACTCATGTTAGGCAGTTGGAGTTTCCTTCATTCAAGTATCCCAATGTGATCTTTCACTCTAGTCTTCCATTCTCCTATTTCTCTCTTTGTTCTTTTATAGCTTACATGTCCAAATGCAATACTATTTATCTTGTTAGAAGCCTCACTTCATGGGCTGTCCATTGCTACCACAATTGCAATGTTTGGAGGTTTGTAGTAAAGGTTATGACCATTTGAAGTTTAGATAGCTTCAGCCTAAAATTACCCTTGGCATGAGATGACATTTGGTGTCAAAGACCTTGATAAAGATTTTCTAGGAAGGATAGTTGGTGCCCAGCTAAATTTCTCACATGATGATAGTGAACACCCAACCACCAAAGAAGTCTTCTCCACAAAAAACCCTATTTTAAAGAATTTTATTCACAATGAACTTTGTTGCATGCACTTTGGGGCTCATATTTTTGTAGTTATGTGTTCAAATGAAGCAATGGTTGTTGTGTTGGAAGTGCCTTTGGTGGGATTTCTATTGACACTACAATCATAGCATTGGGAGGTTTGTAGCAAATGTTATGACCATTTGAAGTTTCAAAAGAGCTCAAGGAGGAAGACCTTTGGCCTTGTACATAGCTTGAGGAAGAGGACTTTGGCATTGTATATACCTTCAAGAAGGAAAGACTTTGGTGTTGTACATACCTTTGTGGAGGAAGACCTTTGGCCTTGTAAAAAACTTGAGAAGGATGACTTTGGCATTGTATATACTTTCAAGAAGGAAGGAATTTGGTGTTGTACATACCTTTGTAGAGGAAGACCTTTGGCCTTGTAAATATTTATGGAGGAATGACTTTTTTGTTATGCAAAATTTTTTTGTTAAGGAAGTTCCTTATGGATCGTAAGATAAGAAGTAAGAAGAAGGACTTAAGCCTTACACCTCAACTTTAGGAAGAATACCTTTGGCCGTGTACCATATTCTTTGGCTGAGTGCCAATTTGGTGTAGTCAGTCCAAGAAAGACAAAGTCAAAATAGACTTCAAGAGAAGACTAGCCACCTTCCTTGACACATGTCAAAACCTTAATTAGTTAGCTAGGTTAGGATGAGATAGAATAAGAGTCCTGAGTAGTAATTAGGACAAGATTTGGATTTCAAGTGAATAGCATAGGATTAGCTAAAGAACTACTTGGAAATCCACTTAGTCATTAAGTCTTTCAAGGCAAAGCTAGCTCTTCATAGTAGATTTTAGGAAGAAGATAATTGTTAGCCCAAGGGAAATAAGTAGAAATTTGTTAAGTATAGAATGCACCCTCAACCTAAAATGCTCTTTGGCCTGAAGTGCTCTTTGGCTTGAAAATATATCTTTGCACTAATGTATATCTTTGTCCAAAAATACATTTTGACTCAGGACCAAGTTTTTAGCTAATGATTGTGGAAGTGTAATTACTTATGTAATAAATGACAAGGAGTAGTTTTGATAGGTGGCAACTGCACAATCACTTCTTAATTGCACTTATGATAAGATTTGTAGGTAGGATTAGCATCAAGCAAAGAAGGAATGGTTAGTAATTGATGAGAATTCTTGATCATTAATCTTCTTTGTTTGATAGTTATAAAACTGTGTATATGGGTTGCAACCTAGAGAAAATGATGTCCACTTCTTTCATGAACAAAGTATTTAGCCCAAACATCTCTTTTGAGTCTTTGTGTTGGATGGCTTTTGCTTACATCTTTGATTGCATACTTGTCAAGTAGAGGTGAGGAATCTTGTAGTAGGGGTGTATGTTTGAGAACTTTCTTATAAAATTTGCACTGAATTGAGGAAGTTACCCTTGACATTCAGCGGGAATGAGTGCTTCAGTACTTAAGTAGGAAATTCACACATTATCAAGGAAGTAACCGTTGATATTCTAAACAAGCAAGTCAATATGAGAAACAATTCTAGGAACTATGGAGCATTGAGAGTACCATAGAATAGAAAAGCCTAGTAGAAAGTTGCTTTTGGGTTTTCAAGAGATTTTATTCCTTGGGAAGAGATACATGTGGTCATCAATGAGGTCAGGGTGAAAGAACCTTCTGCCTGAAAACTGAACTTTGGCTTGAAAACCAACCTTTAGGGTGAAATATACTTGCAAGAAGTGACTAGCTGCCAAGATAAGAGAGGCTCTTTAGGAGGAAGAGGCCTTCAACTTGAAATTTACCACCACTATCAAAGACTTGTTAGATTAAATCTTCCAATTGAGTGGTTGTTAATTTAATTTATTTTTTTTAATTTAATTTCTCTTTTGTTAGGATGCCATGATTGATATTCCTACCCTCTTCTTGGAATGGTTTTTGCCCAAAGAAAATAAATAGGCAAGAGTGGCAACTAGTGACATTGTGATACATGATCTCCATAGTCAATTCCAATTCCCCTTGGAGGAATGACCTATTCTTACCATTTATACTATTAGTATGTTGACATTAGGTTATCATTGGGTTTTCACAATATGATAGGTTAATTAGCTATAGCTAAGATAAGAACTATCACTAACAATTTATATAGTTAAAGGTAGTTCTTTGCAATAGGATGGAAGGATGGAAGGAATACATAACCAAAGGTACATGACATAAATATGCTAAGTGTAGAACACCTCAGGCCTATAACAACCTTTGGTGTGGAAAGATCTTTGGTATAGAACACCTTCACCGTAGTACAACTTTGTAGCCAATGACCTTTGGGGTGTAAATTTGAATGTAAATTCCAAAGAGTAAGAGACAAATTGGAAACTTGAGCTGGCCATAGATGCATGAGCTGCTCTCTATCAAGTATGTTAGGATAAGATAAGATGGATAAGTAGATAGGATTAGCAATGAGTGATGTAAGTGTAATAAGAAGATTTGTAACATCCCTCAACCCCTAAATCTCTTTGTAGCAAAGTAGGAATTGTGTAGAGGTAGTTTGACCTAATGAAAGTTTGTTTGTTATTTCATAATAAAATTTTGAGCACAAGGACTTCCATAATCCTTGGCACTAATTGCCTATACTTTGCATAATTGCTTGTATCATTGGTCAAGTAGAACAAGGAACCTTTTAGTAGGAATACAAGAGTTTGAGTATAAAGAGAAATTTGCACTTGGTTGGGGTGTTTGATCCTTGGAGTTCTGAAGGAGCAAGGCAATGTAGAGAAGGGTTTTGGGACCTAGAGCATTGAAAGTACCATGGAATTGAAAGCCAATCAATCAATCAATTTCAAGACACTTTGAGATTGAGCTTTCTAGGAAGCATAGTACATAGTCTTCAAAGTCATCAAAGTAATAAGATCTTTGAGATGATACCAACCTTCAGGGGTGAAACAACCTTTGGAGTAAAATTGACTTTCAAGGAGAAATGGTCTTAGGTAGGAAGGGTGAACCATCACCTTTTTGAATAGATATTTAAATGAAAGTGATTGTAGTTTTCTCTTCTCCATATTGCGTGGATGGCACTACCTTCTTCTAGGAGTGATTCCTACCCAAGAAGTTAAAAACAAACAACAAAGAATTACCATTTGTGACACTTTTCTTCAAATCTAGTCATTTTTACCTATATCCTCAAAGGAACAAATAGCTACTTGCCACTTTTACTATTAGTAAATTGATATTGGGTGGTCATACATATTCATTCATATGCATATGTTTCACCAACAAATTTTATATCAACCACATCATGCCATACTTCTCTATATTGGAGAAAAATCATTTGCATGAACCTCAATGCAAGTTCAACCAAATTGACAATAAAGTCCATTCTATCTACTACCAATGGTGTTGAAACCTCAAAGAAGACTTCTTTCCTTTCTTGGTGAGGCTCATTGAAACTTGGTTTTATAGATAGGGGTTCTTTGGTAATGGTCCTCAGTGGGTGACCCATTATTGTCCTCATGTGAGAACTCTCCAATGTGCACCAATAGTCCTTGGTGATGGTGCAATTCAAATGAACATATAATCTTTGGCTCCAAATATTCTTTATACTTGTACTCTTTGTACCCATTCCTTTATACTAAACAGATCTTTGGTGTTGTCTTTGTTGTATCTAAATAGGTACATAGATGAAATCTAAAGAATGCCTATAAAAGAGGTTTCTTCTCCTGAACAAGCAAATAGCTTGCTCTATCTTTACCAAAAAGAATTCAAATGAAACCAATTTACAAATTTTGCAAAAAGGTGTACACTACACTTATCCTTAGTTAAAGATTTTGTCATGATATCTATGATCAAAGTGGGAATATAGACAATGATAATTTCTACATTATTTGATGAAATGATATCTAATATCTAAATGTTTAGATTGTTTGTGACTCATTTGATTGTCTACTTGTGCTATTGCACTTTGGTTGTCACAAATAGTGCAGTGGGTCCTATAAAAAAATTTTGCTCCCACAATAAGCTTCTTATCCGGACAGCTTGGTACTAGCATTGGATAATTTCTACTTTCCACATATTCTACTTCTATAATAGATAGAGTCATACACTTTTGCTTCTTGGATGTCCAATGAAAATTCCACTAAATAGTCAAAAAGCCCAAATTAAATCTTGTGTTGCCTACAAATCCAACCCATTATATGGTAGAAAACCCTTAAAACTCATGTATATCTTTTGTTCTCATGAATTCAAGTCTAATGCCTTGGCTACCTTGTAAGTAGTAAAAACTCCTTTCATACCTTTCTTGTAAATGATACATGGATTGGACATAAATTGAGAGATTCTGCTTATAGCAAAGGATATGTCCAGTCTAGTACATACCATTTCCCACATTAGGCTTCCAATAGTTGCTTGAAAGGGTGCTAAATCCATTTTTGTTTTCTCCACCTTTGTCTTAGGACATTGTAATTTTAATAGTTTTGATAGACATGTTGAACTTGTCAAGTTTCTCTTGCATATAATTTTCTTGAGTCACCCATATCCATCCTTGTTGTCTATCATGGTATACCTAGATTCCAAGACATTGATGAACTTCTTTTTTGTTTAGCATCGAGGATGCCAAACATAGCTTTTATTTTATGAACATGATAAACTCTATAGATGCACTCACAAGTATGTAATTGTTTATATAGAGTACTAAATATAGATCGTCATTTTCTCCATGATAGGTGTTGATATTTTGATGTGCATTTTTTATTGAAACAAGTCTGAAGCAAGTATGTATTGATCCTTTGATACCATTGTTTGGAGGATGTTTTTAAACAATAAAAGGATTTTTTCAGCCCAAAAAATAATGATTTATTGGTAGGGATATGAAACCCTTTGAGAAGTTTCATGTAAATTTCCTCATCTAAGTAATTTTTGAAAAAAAAAATTTTCAAATCCATCGGGTGTACTTCTAGATTGAATTGTGCAGCCAATGTGAATATTATTTGAATGAATGTGATTCTCAACATTGGAGAAAATTTCTCTATAAAGTCTATGCCATATACTTTGGAGTAACCTTTGGCTACCAATCATGCTTTTTATCAATTGATAGAACCATCTAAATTGTACATGAGTTAAAAAATCCATTGACAACCAACAACATTCTTACCTTTTGGTAACTCAGTCAGGGTCTAGGAGTTGTTCTTCCCCAAAGATAAAACTTCATTGTTGATAGTCTCCTACCATAGATTAGCACTAGAACACTCCACAGCCTATTTGAAGTTAGAGGTACATGCTTCAAATCCTCTATGTAGAAAAAAATTGTGTCTTCATTTTTCTTCTTCTCTCTCATCATAAATTTTGACAATTTTGCAGATGTGTACTCCCTTGCAATGGTTAGGACCAAACAAGGAAGATGAAAAAAACTCTTGAACATCAAATTGTCTATGCAATACAAAGTTGGGGTAATTGATTCAATAAAGGAGCAAGAGCTAATGAGGAGAAACTCCTATTGGAGGTGATCCAAATTGCATTGGACTAGGCATTGGCAACACCTATGATGGGATGACATCTGGCAGTGGGTTAGGCTTGTTGTAGTTGATGATGACCGTGGATGAAAAGAATCAATGTGTCCAAAGTTAGGGTTTTTGTGGTGGATGGCAGCCATGGATGAAAAGGATCATTGGGTAGAAAATTAGGGTTTGTTGTGATGAGCTATGACCATGGATGAAAAGGATCAATATGTAGAAATTTAGAGTTTTTTGTGGTTAACGGGAGCCATTGATATAAGGAATCAATGGAAGTGGAGGGAGGCGACTAAATAGCTTATGGGGCAAGAGAAGCAAGGAAAAGAGAAAAGGTGGTGGATTGATTCTTGATGATCTTTTTATTGCAAATGATACATTTTGGCCATCATTGAGTAGCCTGAGAGAATACACTCAGGGGTTTTTGGGTCAAGTCTGCCTCAATGAGATTTCTCAATGTGAGCAAATGTATTACTTCCAAAATCTTGCAGATGAGAAAGATCAAGGTCAGTTCTATACCACAACAAGTAAGGTGTAAAGTCATTTGGAATAGCTCAAGAAGGAGAACACTTTTGTTGATAGGTGGCATTATGAATTGATTTTCCCCAATAGCCATGAGAGAGTCTAGCATGTATGACCATTGCAACAACACATTGAAGAGTAGTTATGTTCTTCTACTCTGCTACACCATTCTATTTAGGATTGTGTAAAATTGTGAATTGTTGTTGGATCCTATGGTGAGTATAGTGTTTTTCAGACTCACCAAATTTATACTCCATTGTATTGTTAGATTGAAGAGTTTTGATTTTCTTTCCAAGTTGGTTCTTGACAAGTGCTTGATATACCTTGAACTTGGGAAATGCTTCAGATTTTCTTATGATCAAATACAATAGGTATATCTTCAATTGTAGTCAATGAACCAGATTATAAATATTTGTATCCAAAGAAAGTATTAGTTCTCAATGGACCACATATATGTGTATGGATGATATCAAGCAGATCTTTGGTATGGGTGGCACTATTCTTAGAAAATGGTTTTTGTAAAGACTTTGCTTGAGCATATGTTGAAAAAGAAGGTAAACTCTAAAGGGAGGTAATCAAAGTATGTGAGATGTTGCTTGTAGTTGTTGCATTCAAGACAAGCTGATATGTTCAAGTTTCAGATCCATTAGCAAAGCTTGAGCATTTTCTTGAGTAGAGATTAATTGAGAGATTCCTTGAGTAGATGTCAATGATTGAGATTTTCTTTGTTGGAAGTCCAATGCTCCAAAAGTCAAAGGTTCTTCATGCTTAAGAATGCCATACTTGATGAAGTGCAAAGTTTGAACAAACAATTGCTACATTTTGCTTCAACTATGGTACCTCCTACATTATTATTCATGACACATGTCTTGGACTGTATGACAAAGCTGCCATCTGATTGGTATAAATGAGAATATATTTTTCTTTAGTGCAGGAACATAAAGAACATTAGTGAGAATGGTCTTTCCTCCATTGTTCAAGATGATTTGAACATAGCGAACACCTTTGATGGAGCTTTGACAGTCATCTCTCAAGTAAATACTTTAGTTCATAGAATGTGGTTTACATTTGACAAAGGTTTGGATGTCATATGACATATGTTGTGTAGCACCAATATCAACATATAGTACCATTTGTCATCAACTTGTGTAGAGGCTAATACTGTCATTGTGACAAGCAATCATGGAGCTCTTCTAGAGGAATCATTCACCTTGTTATTCAAGAGTCATTTCTTGCAAGCTTGTGCAATATGGCATCTTTTCTTGTAGTAGGTGAAATATTGTCTTTTCTTTGAAGAGAAAGGTGTAGAAGTTGAAATTTCTTCAATTGATTAATTGTCCCTTTTCTTCAACCGGTTTAATCTTTCATGTGGTCTTCAATTCACATACAATGTTGACAGTCCTTTTATTATTTCTTCTTCTCAAAGATGCACCTCTTCTAAAAGAAGATTTGAGATCACAATTTTGGTCAATCGTTGTGTTTGAGATCTCATGGATCAAACTAATGTACTGTAAGCATCTAGAAGACTTCAAAGAAAGAAAGTATATGCCTCTCCTTCAGATATTGGTTGACCAATTACATTTGATTGATCCAAAATTTGACAAAAATTGTTGATGTGTCTTGCAAGATTTTTTCTGTTCTTGATTCTCAACATGTGCAAAGCATCTCAAATATGGATTTTTGCTGCAATATTAGCTGAGGTGTATATACCATTTTGAGTTTGGCCCAAGCATCAGCTATACTTTGGAGCTTGTTAATTATTCCAAGATGATTGTCTTCATTAGAGTTGTTTAAAATGGTAAGTGCATGGTCATTTTTATTATCCCATGCAACTTTTCTACTAGGGTTGAAATAGGAAGTGGGTGTATTGTTCACTTGGACTGAATTGGGAGGCTATTGGATTTTTCTTCAACTCCAATGATCAAATCAGTATTTTTCTCCATTTTGAAGATCAATTCAATTTTCTTTTCCATGTATGGAAGAACTGACCAGTAAACTTAGGGAGATTAGGCAGATCGTGGTTGTAGTTTGATTGACAGATAGATGATATTGCCATTGTCTAGTTTTGTGCAACTTTCACCCTTTTGTGCATGGCTCTTTGTGCAACTCTAGCTCTTCTGTATGACTCTCAAAATAAGTAGGTTCTTTGCATGGCTCTTGGGTGCAGCTCTAGCTCTTGCGGATGACTGTCAGAAGACTCTAGTTCTTCTATGTGAGTGCTCTTCTGTGCGATTTTCATAAGACTAGTTCTTTTGTGTGAGGTTTCCTTGGACCTACGTTGCTATCATGCCATGTTAGGAAGATGACTGAATGGAGGTGAAGATGGACGAGCCAATCTAATGAGTTTATTATGAAGTGGAGAAATACAAGCTTAGTGTAAACAGTGCTCAAAATCCTAAACCTATATATCTCTAGAGTGAGAGGAGGTGGACAGGAGATAGAACATCTTTTTAACACTATGGATTAGAATTTAGGGGAGTATCAAATGCGATCAATACACTAGCCAGGTATTGTGATCCTTATTTTGTGAATGACTTAAAAGCCACGCAAACGAAGTGAGTTATATATTGGTATACGAGAACAGATGCCGTTCTGGGAACGGGTTATCCAGAACTCATGAGGTGCAAATGATCGATAAGCAAGATGTACATAATTGACAATGCTAGAATAGTGAAAAATCCATAAGGTAGAATGCATCGAATGTAACCTGAAGCAAAGGCATAATGGAAACAAATTGAGAATAACATATGGCTAACAGACTAGTAAACCACCAGCATGAAATTGAGAACTCTAGTCACACAACTGCGAGAAATATGTAAAAGACTGTCAGTAAGCAGTGCGTGAATGATACAAATAGAAAATGTGGGCTGGAGTTGGGTTGGAGTTGGGTTGGAGTCGGGTAGGAACACTGTATACACAAGAGGTCCCATGAATCAGGCAAAGAGCGAAGGAAAAATAGTAGGGAGGGAATTAGCTGGGGAATGGAGGAGTGGAACAATGCGAGAGCTATAGGATGATATGGCTGCAGAAACCTGTTGAAGTGTAACAGGGTAACGAGAGCGAAGCAAAAAAGGACAGGATATAAAGTACATCACAACAAGTGCTATGGATGCTTGAGTCCTGAGATGCTAAACAGCAAAGGGGAAGCAGAAGGTGGCCATAGTAAACCTTCACAAAAACACCTGCGACTTCATCAGTGCCTCACGCAGTGCCGAAGTAGCTGAGCAATTGTCAGTACTCCTCATACCGAGTTTCTGCTAGAAAACTCATGAGTGCCAAGGCAAACTCAGTTGCTCCCCTAAAGTGCCGCTCAAAAGTAATGGGAATGTTAAAAAGAACAGAGGTGGAAGTGTGGAAAGCAAGAACAAGCAAAAGTGCAGGCATGCACTTCAGCACTGGAGTCATAATGAGGATCAGTCCAGAAAGAAAAGAATCCACATGAGTAAGATGAGGGAAGAAATCGAGACATACCTGATGGATTCATGAAATCAAAAACATTCATTAGTAGAGAGAAAGTCCAGGACACAACAATGGGAAAGAGACAAGCAGAGGTTCGCTCGTGATACGAGAGTGGAGCAAGAAAACTTCAGCACTGCACGGGAAGCGGATGAGTCAACTGAAGCGGGAAAAGCAGAGGTGAAGTGAATGAAGGTGAAGTATACAGTATATATATGAATTCAGAAGTCAAGAAGGACTCCCAAACAACAGTATGGTATACAGGCCTCTGAGTTATATATGTGTCATGGGGTAATTGAATATGGTATAACTTGTAATGTAAACTATAAAAGTTAGGGTTTACACAAAGCACCAATTGCTATGTTAATTAGAGTTAGAATACCCGTGCTTATATATAGATCTTACCTTTCAGTTGTAAATAGTTTCATTTTTAACGAGGTAATAGACACTAGCAGCGTAGTCAAGAAAGGTTAAGCAACAAGGACACAAGAGCAAAGGCCAAGGCCAAGCAACGCATCCAAGTTTAGAGCCTGTAAACTAGCCTGCACGCAATCCATTCTTTCATTTCATATTACTATAATAAGAGGAAGTGCTTTGAGTATCTTTTAGTGCTTTTTGTGTCGTGTAATTGATGTGCAGACTTGCATAATTTTCCCCAATAGATAGTTTTACACAAAGGAGTCATAGCTATCACATCCGGCATGTATTTTAGATTAGAAGAAGGTGGTTGCTCCCAAAATGAAGAGAGTTGATTCAGTATTACAACCATTCGGGGAAGGAATCGATGATCAGCGCATGCGCATGAACATCGACAACCAAGGATGTAGTTTACTCGATATCTTTCCGCAGATAGTCGAAATTACAGATTTTTCATCTATCTGTTGAATAAACGTATGAGCAAGCTCATTCGTTAATAAGAATTTATAAGCAAAATTTCTAGATGAAAAATTTTGCTCGAAGGATCACCAGCCTACCGGCGATTAACACTCTGGTTCTTACTTCCTCTGGGGAGCTCGTTACAAGGATCATGCACCCCCAAATATTCAATAGGATTTAGGCTGGTGTGTCATCCTACATTGCTTACATACTCGTCCATCCTTCAAGCTCTATCCTTGCTTTAAAAGCCACGCAAAGAGCTATGTTTATTCGCGGGAAGCCACCAAAACCAAAGGGCTGGTACTTCCGGTGGTGAGGGAACGAGGGCTTCATTGCCGAAGATTTCTATTCACAGACGCTGAGAAACAAGAATGGTTCTAAACACGGAAGATATACAGTCTGAAACTTAGTCAAGACGGAATTTGCCATATGATTTGATTCCTGCAGCCTAATTAAGAATCCTGCTTCACTTTTCACTTCATCAGAGGTAGGTGATTTACTCTGAAACTAACTTCTCCGTGAAGCTTTAGCTGAGGCACATCTATTAAATCAAGCGTGTCCATTGCTTTAGAGTCCACGCAACCGGTGGTAATAAATTACTTCCCAACCGAGACTGTTTATTTTTAAATGTTGAATCCTTTTCGATAATCGTTAGCAGTATTCATTTATGCATCCCCCTGTGGGTACTTATATAGTTCCGGATCCGCAGTGCATGTGCGTCTTGATCTTTTAACAGTTCAAACAGGAATATATTAAGAGCGATGGAAACTATACTAATCACGAAATAGAAATATTGTACACATCGTACCAGTACCTATGCAACGCCACAAAACTGTTTACTCAAAAGTTTTGATACTGTGTGTCCTGAGGTTTTAAATGCTTAAACTGCAGTTGAAGCAACCGAAATTATAAATACTTGATGGCAGGATCCTCTTCGACAGGGATACTGTACCAATACAATCACCATTTACTTCAACTTATCTAATCGTGACTTCCTATCAAAACGAATGGTAGCTACTGACATACACTTTGAGAATATTTGTGGACTGCAGTTCCATCAGAACAGCTTGTAGTTGTCATATTCGAGACCGGTACTGTCATGGAACTGGAGCTAAACAGTATGAAGATTCTTCAAACCACTGCTCAATTGCTACATTTAGTACTTTACTGCATTTATTTGTAACTTTAAAAGCGTCGCAGTCCTAGGCCTCATCATTTGAACTTGTATCATGCAGCAGATTTTTCAAAAGTCAACTGCCAAACATCCTCATTCTCTCTATTACGAATTATGGATTGAGCTTATAGTTTGGGTGCGTCATTAGAAGTGGGATCATGCGGCAGATTGCATCAGATGTCAACTTGCCAAAACTCCTGATCTCTTTATCTCGACATACTGGATGAAGTTTTGGTTTTTGAAGGTGGGAACAATATTGAGGATGGATACATATGCATAGTTCTAGCACTAGCTAGCTTACTACTGAATGTATCCAGCAGCAATTTACCCGTAGATGTTTATAGTGCTGGGTCTCATGATCAGACAACACATACCAGTCTGCTAGTAAGTAACAGAAGAAGATAAGTACTCAGCCATCGATAGGCGGAGGAGAATATGTTGTAAGTGAGACTGACGGAGGGGCTGACTGAGGATTCCATCATCCTTCCATCGTTCTTATCACTTATAGGTGAAATTAGATCGTTCTTGTCGTAGCTCGTAGCCTATACTTCCAAGCGCAGCAAGTCAGCATAGAGTTTAATGCACCAAAATGAACTGAGACTGCAAATAGGCAGACAGAACCAGATATTGCGGTAAAGAGAAGAGGACTTAGTAAGATTCAAAACTCATTGGCTGACGTTCGTAGGTTAAGATTATCATTGTTGGCAAATCTCTGCGCCATTCATCTGCACGAACCAGAATCTGTCAGCTCCTCAAAAGCCGGCAATTGATGTGTGCTTTCATCTAGATTGGACCAGTATGGCCTTGTAGGCACAACCGTTTACAAAGGCGAAGGCAGGTGCTTAGGCATCGTTCGAATGATTGATAGTGTTTGTTAAAACCTTCATGGTAACAAGGATGAACTCACGCTTTCCTGTTTCGTAACTGTACCCAATGAAATGATGACAGCTCCTGCTCTGTACATAATATGCACGGCGGGGAACCCTTAACTAATATACGTGTGTAGATATCACACTCTAGCCAGCCAGATGCTTGCGATTGGTGGGACTAACTTCAACTGTATCAGTTGATTCTAATTGATATTTCCAGTAGAAGAGGTCAAGGATTGTCGTATTTGTTAAAATGCGTGACGTCGAATCTACGCGCCTCGAAATTACCTAGACACGTATTCAGGTTTGTCTTGATCGTAGACAGATTGAAATATCCTGGTATGAATGTTAAAGAGTCTGTATTCGAATTGTTGACGGCTTCGATGGAACGAGTATCTTTCGAACTGTGAGCTTCACCAGTTCATATCTAGGATCATATAGATAGGAGATTGGGATAGCATTTCAACAGATGTTAGCGTCACACAAAAATTCTGATATATGGAGGGTGAGAGGTTCCAGTTTAAATTTAGGATCATAGACAGGAGTTTGGCATATCTAGACATGTATTTGAACAAATGCTGGAGTCATAAAATTCTGTTATACAGAAGGCTGACAACTACAAGGCTGCAGCTGAACCCGGATCGGAATGAACTTTTGCTAAATGAGTTTGGATGCTAGCGTTGGCAGTTACTGCACTGTAGCTATGATAGAGTAACTGTAATTGTATGTCTTGAAGACGGTTTCTGGTCGCTACTCCCAAGAGATTCGGTTGGGCGTGGATGACGTACGGAAACAGCGGCCAGATGTTGTTGGCTTACATGACGAATAGACAGCTTGATTTCCTAATATGTACGATCATGGGTAAAACCAAAGATGCAAGACCCATGAGTTGGGGACTGTGCTGATGTCTAGGCTACGCCGGATTCGAGCACCAGTTCCCACTTGTGTCAATTGGAAATTGGAATCATGGTTGCGTACCACTCAATGTAGTGGGTCCCATGTTGTGTGGATGTTTATTCTCGAACTCGCTCCCGGAGATTTCGACGAAAACGTGATGAGCAAGATGTAAGATGAAAAGATTCGCTGCTAGCAACTTCAGTTTTGGCTCGCCGAAATTCTGCAAACTCTATATATTGTTTGATCGCATTGATTTCTGATCATGACAATCTAGGAAGTTCTTCCTATTGGTTGTTTCTTCTTCAATTCATAGCCTCTCGCTCTTCTCTCAATCAAGTGCAAGCTACTGTTTTCTTGCCAGAAATCTTAGATCGAAAAGCTCGTTTGTTATTCCAGAGAAATCCACTTGATAGCCATTAAGATTTTGCGCTTTCGTTCGCCACCGATACATAGTTACTCAATCGCAGGTCCAGATCAATGATCATAGTAGGCACTTCCTTTTAGAATCTGCTCTGTCACACGTAACGTTTTCCCTCTTGCAGTCTCTCCCTTCGAATTTGGAAATTTGCGGGTAGAGCAGAGAAACTCACGTACTCCGACAGTTGAATACTTTCGCGTCTCATACACGAGTTTTCAACTCAACGCAATAGTAGACTTAGCCACGGCCAGGAACCTGCATCATGGGGGACCCATACTCCAACCACTCGCCACTTCTTGCCTCTGATATTGCTTCGTTGTTCACCAATGACAATGCATGGCTTTTCCAGGCACTTGCAAGCCATCCAAGTGATCTTTCAGGACCACTTCCGCTCGAAGTTCCAATTAACTTGTCCAGTAAGAGGCCAAACCTGACCGTCGACATTCCAACCCTTCCATGGGATACTGCTGCTAACGTAGTTTCGGGTTTTACAATTACTCCTGACATTTCAGAGATGCGGAGTGTCTTCCAGAAGTTCGACGAGAATAACGATGGTCTCATTTGCAGTCAAGATCTGCGCAGTTTCATGAGCCGGTTAGGATTCGTAATGTCTGAAGAAGAGACGAGATTGATGCTGGAGGGGGTTAACCACGACCAAGATGGTCGTGTCAATTTCGACGAGTTTCTATCCTTGTACAAATCACTATGTGACGGAGAGTCAACAAGCTCGGCCTCGTGCTCAAGCTCAGACATGGACGCGGAGAAGTATTCTCTCCAAGAGGAGGACAGCTCACTTTTGGAAGCGTTCCGTGTCTTCGACAGAAATCGTGATGGCGTGATAACTGCCGAGGAGCTCCAATCAGTTCTCTTGGAACTGGCAATGCCGGAAGGTAAAAGTCTAAGAAGCTGCGAAAGAATGATTGAGACCGTCGACAAGGATGGCAATGGGGTAATCGACATCTTCGAGTTCAAGCAGATGATGTGCTCTAATTACGCATTCTGCTAGTACTTGGAATCTCAGAATGGACATCAGTATAATTATCAAGTAGAAACCCGGGACGCTGTACAAACTTCTGCAAGTCTTCCACTCCATAGTCAGTATCTCTTAGATTCAATGTACTCCCAACAAAAGCAGGTTCAAGTTGCATCCGCCGAAATTTATCCCGAATTTTCCAACTTGAACATGCGAGGGTTATACCAAACAGTGACGTTAGAGACCATGCAATATAATCCAGGATAGAAGTCACATTGTAATACATGCGGTGAGTCGGGCCAGAGAATTTCTCTCCCTTTAAACACAACTGAGAATTTTAGATGAAGCGAGATGCTTCATTCGAAACATGAAATTAAATCAGGTTGCAGTCAGTTATTCTGACTTTTGACTAAAAACTTGTACAAATAAGATTCTAACTAAATTTCAGCTAGACAACACAAGGCATATACGTATGTTTGTAGGATTTGAGCTATCTACATAATTTGTTCTCCTGTCTCGACTGTTTTATGTTACTCGCATGCCGTTGGGCGGGGTTGATCCCACTACGGTGGATTGAAGACGTTTGAATTATTGAGACACCCTCAGAATTTAGTGCTGGTACTGTTGTCGAGGCTAATTACTGTTTAAGTAGCGGAGATCTAGAGAGGCTCAGTACTTGCAAGAACTGACAAGAAAATACGTAAAATTGTACTATCGATGTTTGTCGAGGATCAGCGGTAACGTGAGGGAGTTTGGCATCGAGTTCACATGCTCATGATCATTGTGACCCAATCTGCTTGGCCATATCTGGTGTATGGTTAACTGCATGTGCATCTGCTCGATCAATCTGCATGGTTCTGTACCAGAGAATTTATTTTGTTTTGAAAATGAAAGCTGTACGTTCTGACTGTAAAACCCCTTTTGAAATTTTTGCCCAGAAAACGCGGAACGAGGACATTCGACCATAGGGAGAGGGAGCCAAAGCCCACTTTTTGGGGAAGGGTCCGAAGGTGCGTAAGCACTGTCAGACAAGAGACGGCTTTACGAAAGATTTGATGTTTGTCTTCGGAGGGGCTTCAGGAGTGTGACTTGTTCATCACGGGCGAATATTTTCATAACAAAGTTTCGCGAAGACTTCTATAATGGAGTAAATGTAGATTATGAGTGATGCCCACAAATAGAACTTTCAAGGCACAAGGGAAATAAATAACCCTGGCCCACTTCTCATGACGCTAAAGCACTTACCAGGAATGTGACTGTCAGCACCGTGGATTCCTGAGAATCCAGCCAAAAACTGAGGAAGAGGGAATAATATATGGCAACCCATATCCAGGTAATATGGAGGAACCTGAAGTCGTTGTTAGCGTCGTTGGGATCTTCCCATCCTTCATTTTTTCTACGCGGTCGTCCTTTCTCTGTTAGCACCTACTGCTAAGTTTTTTGTGCCTTCTACAACTATTCTGTGTGTGCACAAGCAGAGGAAACCCATCTGGATTCCAATGAAAGAAGTTTTCCCTGAGGTTAATTCTAGAGTTTCACATTGATGATGTAGCAAGACCGTGTAAACATTGTGTCCTTCTCAATCACGAGATTAATTTCCACGTAAACAGCAGTATTCTGATTTGAAGGGTGAAAGAGTTTTTTGAGGGTGGCTTCTGGTATGAGGTACTAATAGTAGTATAGACGACTTTGAGTTGCAAGCATGAAACAAGAAAGTTGCACAGATGGATAAAGTCATATGCATACAGCGGGTGATGTGAGCCTGATGTCCCAACTAGACAACAACGATTGCGAAGCACAACAATATGCTTGATTGACAAGAAGGTCCACGAAATTTAGGTTTCTGTATCGTTACAAATATATACACTCATCATGGCTAATTGGTGCCTTGCAGTGTCAATCGGGCACTAAATTAAGTTCTAATTAGTGGGTTCACACCCTCATGTGTTCCTACACTACAAACTGGTCGAGGAACGCGTGTAATTTGCTTTCAATCACCTGAAATCTGGCTAACCTGGATGCTCTGTCGTAGCATCAAGTTTATAGCACTCGGGTTAGTACACGGGACATCTTTATATTGCCGGATCTTATGCATTTATGTCAGATATGTGGATTTGAGTTTTGACTATTCACAACTGCATCAAGTCTGAACTCATCATCTGTTTGAATTCATTGATGTCAATCTCCCCGTTGCCATCAGCATCTACACCCTGAATCATCCTCTCACAACTTTTTAAGCTCTTCCCTTCAGGCATTCCAAGATCAAGGAGGACTGATTGCAACTCCTTGGCAGTGATAAAACCATCCCCGTTCTTGTCAAAGACACTGAAAGCTTCTTGTAAAGTGCCGTCCTCATCATCAGTGTGAACATTTATCTTCGAGCTTGCAGTGTCTCCTTCGTCGAGCGATTGGTAGAGGGAGCAGAACTCATCAAATTCCACTTTACCATCACCATTTTGATCAACTGTTTGTAGCATGGACACTGCTTCTTCTGCAGAAATGGAAAATCCCAATCTGCTCATGAACTGACGAAGATCTCCTGCACATATGAAGTCGTCATGGTCCTCATCGAATCTTTGAAAAACCCTTTTCAGTTCCTCGGATTCGGCTTTGAATTCCACCCGTCGTTCATTCTCGGAACCTGAGACCGGTGAAACGGTTGAACAATTGCTGCTGGCATTCTCGTGACTTCTCTGACTTACTTGCTGTTCTGCCTCAAGACATTGAGAAGCTTTCATGTAGTTGGTGTCAAGGGTTTCCCTTGGAGCTTTGGCGCTATTGGTTTCAATGGCAACGTTTGAAACGCCATTCAAATTCACTCCAGCTGCAGTCTTGCCATTCGCCAGCCGCTTCTCATTCACTGGCCTCGAGTAGGTTGTAGTCAACTGAAAGAACCATGTGAAGTTATGTGAACCAAGTGAAGTGATGGGCATGGTTGAGCCTGTCATGAACACTCCTTGCATTTGCCCTGCTGGTACAGCCGCCATTTTTTAAAGAAAATATAGGAGCGAATTCTTGTTTGCCAGAAATGCAAACTCTGAGTTGGATCGATGGCGAAGAAGTTCAGATGTCGAGTTGGACACAACGGAGAAATTCAGATGTTGAGTCGAACTCACGACGGAGAAGTTCAAGTTTTGATTGACTCCAAGATATCAGGAATCCTTTCAGCCGATGGATTCTTGGTGCTTGCTCATAAGCTCATAACAATATAGCTTATATACTGGCGATCAAGAAAACCAGTTTCCATGAGCGCGTTTGGTTCTGCTGGGCGTTTCCCCGAAAGTCTGGGATACGAGAAGCTGCTGAACAGGCATTAAAACGGGTGAGCATCCAGACTGGGCGCAAGCGTTGGCGCTGACGATGAGGTCTTCTTGGTCTTCTCCCACATCCATATCTCGACTTGCATTCGTCCTTTCTTCG
The DNA here is from genome assembly GCA_948567375.1 of Lunularia cruciata. Lineage (NCBI taxonomy): Eukaryota > Viridiplantae > Streptophyta > Marchantiopsida > Lunulariales > Lunulariaceae > Lunularia > Lunularia cruciata. The sequence continues at coordinate 34,306,569 of OX419759.1, read as the reverse complement.
ATTCTAATGTACAGATGTGGTATAATATAGGATTCTGTAGTCCGCGTGAGGCCCCACATACGTACGAGGTAGTGTATTTTCTAAGACCAAGCTTTCCTGTGTCAAAGGAACTTGAGGTGGACCCATGTTAGACCTAGCATAGAGAGAAACAGTCTGTGGAGGTATGTGCAGTTCGTCCACCGATGACCAAGTCACGAACAGTGCTGGATTTAGATGTCAGACAATCTAAACATCAATTGCCAGAAGAAGAAGAGCATAAGTGCTTTCAGGTGGAGATTCTGCTCCTTTAGAATATGCAATGAAGCCTATCGCGTGTGTGAATTGAGAATTCACTTTATTTCATGAAAGAGTACTTCAGTCGTTACGTACTAATTACGAACAAACATTGTCTGGTTCTAAGATTCTGGTCGTGTCCACAGAGTTGCTTTCCATCTCACCTAGGCACCATTATTGTATTGGGTTTCAAGGCTTCAGGAATCTGGATAGAGATGGACGATGTGAACATGTGAAAAGAGAAGCTGAAGTACAACAGCAGCGGAATTCACTATACTACTGTAGTGTGAGCGCCGCTAACATGACATCGATCACGCTATAGCCTAAACGTTTTGTTCAAATTATAATGTTGGAAAGGCCTACAGAAGATTTCCTGCAGGGAAGAAGGCGTTGACGGAGACATATGTTCCCACATGATGTGAAATTTCTCGTCCACTTATAAGATCCCGTAGCATCCTAGGTCATATATCAGACTGGATATCTATAATTTAAGATTAAATTATCAAGATCTTAAAATTGCTCTATACCAGAGCAATACGGATTCAGATCTGATATGGAGAAAGGGCAGATATCCCTCCTGTCGAATTATATGAGTCTAATTACGGGAAGATATTCCCCACTGTTTAAACAAGATAACCGAAACGTAAAAATGAGGAGTAAGAGTAAATGCTACTCTCACTATAACTTCTATTGTTGTCTCATTGGAAGTCCTTGTGCGATGTGCAAATTACAATGCACAACATACATAGATCGTGAAACTTACACCTTGAGAGATTGCATCTTCGCCTTAAGTTAATTCTTCAATTGGTGCGGCGACATGTCTCCAAGCACATTTTAAGATGAGAGGAAAAGAAGCTCCATGCGCTGGTGTGCCATCCTGATGGCGCACATAAGCACATGATGAAGCATCTCGCTTTTCGCAACTGCGCACGGAAACGAACCTACATGTGAGGGAGGATGGGGTGTCAACTCCTCAGTCGACCGGACTGCGCAGTGCAGGGAATTCTTCTCGCAGTGTTCACGGTCGCAGTACCAGTTGACGAGAAGCTGAAGGCATTCCGCAAAGCAAGTGGATGCCTCGTAAACGGACATGTGGCGTGCTGCAAGCGAGGCACCTAGGATGCACCTCATGCATCCCATCTTTAGTGCTGTGCAGTGAGGCTGAGAACTCTGCAGAGGAATGCAGGATTTTGTCAATTTGATATATGAAGAGCGCCAACATCCTTTTGAAGTATACTAAGGGGAATCCGGCAGAATTTATCAGGTAGAGGGGAAGTTCTTTTCAAAAAGCCGGGGATTTCATCGGCCTTTGTTGTTTAGATTGTTGCCTGAAGTGTTGATTCAGCAGGATTGCAGTGGAGAATAGCTCGACAGGAAAAGCCAATCGACGCGGTGGACTTGGAAGTAGATTGTTGGGAAGATGGCGACGGTAGATGTCGCACACAACAAGGAGCCCATGCATATGGTGCTGGGGAAACCTCATCAGTTTGCGGATGTGGGGAAGCAGGCGAGGGATCTTCTGTACAAAGGTTTCTCGACCGGGCACATGCTCATGATGTCTTGTTTGATGCCTGGGGGAGCGCTCTTGTCGACTACAGCCACCATGTTCGACGGAAATGTGGTTGGTCTCATGAGCACGTCTTTTACATCTGGTGGAGTCAGAACGGAGCTTAGCGGAGGCACTCTGAACCAGGTTTGGAATCTCATTCCATTTGTTATGTGGCTCTTGCGTCGAGAAATGTGTAGCTCCTGATTAGGATATTAGGGTTTTCCGTACGTCACAAGTGTTCAGAGAAGTGGCTCCATGTTTCCATATTAAGTTAGGTCAAATCTCAAAAAATGCTGATGACTTCAACACTGTGAGAGACAGGTCGGTATGAATTCTATTCCTAGCGACATAATTGATGGTGTGATTTTGCCTTCTGTAGATATCTGCATCTACTACATACGAGGAACTTGCCCCCGGATTGAAGGTCGTCCTTGCGACGACCTTACCAGGAGCTGAAGAGATTGGCAAAGCACAGGTAGTAACAACTCTTTTTCCATGAGAGTAGCCACCTTTTTGGCGAAAATTTTCGTTGTCGAAGTTGAACATCCTAGAATCTCTGAAGCCTACTGAGGCGCTGTGGAGCTTAACAAGTAGTAGAATAAGATTAAGTACTCTTGATCTATATTAGCTATTAAAGAATGTTTCACCACTGTGCTACTCACCGCAACATAGATAGAGCGAATACGTAGATAAAGAGCAGGCCATATTTCATGTCAGGGATGGAGCTATTCGCTTCTTTCCATCAGAAGCGATCGGCGAAACTGAACTGCTCAATTGAGTTCCACAACGATCCAATAGAGATCCGAGCATTTAGCAGGTCAATACAACAAGCAGTGATCATCTACTTTTTATCTGGATAATCCAAACGAAGAATAACCCTAAAGCAACAGCGTTTACACATCCCCTTGTAAGACTTACGCATATGAATCTTATCAGCTCAATGAGTTCCTTGAACTCGATCCCCATTAGTAATCTAGCTAAAACGTGCTTTTTGGTATGGACGGATTCAGTTGAAAAATCCTGACAAAGTCACAGAAGAAGCTGTCGCAGAGTTAACCGCATTGGTTTCCAGATGCCAGAATAACTCCGTCCTAGGATTTGATGGAATTTTCCCAACGTCTTTCTTTGGTGATGAAGTTTCTCATTTGAGTTCGCTGAGATTGTGATGCAAGTCTACGTGGTGATTGTCAGGTTCAGTATCTGGCCAACAATGCAGCTTTTGATGCAACCATGGTTGGATTGAAGAAAACACCAACGGTTCAGCTGTCGGCCAACTTAGGGTCAGAGAGGCTTTCTCTGGGTGGTTCCGCAGTGTATAATTCTGAAACCAAAGAAGTGACAGCCTTAAATACAGGTGAGATACTTATTTGGTTCAGACCTTCTGAGATTACAGGAATACGTATAAGTTCCGTCACTTAATTTTCTCCACCTCTTTTGCTTTCACCTTCATGTTATGCTTTAACTTGCACCGATATGATCATATGTCTCTGAATATAAGCTACATGATTTCGGGAACGTGTGCAGGAATTGGATACCTGAGACCAGATATGTCCGCGGCCTTTTTCTATGATCCTTTGAAAGATAATGCGATGGACGCCTACTTCACTCGGAACATTACTCCTCAGGCAATGGTTGGGGGCCATTTGCACTTTAAAGTCGACAAACAGTTAACTTCCGCGACATTAGGTGGATCAGTGAGGGTGGATGCGCAAAGCACTGTCAAAGCTAAGTGGAATAATCAAGGAGTGTTTGCAGCATTATTTGAACATCAACCAAATCCTTTCTTGACCTTGGGTCTGTACGCTGATTTTGATACAACGAATCTCCGTAAGCAACCCAACGTCGGCCTCAGCGTGTCTATCTTGGGTTCGGTTGCATGAGTAGGAAGAAGAGAAGAATTATACATGCATAACCTTGGTATCACCCTCAATTTTTCCTGAGCCTGTCACCGGATATGGAGCAGTACAAGGAGTAGATTTTCTGCAGTGCTGAAAGCACCTTAACCGTAGCTTGTGCATCCATGCGAGTACTATGCAACCAGTATACGCCGGCAAGGTTAACATAATCAGAGACTTGCTCAGAGACATGGTTGAGAGCAGTGCTAGAGCTTCCAGACGCGGCAAGTAGACCATCAAGTGTCGACGAGGTAACTTCCCCGGCGGGCGGTGCTGTACGAAAGATCCAACTCAATTCTTCACCTTTAAAATGTAGAGAGTTGTTTACGTGAAAGTATGCTCGTTCATGGAGCAAATGATTCGTATTCTTGTTCAAGAGCATTCATAAAATGTTGGTTGTCTGACCGCAATTCGTATGCAATTCGAGTTTTGGTTCTTAGGGGGAGGGGGGAGAAGGTAAGCATGAAGGATGGTACTTATGTGTCAAGAATATCTCGGTTAAATTGAAGTCGTATTTTCGCCCGTGAAACCTCCTGCTCAAATAAATATGATCTTTAGTCTTACACCGTTTCCATGCATCACAGAGCAGTATGTGTCCCTGAAGTTTGGTTGATAATTTCTCCTATGTATCTATTGTTGTTGCTTTAGAGACTTCGCAGGACGGAGTCTATGAATTTATTACTTTTGCATTCATAAACAATAACTAATAACTTGATGAACTAGTGTGTACAGCATGCTACTTAGTTCAATGTAGTGTATATCGCAGCATTCTATGTTACGTTTCAAGTTTACCTCACTCATTTGAGCAATTGAGCTCTGGTTTCTGATAAGTATGAAAGTTATATATGGATGAAAGAATATTTTCAAACACGCGGGATCTCAATGAATACCATATCTTAACTCTTAATGACAATTTCTTTCTAGAAAATTGTTGATAAGCAAACTCCAAGATCACCTACCGACTCATCTGAACCAGTATTGTTACAGTTAAGAAATTCTGGCATCATACTTGAGCTTTGAGCATGATTCGCACTGCAGATTAAAGACCTGCTAGTTAAATTGTAGCTGTTGTGCGATGTCCTAAAAAGAGCTCCGCGTGAAAGAAACAGGTTAGAAATGCGAAAGGAGGAAGCAGAAGAAGAAGAATTGGAGAGGTTACTTCATGTCCAGTTCACAAATTTTGGATCACAAATGTTCGTAGGAGAACGAGAACGAGATTACTCAAGAAAATATTTTCTCAGAACTTAAGATTTGGGTTTCAGCAGATTGAGCTGTAAATATTTGCCGGAGACATTGAATAACTTAGATCTCTTGCTGTAAAGAACAATCAAATACGAACCTATGCCACATTGGACTGAGCGCACTAACTTCTCCACATCTAGCTCAAAATATATTTCAAATCTGTGCTTTCCAATAAATTAAGTTTTCGAGATAAATATGGTTCCCTCTAAATTACAGTGAATGCCAAATGTATCAGAGGAAAATATAGAATCTTTCAGCTCCGTAAGCTAGGAAAATTCGACGAAACAGAAACTCCTACGACTGATTTTCAAGTTGAGTATCTTCAAGCTGAAAACACCATCTACATTAGAAACATTAGCTCCCTAATCCACACCTACGATCACCGGCCATGACAGCTATTCTCAATTGTCCACCGTGTATAGCATATACGCCCTGATTAAGGGTCTCCAAGCTCAGCTCTCCCGTGCCCGCATGAACTTGACTGCCCCTTGCAAGTTTTCAACTTGTAGAAAAGGGAAGTCCTCGGGATTCGGTGCCCATCACAGTCAGGAAAATCCGTGCAATTTTCATTCCGCCGAAGCGCAATCGTCTCACTATGTGATAAAGCAATAAATTCAAAAGAGGAGCACATGGTCATTAACGTTTTCTCGACGAAGAAAAACTGAACTCACGTCTTTTTCTTGAACTTATCGGTCCACGATTTCATCATGTCGTACTTCGACATATAGAAGATGGCGGCCAGTAACATCACCAGAGCATCGTCTACCAAACCAAACACGCCAAACACAGCTTCGGGAATCAGGTCGAGAGGAGATAGAATATACAGAGCTGCTCCGATCATTAACACCCAGTCGCGGGTTGTCTTCAGCCCTTTCTCCGCCTTCTTGTGATCGATATTCATTTTCTTCGCATACTTCTCAAACTTCTGCGGATCCATCCTTCTGTGCTTACTTCCTTCCTTGATTCAACAGGAAATGAAGAAGCTATACCTCCCTCACTTCTTCTCACTCTAATTCCTCGCGACTCCTATTCGAACCTTAACAATCTCACTCCCTGTGGGAAAGCTCGAACAATCGAAAGACGAGGAGTATTCCCGAACCCTGTGATGAGGACCTTCAGCCCGGTCGGCACTTCGAATGCACGCGATTTTCAGTTTCTCAAAGTTCGACAGGACGTGTCTATTTCCTATTCACTCCGCCATGTCAAACGTGTCCAAAACAGCTGAGATGCATTCCACGTGGATCCTTCGGGCCGAATAACGTGTGCGTCACTTTACAGGTCGGTTACATAGCTGGAAGTCCGTTGATCCGAGAGAGAGATCGACAAGCTCGAAATTTCGGAACACTCCGAAATCAAATCGAGTGAGAGTCAAAGTTTTGCAAAGTGCTGCAAAAGACCTTTGGGACTGACAACGAGAATAAATTAGATGTGTCAAGAGAAACCCCTACTATATGTGGAGAGGCTTTTCAGTGGTAAGAGCAAACCTGTCGTAATTGAGAGATACTGTGTCTTAGTTTATAGGAGCAGCAGTTTACCGAAACGAAATTCTTGCCAATCTCTGTTATCTGCACAGCAAGACGCAAGGTGCTGTTCCTGGCAGACAGCTGATATTCTGTACAATTTTTAGGTCGATGAAGTTTTGTAGTAGGTAAGGAAAACTTCATATGGAAGCTCGACGGAACGTCACCTGAAGGGGTGCACAATTTCCTCTGAAGCACAGCGTGCGTTTGCCTTATCTTTCACAGCACAAGGGGTAGCATACCCGGATACTGAGAACAATCAAAGCATCTTCATCTCTTATAAGCTACAGTAGTTCTATGCAAAACACTTGTACTGCTGTGTTTACATATCTCAGGTTTTCACTTATTTCAAGTATGTAAGAAGCAGACGAAGCAGAATAAAAATTATTAGGAGGCTCAGGAAGAACTGCACACGATTGTAAACACCCGAACGGTTATTTAGTTGTGCTTTCTTCATCTTCCAGCTCAGAGTCCATCTGAGGTGGAAAGCTGTCCAAAATCAATACTTTCGTCAGTTGTTTATTCCCCTAAATCAATACCTTCTGAGTTACTCCCGCACACTAGAATTAGAAAGAATCGACCGTACTTACTAAATTATACTAAATTATTCTTTGTTCCCACTACTCCTAAACTATCGTAATTTGGTCTTTGGAGTGATGAACCACTAGTGAGCTTTACAATCTTACTTAGCTAGAGGTGATTGTTGCCCACTACTAGGGTAGGTACCTACGGGACGATGGAGGGAAGTGTTCCTGGGAGGGGGACCTTGGACGGGACTATATTTTGAGATGAAGACAACAGGTGATGTTACTTAAGGGTATGGAAACAACGGACGCGGAAAGAGACGACGGATTGAATTGTTTTTAGGACGGGGACACAGAGTGGGGAGGGGGACGATATATGTTAAGAGGGTGATTTTTGCCATGTGCATCATGCACGAGGTAATACTAGCTTAAAGTGAGTACATGAAGTCATAACAATTAAGATTCGAATAAAGTCTTGAACCACCTTACCTGGAACGATTATGAACTATGTATGGTACAATGCAGATGCATCTAAACGAGTTCACAAACAGTACAGATACGTCCAAAATCTTGCAGTGAAATCTGAATGGATGGAAGGATGGTAAATATAGCTTGAAGGATATACCAAAGATGGATGTTAGCAGAAGTACTGAATATATGTTGTCTGTTACATACTTTCAGACATTCTGCACCAATGAGCAGAGGACCAGAGATACACCTGTAACTGGAAAGGTAATCTAGAATGTATGGGACATTGCCATCAGCTTACAAATAGTTCTTGAAGAAAGTGGAGGAGGCTTCGAAGACCGAATTGTCAAAGGGCTGTTGAAGGCAAAGTGCTTTGGTCACTCATGCTTTAGTGTACGGAGGACACCGGAAAGAATTTTATAAAAGATGATGTTTCAAGTGTACTGTACAGTTTACCTTCCTTTTCTGCAGATTGTACTAGAGAGAATCTAGCGACAACCCAACTGGGACGTCTGGAGGAGGAAAAGAAAACCACGATTGTGACGAGAAATTGTAATCCCAAGCCAATCGGAAGTTAAGCTCAAGGCTGCTCAAACTCCCACTGCAGATGGATAAAGCTTTTGGCGAAGAGATCCAAAATACGATAGAGTAGGCATTCTGCATCTCGGACAGCAGTTGTACAAGTCGAATTGCGTCAACTCCACAAGTCCACGAATTTACATGGCAAAGGGGAGGCTGATAGCTCGGTACAGATGACGGGAAAAGGTCGTGTGAGAGTCAAGATTTGACTATACAGATAACGACCTCGACGAGTCGAAAGAATTCAATATACGATAAGATCCACCAGTTATGATTCTCAGATGAGAATAGCAGAACCTCGCAAATCAGAACTTCAAGGCGGCATTAGCTGCCATTAAATGCTCTAGGCTTAAGAACTGTGAATCAAGCAGAGCTTCACCAGAGCATTCCTAATTTGACAATTCAGGTCTATGATCATTTCTTTTCATGTGTCGTCCCTTAGTTGTAGTAAGAAAGGAAAGAACCGAAAGGAAGCTTGTTAGCTCCAGAATTATGGAGAAAGGGCACGGATTAAGAACAGGAACTTACTGGCACTATTTCCTGTATGTAGGACATTATCTATGTAGGGACCACCGTCAAGAAGGTACAATCCCTCATGAACCCACGACTCACGAAATAGGTGATCTTGAAGACTATAAAGTGCGCCACCACATGGGACAGAGGAGTGCGCGCCACGCAGCAATTTCGGGTGGCGAGATTCTCTCTGATAATAGGCAACGAACCAAGACACAGGCGCTTTTCCTGAACCTACAGGACATAATTGCACAATTGGGAGTCCAGTATCGTTTTTGTCGAATCTGCTCTAAACTGGTTGTTATTGTAAGTTCCGTAAAAGATCGAGGGCATTCTTTTCTGCAGCCTTACAGGAACTCGCCTTGTTTCCGCATCAACGATCTGGAACTACTACGACAGTAAGTTCTGCAACAACGGGATCTAGTCCTGCAGGTGCTTCATCCGGAGGCGTCACAAAGCTTTTGGATCGGGAAAGAGAGGAAGCAGCAGAAAGTGCGAGAGAGACTTTCCTTTTTGTACCGCTACTGGATGGGTGCGTTCAGGCAGGGAAGGAGCCACAGTTCTGTCTGTGAGTGTAGTCAAACCTGAACTAAACTGCTCCGTACGCACAGATCATCAAAATCGAGTCATAGATTGCCAATCGATTAGTGCGGGAGAGACGGAAGCTGTAGCAAAAACGAATTGCTACCAATCATTCCGGAGTGTTGAAAAGGACATAATTAAATCCGCTTTACCTGAGGGAGGGGCCGCAGGTGCTCCTCAATTTCTCCTTTGAAGAACAGATTGTCAACATAGACTCGCCTGGGAATTGCCATCATAGAGAAGGGAGACGAGGAGGAGTGGAAGGGAGCGGGGTTGGATTCCTAATGGGAGACGACAAGGGGGCCAACATCTCATCTATCTCGCCGGAGAGGCGGGTGGTTGGTGACCGGGAGCTTCTAATGCAGGGTCACACTTCAGAGGATGTAGAGGATCCGTTGAAAGCAGGGCCACCACAGCAGTCCAGCTACAATGCAGGGCGCGAGGCGTTCATCGCAGTATTCCAGAGTTGGGCATCCAAGAAGTTTATGAGCGGCTGTGTGATTCTCTTCCCCATCGCCATCACCTTCTATGTAACATGGTGGTTTATAGCATTCTTCGATGGTTTCTTCAGGCCCTTGTACAAGGCCATTGGAGTTCATGTCTTCGGAGTAGGTTTTGTCACCTCCATCATCTTTATCTTTCTGGTTGGGGTGTTTGTGTCTTCCTGGACCGGATCATCCGTTTTGTGGATGGGAGAGTGGTTTATCAAGCGCATGCCTTTGGTGAAGCACATCTACTCTGCATCAAAGCAGATTAGTGCAGCTATTTCTCCAGATCAGAACTCGCAGGCTTTCAAGGAGGTAGCCATCATCCGACATCCTCGAGTTGGGGAATACGCAATCGGTTTTATCACGTCCACTCTAGTTCTGCAGAGTGAAACAGGAGACGAGGAGGAATTGTGTAGCGTTTATGTGCCGACCAATCATCTTTACATTGGTGATATCTACATGGTCAGCTCCAAAGATGTAATTCGGCCAAATCTATCTGTTCGTGAAGGAATCGAGATTGTCGTGTCCGGGGGCATGTCTATGCCTCAGGTGATAACGCCCATTGACAGGATTCGACCTTCTAGTGACAGAAGCATATCCTTGGCTCCAAGGTGACTAGAACCTCAACCACAGGGAAAACATAGATAGATAACCCCAAAAAGCTTTCATTGTCCTTGAACATTGTCGGATTGGCAATGATCACCACCAGGTTCACCACTCGACATTCAGGGGATCTTGAATTACGGAAGAAAAAGCTAGGCACGGAACTCCCTTGCTAGGCAGGAACATTGGTAAGCTTAGAACTTGCATTATTTGGTGCTAATTTTGTAGTTCTTGTATATCACGCACTCATCAGGTTGCTTGCGAATTAAAGCGGATAATAGGTAAGCTCGGTGTTTAGTCCGACATGACACACCTTCTTCATCAATAGGTCTTGTTGAGTTAGATAATGGCTGCTTGCCAGAGATATTCAATCGTAGTCCATACTCCAGTCTCGGGAACTCTGTTTAACTGCCGAGCTCTTTCAGTGACAAAAACTTCAGTGATAAACTAAGAGCTTTCTTACCAAAAATTCCGAGCCTTTTGAACCTGGTGGATCATACAGTTCTTTGAGACAATTTACTGCACAACCAAACAGAAGATGCTCGGTTTTGCATGTCCTCAAAACAAGTCGTGTTCTTATAAACAGAAAATCAATTGCATTGCATAGTCTCGACTTTGCAAGAAGAGTGGTATTCTATCTGCCAATTCCTTTAAGCATGGCCAGTGTTAAATCTCTCTTGAAAAAGGTCAACAAGGCCCTGGCTTATCTGCTTATAATGATCATGACAACCTTTTTCCAATTCTTCACATGGGCCGATGAATTTGCTATAAACATTATCAAAATATTAGTAAAGATTCTAGGGGCCAGGTCGAGGAAATGGATCCTCGTATACGTCCCTGGAGGATCAATCTGGAAGCATGACTCTTTGCAAGCAGTAACATACGAGAGGAACTAGAGCGGCATAACAGCGCCAAACCGTTCATAAGGTCGATGTTCTCTTCCCTTCAGAGGAAGGATGCGTCGATGATTGAACCAGCAATTAATTCTGATAAACTAGCACTGCACATACTTGCACATTCTTACATGATTGATGCCATCCTCAATAAATTGGAGGGATTCCATTTCTTTGTCGTCGGGTTCCCTCACCAGTTTTCCCTCAACCAAATCGTCTAGCTGCTCTATCGATTTCACTATTGAGTATCCGCACTTCTTGTAAAACCCCTGCGCATCTGTTTGCGAGTGCATAAAAAGAAAGACGCCAGGCTTCTCGAGTCCTCTGCCTTGCGTGATGGCGTAATTTTCAGCTGAGTCCATTAGCAGACGCCCGATCCCATGCTTCCTATAATCCCGTGCGACGGCAATTCGTCCCACCTTGAGAATTAGCTTCTGGGACTGCTCAAGAACTTCGCAGGGGAAAATGCGCATGTTGGCCACCGGTACTAGTTTATCTCCATCCTCTCCTCTCAAAGTAATGAGGAAATGTTGAGCATAATCGTCAATGCCGTCCATTTCGACATCTTGATCAACCCCCTGCTCGTTCACGAAAACATCGATTCGAATTTGTTGGCACAATTCGAAGAGTTCGTGCTTCCTGGATTCTACTTCAATACATGAGTAACTCATTGCCCACTCTTAGACCTGTAATTCGCGGACTTAATACGTAAAACCAGCCGACAAACTCTTGATCTGCTGTTTGAGAAGGAGCGGTGTGTTGGAACGTCAGCTAGGTCTGATGTCCTGTATGCCAACAAAAGCTAGTTCAATTTTCCTATCTGGAAATTGAACTGTTACATGTAAGCTTCGAATAGACACTAGAACCACATAGGCAGCGAATCTTCTAGTTTCAGATGTCCGGGCCAAAGTAAGTACAAGTAAACACTACATAGATCAAACGTCCTCAGTGTTACGGAACACGAAAAGTATAAACATAAGATGTAATCTGAAAGGGGGATGAGTTATGGGCTCTGCACACTGAAGTCTCCAGGTCCTAAGACCATATTTTGAAACCCTAAAACTCTGTCCGGACTTGTTCCCCCAGCGGACAGTAACTGCCGACGCACAGATTGGCCAGAGGGACGTTACTTTTAATTGATGGATTGAGCTTGAAAGTCCGAATTCCTTTCTAGACATACCTCGAATAAGATAATAATCGACTGTCGAGTTTTTGGATATATTGGTTTTACGGCGAAACTGAAAACGCGGGTTGAGCCGCTGACTGAATATAATTTCTGCTAGTCTTTGTCGAAGTAATCTGGTATTTTGACTGTATTTATATTAGTGGCTCCACATTACTCGCCATGGCCACAGTTTGCCTGTTTCAAGCTACTTCCCCGAGCCATACTCAGACGCCGGATTCGTTATAAAACCTAAAGTTGATACGTGAGGAGATCGAAATTAGAAAGAAGCTAGAGCAGGTGTATGCTGACAGTAGTTTGGGTACTGGTGTCTGAATTAAGTCAATGTTCCTGCCGGCGAGGTTCTATCAACGCGGTCGAATGTACCGCAAAGTTAAAAATGGGGACATGTTCAGCCTCTTTTGGGTGGAAACTGACAAACTCTCTGTATTCAGACATGGCAAGCTGCTTCCGGCAGCTGTTCCAATAACTGATCACGAGCTTCATCTCCAGCCACAGTAGGGGAAAATCAGGGTACTCTGCACACGTTCGTGGCAGGAGTGAACACCCTTAAATGTTGTTTGCCGATCCAAGTAACGTAAGATTGCGATCACATAGTGTTCAGACCGTCATGGAACGCGGATTGTGAGCTGCGGTGGAAAGAGGGGACCTACTAAGGAAACAGAGAGCCCACCTACTTCGCTTCTGACCAGGTACTTCTAAAATCTGCACCCTAAAACGTAAAGCTAACCAGCTTCATCCACAGTAAATTACAATCCTCTACCCAAAATGACTATCAGGTACCCCTAATGTACTTTAAAGCATGGTACTCGTGTCACCTCATTGGAGCGATCCTCCCCCAATCATCCGGACTTCTCTTCCAATCATGGGGAGGAAGCGTCTCCAAATCTCCCCACTGAAGACGAAGTCCCCTGTGAGAAAGTTCAGGCTGACCACGGTGACCACAGATGCCCCAAGACCATGCCGGACTCCGTGTGGTTAACAGCAACAACTCGGTCGCCTCGGTCAAGCACCCTCCATTTCGGGCGGAAAGCAAACCATCTCCTTCTCAAAAATGTGTGGTGGTGACCGTGGGTGTTGGGAAGTCGCTTCTTCAGCTATATGTACATGCAAAGGGTCGTTCTGTGGTCAAATTGGTCGCTAGAAGCACCTGCTACGCCGGACTATTCCCCCAAAACAACCTAGAGCCACGATTTTCTTAACTGAAGACCCGTCATTGCTGCAGATTCCTCATGCCTAGAAGTGCATGGTTTATAATAATGATGATATCACCCTAAGAAAAGAACACAGTTTTAGAGTACATGAAGGAAGAACAATAAAATCTGTTTGGATCTCTTTTTTACTGCTTTTTTCTACTGGTGATTCTGATTATGAATTCCACATGTTTTTTGAGTGAAATTATATTATTAATGAAGATGAACCAGATAAGATGTATGCATCGTGTAGTACTTCCTTTTAAAATATAAAGAAATAGTTGGTGCAGAAATTTTAGATTATTTCAATTTGTCTCCCTGTCAATATTTCGTCTTCACAGTCCAATAATTCAAAACGCTAAATTCCATCCATCCGCAACCGTTGTAGACGCAATGAATGAAAAGATATATTATTCTTAACGAGCCAACAGTTAGTCCGCAAAAGTCCTTGCATCATTTCATGGAGTCTCTACTCGTAAACCCGTTCATGTGCTAAACGTCAATGAGAGAAATATGGTACGTAAAGACAAAACTAAAGGATACTATAGTGCTTTAGACTATCAAATTTCAAATCGCTGGTTATCGAGTGGTCTTGAGTAATGAAAAGAAGGTCCATAAGTCGAAGATTATTTGTGCTAGACGTATCTCAGGATTAAGAAACAAAGATTGTAAAAATGTGTGATATAGTCAGAAATCCGTAGGTACCGTGTGGTCTAGACACAATCAAGAATCAGACATCAACCTACGCTAATATCACTTAAAACATTAAATCAAAATCGGTTAGCTCAAGCATTACTTATATCAAACTCAAACCAAGACTTTTACCGCACGTTCAAAGGTACAAACCGTCAAAAGAATAAAGATAAAAGTAAACATAAGAATAAAGTCAAAAGAATAAAGTGTTATCAGTCTGAAAATTGTCAACAACCAAATTTTGTCAGAATCAATGATAACAAAGGATGTCACTAAAATACTCTGACATTGGTGATGAGTGTGCAAATAGGCCATAAAGGTCAATGGCCGCAGATAATATCATATCAAGAGAATTTGCTTCTTGGTGGGATCTCCATAGACACCTTCAACGTGGAGTAAGACACACCCTCAAGGGCCACCATTAGAAGGGGAGCGAAGTCCAGGTTATCCGCGTAACGGGTCATAGAAGTCACTTATCCCTCAGGTATTGGTCCGGAACCCCTCAGTCGAAGAATCCAAGAAAAACATTTTACAGAACGGGAGAAGGAATGAAATTGTCAGAGGATGAGAAAGTCCTAGAGTACAAACTCGTCACCACTTTGATTACAACGTAGAACGCATTTGAAAGGGTCGTGGGGAGAATGTAATGAATTTGACTCTACTCCGGGCAAATTATGTGGTCGTGTTGGCTTGCAGAACTGCAGCTATCAATCATTGGTGTGACGAACAATACTGTTGTAGGGAGTGAACTTCGGGTGGACCTGCAGAGTGGAAGTGACTACCGACGCTCTTTTGTAACTGGCGCTATAACTGGTCAAAGGATGGTGGATTCTCGTACCCCATGGATATTCTGGTGAAAGCCACCAGCTTGCAGACACCGCCTGCGCGTTATTACTTCATGCTTCCCAAAGACGCTGACAGTGCCTCTGCTGCTTCCGACATCCAGTCCAATAGGCAATGTCGCATAAGTTATATCTTACTCGTTCACGTCTAATACTTATAAGGGAGACCTGCCAACAGCAATTCATATCTCAAGCGTTTCTTCTCTTTCATTACTTAGTCCAGTATATTCTTCGGGGAGGTTGGTTGAAGTAAGCTGCGCCCTTCACTTGCTACTTCTCTTCCAAGACGGAATACAAAGAGTCTGTCCTACAACGGGATTTCAAGTGCTGAATACATTTCGAACGCCTCAAACACTTTGAGTGTTCAATCTCGCAATTGGATCAGTTTCCCAAGAAGATTCCTAAAATCAGACTGGTTGTCTGGACCATCTTACTGTGTTCTCCTTTGAACTCACGCGCGCAAATCTCTACGCTATCATTTCAGGTTTCGTAGCTGCCTTAAGTGATTACCGATTATAGCAAGTGTTCTAATGGCACTCTTAACGGGAACGCAAAGAGGATTTATTTCACACTCAACTCTGCCTCTCTTAGATTTTAAATGGATCTTGGAAGCAACTGCAGTGAAAGAGAATCAGAAGAGAGAAGCCGCTAGTACTCAGTTGAGAACTGAGTATCTCCGTTTCGGTAACAATGCAGCCGAGACATCTCTTCCTGCTATACTAGAGGAGAGGTGCAATGCTCAGAATAACGGCGCTCGTGATCATACAAGTACAGACTCCAATGCAGGCCAAGAGAATATTCTTTCTCCCGCTATAGGAAGAGGTAGCTCTGCTGACAGTCACGAGAGCGTTTCTGCAAATAGTGGTGTTAAGGCCAGTAGCTCGGAGAATGCATTCGAGAAGGGGTGTGATTCAAATCTTGAGATGTCAGAGATGAGGACCGTGTTCCAGAAATTCGACGAGAATCACGACGGCTTGATTTGTTCAGATGATTTATGTCACTTCATGGGTCGATTAGGGTTCAAAATGTCTGAAGAAGAAGCACGTTCTATGCTGGGCACGGTAGATCATAACAGCGACGGCAAAGTTGCGTTTGAGGAGTTTTGTACTCTATATCAATCTTTCGTTGACGACAAAAATTCATGCACAGAGGATAAACTGCAAACAGCTGACGAGCAGGAGGAGACAATTCTACAAGCATTCAGAGTGTTCGATAAGAACGGCGATGGATTCATCACAGGTAAAGAACTGCAAACTGTTCTATTGGACATGGGATGTCCGAAGGCAAGAGCTTGAAAAGCTGTAAGCACATGATCCAGAGAGTCGATGCTGATGGTAACGGCGTGGTCGACATCAAGGAATTCAAGCAGATGATGTCCTCGGACTTTTTCCAAACTTGAGTCAAGACACAATCATGTACATAGCACCATTAACATCCACATCTTAAACCATTGTACAGAAGAACGCGCTTTCCTTCATTGCGACCAAGTTCAGCTTCTTACCGGATATTTTGAATGAATTCTGGTGTCAAGAATTCCTGCAATGTCTCCGTTTCAACAATTGCCAGGCCAGTCCGTGGCGGATATCATAGTTTTGCTATTAGTCGATGTACTTCTAGAGGATCATGAGGCACACTAAATGTTTGATTTCAAGGAAGTTATAATGCAGTTTTGTAGCTGAAGTAGGGAATCATTAACATATCGAACACGATAGAAATTTGTGATCTCAATATATTCCAAGAATGGATTTGATAAAGAAAGTAATTCGAATCGAAACCTGATTGTTTTACTCGACCGTGTAGACAACTCTTGTGGATTCGAATTCTCTAATTTAGCTATTGACTCTTTATTTAACTGAAAGTCTATTGGAATTGCTCTCATTCACGTATAATACTTCCACTCGTGAATCTTTGGAGGAGGGAAGTTTTGTTAGATTTGTTGAACATGCCTTCCTTGACTTTGCGAGGATGTTAAATTTTATGAAATGCTGAATTTATCAATAACCTTTTAGTCAACTTTTATAGTTCAGCTGAGTCGGTTGAAAGTTAAAGATGAAAGAAAATAATAGTAAAACTGTCCCTTCCAAATCAGCAGTTACTTTCGTATCAACTTAATTCTTTGAGAATTAAAGATAAATGGACAAGATTTGTAAGTTGTTCCATTCAGTGATTATACTCCAATTGGTGATGGTCGCTCTTTCTTGAACTTGCTCTTATTGCTGATGCTTAAAGTGATTGCTGCTAAATCACTATGCTCAATTAAAAATATATATATACACACCTTTTCTATTATTTATAATCATCTTATATACAAAAAAATAACATATAATGTAAATATGTTATTTTATATCACGTTCAAATATTATTATTTGTATAACAAAATATATCATAGATACTATAGTTATAACTTTATGAAATAAATACATAAATATATAATATAAAACCTTGAACAATTTAAGAGCACTTCAAGGTCTTGAAGTTAATGTCTTATAAATAAATCATATCAGGATTACAATGTCTCCACACTAATTATTATCAGTTGAAGGCTTGAAATAATTCCAAATTACCCTACAAGTAATAATCAAGTCAAAGAAGAGAATAGATTTTGCTATTGCTCAGGTTTTTTTTATTATTCTCACAAAGCAAAGTAAAAATTCATATTAAATTTTAAATGAAACACGTCAATATTCTAACCCTTTTTTTTTACAACTCTTAGTCTAGAACTTATCATTAGTAGTTTAGATATCAAGATCGGAAAGCAATATAATCCGATCATAAGAAAATTAAACATATCAGATACTTTCTCTTGAGCAGTCATCTGGATAAAAGACAGATTCGGTAATTTTTCATACATCTGATAACATCATTAAGGATTGAAACACAAAAATATAGTCAACTTCTTTAGTTTAGATCATTTCATTAGAATATATTTCATTTAAGTTCTCCAAGAAACTAATTTACAAAAATCACTATGAAATAAATTTTATCAAAATCATGTGAATAAGAAAATCTAAGAAAGACTAATTTGAAAGGCCATCTTCAGCATTATATACAGGATGGACAAAGTGTCAGGACCTACAAACTACAGGATTAAAACATTTAATATCATTAACTAGATTACCACAAGAGGTTCTAAATCATGCATTTGTTTTAATAGACCGAATATTGCTACGAAAATTCATGAGGAATGCTGTATCTTGTCAATCATAAGAAATTGGGATAATACATTTTCTCAATCATAGGAAGTTGGGATTCTAGAGAGTTTGTACTTTTAAGAACTTCACCAATAGAAGCAAAGAAGTCGATAAGAGTTGTAAAAAATTGTTCTCCTACCTGACTACAACTCCAATTATTACTGTTTAACTTATTACATAGCAGTTTTAACCAAGACTAGCGAAACAAATTCTCGGCCTACTTTTCTTCTCGCTTCTTTCTTCGGTATTATTAATAAGTATCATTTGCCAATACAAGACTAGATTCAAAGATCGAAACGTTGGTGCATATTAGAACAAGGAATTCAGAGATGATACTGACACTCTCATTGGAGTTTAATATCCCAATCTCCAGTGATTACTGGTCCACAAAAGAATGCGAATTTCAAACCAGATAGTTCCTTCGGTATTAATAATAAGTATCATTTTCGCATACAAGACTAGACTCAAAGATCGAAACGTTGGTGCATATTAGAACAAGGAATTCAGAAATGATACGGACACTCGAATTGGGTTTTAATATCTAAATCTCCATCGATTACCGATTCGCAAAAGAATGCGAATTTCAAACGAGGTAGTCTTTTTCAGATTGGACATTCATCCTCTTGAGTAGTGACTGCTGGTTGAAAATTCCATATGCAGACTTTCCCACACGTTCAGCTGTCTTCACTTTAAAGCACTGCAGGATTGAACGTTCTGTACTCAGTCCTCTCTTTTAAGTCAAGGAATCGTGCAGAACTCGTTAGTCTGCATGGAAGTTACCAGGAATCTGACGAATAAAAACCGAATTCTCACAAGTTTTAGAAGAGCTCAAAAGAATCAAGTGCAATCAGATTTCTATTCAGCAGCCAGATGTATTTCACTTATTTCTTACTCGAGTTCTCATTCTCATGAGAGTGTTTCTTGATCCTCTGGCTGATTTATATCCTGTGGAACTTTAGTCGTATTCGCGCTGAAAGTTCAATGGCAGAACTTGCCATAACCAATCCTCTTGTTATGCCGGAGTCAGAGAGTTGGAGCAGAAAACCAGACTTCTTTGCCTGGACACAATCACGAAAAGTAATGCAACACATCAAGATCAAAATCTCCCTGGGATATATTGCTATCGGTTTTCGAGGTAGCAGCTACACTGTATTTGATTCACTTACATTGTCGGTGAGATTCTTCTAAAGATCGAACCAATGAAACACGAATAAAACATGACAAGCAGATCTAGTCGCTCTTACAGTGTCACAGTTGATGAGGAGCTGGTGGACTGACTTCTCTCCCGCCTGGACAAACAGAGGAGGCTCTTTGTGGTCAACATTGATGAATGTATCTAATACTTCGGAAGACGAAATGCGACTAAACTAAACCCTAAACTTTGAATAAAGCAGCCAGAGAGGCTTGACATTATCAATCGCATTCCCTTATCGGGGAATTTGATAATGATGGTAAAACTCTCTGGCTGCTCTTTATTCAAAGTTTTCACAAAAGTCAGAAAGAGTAGAGAAATTTTTCATACTGAGCATTTACCTGATACCAAATGGTTTCCTAAAGTACACAATGTAAACAAAATCACACGACAAAAAGGAAATCGACTCAAAGAACACCTATAATATGACAGTTTCCTACCAAATCTAGGAGCTCGAGGAAACCTTTCTGAATACCTTTGGCCAGGGACTTTTCTGGACACCCCTGAAAGAAACCACTCGAGTGTATACAGCAAATAAGCTGGAATACCCAAAACGTACACCAAATTGATAAACACGGGTATGTCCCCAATCGAGTTGAGCCCGCTGAAATCCATCCTCAATGCACCGATCATGAATCCCTCCATCTTGAACTGTGACCAGAGGACGAGATAAACTGTCCCGGATAATGAAACGTTGTTACAGTAGATAACTGTACGGCACGACTAAGTGCTGTTGGTAACTCTAAGCAACTCAATAAACAAGAGTAGCAAATTTGGGACGCTGGAACTTCGTTCCAATGATGTCCTTATTGAGCCTCTAAGACTTTGTACTTGATTGTTGTGGATAATTGCGCAGGAACAGTCGATGCTTTTGGCAACTGAAAGCAGCCAAATAAGCTCAAGAGTCGAATCGGAACTCTGTTCCAAACTCTAAACGAAGTTCCAATGAGAGCTGAATCGAAGAGCTAAGACTGTATACTCGAATGTCGTGGATAAATGTGCTGGAACTCAATCTTCGTGCCAGACTGAATGTAGCATGGTAAAAAAGAGAATCGAACTGAACTTGGAACGCTGGGACAAAGTCTATAAAAGACAATGTTACATCTTTGTATTATCCAGCATTTATCCAGCAATACGTTCATCTCGTCCTTTTGACACAGTTCAAGATGGAGGATTTCATGACTACTGATTTACTCAGTCATATGGAGGAGATACCTTAGACTAACGCTAGTCATGATAATAACTATAAACACACGACACACGACACACGCGCCAAGGCGTGTGTGTGGCTCCAGGGCAGGTGCAGAGGCTACTGAGTATTAGGAAGAGGAGAGAGGCTAACGAGATCGTGATCCAGAGCGTCAGTTTTCAAAACTATGACACAGTTTTTTGAATTGAGTAGATAATGTTCTAGGAAGACGCTGAATGACTTTGCGCAAACCTCACCCACTCAGTCACTTCTAGTCGTGAGTGTCCTTGAATGCTGAAATCGGCCATGGCGCCATTTTAACTCCAACTCAGCAATCCCATGAAGAAATCCCCAATCGTGTGCACAGTTTCCCATCACCATTGGTAAGTAAGGAATGGTGAACTCCCCGCGGTTGCACCTTCTTTTACAGAACGCGCCGGTTTGGCTTGGAGTGAAGTATGAGGGGAGACGTTGATAGAACCGCGGCCAGCGCGCGCGTGGCCGCGTCTACAGTAACTACTGTAAAATGTAGTACCCGGGGAAATGCAGCGCAGGGAACCTGCGGCGTCGAGCGCTCATGCTAGAAACGAAGAAAGGTGAACGAGAGGTGAAGGTTGGCCAGGAAGAGACTAGGTACTGTAAGGCGCGATGGTAACAATAGGAAAATAATCAGTAGCGATTGGGAAAGTCTATAAGAATCTTGTGTCATTATTCACCAAATGTGCTTCACCTTTTCCTCGTTTGGAGGAAATCGGTCTAGAGTAAGTCATATATCGAGAATCGAAATTCGAACATACCAACTCTCTTCACTAAGTTCCACTAATGTGGAACATTCGTGGAAATTCAAATCAGACTGATTTGATTTGAACGTTTGGTCAAATATCGTCTATAGATAGTAATGTGTTTCATAGCACCAAACCATAATAGTAGTTACTAGACCCTGTGAGTTACTAGCAGATATAATGAGGACGATGGGACTTAGAGTTAATAAAGGTTTACAACCGAATCGAGAGATTTGAGTTGGACCGAAAGCCGATGCGATGTTCACGAAACTATGTCATTCCTTTCTGAATGAACGTGAGTAATGTGTTAGAAAATACAGTCCCAAGGGACCTCTCGCAATAGCACATCATAAGACCCATTAAACATAAAGTTAGAGTTAGAGTTAATAAAGGTTTACAACCGAATCGAGAGATTTGAGTTGGACCGAAAGCCGATGCGATGTTCACGAAACTATGTCATTCCTTTCTGAATGCACGTGAGTAATGTGTTAGAAAATACAGTCCCAAGGGACCTCTCGCAATAGCACATCATAAGACCCATTAAACATAAATCAGAGGACTAACATGAAATAACGTGGTTCACTCCTTGTCTCGGAAGCTACCTCCACGGCTGAAACAGGCTCACACCAGCCTTCGACACTTTATTTCCATTGCACATATGTATATATATATACAAACACAAGGATAGTCACTCTGTCACTGTCTAAACTCCTGAATATAGACCTGCATGACTTCATGAGTATTGACCACTCAAGATATCTAGTCACTTTAATACTTAACCTTAGAAGTGACTGAATATATATCCGCATGATACTGTAAGGAGTTTCCATCAGTCAAGTTTTGCTCTTGCTCTTGATCAGGCAAGTCACTTATAGCAAGCCAAACATAACAAACTCCACCTTTTGCTTGTATCCACCTTATCATCCCAAAGAGCAACATTGCCCGTTAAGCAAGTTCATCCATAACTTGAATTTCTCAACAGGAACAGGTTTAGTCAACATATCAGCTGCGTTTACCTCTGTGCCAATCTTTTGCAGATTGATTTCACCATTTGTCACAGCTTCCCTGATAAAATGATGTCTCACATCAATATCCTTTGTCCTTTAATGATATACTTGATTCTTTGCCAAGTGAATAGCGCTTTGGCTATCACAAAAGAGTGTGGACTTCATATTAGGGAGTCCTATATCCTTGGCTAATCTTTGTAGCCATATTGCCTCCTTGGCAGCCTCAGTTGTTGCCATATATTCTGCCTCTGTAGTGGAAAGAGCAACAGTAGATTGGAGAGTAGACTTCCAACTTACTGCACCACCAACAAGTGTAAAAGCAAATCCTGTTGTAGACCTTCTCTTATCCAAGTCTCCGGCAAAATCAGAATCTACGTACCTTGTAATTCCTCCTTCTTGTTCCTTCTCCACATCAAAGTTAATGCCAATATTTATAGTCCCTTTCAAGTAACTAAGTATCCACTTCACAACTTCCCAATGTTGTTTCCCCGGATTTGCCATGTATCTACTCACCATGCTCACAGCATATGAGATGTCTGGTCTAGTGCAGACCATAGCATACATTAAACTCCCAACAGCACTAGCATAAGCAATGTTGGACATTACTTTTCTCTCCTCCTCATTTGATGGACATTGCTCCAATGATATCCTGAAATGACTTGCCATTGGAGTGTTCACTGGTTTTGCTTTCTCCATGCCAAACCGAGCAAGTAATTTTTCCAAATATCTCCTTTGAGATATCCATAACTTTCCCTTGCTCCTGTCCCGATGGATTTCAATCCCAAGTACCCTCTTTGAAGAACCCAATTCCTTCATATCAAACTCCTTACCAAGTTGTGCTTTCAATTTCTCCACCTCAACCATATCCTTTGCAGCAATCAGCATATCATCCACATATAGTACCAAGATGATTAAATCAAATACTCTAGGTCCATGTAGCTTCTTGAGGTACACACAACAATCTGATTCACTTCTGTTATATCCTTGCTTCAACATGAAAGTATCAAATTTCATGTACCAAAGTCTTGGACTTTGCTTTAGTCCATATAAAGACTTTTGTAACCTGCAAACCAAGTTCTGGTTCCTAAGTACCACAAAACCTTCAGGTTGATGCATGTAAATCTCCTCCTCCAATTCTCCATGTAAAAAAGCAGTTGTAACATCTAGTTGCTCCAACTCCAAGTTATGCAATGCAACTATTTCCAATAGTGCACGAATTGAAGAGATTTTTACCACTGGTGAAAAATCTCATTGAAGTCAATACCTTCTTTTTGGCTGTAACCCTTTGCTATAAGCCTTGCTTTATATCTATCTCCACCTGATTTTGGAAGTCCTTCCTTCTTCCAAAATATCCATCTGCAACCAATTGCCTTCTTTCCCATAGGCAATTTTTCAAGTCTCCAAGTTTGGTTCTTGGCCAAAGACTTCATCTCCTCTTCCATTGCACAATGCCATTTTTGACATTCTTGATCTTGCATTGCTTCTTCATATGAAGAAGGCTCACCATTCTCCGTAAGAAGAGCATAAGCTACAAAAGAATAATCAAATCTCTTTGGAGGCCTTCTATCCCTATTTGGATACCTACGTTCATGAATCACTTCTGGGCTTTGCTCTTCTAATGGTTCACTTGGTAGATCTACAAGAGGTGAAATGTCTTCATTTCCAGTATCAATATCTATCTTAACAAAATCTGACTGAATTTGTTTTTTCTTTTCTTTTGCTATAGTAATAGTCTTCATTGTACTAGTCTCATCAAAAACTACATCCCTACTCACAACAAGACAACACCTTTCTGGATCCCACAATCTATATCCCTTTGTATCCTTCTCATATCCCAAGAATATACATTTTCTAGATTTGGGGTCTAACTTTGTCCTTTTTTCTTGTTGAATATGAACATAAGCTATGCATCCAAATACTCTAAGTGAAGAGTAATCAACATGCCTACCTGTCCATTTTTCCATAGGTGTCTTACACTCAATAGCAGTAGAGGGAGAAAGGTTTACCAAATGACAAGCCGTATTTATAGCTTCTGCCCAAAAACTCTTCTCCAATCCAGCGTTGCTTAACATACTTCTTGCTTTATCCAAGAGTGTACTATTTATCCGCTCTGCCACACCATTTTTTTGAGGAGTACCCGGTATGGTAAAATGATGGATTATCCCTTCACTCTTACAATATCTATCAAACTCTCCAGATTTGTATTCTCCACCATTATCAGACCTCAAACACTTCACTTTCCTTCCAGTTTGTTTCTCCATCATCACCTTCCATTGTTTAAAGATAGAGAAGACCTCTGATTTTTGCTTCATGGTGTAGACCCATACTCTCCTAGAGTAATCATCAACCAAAGACACAAAATATAATGCTCCAAATTTTGAAGCTACAGGTGCAGGGCCCCAAACATCAGAATGCACATAGTCTAAAATTCCCTTTGTGCAATGAACTCCTGTGGAAAAGCTTACCCTCCGTTGCTTTCCTATTACACAATGCTCACAGAATTTTAACTTACAACTTTTAAGGCCCTTCAGAAGTTGTTGCTTAGACAATTCACTTAGACCCCTTTGACTCATATGACCCAACCGGAGGTGCCATAACTGAGTAAGATCTTTGGGATCTTCATTTTCAGAAATAGTACTTGCCACTCCTCCAGTGATGGTCTCTCCAACAAGCTCATAAAGGTTTCCTATCTTCTTGCCCTTCATTACAACCAATGCTCCTTTTGATACCTTGAGTGTTCCATTTTCTGCTCCCCACCTCCAACCATTTGAGTCCAAAGTGCCTAGTGATATCAAATTCTTCCTTAACTCAGGAACATGCCTTACATCAACAAGAGTCCTCACAATACCATCAAACATCTTAATGCGTATTGTACCAATGCCAATAGCTTTACAAGCCATGTTGTTCCCCATTATTACAGATCCTCCATTGAATGATTTGTACTCATGAAACCACTCCTTATTTGGACACATATGGTAAGAGCAACCTGAGTCCAATATCCATGACTCCTCAAATTGATCTTTGTCTTGGGTAACACATAGAACATCATCCACAACTCCAGATGACTCAGCAATGCTTGCTTGATCTGAAAGTTGACCTTTATCCTTGTTGGACTCAAGCCTCTTGTTGTTATAATCCTTCTTGAAATGTCCAACCTTCCCACAAATCCAGCACTTGCCTTTGAAACCTCCAGTTCTAGACTTGGATCTTGATTTACTTCTGATCTGATCTCTCTCTCTTGCCCTTCCTCTGATAAATAGAGCCTCTGAATTTGTCTTCTCTTGGTTGGGTCTTTTTCGCATCTCATTGGACAATAATGCTGAAATGACCTCCTCACAGTTTATATCACCCTTCCCATATAGAAGAGTTGTGACCAGATGCTCATAAGATGGAGAAAGTGAAGCCAATAACAGCAATGCCTTATCCTCCTCTTCTAACTTAACCTCTATGCTCATCAACTCACAAATGATTTTGTTGAAAGCATTGAGGTGCTCCATAATACTCTGGCCTTCCTTCATCCTCAACATATACAACTTCTGTTTAAGAAACAGTCTGTTTGTCAAAGACTTGGTCATATAAAGATTTTCCAGTTTGGCCCATAGTTTTGGTGCAGATTCCTCATTCATAACATTGTATAGCACTTCATCAGCAAGGTTCAACCTAATAGTGCTAATAGCTCTCAGATCTGCATCTTCATCTTCCCCATCCTCATCACTTTTGTCCTCCTTTTTCTTCTTCAGTGCTCCATGCAGTCCTTGCTGGACAAGAAGGTCCTTCATCTTCAGTTGCCAAAGTCCAAAATTGTTTTTCCCATCAAACTTCTCCACTGCAAATTTAGCATTGGATATGGATATCACCCCTGCCATTGCTTTGCTGTGGACTTGCTTCTGGACCCACTTCCCTGCACCCTCAGATCTCAAGACCCTCTTGAGGACCAACTACGCTCTGATACCAATTGTTAGAAAATACAATAGCACATCATAAGACCCATTAAACATAAATCAGAGGACTAACATGAAATAACGTGGTTCACTCCTTGTCCCGGAAGCTACCTCCACGGCTGAAACAGGCTCACACCAGCCTTCGACACTTTATTTCCATTGCACATATGTATATATATATAAACACAGGGATAGTCACTCTGTCACTGTCTAAACTCCTGAATATAGACCTGCGTGACTTCATGAGTATTGACCACTCAAGATATCTAGTCACTTTAATACTCAACCTTAGAAGTGACTGAATATATATCCGCATGATACTGTAAGGAGTTTCCATCAGTCAAGTTTTGCTCTTGCTCTTGATCAGGCAAGTCACTTATAGCAAGCCAAACATAACATAATGAGGTTACAGCTGACTCCAGCGAGAGAACAGGACCTGGCATGCTCCGTCGAATCCAATACTCGCATCGGTATCTATTATCGCTCTCTTCATGATGCCAAATCTGTAGTTTATGGACCTTCGATAAGGATCTTGACAACTAGAGACATGTTCATGATTTAGTGTTCATGATTTAGTTCAAGATGATAGTGGACAAGAGTCATCTGATTCTGCACATAGGCAGTCCTCGGGTGACATTGACAGATTTTGTTTGCGGTGTACGATATTGGACATTTGTTTTATGTATGGTATCAAACGACGCAACATGATCTCTGCTGATAAAATCACATACATACATACTTCTGTTTAGCCCCTACACAACAAACAAGTAACTACAGTATGACTCTCCACAGTGCTGGAGCTAATGGATTCAGCAAGTAATGAATTGCTAATGGATTCAGCAAGTAATGAATTGCTTGGTCACAATCTTGACGTCAAGCAAATAACGCTTGCTTTTCATAAATTTGAATTTGGAGCATGGTCTTCTAAACTTAGGGCTGACAGCATGAACAACCAAAACTTAAGCGGTAAGATATCGCATCCGGTGTTCCTGAGCGTGGATGTTATCATTCGCTGCTAAGATCTTCCGCAACCGGCTCTTATATCTATTCAAATAGAAAACTACCGGTAGGTAAGCGTACTACGGTGTATATATATTTCACGAAGGCAATTTGACAGTCTTTTATAGGCTTCGTTCCAGCGTTCAGTTTGGAAAAGCCATTGAGTTTTCATGCACAGTTATCCACAAATATCATGTATACAGTCTCAGATCTACGATTCAGCTCTCATTCGAACTTTGTTCAAGCGTTGCAATGCGACTCTCGTGCATATTTAGCTGCAATCAGTGGGCAAAAGCATCGGGTACCCGCACAGTAATACACAACAATCAGGCACACAGTATACCTTTGGTAGTAGTAAGTGGAGCTTTGTTTCAGTCAATTAGAGATGGATTTCAGCGAGCCCAACACAATTGGGGACATTCTGACCTAAGCATAGGAACTTGGGGTTCGCAGTATTCGCTGCCGTGACGGATGCCTGATAGTAGCTTAACGCGCTAAGCTGGCAAGTATTTCTACTCCATCAAGAACACTCTGTTACTTCCCGCGTGTCTCTTATGATAGAAATCATGCGTCGGAGAGGAGTTCCGAAAGGAAAAGGAGAAGAGTTATCATGATAATATGCAAATACGAACAACTACCGAGGATCCATAAGAAGATAAAAAAAAAAAACCGGCAGCAAAAGTGTGTACGCTAATAGGACCTCTCCTGCGACACCATTTTCATAATCCAGTCCGCTGCTTAGGACGCTACAAGGTCGGGTGAAAATCTTCAGAATTTTGACATACCCTTGGGATTAGGAAACTACAAGGTCGGGTGAAAGTCTTGCAGAATTTTGACATTTTGACAGAAATGTTGCGAGAACATGGAGCGTATGGCGCTCATGTTCCCGCACCATTTCTCTACATTTATTGATTTCCAAGGGTCTCTACATTCGTTCCTATGGGTGTTACAAAATTCTGAAACTATTTTCACTCGACCTTGTAGTTTCCCTACCGGTTCCAAAACGGGGACCGTGCGACGGAGATGTTGGTGGAGCAACCTGTCGTGGAGATAGGAGATTGTTCCAATCTTCGTTCTGGATACCCTGTCCGTTCGTCGCAAGCGCTTGTCTCCACGACGCAACCACAACCGGACAGAGGACGCCCTGTCCGGTCGTGGTTGGAACCGAAGATTGGAACAAGGTCGTGATCTCCTTGAGCAACCTGTCATGGGGACAACCGGCGCGAAGAACGGAACTAGACCTCGAGATATTTAGGATAGCTCATGAGCTAAAGAAATCGAAATCAGGCAATATGAAATCTGGTACAGATAAAGAAACTTTGTCCGGTTTTTCCCAAACCTATCCCAAACCTATATTCAGGAGGTCGTCCCTCAACTGAACGACGAATCATTTGGAATCCGTCCGTTCATCACGAAGAGAATATTCATTCCTAAAAGCAGACGGCAAGTCTCGTTCCCTCAACACATACCCGGTTTATGAATTTGGTGTACATCTTGGGTATTACAGTTTATTTGCCGTATATAGTCGAGTGGTTTCTTCCAAGGTGTCCAGAAAGGTCAAAGGACTGGCCAAAGGACTTCCGAAAATCTTCCTCGAGCTCCTAAATTTTGTAGGTAACCCCCATTATCAGGTGTTCTTTTATGTCGATTTCCGTTTTGTCGCGTGATTTTGTTTACATTGTACAGTACATGAAACCATTCGATATCAAGTGAATGAGAATGGTCAGTATGAGGGAGTTTTCTACTCTTGTTGACTTTGTGGAAACTTTGAATCGTGAGCAGCCAGAGAGTTTTGCCATCATTATCTAATGCCTCGAGAAAGGAATCCGAATTTTACTGTAAATCCAAAGAAAGGTTGACTTGGAGGGCCGTATGGGGGGCGACCCTCATACGGCAAGGCAACCGCTGCAGATTTTCAATCTATTCCGAATGAAAGCCAAGATCTCGCTTGGTGGAACGGCAAACACGGCAGACTCAAAATCTGTTTCTAATGGTGGCGTTGGGCTTCAGGTTAACAAATTTATACACAAATAGCGAGCCAGGACCCACAATAATAACTTATCGGTGAGGTCTCTCCGTGCGGGTTACAAGGATCCTACCTCCGGTCAGGTTATAAGTTTAGACGAAGGCACTTCGCAGGGCTCGGTTCTGAGTCCGCTCCTGTGCATTACATATTACATCACCTCGACGAATTTGTGATGAAACTTCGTGATCGATTTAACAAGGGCAAAAGTAGAGAATTAACCCAGAGTACAAATTAGACAAAAAAGTGATTTTGTCAAGAGAGGTAGATTTATATGGAAATTTTGCACTTCAGTCATTCCTTTGCTGATTTCACTCACGTGCAAGGTTGGTAGTAGTTCTTTCTGCGGAGCTCAATAGAACTCCAATCATCTTCAATTCCATTTGATCTCCCGTCCCGCCAATTTTTTTCCCTTTCAACTTTGACCGCGACCTTTTTGTAGTTGCAATCTTCAGCGCTTGAGTCTTTGGGGTCCCAAACTTACATAGACTTAAAAAGTTGATCCAAAGGTTGTAGACCCTGAGAGGTTTTCTACAATTCTTCGGGGAATGCTTCAAATGAACTCCGAAAAGTAACAACGAAAACAATAAAGTTTTAGATTTTCAAAAATCCTAATACCACATGCATCCCTCCAACTCAGCAAGCTTTGTTGATACAGATTTTGCACTATTAAGATGAATTTCTCCATTTCCGGATAAATACTTTATGATAGTGAAGTTTTATAATTTCTCCAAGTTGGTCAATATGCAGATTACTAACTTATTTTTAGTCCATCCAATTATACATTACAATCCAGCCGTCAAGTTTGACCCAAAGACTCCAAACTAAAGGTAAAATAATTCTCATAATTGTTGATTTAGATATCTTCACTAATAAACGGAAGTTGTAATTGTACCCCGACTTGAAATACTGCTTTTTCAAAGTTTTGAAATTTCAAAAAAATGGAAATTATAGACATTATATGGAATGGAAAAAAATGGAAATTATATGTAGAAAATGTACAAGACATTAATTTTAGTCTTGATTTTTGTGAGAGGCTCTTCAATTCAATATTCAATAATCAATCAATATTTTACTAGTGAATTTAAAGGCATAGATTGAATAAAAATAACTGACTCACATGAAACATAGAATAGAGTCATCTCGGCGATAAATCTTTGGACAGGCCTTTTGCGTATTGGAAGGATAGAGTACCTTAGGAGTAGGTGTAATATGGGTCGCTATCAACAATGTGTAATGTCAACATGCTGTGCCAAACTTTTTGAAGTAATTAGGATTCTGTAGATATAAGTGATTTGAATCAGGTATACTATTACACAATTGGCTACGATTTCATCCATTTTTTATCTTTAAAATTTAGTATGAAAAGTTAGTATGTAAGATGTTGTGAAGAAGAAATTATTACTTTAGAGGAGAATTTTGACATTTACTCAAGAATTTGACTGAACAAAAGAGAAATATTAAAAAAATTCTAAAGCTGGAAAAAGGTGGTAACTTAGTATCAAAGTAAAAAAATAAGCCCAAGTGCATATATAGGAACGGAGGGACCTGGGAAACTACCAAGTGGAGGCATAAAGTATGTTATTGGATGGCATGCTTTGTTAATGTGATATAAATAATGCACTTCCGTAGCAAAATGGTTAATTGATAATCAATTTGGATACTACCCCGGATTAGGGCTCTAATACAACCCAGTCTTGAGTTAACTCGTAGCTTGTGTTGAAATGCAGGAGTGTAAAACTTGACGAGTGTACTGACGCAAAGGTTTGAGAAACTGCTGTGTTGTTCTGATTGAGATGATACAAATTGGGAATAGCGATCGAAATGATGAGTTAGCAGGGCGAGATCGCCCCCTTTTTGCTTACACGTGGCACGTGAAATTGATCTCAAGGTGAGGGGAAAAGACATAAACTATGCCTTTTCAAATGCAAGGGCTCGGAGAACAGAATAAATACTGCAGTTCTCGAGTGCGGACATGCAAAACTATAAACCTGACAATCATGAAGAACTGCAAGGAACTGCACTTGTAGAATGTAATAACTCACTAGAATTTTATCACTTGTACAAGTTTGAGTCATTTTCCTCTGAATTTGCACTGTTGCAAAAAGCGTCAAGTGAAAGAGAAATTCATATATGCAATCTGGCACTTGCACAATGGCATGCAACCTTTGTGTGCGTGCTAACTATCCTATCCTTATTGTAACTGATTTTAATTTTTCTTGCACTTGCGAGTTACAAGTTTTACGATGACAATTCCAGGTAGCAAGGAGAGACCTTTCTCGGGTTTTGCAGGTTATCGGTTGCATATAGAGTGGGGTCGTTGTAGTTCAAAGACTTCTACTCCAGCTCTCATGTGAGGGAATGCTTCAGTCCACCTTATGGTAACGTCAAGAGAAGTTGCAAGAAAAAGTCAAGAGTGACTTAGACCCATTTCAGTCCTCGGGTTTATCCTCGTACTCTTGTATGTCTTCATGGTGTCTTATATCTTTTTGGCCATCTTATGTGAGTCGATTTCTGCTCCCTATGGTGACGTCAAGAGAAATTGCATTGGCTCTTGCACCTCAGAAATCTATTTTACTGAGTCTTCGACGTTGAGCTCGTCATGGTTAACATTCCCACAGTCAGCCAAACTTACCTGAGATTGAAACGGCGAACCCGTACGGTAACAAGGAGGGGAAGACCTCATGAAGACGTACAAGAATAAAAGGTACGTGGGGCTAAACCCCAATAGTATTCAATATCTGTCCTACTGCTATTTATTAACTTTATGATTTACATTTGCATCTAAGATATCTGAGCTATTCATTATTACCATTACGATTTTCATTTGCATTGACATAGTGTGCTTGCTACGGTGCTTGCTACGGTTTAACAAACCGTAGCTGATCTACTCGTTGACCATGTGGTACAGATGACAGTGCAAGGAAATTGACAATCCGCGACGTGGAAACCGCGTCCTGCTGTACACGGTTTGACGACGAAGGCATTGGAGATTTTGAAGTCTAGAAAGAATTGCGTTGTGGACAGTACTTGGTACTTGAAGCAATTGCCGAGCTCGAGACTGATGCCACTGAGGTTAAGGTTTGGGACCTAACGGTGGATAGAGTCATCTGAAGATGGAATGGTATGCTTTGATCATCTTCCGACCGTTTTATTTGATGCAAGCCGTTCGTTTGTGATCACTCTGAACTTCAAGTATTATTTAGCGCATTCTGTTAACTCGTAGTATGTCTTAATTCCACAACGTCGCCGATACCAACGTTTTGGGGTCAGACAGAATCAATCAGCATTGACTTGGCATTTGGCTCAAAATTCTTATTTGATAGAAATTAGTCCTGCTGCACATGGTAGAATTCGTACTACTACTACTGCACATTGTTTGGGAAATTATCGCAATGTCGATGCCACATTTGTTCAATGGTATTTCGGTCTTAAGTTACAGGAAGGACTCTGGCTGTTCCTCATGAATCAAAATGAGCGACAATTTTGTGCAGCAGCTTAAGGGTGTATACCAGTGACGTTCAGAGGCAATTCCCCACTGTTTCGCTTCTTTCCTGGCGCTTCCTTGTAGTCTTCGTGAAGTGGATCGTCTCAAAACTCCTGGTAAAACTCATAATCCGGATCTGATCAGTAATGCGCTGTGCTAAAGAGTTTATAATGCAGGAAAATTTCTGGCTTGCGCAGATCTCCAATCCTTGAACCTTCAACAAAGATTGGTGGTCATTTAGAGTGCTTTGCAACGTCGCCTACGTCTTATCTTGGCCCTATTACCTTTTAATATATTCTTTGTCCTCTCAAGATAACTTTTGATGGTTCCCGTTCCTGTAACTTAAGACCGAATGAGGTCAATCCTAACTTTGCAGACTGCCTCGTTGAACAAGTAAACATGAAGCGATAATAAACATCAGTAAATCATAAGTAAAATTCGGTTTTGTGTGACTAAATTCGACTAAATTATACATAATTCTTGTCGTCATCAATGTGAAGACCTTGTGTGCGATTGCAATTCCTGTTGTGGCAGGAAATGGATGCAGTGATATATCGAAGGAGGCAACGTCATTAGTTTTCCGACTATGCTCTTAGCGCTCGAGCTCTGCTCCACCATGAAGCATCAACGCTAAGTATGACGGACATATTTGCAAAGGTAGAAGCTTGGGACGTTGTCAGAATTTGGTTAGAGCCGCCATTCATCATAAACAGCTGGGAAACACCGGACTGAGCGCCTGACCTTTGCATCCGCGCTTCTAACGTTCTGATCTTCACGGAGGTATTGGATCATTTATCTCCTTGCAGTTATGTCCTTCTGCACACATAATCTAGATATAAGTCGGATTGGTCCCAATATGTAGTTGGATAGAAGATGTTGTGTCCTTCTGCTCTACTGTGTATATATCAGTCGAAGTGGGGCAAGGCTGAGTTCCTTCCAAATTCAGTTCCCTGATTTTCCTTCCGGTTTCAGAGGAATAGTTCATTGTACAAGCCCCACGTGTCTCACCGTGCCCCCATGCGGACTAAAGATTATTTGTGTTTTACCCAGGTAAATGGTTGGTCGGTGCGTTTAGCTCAATTGATTCAGATAAATCGAGCTTGAGGATTCCTGCAAAGATGGCAATCGCCGAAGTCAATGCTCTGTATCAGATCCTAAGAGAAGCAAGCAATGCGGTCTTGAGAAT
This sequence comes from Lunularia cruciata, assembly GCA_948567375.1. Taxonomy (NCBI): domain Eukaryota; kingdom Viridiplantae; phylum Streptophyta; class Marchantiopsida; order Lunulariales; family Lunulariaceae; genus Lunularia; species Lunularia cruciata. The sequence goes on along the minus strand of OX419759.1, from coordinate 34,272,532 downwards.
TCGGATGAACTACAAGTTGGCATCTGACTCTATCAAGAGCTTTCCTCAGAAGGTGACTCAATTTGAAAGGAAGAAGAGCGATTGGCAACGCTTACTAAAGAAGTTTCCTCTGCAGGCTGATAGTGATGTGCAGATTCGGTTGGAGAAAGCGGTGGAACTATTGAGGCAAGGTATAGATGAATTCGAAGGACTGCAGCATAAAAGTTGCTGCTTATGGTGGAAAAAGTTGACATCGGCGGAGCAGCTGGAGTGCCGCGTGAGGGATGTTAACAACGCATTTGAAGAGATCTCTAGATCTCTGGTGGAACGCCTAGAGAATGAGAGACTGGCAGAGGCAGCCACTACCCAGATCAAAGCGCCATTCGATTTCTTCGAAGATGAGAAGTACGTGCCTATCACGGGGACCATGACCAAGATACAAATGGCTCTTGAAGATGATGATGGCTCTAATGGGAACATAGTTCTGTTGCATGGCGGCTCTGGTGAAGGAAAAACAAGTTTAGTAAAGTACTTGGCGTTGCATTACTACAAAGAATCGAAGAAGGCTTCGATTCTTTGTAATAATGCAACGCCAAATACTTCGACCTCATCGAACTGGAGAAGATTCTCTGATGGAGTTATATACATCCATTGTGGAAAAGGTGCAAATTCACTTTCCTTGTTGCAGAAGTTGTGGGAGGATTTAGGGTACCGAGCTGCTGAATCTCACACCGAAGAACTACTGGATGATGAAATACAGGAACTAACCTCATCTTCTCAACGGCGACATGTACAAAGGGAGGTTGAAAACATTCGGAGAAAGCTTATAGAAAGAATGCCTTTGCTCACCAGTCTACTGGTAATCGTCGACGATGTTTGGCATCAGAAGGTCATACAAGACATTCTCATACCAGTGGACCCACGTGCAACGCATCAGATCAAATACCTGATCACCTCCCAAGACGAAAGGGTCTGGCGAGACGGAGTTACTTTCGTACCGATGGGAAAGCCTACTGCAAATGAGGCGCGCCAAATCTTGGCTGGCCATATTGTAGATACCGGTTTAGTCTCCAGGCGATTTTCTACAGAAGTTCAGGTATGGTAAATCTCCCATAGTTAGAGACATATACAGATACATAGTAGTCGTAGTTTTGGTTCACGTTAAACTGTTGGGTCACGTGAGGTACGCAATTAAGAACTATCCTTATACATGTGAGGTGCTCTTTCATGCACCCCTGTTTTCTTCAGAATGATCATGGTTAGGCTCTCTGCTGGCCATGTGCGGTATCTAGTATCTGAATCTAGTAATCTGAGTAATGCAACTAAATAAGTGACTACAAAAAGAGCGAACGTGAGTTAGTGGTTGTCTGCAGAGGAAGTTGCAGGGTATGTATTTCCAATCCATGCCAGAAGTTCTAAATTAATTTCGTCGGCAAATGTTTCTCAGGAAGAGATTGATCATCTGGTGGAAAAAGTAGATCGCAACCCTCTGGTTCTGGCCACTCTGGCGTCCGTGGTATCAAGCACTGATAACTTACAGAAGTGGAGAGCTTTGATGCAGGGGTTGATCGATGTTCTGAAAATTCAGGACACTCGTCCTAATCCTGTTGTGTTTGGCAAGTCGTACGAACGGAAAGTCGTAGCATCCTTGACTATGGCGTTCGAGTCCTTGACACCTGGGGCCCGTACGATACTACTCCTGTTGGTGATTTGCTCGTCCGACGGAGTTGATGAAAGTGTTTTGAAACTCTGCTTCAAGACATTGCATGGTCAATCCACCGCTTTTGAATTCACTTTCGGCCTCTTCTCCAGGGATTTGGCTGCACGTTCTTTCATATCGGTTCGTAGCCAGCAGATTCATTGGAGGGAAGAGCCATGGACTATATGGAAAATCCATGAGATGCGGCAACTCCTCATCCGCGAGATGAAACAGGAGGCAGTAACAGAGATCATCCGAAAGTTAACTGAAGCGGACAATGTGAGCAAAGAAAGAGTGGAGGGAACATACACCGATAAAGATCTGGTGATTGCCCTTTGTTTTCTTTATGGGGATGTCAGTTGCAGTGCAGTAGCTGGGAAGATTTTGACAAAGTCGATTGGACTGCAAGGTAAAACGATGCATCGAAACTGGCTTCGGTCCTGCTCAAAGGCTTTCGTTACGCTGCTGTATCCTGATTGTCGAGAAACTTGGGAGGAAACAACTCACGAGCTTGGTAAAAAGGTATTAATCATGCCTATTATTCATGTAAATATTTTCAACAACCGTGCATATAAATCTGGGTAGAAACCTTTAGCTTGGAGCTTGGAGATGTAAAGTCAACTTGTTTGGCCAAAAGCCTTAGAATGTACTTCTGTAGAACATGACAGCTTTTGTAGGTATCGCTGCGCTCGTCTCTTAATGAGACTAACCAACAGATAGCCTAGTAATGTTCAGTGATTATTCCTGTTTCTTTCCTGTAGGTCTAGCCATGGTCAATTCCATTTTAATTGCTTAATTGCTAATTATTTATGTGATTCTTTTGTAGGTTATTCTCCATATGTTGAAGTTTCAGGAGCTCGATGATGATGCGGTTTCAAGACTGCTGAAGATACCAGAAGCTGCTTCGAACACATGCTCGGCTCTTGTTCTCATGCACAAGAGATCGGGGTATAAGTCTTTTCGGGCGCATTTACCCAAAAGTGTGAATGAATTGGTGAATTCAATCGGCCAGTATGTAGAAAAAGATCCCCAACATTACCAAGATCTCAAAGTGCACGTAGAAGCCTTGGCAATATGTGTGCGGATGCGTAGCTGGCTGTCAATCACAGATCTTGATACCTTTCCTATCACATGCGATCTGTTTAGACTTGTTTGGAAGTTTCTTCAGTGGCCTTGGCATGAGCGAGCACTCGCAGATGATCACAGCGTCCCTATTCAACTGATGCGGATTCTTTATTATTCATCTAGACGACAGCGTGATGTCGAAGCTGCGGTGCACGTTAGCGGACTCGAGATAACACCTCAGCGATTGTTGGAGATGTTGCTGGGATTTTCAGATGTAAAATTTAAATCCAGTCCAATTCTTCAGCAGGAGGCCGCACGTGCTTTCCAAGTGTTTGCTTGCAAAGATGAAGATCTGAAAACCAAGACAATGGGCCTTCCAAATCTTTTGGAAATTCTGACAAGCTTGTTACCACACACACCAACCGCCGCCCATATACTGAAGGAGCTCGCATCGAACCAATGGAGTGCGGACATAATTGCATCGCAAGCCGGAGTATTGAACGGACTGGTTGGGCTTCTGTCACAAAATTCGCAAGCTTCTGCGCAAGATGCAGCGCTAAGTTGTCTCGTACAACTCGCTTCAACTAGACAAAATTGGAGGCGTATATCGACATGTGACGGAGCGTTACAGCAACTTGTTCGACTTCTTCATGAAGACGCCCCACAGGCTATTCTAGCCAGAATGGCCAAATTTGTTCAGGCCATCACTTGCAATTGCGACGGACCAGAACTGGGAGACCAAAATATTCAGAAGTTTTTGGTAGAAGTTTTAGAGAAGTGTAATTTGCTCCAAGGGGGAAATGGAGGCGTCAAAAGCAATTTGTTAGAATATGTATCCAAGTTCTTCCAAAAATTGTCTTCTGAGGGAACAGATGCCGAAGAATCAATGAAGATGAAACTTCTCAAAACTTGCGTAGCACCACTGGCACTGGCCCGTGAGAAAGGGGAGAAATCTGAGAAAGGAGAATTAGAAAAAGCTGCAGTAGTACGGGCATTAGGAATCCTTGCAATGGTACAAGCATATCGGGAGCTCATGGTAGTAGAATTCCAAGAAGCTCTAGATTTACTAATAGGGTTGTTGATTGAACCTACCAAGAGTTCCATCCTGATAAGCGTTTGCGACGCAGTTCAATTCATCAGTTCAAGTGGGGTGGACCCGCAGGACTTGGACCAAAGGACTAAAAATTTCAGAGCCAGAATCATGTTAGGCTACATGGTGCTATTGGAATCGAAACAAGATTCTCGAAATCGGAGACGTATTCAGTGTGCTGCGGAATCGCTCTCAAATCTTCTAGCCTACAAGGGAAATCGTGACTTGTTGGCAGCAACCTGTCCCGAAGCCTCGTCTAAACTCCAACGATTCCTGACGCATCAAGATGGTAGCGAGCGATCTTTTGGGGACAGCAGGATGTGGGGAGCTGTCACCTTGACACTCATTAACCCAGAAGAAGCAGAAACCTTGGATGCCTCATTCGCCAATACTCTTCGTGGACGAGGTAAGGCCAAGGCATCTCAGCATTCATACGAAAGTGCTCTGGTGGATTACGACCGCGCTGTAGAACTGCAACCTAGTTGGCCATATCTTTTGAGGTAAGTAAGCAATGGACTTTAATTGAACTGCTTTACCTTGAATCATAATCTATCTAGTCCGACTGTAGATGGTATCATCGACCTAACTAGATGTAACTAGAGATCAACTACAGAGCTCAGGAAAGTTCAGGCGTCTTGACTAGAACTGACACAAATAATAAACATCCGGTAACTCCTCTTTACAATGAGGTTCAGCTAATTCCGAAAGAGCTTCCTTTCTTACACGGAACAAATTGAAATGGATTTGTTTTTGTGTATGGCAGTGAAAGGGCGTTCATCAGAGCACAGTTGATGAACTATCAGCTGGCTCACCAAGATCTGGAACATGCTTTTAAGGTCCATTCGGGGAACCCGGATAGATTTATCTGGCAGGAGATGGGCATCTTGAAAAGAATGATGGGAAACTACGGCGGGGCACTGTCAGACTTGAATCAAAGCCACAGATCATCGAAATCCGATGATCAGAAAGGATGGAAGCTCCAGCACTCGGAAACAGGACCTTATGGTAGAAGTTTATCATCAGGACGATGGGATGATTACGAAGTTTTGAAGCACAGAGGTTTAGTCAAATTCCTTATGGGGGATGAAGATGGAGCTCGGTTAGATGCAAAACAAGCCTTACTCTCGAAATCTGCGCGAATTGATTTACCCTTATATGCGGGTGGACAATATTTTGGTGCTCAGCCAGTCAAGTTTTTAGAATATGAGCTCAGATAATACATGCACAGGTACTGTTGTACATTTTTATAAAAAAATAACCAAAGTGTAATATATATTTCATTATGATGGTGATAGTTTACTAGGAATAAAGATATATCGAGTTAGATCATCCAATTCGTAAAGTACTCACAACGGAACAAACACTGTGCACCGTGTTTTTGATGCCATACATACAACTTCAAGATCCTGAGGAAAATTGTGCATGCACTCCAGTATAACAAGAGCATGGGGTTTCATGTAAAAGAGCTATCAAACATCCTCGTTATCATTGATACTTGTCGACATATAATTCTATCAAGACTTGATGAAGAGAGTTCATAAATTCCCTCATCTAATCAAGTACTCAAAACCATTACTTCATGATGTGTAATACTGAGATGATCAATCTGGTGAACGATAAGGTTACTATTTTAATTCTGCTCTATGAAAACTTTAATTCTATGAATATTTTAACTCTAAGATGATAAATTTTAGATAAAATAATAATAATAAAACATTTATATATTCACAAATAAAAAATTTTACTTTCGTCAGTTGTTTATTCCCCTAAATCAATATCTTTTGAGTTACTCCCGCACACTAGAATTAGAAAGAATCGACCGTACTTACTACATTATACTAAACTATTCTTTGTTCCCACTACTCCTAAACTATCGTAATTTGGTCTTTGGAGTGATGAACCACTAGTGAGCTTTACAATCTTACTTAGCTAGAGGTGATTGTTGCCTACTACTAGGGTAGGTACCTACGGGACGATGGAGGGAAGTGTTCCTGGGAGGGGGACATTGGACGGGACTATATTTTGAGACGAAGACAACAGGTGATGCTACTTAAGGGTATGGAAACAACGGACGCGGAAAGAGACGACGGATTGAATTGTTTTTAGGACGGGGACACAGAGTCGGGAGGGGGACGATATATGTTAAGAGGGTCATTTTTGCCATGTGCATCATGCACGAGGTAATACTAGCTTAGTATAAAGTGAGTACATGAAGTCATAACAATTAAGATTCGAATAAAGCCTTGCACCACCTTACCTGGAACGATTATGAACTATGTATGGTACAATGCAGATGCATCTAAACGAGTTCACAAACAGTACAGATATCAACACGAAAGATGTGGAACTATGATGCAGTGGAGTTGCCTTACAAGAGCTAACATACATAGAGATATCAACATCAACCGACTTCTTATTGTACTATAAATTTTTGTAACTATGAAAGATCATCTCATGTATAATGATGATATCTGATCATGAAACATATCGCTTCACCAAATCTCTTCTAAGAATTCCACCAGACTGTATCTTCATTTGACGCTAGGACATGTTCTTGTCCTTTTACAGATTAAGCCCCTGAGTATACGGAACTCGGTAATGGGAGTACAGTGAACAAGTTAGTGAACTTGTTACCTTGATGAGTTGAACAGCAAGCCTCAGTTTGGATCATGGTTGCAAAGTGTTCAATTATTTTCTTACATGTATAATTAGTGCTAACCAATGGAAGCAGTATGACATAGGTTTACAATAGATACCCTATTGCAAACAAAGTTACTATACAGTGAGGTCAAAAATGATCAGGAAGTGCAGATATGCGCATATAAGCGCAGAAAGTTTTCTTGTCAACGCAGCTCGTAGCTGTACAGCTGTTTCCAATCATGGGGATAAACTTTAATAATGTAGTGACCAATGTGGACTGGATGTTCCGCATAAATCAATCATAAATATATCATAAACTTTTCTTTTACATTGTGAAGCCAAGGCTTTTCGAATCTGCAGCGTACTGGCCATGGCCACTTGTGATTACCAAAGCTAAATTTGAAGAATCTTGATCGTGCTTTTACGCTGATGTACAAACTCCTCATCGAAAGACCTGGATCGTGACCACATCCCGAGACGGATATGATGGCGCATTGACCGAGGATTTTAGAATTTGGTATCCACAAGCGTACCAAACTGAGGGACTGCTATAAGATACAGATGATGAGATCAGATTCAATTTTTGCAAGAGGGAGTAAGCGTCTCTTTCCTCGAACTCAACCGATCCTCACACTTCTGCTGTGGTACACAGCATGTCTACCTTTGAAGTTGATTTTGAATTGGACTTACCTGCGACTCGCCTGTGGAGAGCTCTGAAGGATGGTGATACAATATTTCCCAAGTTGGTCCCTGCAATCATGGCAAGCGTCAAGCACCTCGAGGGAGTCCCTGGAGAGCCCGGTGCAGTTCGCCTCATCAAGTTTGGACCACGTTCGTTATCCGTGCTATCCTGTGAATTTATCAGAGTTTCTAATGGTTTCGTTTAAAGTACAAGCATCTCCAATTCGAAGAGGGCAAGAGTAGAGAAGAGAAATTTCTATCTAGCGCTTTTCTCAATTGGAGTTTACGCAAGCACCTGCCCCATGCTCATCATTAGAGGTTCTGTTCTGATTAGAAAGTGCCACAGTTAGTTGATCATATGACATGAAGTAACATGTATGCTTGAGAGTATCGATAATTTTGTTGGATACTTGAAAGTCCTTTTTAACTGATTAGCTTGATTGGCATGTTTTATCAGAAATTATGAATCGGACTGTTTGCAGCTGATCGATCCGGGTATTGCAATTGAAATCTCACAGTTGCTCCAGAGGGTTCATACGTGAAGGAAAAGTTTCTAAGCATCGACCATGCTACAATGACTGTGGTCACTACCGAGGTCGAGGGAGGTCATCTAGCAACCGGTTTTACTAAATGGCAATCCACTTTGAAGCTCGTACCAGTTGGTGACAACAAAGTCAAGGTACATTTCTACTTTGAGTACGAGGGCGAAGGTCCAGGAGTGAAATTTGCAATTGCACAAACAAAGGAAGGAGCCCCGCATATGTGCAAGTTACTCGCAGACTATCTGCTGACCGGTGGAGATAACGCCTAAATTAAACTGGCTGGATCAACTGCGCCCAAGCTTCATTTGGTACTTCTCTATAACTTTGTGCTTGTTTGATCTCCAGATGAAGGTAGTTAGCAAAACTATAGGATGAACATGAAATGGCTAGAGGACCTAAGACACTGTCTCTGAGCGTTTACAGCTCAAAACCTGCCCGTTTAAGTTATGCTTAGTTCACGATTGAACATCTACAAGGGGTTTGGTCAGTGGTAGTGCCAAGGAGTTTCAGGTTGCTAATAAAAGGGGGATATGAAATTTCTGAATTCCACTCTCAGGATCAAAAGTCCTTTTGAATTCCTCGGACACCTTGTACAAGTCACCCGCGATAGCCCATCTGATAATTTATGCGAGGCAAAGCTTTGGAAACTTTGGCGATGGTGTGGGTGATTTTGCATGATAGAATAGAAGTCAAGATCATCTGCAGCAAGATTTCTTGTCACCATGGTTGTAGATTATGTTCAATTGCCAGATAGTCTATAGATTGGAATGGCCTTCTTTTATCCGTGCGTGCATCGATCCATGGATACCGAAAGCATTGCTGCCCAGTTAACTATCTTGAGGTATTTGGCAGCTGTTAATGAGCGGCTAGGAGTGGCATACCATCAAGAATCTTAGATTGGTTGTTTACTCCATTTCCGTACCTTCAATAGATATCAGGGTTTTCGGGTTGAGTTGATATTCACGGGATGAATAAACAGTCTCATATTACCATTGGTTTCTCGTCTACGTGTTCAGGTTCCACTCATTAACTCTTACATTTAGCTTGCATTGATTATTATTTTCACAGTTGTGGTGGCCGTCCTTCCACATCTTGGCTCTATATGGCCGAGATAAATTTAACTCTACATTTGAGCGCAAAATGACCATATCTAGATTATGCATATGCTATTTGATCTGGTGCTGTAGAATTTCAGAGAGAAGTTGAGTTGGAAAAAGCTCGAGTACTAGTGGCGAGGCTATGCATATACACATGGTCCAGAAGAGGACATTGCTTTCGATTGTCCGTAGTTCAACACCGTAAAGGGATAGCTTCGATATCCAAATGCAAGCGAGCAGTACCCGCACTGAGTGGTCGATGCCAGGGATGGTGCTCGACCTTTATCTGGTAATGTCCTCATTCAACTTGGACTGTGTGATCATCAGCGCCGAGCTTACTAGCCGAGCTAACTTTGAGGATGAAAAACTAAAACCATCCAGCCCGTAAGAATCGCGTTACAAATTGTGTTTGGAATCGTATTTTATTACGAGTTCGATCTCCCACCGTCTGAGTAACCTGCCATGAGCGATATTCCCCCTCAATCAACCATCTCCTGTTCGCGATCGTACACCAAGTGCGCTTCCCTTGTAAGTATGCTACAGTGTCATGCTTGGGTTCTGAACGCACCCAGCAGAACCATCGACAATTTGGATGAGTTCATCGACTGCTTCATCCATGTGCTGTCACTGCAAACCGAGAAAGAGTAGAGTGTCCCATCGCCATTCGATCACTTTGATCATTTTACCACTTCTACAATCAGAGCTCGACGGGGATCGTGATCATCTCTTTTGTGTATAGACAGAGCTTAACAGGCCTTTACAAAGCGACGCATCTCAATGACGTGGACTGCGGAGGTACGTTCATAACAGGAAGCATGAAGATATGTACGAATCTCAGTGCAATGGCTACGTCTAGGGCAACATCTCCGGCACAATTTGGTATCAAGCAAAGAACCAATAGCAGTATCCATGATTGTCTTCATGAACCTTCTATAGTGAGTGTCGTTGTCCATGAAACTTATTCTGGTCTGACTAAATTTAGTATCTTGTCATTAGGATTTGAATCTCTAACATCTCAATTGTAAAGTTTGAGTCCAGACTCTTCTCCCAGAGGGACACCGAAGGTACACACTAAAGATGCCTTCACCTCCTTCCGACTTGTGGATTATTCTACTCCCTTATTCAACTGTATTAATATGAAAGCTACCTTCCTGAATCACTTTTTGAGGGTTCCTGTCCTCTTAAACTCTCACTAGGTATTAGTGGGTAATAGATTGATTGATTAATTTCATAACTTTAATGTACAGTGAGCTTATGGATACGGAGTCCGATGAGCAGAGGAGAATCTCAAGTAAAATTTGATAGTACCCACACTTCAGGGATGAGCTCAAAAGCGTATAAAGACTCGTAGAATTTAGCACCTAAGTCGGTAAAACTTTTATGGTAGAGATACATGGTGCCAGTATAGATTCAAGAAAGCAGAGAAAATCATAATAACATTGATGTTTAGGGTTGTTTTATGAGGACAATACCAGATTAAGGTCGAGCACCATCCCTGGCATCGGCCGGGAATGGTGCTCGTTCACACAAGCACAAGTTCATTTACTCAAGCAACTGAATGAACGATATAAGTAGCACTAGTGGGCGGGAATCCGAAGTCCGTGAAGTCTGAAAATCTCTGGGATTCAGTTTCCTGCTGGTTGTGCAGAGAGACTGGAGATTTTTCAGGTGATACCGGCAGAAAACGGATCACGAGCTTGAAGACGGGAACTGCTGAAGGCACTGCTTGTCTTGATATCTAGGAGGGTGCTTCTTGGAGAGCAGAACCATGAAAGTCGCTCTAGAGTGGACTTGAATTCATGCATGCTTGCTTTTATAGCTACGACACGAGTCGGGACCAATGGCTCTCGATACTCAGGTCCATGGGGTGTGTCTCGCTATCGGGAGAGAGAAATTCAACTATTAATTCTTCCGTCAGGTCACGTCATCTCTTTGAAGCTTTTTCGAACATATTGAAAGCATAAAAACTTGACCTAGTAGTGGCACATGTGCTTCAATATTTGTAGGTTCATATTAATGTTAAGTTAGTGCTTATAGTTAGTTTGCTAAACTTGAAAGCACATAAATCACTAGCACTATTAAGAGATCTTAATACATATACCATATCTCGTGCTGACGTTTTTGCCGAAGATATAGCAACAGGAGATACTTTTGCTGGGTAGGAGTTATTCAAGCTTACTCATACCGGATATAAGTATGACTAGTATTTGTTATGTATCGTGCTATAGCGATCCATACAAGGATTTTGAATACAGCGCACAATTTGAGTTTATCTATTCTCAGATGAGTTCTACACTCACATAGTTGTGTTTACTTTTGCTAGTCATCTACATTGGATAAATCCCCATCGGGGCGTACAAATGTCGAACACTTGCTAACGCTTAAGTGCCATTCCATTGAGCTAGATATGAGTAATGGGAGCAGAAAACGGGGGATCCAAACCCACATAGGAGCCAATCGAAAACATGCGTGAGCAATATATACAGCTCAAGGCACCCAACTAAGGATCGCTATTGCAACCGTCATGGTCACCCTTGCACGAAAGGAATTAGTATTTCAATTCAGATTCTTCTTTCATGATCATATCGATAGATAAATAACTCTTTAGAACTTTCAGCACGAGAATGAGGATGATCAAGATAAGGACTAGATCTCCATGACACGTATGTCGATGCTCAATAATATGAAAGTCAAAGCGGACTAAAACATGTACTGTTGCAAATTCAGTCTGGTATGTGCTTGGACACGCGAAGTCTCAAGCTTGACAAAATAACATTACTGTTTTAGCTTCATCATAGGTCTACTCCATCAAGTAAAACAGGAAACAGAAGATTCCAAATCACTTTTTCTATACATATATTCGTAATTTTCAGACGACCGCGCCGCAACCTTTCGAAAATCGGAGTCACTTTGATAGACATAGTTTTCAATATCGAACTCTCGATCTTCCAATATGACACCTAACGTAATAGACAATCACAAGTTCCGGTATAAATTAAATTAAAATGAAGCGATGTGCAGAAATCGGAAAGCTAATCCTTAGATGATTTGTCATTGGTTTGAGACTTGTATTTAAAACCTGATCACTTCACACGCGAATGTAGTCCGATGTGAGTGCAAAAGATAGGTGGTAGAGCTGTCAAGACCTGGTCCCGTTACTGCGAACAAGTAGACTCTTTGCATGGCACATGAGAAAGCGAAAGCATGGCCAGTAACAATCTAGAACTAGGCGGCCACAAACATGGGACAAAAAGATGCATACTTTCTTAAAGCTCCGAAAAGGTCAAATGGCTTCCGTCTCGTGAATCCATAATTACACTGCCCTATTTCTTTTGAATTGAAAAGTAAAAAGTATATCCATGTCATCCCTTAGGAACGAGAGTCTTAAAGTTGATAAGTTCAATGAAAGATTTCTAAATTTCTGCAAAACAAGTTTGTCTATGTATACCCAACGAGATATGGGAGAATTTTGTTCTTCAGTGTTTTGGAAAAAAGAATCTATCCAGTTGTGTACCAGTTACAGCAGAACTTCCATAGAACAAAGTTGCAGCTGATAAGATCAAATAGTTGTCACGCGGCTGAAGAGTGACAACTTGCTCTACCCTTTGTCTTATATCAGCACTTGGGAGATCTTTGTGTTACATGTGTAGCGATTATGGCAGTCCCCGGAAACAAAGCGAAAAGCTATTAGCTATCTTGTGGTTAAGCAGTATACCAAGTTAAAACTTGGTATCAATGCACTCTTAATAACTGAATTGCCTGTGATACTGATCATGATCCATCATGCTTTATATGCATTGCAGTTTCACACCACCAGATACACATATATTTTCCGTATTTACAATAATAATCGTGTTGATCGTAGTCAAAGATATATCTCAGTACAGTTCCTAAATTCCATCTCAAGCACGTCTCATCTTCTCGGTATTGCTTTCACATTAGAATACCGAGTAACCGAGTTTGCCGCCATCAATCCAAATTTGCGAAGTTGCGATGCACGATCCCTGAAGAACTGTGCAGTCCTGTGATTCCCACCGATTCCAGCCGGACTGGCGTTACATGGCACCATAATCCAGAAGCACAGTACTGTCGTCGTTTAGCGATTCGTCATGTCAGTAGAATAGCCACAGGCTTCTGAGTTTGTAGGTGAAGTTTTAGTCAATTGCCATCTCAAGCACTGATGATGCGAATGGATCAACTTTGCAAAGTCCATCTAATTTCCTCTTCCCACAGTTCCTGTAACTAATAATTGGCCATTTAAGGGTTGTCGGAAGTGCAATTGTAGGAAGTTCAGTGTACCAAGAAACCTTCCTTCTACGGATGTAGTGGTGAACAAGCGTCTCGTCATTTTTAGGCATAGAACCATCATTTGCGAGATGCGTACTAACCTGGATGTTCATATAAGCTCTGAAACTCTTACGTGATGAAACTGTACCGTTCAGGCTACGGAGAAATATGCCCCGACCTAGAAGGATGTCTGCTGTTCAACAATAAGGAAATGGTTGGTGGCGAATACTGCGTAATGCACTTGCAAATCAAAATAAGGATTACACATTTGCAATCTATACAAGGAAAAAGATAACCTTTGTTGTCTTTTTTTAACGTATGGTCTGATCGGACGTCCTCGGTTTGAAGTACTCATAAAAGTACTTAAAGCCATTAGATTTTGTTCTGTATATGTTCTAGCAAGAGAACTGGAAAACCGGAGAAAAGTGCCATTCAGAGATTCATTTTCTTCTTGATCTGGCTTGCTTGAGGTTGCGACTGCTATTATTGATGAATGTTCTGCCTTCATGATCTGGCTGCTTGAGATCGCGACCGCTATTGCTTGTTCTCACTATAACATAGTCAACTGTCCTGTCAAAATTTTCACTTGGATAGGTTGTTGAACATGGTCTAAGAACTACTGGAAAAGACTGCGATAAATACACAACTCGAATATTCTATCCTGCGTGGCTGGGGGAGAGACTGGGAATGCGCTGCCATTGTGTAAACGAAGGTAGTGTACGAAGGAGGGCAAGTTGTAAACAAGATAAAGCAGGAACGGAATAATATCATTGAGCTTCAAGAGTATATACAGAGGGCGAGCATTTGATACACAGCCTGTGAGCAGTGTGTATCAAAGCGGAGAACGAGAATGTTAGAATTCAGTTTAAGAACATTCATCTGCATTCATCAAGTACTTTCGGTCCAAACGTAATGCAGGCTAGATCAAGGAGATAGAATTTAGGGTCTGATCAAGAGGATAAATTAATCTCTGAAGCTAATCTCTGAACTGCTATGTTCTCCCGTTCTCACTAGTTCTCTCACTAGAACTCAAACAGAACAAACTCTAACTATGCAAATACTCTTATGAACGGACGATCAAATTGGGGCATGTGGCCGTCCAGGCCACGACTATCTTTTTACTTATATAGATATCTTACAAGAACAACCCTAATCCGACTTCCTCCAATATTCATGGACTCCATCCAAACGGGCAAAGGCACAATGACCCAGGTCAAGCGAAATAAGATTATTTGCTGTGAGTGACTTGATTAAGGAGAGCAAGCTTAACGTATTGCTTTCGCTCCGGCACTAAATCCGTTGATCACCTTCAGCATGAGTGTCTAAAACCGTACACCAGATGTAACAGAACTTACCGTCAATTCTCTGAAAAATATGAACAACCGATTACCGAGAACGCGTATGTGGCCACAACCAGGTTTGGTATGTGCTTTTTGCACTCCTAGATCAGGCAAGAAAGCTATTTGCCAATTGCCGTTGCTCACGCTAAATTGGAGCTTACAAAACTTCAGATTAGGTAGCAATATATGATCCGAGATACTGTAAATGTTATGATACAAAAAGTAGTTTACGTCATACTAAATTGTTCAATAACAAAAGGAGGCACTGTACCTATCAAGCTCCTCATGTTCACACCGGTGTGAATAGCAGAAGTTGAAGAGTAAATTACCCACCAATCACCCAAAATACCTATTAGGGTCGATCTTTTAGTTAGAGATGAAACTCTGGCCAAACAGAAAATCTTGTGGTCGCGAACTTCTACATGCATCACAGCCGATGCCTGCATTAAACACCAAAAAGTTGAAGTATTGTCTATCAGCTCTCCAACCAACTCACGATATCAACACCTGTATTGTTTAAAGCAGAGCTAGTTTTAGATAGGAGATTGAGAGATAAAGACCAATTTACTTGTATTAGAAGGTCAAAATGCAAACCTCTAACAGCCCACTCACATGGGCTTTAACCCGATCCAAGCCACGCTTCTCCGATGCCTCTCGTTCACGCTTCTGGTAGCAGACAGAGACACATATGAGATGGAAGTAACACAAATTGGAAATGCATAAATTTCGATATGCACAATATTCAAGACAGGGATATATAGGTATATGAGAGCAGAAGCTGTTCTGGGAACGAGTGATCCAGAACTCATGAAATGCAAATGATCGGTAACCAAGATGTACTTTATGCACAATGCTATAATAGTGAAAAATCCATAAAGTAGAATGCATCGAATGTAACCTGACGCAAAGGCATAATTGCAACAAATTGAGAATAACATATATCTAAAGGACTAGTAAACAACTTGAAATCGATAACAGCTATGCAAACGAATGCGAGAAAGATAAAACGTTATGTAATAGACCACCAGTAAGCAGTGCGTGAACGATGAAAATTAAAACGTAGGCTGGAGTCGGGTAGGAACACTGTAGACACGGGAGGTCGAACCATGAATTAGGCAAAGAGCGAAGGAAAAATAATAGGGAGGGAATTAGCTGGGGAATGGAGGAGTGGAACAATGGGAGAGCTTATGGGTGGTGTGGCTGCAGAGACATATCGAGGTGTAACAGGGTAATGAGAGCAAAGCGAAAGGGGACAGGATATAAAGTATATCGCAACAAGCGCTATGGATGCTTGAGTCCTGAGACACTAAACAGCAAAGGGAAGCAGACCGCGGCCATAGTAAACCTCCACGAAAACACATGCGACTTCATCAGTGCCTCACGCAGTGCCGAAGTAGCTGAGCAAGTATCAGTACCCCTCATACCGAGTTTCTGCCCAAAAACTCATGAGTGCCAAGGCAAACTCGATTGCTCCCCTAAAGTGCCGCTCATAAGTAGTGGGAATGTTGAGAAACAGAACAGAAGTGGAAGTGTGCAAAGAAAGAGCAAGCAGAAGTGCAGGAACATAAGTAAACGCAGGAGTTTCAGCCGCATAATGAGAACCAGGCAAGAAAGAAATGAATCAACATGAGAAAGAGGAGGGAAGGAATCAAGACCTACCTGATGGATCCCTGAAATCACAAACATCCATTAGTAGAGAGAAAATCCAGGACACAGCAATGAGAAAGTGTCACGCAAAGGTTCATTAGTAATACGAGAGAGGAGCAAGAAACATCAGCCCTGCACGGGAAGGGGTGACCCTACTCAAACAAGAAAAGCAAAGGCGAAGTGTAAGAAGGAAAGAACAGAGAATCAAGGAAGAACATGAAAGGACCTAGAGCACTGCAGGGAAGAGCAAAGAAAAGAGGCAAAATCTGCCTCGGATGAAGTGAAGGACAAGGTGGGCCCACGTGCCCATAAGCAAACCTTCGAAGACCACATGGCAGAAACCTCAAGACAAGGATATATGTGACATGAGAGTAGAAGTTGTTCGTAGAACGAGGAATCCACACTCACTGGACAGAGCGACGCAAACTAAGCACATGAAACCTAAACATGAAACGCATGCAAGTCTAAGCAGCTAGGAATTGCCTTAAAGCACGAGCAAATCTACGGAAAACGAAACTGGTAAAGTCATACAGTCCATGAAGTCAAGACATCGATATAGTACATTGGACATTTGATACAGTTCTAGAACAAACCTGTTCAACCCACACGTGGATTGATGAAGGACTTGGCTTTGTGCTCCACATAAGAAAGAGAACATTGGCCAGCAACGAGACTGGATATTGCAAGCCTAGTGATATTGTCACTACGCATAGGGATGGTATCCACAATCTCCTTATCCAGTGCACCAATTGAGATAGTCGATTGTTCCACTCCACATAAAACTCAGAGGGGGGTTTTCTGATTCGCTCATCTGCATCACATTACTTTGAACAATTACTACCGAGGCCCGAACCTCACCTAAAGTTGCTCCCTGGAAAAGTTCATTTACGCTCAGGCAAAGTCCACGTGTACGGTGCCCACTTATGAACACCTGCTGAAAGAATTCTAGAAAATGAACATGTGATTTAATAGTTGCTTACCGTTTGACAAATGAGCGACCTCAGCTAGTCCCGATAATTTGGTTAAGCATGTGCTCCCAACAGCAAGTCCACATATCCATCCTGGGCAGAAGTTCCTCCCTGCAAAATATGTTCAAGAATATAACAATAAGCCTCTGACTTCTTTCAAACTCCTTTCAGTCACTAAAAGGCAGCTTCCAAGAAATTTATTGACTAACTAGCTCTTGTAGCAGAGGATAATAGATAACCAACTTGAATTCGTGCAGAGCACCTGAAATGCTACTGACCTCGACAAACTAACAAGAAAAGAAGGAGACGCATCTTGGACTCTTATACAGCTCCACAAAATGAGTGGAAGTTTCGATGGACGTTGACGTTAATATAAATGTAACCATCAACTATGTACTATCGCCATGAACCGAGTTTATTCTTTCTACAAGATGCCACCTTGAAATGGTCTGTGATATGAAGTTGACATAAGTACGGGTGACTCGAAACTACTGGATGAGTCAATGAGGGATATACTCGGACAAGACCAATCTCTGTTTTCTATATCTTCAAGTTCGATATGACCTGTGTCTCGTGTAAGACGCAACTGCTCACCGGTTCACAATTGACCAATGCTTCACATTTTTTTGAATAAAGCATTACAATCATCAAGAAATGATAGATTCTTACCAGTTGTAGACGTCAATTCAGTTCGTGTTCGTAGTCTCAGCTGTAATCCCCGAGTAATGATTGTTGAAATTAAACGTGAGAAGTAAGGTTGCAAACTAGTACCCTGAGCCACTCGAAACCGATTCTCTGCGACAGAATCCAGTTGGGAAATCGTAAGTATTACTGCATAGCCTTATTGGATGTTTACCAAGATGCATCGACTCATGCATCGCCTTCATGTTATAGTCCTCAGAATACACACGAACAGCAATCAAACTGCTGTTCGTGAAGAAATATCTGTAGTGACACCAAAGTGCCGCAAGCTTATGTCGCCTGATTATTTATGTACAGAGGGAAGTAACAGCAAAAACTACAGATCTTCTAAATATTACAAAGTTTTCCTTCATCAATATTGACTTTATCGTTATTCTGTCAGTGTAGCATAAGCAATTCCGATACAAATGTGTAACTTCTGCTCGCTCACAGATGACTACAAAGATCGACCCGTCTAACTCCAAATGTCTAAAATTGCCGGTCAGCTCTTGTGATATATCTCCTTACTTGGAAATTCAAATGACGTTCACTAACGGAATTGAGATCTATGGTTTTCTCTGACACCTCGTGGTTGTAACTTCAGCAATTCTACTTTAGCGATTTCATTCCAAGCATATCAAGTGCAACATATTTTATCTAATTTAGCATCCAGCACTCTCGCATCAACCGATGAAGCGTCGGAAAAAATACCTTCTGATACTCCCGCCATGCTCACAAATGCTTACGGGAATTAAAATCTGAACCCTAAAGGAGATGGAGAAAAATGTTCATCACAACGTTCCTGTTGAGATAGAACGGCTGAGGGAAGAACTCAAAAAACATATGTACCTGAATATCGTAGTTCAGGACGGCGCATAAGTGTCAGAGTTGCATGGTTATACGGTGCCATATTAGCAGAAGAGAAGTAGCGGGGACGCGCTAAACTTCTGGCAACTTGCATTGTTTATAGCCACAAATCCACACGAAAATTCACGAGGAAATTTCTGTTCTGACGCTACCGATCTTACCATGCATCCCCCACCAAACCTTCAGAGCCATTTCAACCACCAAAACCGAGCTATACACCAAAATTCCTTCTCCTAACGAAGCGATTTTGGCGATTTTGGTCCACTCCCCGATATCCAGATAGCAAGTGTTCAACGCATTTTTCTTCTGTCCATAATTTGCAGCGTAAGTATCTACAGGCTAGCTGACAAAATTCCACCTTCCCCGTAACCCGATTGCTCCTGAAAATTATTGACAATTCGATTTCACTGAGTCTTCTCGTAAATCTTCTCGAGCATCAGCAAGAGGGCCTCCTGTCTCTCTTGGTCTACGTATACTCCTTCCTGCCATCGAGAACATAGTACGCTGTTCGCTACAGACAAGACAAAGTTCGTTGCTGCAGAAATAAGGGAAGGAGAATACGAGTCTTTAACCCAACGACCAATATCTGGGCTTTCTTTATACAAAAGCCTCATTTTTCTATTTATCGTTGGCTATCAGTCTAGCAACGAAAAGTTGGGCCTGGCGATTTAGCAACATTTTAGTGCTGAACAAGGTGGTACAAGTCAACCCCATTCCGGAAGGTGAAAACCCTTTTTCGTAAACCCTAAAGCTCAGGTTAAAGAACCTCTAGAACTTTGGCATCTATAAATAAACAAATTTCAAGTTTTGTGGATTGTAATAATTTGGCGATAAAGTCTTTTATATAATCTGGAAATTTCCAAGGGTTGTTGACCATAAAAACTATTTGTTTGGATATCTAAAGGGATTTTCTACCATATATGTCATTTAGATGGAAATAATTCCAATAAATAATTAAATAATACATAAAGGTAATACTACGTGATAAAATATGTCTTTCATGCACATTCTGCTTCCTTTACCTTGTTATTATTTAAATATTGCTAGAGGTTTTGTGTTAATTTCTTGTTTGCCAACTATGAAACTTGGCAAGAAAAACTAGACATATATTTATCTTTCCTCAATATTCTCTCTATTTCTATTTTCTATTTTCTATTGAATTTAATGAAGTTTATGTAACCTGAAGGTTTGATGGTACTTGACGAATATCTTTATTTGTTATTTGAAAAAGGAATCAATCAATCAACCCCCCATATTATTAAAACTTCATATGTATTAATTCTAATAGTTTTGAGAATTCTGCTTGCACTTTTATTTCAAATGTAAAATGTGACTTTATTTTTGGTTATGCATTTCAATCGAACAAATCAATCAAGAAAATTGATCTAACTTTGAAAGCATATTCCTTAATTTCCGTTATAAATTCGTATACATATTCGTAAATCGAATCTGGATCTGTCTACAATCATTATAATGTTAAGTGAAAAAAAGGTTTTGTCATAATTATGTACTACTATATAATTTGAATAAAACTAATTTTTCCTTCTAATAAATATTCATATAAATTATATGAATAAACTATTCCTTGATTGGAGAATTATTTTCTTAGAAGATAATCACAAAAAGAATTTTCTATTTTTTTATTTTCCACAGAGCAGAATACTAATAGTAGACATTTAAATTCTATAATATTCAATTATTAGCTATATTTAGTGATAAGAAATTATTGATAGATTATTTAATCAGAATTAACGTATAGCATCTTCAGGAATTTATGTGGAAATAGAATTCATGTCTATATTGATGACGAGTACTGGTGTGGGAAGTACGAGCACTTGGTTTCATTAGACTTAGAAAATTAAAAATTAAAAGATTGCCCTAGCTATACATAAAATTAAATTTGATCTAATTTATGCTCTTTATATGTAGAAGGAATATTTGACTATAACGTATAATTTTTAATAATTTTATATTTTACATCGTTAATTAAAAAATATCTCTTTTAGTTATAAATTTTATAGACATAAGTCAGATTTTATATAGTCACTTAAGTATGCTTTCTTTCTTATGTAATAATATTAGATGAACTACAGGAAGGTGTTCATTTCTTTGTGTAGAATAAAGGTTTAAAATCATCTTTGAATTTCAAATATTGTGAATTACAGGTAGAAGTGAAAACTTGAATGAGCTGAATCCTCTGTAGACACCGAAGTAAACGGCTGAATAACTTTTATGATACACAATAAAAAGTTTCCATTGAAAATGATACTGAGATCCGTTAGAAAGTGCTGCATCTGAAAAAAAAAAAATTTATCCACCTATGGTATTTATGACATATTCCCATTACTCTCTCTTAATGGAGTTTACTATGGAAACTAGTAGAGCAAAGGAATTTCCAAAAGACTAGGTCATTACGAGTCACGTAACTCAGATGAGAACATGACTCAACTTAATTTAGTTTAGGAGCCGATAATAAATATATTGACAAACATTACTTTTGAATATTACTGATTATAGCTAGATCTAATACTACATCAGATTCTACTCTTGCAACAAACCCATTTTATTTGCAAATCACCGAAAAAAAAATTAGAAACAAGAGAGTAGTACATATAGGCCCTTGCTATCCTTCAAATTCAGCTACAATCTTAGTTGTCGGTCATGAAAGGTGCAGCTCTCCTAACACGTTAGACGCTCTTATAAGGAAACTCTACTATCCAGATTAGAGAAGTAGTAGCCCGCGCATGTTGAGACTAGTTGAAGTAACCCCGCGCTATAATACCGAGACCCGCGCTCTAATACCGCGAGTTCATGTAGCATGCCAAGAGTTGTGACCCGCGAACAGCTCGCGTCCATCCCATCAGACAAGTAGCGACGCGTCCGTGTCACCTTCAAGCCTCGCGGGCAGGGGGCAAATGTTTGTCCAGAGCTCCGGAGAGAGGGGGAAGGAAGGAGCCCATAGCGCAAAGAGCGCGAATGCCCTAAACCCCTTTGTTTGTTCATTCGTTCGACAACTGAGACGAGTTCTTCGAGAATCGTTCTCGCACGAACGCGAAGAGCTTCGGATAGAGATTGGTTCTGGCGAATTGGCAGATGTTTTTCTGTTATTTGCTGGAGGGAGAGAGAGAGAGGGAAGGAGGAAGAGGGTTGGGTTATTGTTGTTGTTGGCAGGGTAGAGGCTGGTTGATCGGGAGCGGTGTTGTTGCCCCGGGAGTGTTATGTTTTGCTGCACAGTCCTAATCGTAGTTGTTTTGTAGAATTCGGAGTCGGTAGCATTCAAGTCGCCTTGTGGCCTCGGAGTTTTTGTGCCGTTTTCTATTTGAGCAATTAGGTAGGGAGCGAGTCAGGTTTTGTGTTTGAAGCTGTTTTGTTGATTGGGGGAGTTGTGGGGTAGAGCTCGAGTCGGGGAAGGTGGCGGTGTTTGGTTTTTGTGGTGAGGGATCTGGGTTTCTATTGGCCGGTTGTGTTCTTTGGCTGGATTTTTTATTAGGGGAGAGGTAGCGAGCGAGGCATTGAAGTTGTGGTGATTGAGGGATTTCGCTTCTGTGTATGGGTACGGATTCCGCTATGGGGGAAGAGCAGCCTTCAGCAGCAGCGGGCGCGAAGAAATACGTGCCCTACGTGCTGAAGCTAACCCTGACGGGACATCGGAAGGCAATTTCGAGTGTGAAGTTCTCTCCAGATGGGAAGTGGTTGGGCAGCTCGTCTGCCGACAGGACTGTGAGATTGTGGCATGCTTCAAGTGGCCAGTTGGAGAAGTCGCTTGAGGGACATAGCGAGGGAATTTCTGATTTTGCTTGGTCTTCGGACTCACGGTACGTTTGCACTGCCTCTGATGACAAGACGCTTCGAATTTGGGACGTGGAGAAAGGGGAATGCGTCAAGACTTTGAAAGGACATACGAATTTCGTATTTTGCGTTAATTTCAACCCTCAGTCAAACCTCATTGTTTCTGGATCATTCGATGAAACTGTGCGGCTTTGGGACGTAAAGACCGGCAAATGTTTGAAGACCCTACCAGCACATTCCGACCCTGTCACTGCAGTTCATTTTAACAGAGACGGCAGCCTAATTGTGTCCAGCAGCTATGATGGACTCTGTAGGATTTGGGACACGGCAACAGGCCATTGTCTCAAAACTCTTATTGACGACGAGAACCCACCTGTATCATTCGTCAAGTTTTCTCCCAATGGGAAGTTCATCTTGGCTGGCACTCTTGACAATACGCTGGTATGTGATTTTCTTCAAATGCAGTGCTTTCCAATTACAAGTGACGTTCATTTACCTGAGTAAAGCAAAGTACAACAGTTCTTTCTGGGTCTCGGGGGCTCAAAACACCATAGGTCATTCTGAAGTCAATGTGGTTGTACCGAGTAGCAGATTGTGTACGAGTCATAACCTGCACACGTTCTTGATAAGACGGTCATTTCTCTTAGAAACCTCTTTATAGATAATGCATTACTTAGAAACTGTATACACTACCCTAGTGATTATTCTCCGGGATAACTTCATTATGATTACGCAAGATCACAAAACTACACAGCTTCTGGAGAATGCAATCACAAACGAAATCTCCCTTTACTTGAGAAAAGCCAGAGCAGCCATGACATTGTCAATGGACACTAGGGCAATGTCCAGTCCTAGTGTCCAGTTTTGGAATTTCAGTACCTTTCCCACTAGAGCCGAACTTGCTCTCTTGATTTTCTGCTCTCGAGGAGGGGTATCGGTCAGGAGCTTTTCACTTAGACAATGTCAGTTTCTTTGAGCCCTCTACTAATTCTGTGCTTGAGTTGTCGAGAAGCGTTCTCCCTGCTAATGGCCTCCGTTCGATGTTTGCAGAGGCTATGGAACTACTCAACTGGAAAGTTTCTTAAGACATATAATGGACATACGAACCAGAAGTTCTGCATATTCTCTACATTCTCAGTGACGAATGGGAAGTACATCGTTAGTGGCTCCGAGGACTGCTGCATCTACATCTGGGACCTTCAAGCGAGGAATATCATCCAGAAACTGGAAGGACATACAGACACTGTACTCTCTGTTTCCTGCCATCCTTCTGAAAACAAAATAGCCTCAGGCTCTCTAGATAATGATAAGACCGTTAGGATCTGGCAACAAGGTTAGCGTGCGGATTTTTTGGCTTTAAGTTATTCTCCACACAACCGCGGATAGGCAGTCGAGTCACGTTTCTTAGGAATTTGATTGTAATGAGCAAAGGCTGCCCCACCTAGATTGTGATCGTCTAAGCTGTACATTTTGTACAATTTTACTGGGTTCCTCAAACCATTCAATGAAAATCACCAAGTTTTATGCAACTGTCTCCTTTTGTCCTTTTTATTGGTTTATTCTGCTGGCTTTTAGTCATCCGCATGTCTTAACCCTTGCAAAGCTTGGCACACTTACGGGGTATCCGGGCCATAGTTGTCGGAGCTCTTTCCAGACTTCGAGTAACTAGGGAGAGATAAAAGTCATGAAACAGCCTTCGGATAACCTCCGCCAAGTAACAGTTAATGCGGCTGAAAACCGTGGCCTTCGGATATACTTCACCGTAGAGAAATAACTGTCGAACGAGTCTTTGTGCGTAGAATGGACATCATTGAACTTGCGAGATTGAACTTGAAATGGATGAAGGGAGAGACTAACAATGATCGGTAAGAGCAAGGCCAGTTGAAATCTGTTTAAATAATACCCTGGGGCAGCTAGCTCCTGATATAAATACAGGTCTAGGATGCAGATTCAATTCGAACAGCTCCCTACTTTAGGGAGCGAATACATTGTAACTCCCAGTCAATCATGTTAAATACAACTATACAACTCAGCAATTGCGAAACGCCACCGCCGTGCGCTACTCCACCTTTTCGACCACAGATAAACAAACTCACTTGAAGTAAAATGGCATGTCTGATCGCACTCTATGCCGTACTGCTGCGGATAGCAGACACCAGTCACTAGAGACCAGACTGTACTTTACACGAATAAAAGAACCGCGCATACCAAGAGGTTTGTAGATACGGATGAGTTTCGCACTAAAGATAACCTACTGCACCAAAATGGCTGGAGATCTAGTGAATCAAAAATGTACTCTCAATGTGGCAGATTGTACGTACATATTTCAAGTTCTTCGTGCTCCCACCGGATTCGGTCAAGTTGTGCTCCACGACCTCATAAAGCGTAAGGAAGGAGGCGCTCCTTATAGCAGCTACGAGCAAGCAGCACTCACGTTTTCTCCCCCGGGCATACCCCGCCCAAGCACTCGTCGTGTCAAAGCACAAACGGATCTGCTCTAGAGTCAGTTTCTCACTGTCAGTATTTGACGCCCAGAAGACGTTACATTGTCGTGCCATACTATTCGCCATTCTTCGTGTCAAGATACAAACGGTCCTTTCTCCCAAAATGTTGAAATCTAGAGAAGTACCTTGCACCCAGAATTTGTCCAGTTCCTTCGTGGCGAGTCCTTAAAGGCCCAGTTATTATTTCGTGACATAAACGACATGCTGTATTAAGCACACCGACAGGTTTCACGAGCTTTTCCGACACGTTTCAACAAGACATTCATTGTCAGTGTAGCTACGGTACAATATCTAGTGACTAAGTAACCAGCTTTGCATATGGAGAAGTTAAACCTGTGATTAGGGTAAGTTACTTATCTTTGTGGCTCAATACCGTACGAATCGAGAGTACATTCAACTCCTTCTGGATGTGTGCTGAGCTAAAAGCATCAATACTTCGAAGGGCTTAGAGCTCTTTAAACAGCCTAGAAAGTGGACGATTCATAAGAGTTGATGAGAAAAGATGATAGCTGCACCAGAAAACAGAGGTGCAAATGTACAAACTTGAAGCAGGGCAGAAACATTGACCGGGCCATGGGTGGAGGAACACCTTCTGGACCACCCCTACGCCATGTCTACTCCTTGCGAGCCCCACGACCTCCAAATTTCCAATAGGCATTAGTGAGAAATGGTGACCGCCACGCTGGCGGTCAAACGACACAGTCAGTGGATCAACGAACCCACCGAGTAATTCTTCACAACAAAACTACGTACAGTACTGAAGTCAGAATGTATACTCAGTGTAAGAACAGGGCTGGAGCTGCTCCGTAACTATGGAATCAGAACGCAATTTTTAGTTGACCCTTTCACGAGCACAACGCACATTACATCGGCTTAGGATTGAGAGGATGATACTGCCGTTCTAGATTCACGTTGTGTAGTCTCTACGGTAAGAAAGAAGAAAAATTCCACTTTGAGTCTGGATTTTTAAAGAATTATTTTTTGAACGCAAATTCTTATTCTGAATTTTAGAAATATTTAGGTGGATTTTAGAATATATGTATATACTTACCAGTTATGTTATTAATTGATTAATAGAGTTAATATTTTCTGAGAGGTTCTGGAGTTTGGTTTCATTCTCATATTCTTATTAGTTATTTTATTGATTAGTTTGCTTTTTTAGAATTAATGTTTTCTGAAAGGTTCCAAAGCGTGGTTTCATTTTTCCTGTAACGGAGTATATTTGTTTCTCATCTAAAGAATTCACAACAACATTCCGCAAAGAATAACGTTTATCGTATTCAATACTTTTAGATATAGCAGATTGTGTCCGTGATTTCTCGTACCAGGTTTACTACATTAAATACTATTCAATACAGTGAGCCTATAAATTGTTCTGTTTATTAGCCCCCTTGTACTCATTTTCTGATATGTTTTCGACGGAGAATGTACTAAGATCTACGATATTTTCAGATATATAATAGAATAAATCTTATCATTTATAGAATTTTTACACAAATAACGTGGATGTTAAGATTTACCTAGTCCATCTGTTTGGACAGTAAGAGCAAACATCAAAGATTTATAAAGAGATTAAGCGCAAACATAGATGGTTTTATACTGCTTTGTTTGATAGAATTATTGCCAACTCTTATAAACCATAGTGTTGGAGACGAGCAACCATATAGGTGGGAGCAACAATAACCATTGTTGCCAAGAGAATCATTATGTATCACTGTTAATCAATAATACATTTGTACATATTGCTCGAGAGAATTTTTATGTATCTTCATTATCATTTTGATGGTTTACTTCACGAGGTACAGAAAAATCTTTGCAGAAAAAAGTGTTATTATAATTTTGGGGCCACTTTCACCTCTTAATTTTATATACACTTTCTTGAATTGGATTTTGTATTGCATGAAGCAACACTGGTAACTCCAATCATACCTAAGACATATCGAGTCCATACATTATGTATTCTCTTGGAGTACATCTATCATATAATTCAACGGAATATCCTCTAAATAATATATCACTTTATTTGAATTATTTTATTTTATTTCATTTCATTTCATTGTTTTTCTTTAGTTTTAGGCTTTGCCTTGTGGTCTTTGTTTTTCCCCTTTGTATACTTTCCATTGTCTTGTACTCCATCTATACTTTTTGGCTTGGTTCTTGCATCTCGAATGTACGTTATGTATTTAAAATCACATTGTATTCAATTCAAAATGAACTCAAATTACCTTGAAACCGAGCCTTACTTCCCAGGCCCATGATTGCCTCTAGGCAACTGCAAACATGGTGGCGATCTAACGACGCGGTATTGGAGGAGCAACCTCCCTCTGATTCTGAACCGAGACAATAAAGAATACGATATTTAAACGAAAACATGGGGAAGTAAAATGCTGAAACGAGCGAATGTGCATTTCAACCTAGTTTTGTCATACATATCGTATTCTTGAGAAGAAACTCGTTCAAGAAACTACAATCTAACACCATTTCTTTGTTGGTTTGCCCGCAGGTAGGAGATGAATGCCCCAAGTGAGAAGGGAAGAAAAATATCCAATAACTGAGGTTCTAAGGCGGGATAAGACCAATGCCACACTTGAGATTTCAAGCACACCAATTCATGTTTCGATTTGACATCCAGCCAAACCGCTTAAGAGATTAGTGGTAAAATAAATTTCAAGACAAGTGAAACTACAGTTGGTAGGTGGCAAGATAGCACCTCTACTAGCGAAACAGATAGATTCGCAAGCAACCAAGGAATAAGTAACCGTTTCTTTCTCGAACAGTATTTAAACTGTTCTATAATGGAGAAAAGGCATGGAATTATTCTGGAATGAATGGTAGAGGATGTAACATCAGCACAGACCGTACCAACTAAAATCAACCTCTCCCTAAATTTAGATTACTGTAACTGGGCTATCTCATGTCATGGTGTTACATATTTATATTTGTATCTTCTGCTGTCGTCCTCCTTGACTGCAAATTATACACCTAAAGTTGTATAATGCAGTTTTGTCTTACCAATTTTTGAATAAAATTATTGCCTTCAGTGTTCAAGTTAAGTAAAGAAGCTGTTCATCAATGGAAAAAAGCAACACAAAGAAAGTGCTCTCTAGATAACATAATTGTAGTGGTAAGCATAATTAAGTGGTTTTCAAAAATGAAAACGATATACATGCGTTCATATACAATAGATGTAATACAGAATAACCAATTTAGTTAGGAGGATATTTTAGTTACTAACATGAAATATACGTCCCAATGAGGAAGGAACTACCATGGGATTAATGAATGCCACGGCAAGATAGTTGATGAAGGAAGTAACAATGAATTGCATAAGAAAATGGTGATCAATATATACTGAGTTCTTAATCTCCACTTATTATAACCCAACTTCTTAATCTTCAAATATAATATATTGATCATCGTCCATGTTCAGTCCTTTAAGCGTTTCTTTCTCTTTTCTAAACACCTTCTATCTCTACTTGCATATGGCCAACAATCATACGCAAACTTCTGAATACATATTGCCACCAATCTAAAATAAACTTGTAAATAATAGACTATGCAAGTCAAGATAAGGGTGTTTAGGGAAAAAAGAAAAAAGAATCACCAAGAGAAGGTGGATTGAAGTGTGGAGGATGATCAACTTAGGTATAGTACTGTTCTATATAGGTGTGGATAATATGAACATGATTATAAAAAGAACTACTTAAAAGTTGGTCGTTATTCTCAAAAGCAAGAAGAAAGAATGCGACCGCGTAGAAAAAATGAAGGATGGGAAGACCCCAACAAGCCAAACAAAGGAGAGAAGAAAAAGGTAAAATGGACCTAAGCCTCAATAGAGTCTATATGAGAAATCTGCCGTAACCGCACCTAAGATATCCGAGCTATGCAAGTCGTACGGTCTACAAACAACTAGAGCATCCAAAGAAATATCCCCTAATGTGATTGCTCTCCTATGGATTGCACCAACCACTACACTCCATAGAGCAATGGACACATGCTGTCTAAAATATGCTACAAAGTATGAAAGTGAGAGTGGTACCCATGGCGTCTAACATGATAAGTTCTCGTGCACTCCTTGACAAATGTGTTGTACGCCTTGTCCATCGCTCCATATAACTTCAAGGCTAGAGAAACAAAGAGGTGACCTTGTTGCATGCCCCTATACTTGGAGCCCTTATGACCTGCTATTACACTCGCAATGGGTAATCACCCCCTCCAAAACTGTATCCTACATAGGGACCATGACCACGACATCCGCTATTGTCACCTGATTATCTCGGACCAAGTATAAGTCTATCCTGACACTTGTCGTCTGCAAAGCATATGAACGTTCCCTCCAAGCCAAATATACACTCTCTCGTGCCATAGCAAACACTATGTCTCTAATAACATCATGGGTAACTATTCTCTGTTCTCCAAAAAGACATCGAGTCATCTGGACCATTATTACATCTAGTGTAGAACCACACTCACAAGTGAATAACAAAAACAAAAGCTAATGGAATATGGACCTTATTCATGGGAAGAACACTTTGGGAGCATGCTTCATATATGAGAGTAAGCAAAGGTCAGAGTGGAAGCAAATGACCCGAGATGTAGAGCGGAGTGAAGTCAGGCTTCATAGTGGACATATATGAGTAAGGAAAGGAGAGGTCAGAAAGGAAGCAAAAAGAGCCGAGATGTAGAGTAGACTAGATACATGCTCTATCAACACAGTAATGGTTTCTATTTATGATATGCATAGAATTGTTAGAGAAAGGGGTGTTAGTCATGGATATTGATGGGATACAGCATTACAATAGCTACTTTTCGTGGTTATAAGTTTGAACGTGCTTATAATCTTCTTTACTGAAATTTCCAAAACTAATCAACCATATATTTTAATGGGACACGCATTTAAATAGCAACTTCTCTTTTTTGTAAGTTTGGACGTGCTTAGAACCTGTTAATTGAAATTTCCGAAACCGATCAGCCATAAATACTAAGCGGACAACGCAATAAAAGTGCTCGTTCCGTTAATTCTCGTGAACATGTCCATAATCTTATTTAACATTGAGTGTTCCAATACTGGACATGTCCATAACCTTATTTATTGAAATTTCCAGAAAAGTAAGAAGAAGAATTAACAAAGCACCAACTACCAAAAGAGTTTACGGAAATGGATAAATCCCGTGATCCTTTCTCGACATACCTCAAAACAATTTTACAAGGCCGGGTACTCCCTGCGGGTAGGCGCGTTGGTTTAGCTTAGCTTTAGCTTATATACTTATTCTCGAGGACTGGTTTAGCTTTTGCTTTAGTTCATGTATCTGTTGACGAGCATTGCCTTTAGCTTATATTCTTAACAGTTGTTTGGCTTTGGTTTGGCTTCTGTGCTAGTTTCTTGAGTAATGCTTTAGCTGATTTGGTATTTCTTTTATCAGAGAAAGAAGCGTGCTTTGAGCCGTGACCCTATGAAAACTGCAGGTTTATTATCATAGAATGGTGTTATGGGCACCATTCTACGATAATAATAGCCACTTCATGCTGAATCATATCGGGTTTCCAGAGAGCTGACAGAAACGTCAGTCCGCAAGTTCCTGAGTACTTCTGTAGGACCTCATTCACAAGACAAACATAGACTGCGACCCAACTCAAAAGACAAATATATAGACCATCAGAGTAAATGATGAGAAGTTATCCCTTAAAGGGGAAGAAAGCGAAAGTTAATCATACAAGAAAGTTATACACAGCTACCAATTTGTTGATTCAACGTCGCTTATGTCGGATGGCTGAGAAATTTACTCAGACATCCAATCAACTACATGCGCGCATGTCATAAGACATTTTAACTACAACAGCTCGCCAGAGCACTCCTCTGTATAAAGCCCTGCACTTATGCACAGCATTGGCAAAATTGGATTGCCTCTTCGGACCTAGAGTGCAGCTAGGTGTCCTTGACGTGGCTTGTTACAAAATGTCAAAACACATCAAAGATCTTGGATCAATCCTTGAGAACAGACTACCGACAGCAAGACTTGCCGCCTGTTCATGTTGACAGGGGGGTGGAGACAGTAATTGCAGGCATATCCTACAGTCAAGTCCGAACAGCCTTGCATCAAGGGCTAAGAGGAGCTGTGAGCATAGAGGATTGTTGTACATTTGGAAATGAGTTATCAACCTCTTGATCTCATACAAAACAGCCCTTTTGTGGATCTCTACACAACTGACTTCACTCCTTAATACAATCCCTGCATAATTTGTGACATAGTTCGTACAGTCCTTGGTATTTTAGTTGCCAATGTCTTCAAGATCACCAACACAGGTATGAGATACACCCCATTCATTCAACCCCTAGTGTCATCCTTTTTACTACCTTGAACCAGAAGGTAAAACAGATTAACACTGCGTGGGACCCACTGCCCACAAAGGGCAGTGTCAGAACCCCTGCATTAAAATCAAGCAGGGAGAAATTCTCCTAGCATTGATTTCTCATCAATCCATTAAGATAGACTATGCCATACTCAACTCCACCTTATCCAAGGTCACTAGAACGTGATGTCAAAAGACTTGAAGTGCTTGACCTGGTCCAAGAACTGCGTCAGCTTCCTCACCTCTTTCGCCGTTTGGATTCATGCTGCAAACATGCAGAAAGAAGAGACACCACATGAGACTTTCCTCCTCAAGGGGAGCTTGAAATCTTCGCCAACTAAAACTTAAGACAATCAGATACATATAGAAGGAGATACACGAAGGAAAAAAGTTGTTTGCAAATAGACTTGGCTGAACTAAACACGAATAAAACTCACACCGACTCCACTTTATTCAACATATACTACGTGATGAAATGCAGAACCCGTTGTTAACAACCCGGTTCCATACCCACGTCTGACATGGTCTTTATCTTGACACGTTATATTAAGATCAAAGGAAACTTCAGATGGCCAAGAGCTAAATAGATGTTTGACACGTGATTGTGAAAGCACCCATCCGACCGCACTGTCAGACTGTTTCATGTTCATTCATCCTGTTTCGTGTTCTTCTGTGGAGACTATTCATTCGCCTGATTTAGGTTGTACAGATTCCCCACGAGGCGTGAGCTTGAAAACACCCAAGCCTCTGAGTTCCAACAAAGGAATGGCAGGCACGCGGATACACCCGTGACACGAGTAGGGGATTCACAATAAAACGAATTGAACATAGACTTGGTTTGGCAACACGGAAAGAGGTATGAATGCAAGGCAAAAGAGCAATTTCAGAATTATGGTCCAAGAGGCCTCGAGAACCAGAATCTCATGATCTACAAGGAAACTCGCAATGATCAAATAGACTGGAGTGTAAAGGAGGATAAGTACGACACTGAGTAATGGATTGCAAAACCCTCTACTCGAACCCACGTTGATGAGTAAGATATGGGTGAGAGTGTTCCTAGACAACGCCTTGCTACTTAGAGCAGGTAACTTTTATCGGTGTTTCAAACTTGGAAAACGAATTGAAGGAAGCACTGCGGTCGAGTATCACTCCAAAGGTCCAAGGTGCACAGTAGGGCAAGAAATGCGTTTTACAGGCCCTCAATCTTTAAGCATTTGGCATACAAAGCTTAAAATACTTATGGTACAGTTAGTATGCATTAACAATATATTACGTGATGAAATGCAGAACTCGTTGTAGACAACCCGGTTCCATACCCACGTCTCACAGGACTGACTCTGACATATGATGGTTCCCCGGTAGATACGTATCAGGAATATATATTGTGTCAACAGGCTCCAAGAAACTACTGATGGCGGATGTCCTGGGGACGGCAGTGTACCTGACACAGTAAAGTTGACGGGACAGGGAAAAAGAGCTGACTCAGGTTGCGGTCAATATCCAAGGCTATCATGCAAACCCTGAGTAGTGAGTAGCATTTAGATGCGATGCTATATCTCCCGCTAAAATAGCAGCTTTTTAACTCCGTGTTATCTTCTCAAAAGAAGATTCCAGCCTCTGATGAATTCTCGTCAACATAGCTCACGCTAGAGCGCGAAGATACTTGACGGACCAGGCTCGCCGTCCAGCGAACATGGTGTAGAAGGTGGAAGTCTGATGGCCACTTTGTCTAAACAAAGCTGCGTTCGGCAAACCCCTGAGCCCATCGCGCTAGGCTTAGTGGAGTGACAGTGGATAGATGGCTAAGATGAACCTAAAAGATTCACGCAAGGGCAGCTAGATGAGAAATTCGAGTTTCTGAGAAACTCAGAATCCCTCAATATAGTGTTGCAGCAAGCAGTGCTGCAGCAGCTGCAAGAAAAGCAGCAAAACATGATGCATACCTTTAGTTCATGCTGTGGGGACGATTTATGCGTGTTGCGCGATTTCTTGTCACCAAGTTGAGACGAGCAATCAGGACAATAAAACTGTTCCATCTTTTTTACCTGCTCTGCAGAGACATTCATACATGTGGGGTGGAACCTGCAGAAGAGAAATATATAAATTAGCAATCCGTCTCTGAAAGCATACCTTAGTTTCAGGGTGGGTTGACTTAAATGATGCATTCCCCCTTTTCTGGTTGTCAGGTGAACAGTCTGCACAGAAGTATTTGTCCAGGTTGGTTACCTGCTCTGTGCTCAGTTCCACACAGTAGGAGTGAAACCTGCATTCGCAAAACATTTAAGCTTATCAGCATTATTTACTTTCCTATTTTAAAGTCTGGAGCCTCTTGATAAAAGGGTCCTGCGAGTCCCATCAAGCCGTCAAAGGCTTCGTGAAAAGTCTCGCAGAAGGATGACCGCCTGTAGGGTTTCCTCACTGGATGTCTTAACTGCGGCAACCGAGAAAGAATCAATAAGATAGTACTCCTTGTGTACACATCCCTAGACTGACGACAGCTGAGATATCCTGATCTATATTTGGCAGTGTTTTTTCCAAGGGTTTCTACCAAGGGCAACGTAATCAGGACTGATTACCGACATGGCGTCAGCATAGTTCCTTTCCCTGTTTACACAGAACTCAACGACGCCTGATCTTGGTGTACTATGTAACCGGAGTGTGAAGCTTAGAATCTTAAAGGTATAAGGCCTTCCTATTACGGTGAACAGGAAGGCCCAAGTCTCTCGTACTATGAATATCCTGATGAGCACATTCTCCCTAACTGGTATCCTACAGGAAATACAATAGACAAGGTTTTCAGAGTTCGGGCAGTCTCCTTCGCTTCAATGCTTAGAACGATGGATCTGCATATTACGCCCAGCAAGCAGTAATTCCGGTGCTGAACCATGCCACAGATTGAATGAAGCTTCCCCCTTAGATGGTTGCCTTTGTAATAGGTAATGACCCGAAGAATAAAGGAGAACACTCATGCGTCGTGTGCCCTGACACAGACAAAAAAGGTTGGCGAAGTAATTTTTGGAGAAGGAGGAAATCAACCTCGATCCTTCTTTCTAGTAGATGAACGGAAGGAAGTCCAGTTTAGGCTGAACAGCGAGTAGGTTCTGGGCTATGATAAAGGCGGATGATCTTGGTTTGTTGTGGAGGTAATATTGATACCGTAAACCTGAAAATTTGAGATGCGCCACAATAAGCTACCCGACTCCAATTGATGCTGACAGATACGTATGGATTTTTCTTCAATCACTAGCTTCTCAGCGTATCAACAAGGTCTCAACTTTCCTCACCATCCAAACTTCCAAAAGCTGATTATCAGTCATCAAGGCACTACGTATGCCCCCATAATGCTCCTGGGATTGATCACTAGAGTGCTTCGTGTCCTTGGCCTACTGTTTGTTCTGACCAAGGGCATCCGAGTGGTAGAGATCGCCGACACTATCATCATGGGTTTATCACGCACAAGTGGCATGACAAGTACATGAAATCAACCAAGTTGATACGTCCAGGAGAAGGAACTTGCAGAAAAAGCTCACAATAGAAGTATTATAACTTCCCTATCACCAGATGAAGTGTGGAGTGCTGCATGCACTCCACTCTACATTAACGCAGTACTGGCACACGGTATTCTGAATTGAGAATCAAAACTGGCTCTAAAAGTAGGCGTACAAAAACTACGATGTTTGAAGCTCACTAACGGGAGCGCCTGTGCATCTGATTGTCTTGAAATCCACTCATGAATTCCATTCTACCGTAAACTGGTCATTCTTCCTTGGACATTGGTCTGGCCACAAATGAACACAGGCAGAATCCAGAACATTGCTCGCTACAAATCGTATCACTGCTCTGTAGATGTAAATTTCTTGAGATTCCTGTTCCGGAAGAATGATGCTCTCATACTCTAAAGTGAGAGACGATAGGACGTTCTCATGAACTAACTCTATCATGCTCCTAGTCAGAGATAGTCTGTAGATGTAGGTCCCTGTTCTCTGAAATGATCCTCAAAAGAATCAAGTATGGGGTTTAAAGAGAAATAATACCCTCATAAACTACCTCTATCGTGCTAATAGTTAAAGACGGTCTCATGCTCTTAGTTAAGGACGGTCTGTGTCCAGTCCCTGTTCTCTCAGAAATGATGATCACATGAACGACCTCTATCATGCTCCTAGTAAAAGATGGTCGAGGTCCGACTGGTACAATATGGGACTCAAGTTAAGCAAGGGTATAACGTGGTACTCATAGCCTCTGTAAGCCAATCAGGAAAGACCATATTTAGTGTAACGGAAATCAGAACCCATTGTTAACAACCCAGTCCAATCAGGAACAAACATAGTTTGTGCTTCAAGAAAATGATGCTCTCATACACAACCTCTTTAATGATCCCAGAGAGACGGTCGTAGATGTAGGTTCCGGTCCTGTTATCTGAGAGAATCGATGCTCATTTCAACTACCTCTATTATGCTCCTAATAAGACATAGTCTAGATAAGACTCGTACTCAAGATAAGAAAGGCTCCCACGTGGGACTCTTAGCCTCTCTAAACTCATATGACCCGAGCGAGAGACAGCCCATGTTCTCTGAGACAAATGATGCTCTCATGAACTACGTCTATCATGCTCCTAGTGAGAGATGGTCGAGATGAGAAAGGCAAAATATGAGAATCGATTGACACAAGAATGAGTACAAGGTGGGACTCGATGCTTGTCTAGACTAATCAGAAACAGAAAGTCTGATTCTTGTCCAGAGTGCGCAATTCTTGTCTGGAAGATTGATCTAAAAGCCATATCTACAGAGATGATGGAACTCCCATGCCTGCTACTATCCACGCTCTGGATAAGCCATGATCTTTATTTGATGCTACATGCCTATTACTCTACCTCACGTGGCTCCTTGTATAACTTCCTTATCTCGCTAATTGCTTGTCTCATCTGCTGTGTGGTTGGCATGCCTCTGCAGCCTCCTTTGCTCACAAGGATATTTATCACCCCTCTCTGTTGTAATGGACTCTACAGTTCAGGCCACTCCCCAGAAACGTGGTTTTCATCTTCACCAAATCTCTCTAGTAACTGCACAATGGTGTTCAAAGTTCCTCCATTCAGAAACACTGCTAGGTAACCCAGTTCTCTAGCTATAAGTTTAATTGTAGCAAGAGGTCTAGACAAGGAGAGAGAAATCAAACGTTATCAGCCGTCTTAATGTTTAAGTTTCCCTCCGGTCCCTCTGATAGTCAATCACCTCATGAGTAACAAATTTGACCTTGTTAGAACTGATGGGGAACATTCAGTACAAATGCTCTTGATATGCAACAGATGCCAAAAGATACTTTCCTGAGATACAACAATAGAATAGAAAACCCACGTGTTATACTAACATTCGAGAAAGAGTGATGAGGAATCTCAAATTGGAAATTCGGGATTTTCGCCTAGACAACCCACGTTGACAGGAATGTAGTATTTCTGATTTGAGTAACTTCATCATTCTATTTCCATGAACTACATGTTTTCAATACCCCAATTTTCAACTGTCCAATCATCAGGAGATAGATGCGCAATTGTAAAGGGCAGACACATGAATACGGATGGATACTAGAGGGCTCACCAATCTTTACATGCCTCGCACTGGACCATTAGGTCGTCGGGGTTGTACGGCATCTCACACTTACAATATCTGTACAGTGAACACAAGAACTTGAAGTGAGCTAATCAGAGCAGGCCCATCTTGTGACCAAGACCAGTTATTGCCAATCTTTGAGACTGAGAGACGACAATATCCGCGTAATAACTGAGGAATGACAGAGCCTAACCCTTAGAGATTATACTCGGCTATACTCACCCTAGTATAGCCTAGAAAACAGATATATTCGATAAATATAAAAGAGCAGGGCCTCACAAAGAAGAGGACCCTAGCACAGTACCAACCTTCGAGGATGAGACGGTTCTAGTGAACTCTATGAGCGCATGGACACAAACAATTCTTGGACAGGACGTAGTATATTGAGATCTTACACAGCCACTCGGTCGGGTGTAAAACCCCCGGTAGAAGCCTTATACTCAAATCGGCAGAAATAGTCATCGGTGCCCACACTGTCCAGTTTCGTGTAATTCTTGAACGTGTGCACAGTGCACTTCCCTTCAATGGTGTCTGCACTCTGTATGTCGTAATGATCGGAAAGAAACAACTCCTTTGCACCATGAAATTGGCGGCGGCCGCCCATAGACTCCTCCGGCCGATAGTACCAACGAACTCTCACTTTTACGTTGCTTCGGCTATCAGACTCTATTTTCTCTATTTTCGCAACATAAGGTGGTTTATCGGAATCTTGGGCACGCATCAACACACAGTCACCCGCTGCATTCATGAACATTTCAAATGCATTCATCTCAAATCTGGTCATTTTAAAAGAAGTTTCAGACATCTAGATATGGGGTAGAAACGAACAAAGAAAGTACACAGCAAACAAAAGAAAAGTGGGAAAGTAAGTGAACCGCCATCTTTTACTGGGTTTAATGCGTAATATAACTTAGTTATTAAAGTGCTCTTCTGCTAAGATTTCCGTTCTTTGCACCGCATCCGTACTTATAACTCATGTATCAACGGTCCTGTTCTGATATAAATATAGGCTTGCTCTGAATCAGATATTGCCTTCTCATCAACCGGGTGGGAGCAGCTCAGCGTACGTTTGCTTTCAGAGAGTAGACTCGGGCAGTAGTAGTACTTTCCCTTACAGAGGGGACTAAAGTATCTAGGTACATGTTTGCAAGGTTCACCAGCGTTCCGCACGTATGTGGACGACAAAGCATATACAAATGAAGGTAACCATAATTATCACATGACCGAAGCCAGACATTGTAAACTGTGTTACTCCCGCTTCTGTACATAAGGACTTCTGGAACAAGGACCTAAGGTACGACGAGGGGAACAAAGATCAAGATGAATTGATTATTGATTGCGGTGATTGTCAAGAAAGTTTACAGTCCTTGGCTGTTAACATTGAATTTGGAGGAGCTCAATCATACTCAGAGCGGACTCTAAGCAGAGTAAGGGTGAAGTAAAAGGTTGCCCCAGATCAGTATGCCATCAGACAGACTGACGGAGACTTATGCAAAATTCCTGGAGACGGTGTAAGGCTCCCCACAAAAGTGCAACTCGTAATCTTGCATCAAAGATACCCGACATTGATAACATATTTGCTTGTTCATTGGCATACTCTTGACTTTACTGAATCGGTAGGTACAAACACAAAAGCAATATATGGCTGGCCACGCAGTCTGATTACAACCACGTGTATGTCATTCCTCGATAGACTTCCAGAAAGCGCAAGGTTACTCTGCTTAGGTTGAGCAATCACGAAGAGTTAGCAATCAGAACCTGTTGCAGAAGAATCTTTAGCATTTGTAGTTCTTCTCCTTTGAGCTGAATCTGAGCTTGGTTGTGACTTCTGGAACCTACTCTTAAGGTGCCTCTTACCTTTGACAGTCTTGTGAGTACCCTTCACAGTGTAAGAATCCAGAACTTTCTTTGCGTTCTTGGATTTCGCCATTGTCTCGCCGCCAAAATTTGAAAAACCGGAAAACCTTCTGTTCAGTCGTCAGGCTGATTGAAACCAGACTAAAACGGTTAGTCCTCTGTATGCGGAGAATCAGAAAATGGCTTCAGAGTAGAATATAAAAGGACAAAACAATTATTAGAACACTATGGCAGTTCTTTCTCCTACTTTGCTGTTTCCCTGTCAAAAGCCAGGCTTTTATTTGGGCTAAATACTGCACAAAAAGCGTGCAAGATTGCTGCACTGAAGCTCTTACCGCTCAGGCTATCACAGTTCCAGTTGAGATTATGCGTCTGCGTCTGAGTCACAACTTCCTGGATTAAGTCCAGCCTCCTTGCAAAGTTGTGCACATCTACCTTGCCGCCCGTTGAAGCAGCTGTTCTTTGTTCTACAGACGGAACTTACAGGAAGACTCATAATTCATCCCACTGGCACCTAAACCCTTGCTTCCCCCCGTCAGCTGGTTCCTCTCTCCCCCGCTCCTGCCTCTTCCAAATCTCACTCTGAAAAACTCTGACAACTCCTCCGCCTCCTCTTTCCGCACCTTGGATGATCATGTTCCCCAGATGATTATTTCCCTACTTTCCTTTCCACATAACCCTCCTGCCTCGTACATCTGTGCTGTCACACGAACCTCCAATCCCCCTCAAAGATTCCACGATCGCTCTTCTCAAATTCCTCTCCTCCTGCTCTTTCTGTCACAGCTCCTCTTCTACTTCTCCTCCGTCACAACCCTTTCTCCTCCGCCTCCTAGTGCATGCCAATCCACTATGTGCCCTCGACATTTTCCGTTCCCTCACTGTTTGTTGGCGATGGCGGGCTTTCTCGTCACTCCTCCCCCTCTCACTCTCCCCCTTTCCTTTAAGTTTTTGCCCCAGTACAACCAGCAGGCATGGCTGGACACAGACTAGACAAGCTCCTCTCCTCCCTTCACTTTTCCCCTTCTCGTTTCCCCGCGTGTTCTCTAATTCCCCTCCTCGATCCTCCTCATGTTCCCCCCTCCCCGTCCCGTCCGTAGCCAGGTTCTGCTCGACTCGCATATGCTTTGTCGTGTACGATGTGCGGTTTTTCCTATTTTCGTTAATCTTTCTCGTCGAGCTACTTTCGCGACTTTTGCGGTCACTTGGAGCAATGGGCGGACAGACAAATTTGAAGTGCGAACGAGAAGAATGTTGAACGCTGTTTGGGGCTCTCCTTGTAGTTTGATATTCTTATTCCAAATGATTTCCCAGAAACAGTTTACTCAATTTGCTCTTAAGAATGTGGTTTGTGTCATTATCAAACTTGAAGTAATCTCACTAACCTTCTACTCTGGTAACCTTATACGCTGCATGTTTCGAACCTATATATCTTGGTTTATCAGCTTGGTTTCACACGAGGTTTCAGTGATGGCTTTCTCAGAACCTAGCGCCAGTCCGTAAATTTTGTCCGGGTCATACATTGGGGGGTTTCAGAAAGAGTTATAAGAAGTTTCTTAACTTTTCATATAGATAGTTATGAAGTGTTGACTAAATGGGTATGGTGTGTGACTGGGGTAGAAAAGGTATCGTTACGGAGTCCAGGCCAAGTTCCTTATTATTAGCACACTCCATATGAGGTGGTTTGTAGAAAATAAAGAATAAGAAATTTTCCGTTATCACTCCGTAGTGCATTGATTACATATTAGGGTTAATAAAGTTTGTCATTTAGGGTTAAAGTGAAAGTGGCGTCCACCAAAAAGAACACACATGGTAATCAAAAGTTGACAAATTTATGCACTAGACGACCGAGGCCACCAAAGGCCACCAAAGGAGCATCCATGGTGTTCGAGAATACCCATGGTAATCAAAAGTTGACAAATTTATGCACTAGACGAGCGGGAACATAATTTATATGGGATTTGATATGTTAATTTAGGATGAAATGTGATTTTTCTCATCGCTGCTCGTTGTTGCTCGTTGTTGCTCATCGCTGCTCGCCGCCGCTCGTCATTGCCCGTAGCCACTTGATGGCGCTCGAAGCTCAAATCTCGTTGGCGCTCGTACATGCTGGTTGCCGGTGGTTGCTGCTGGTTGACGCTGATCGAATGACGCATTGCCGTTGGTTGACGCTGGTTGACGCTGGTCGAATGATGTGTTGTCCTCTTAAGAGGCTTGTAATATTTCAAATATGTTATCTCCTCTCTGTCTTCCCACGAGCTGTCAAAATCCTTCTATCTGTTGGGTTACAAACTTTCATTTGTGCTTTTCTCTTGGGGACTGACCATCAGTTAATGATTTGTACTTAAAGTACTGATTTAACATACACAACAAGTCTGATGATCACATTCTTAGGATACTTGAATGTATTTTTTTAGAAAAGAATTGTTAATTCTTATGAAATTTCCTTGAATTGCTTACATTCTCAAGAAATGCACGATAGGACTCCATTGCAAACTTTCCTAACTTGGATGCTCTTGCATCTAAGTCCCCTAGCTGTTACTGAGCTATGTTGTTGAAGATGCAATCTAAGTGGATGCAAAAGGGGACGGGTAGCTTGAACTTGAAACCAACGTGAAATTGCCTACTTATCGTGGACTACTAGAACTACCATCAAGAATTCGGTCCAATTGCATAACCTGTAGATCCCTAAGGTCCTTAGAGTGGAATACTAACTTTATTTATACCACAATTTATTAGTACTTCCAAGGTCATCCAATTTGGAAGTTCCCAGTTCCCATAACTCCTTGAGGGTGTCTCTAAGAGTTTCATCCATTAATCCATCACCCAAAACGTATTTTGCATCAAAATTTTGGAAATAGATACCATCGTTTTCTGCTTTCCACATTACCATAAGCTGAGTTGGATAATCAAATATCTTGAGAGAGGAAATATGCTTCGGGTTTGCAGTTCCTCCGTGTTGAAATCATAGATCTATTGCACGAGATTCTTTCCCAAACACAACGGTCCCAAATCAAAGT
Organism: Lunularia cruciata; assembly: GCA_948567375.1. NCBI lineage: Eukaryota > Viridiplantae > Streptophyta > Marchantiopsida > Lunulariales > Lunulariaceae > Lunularia > Lunularia cruciata. Next base: position 34,230,828 of record OX419759.1, on the reverse strand, counting down.
TGCCTTTGGTCGGATCAAGACATTGATAGGTACATCAAGAGAGATAGTATGCCGCTGGTTGATGCTGGTTGACGCTCATTGCCGTGGGTAGTTGCTTGATAGCGCAAGGTGATTTTGCATCCAAATGTGAACCTACATTGTAATCATGTTTTTGCTAAAATTTTGTTGCCCTTTGGAGTAAAATTCTTTGATCTCCAATTAATTTCTTGGTTGTCGTAAGATGATGCAAATCATTTTCTATAACTCACCCTATCTCCCTCACCACATTAATATATATGGATATGAACCAACACACCAATGCAAAACCCACCGGTTTAGTTTACTAACAAGAGCATTTGCACAACATTCTCATTTGCAGATGGTGAATTTGAATTTGAATAGTTGATAGTGGCATTTTGGATCCGCCAAAAAATTTCATAAATGCCACTCTAAGAATCACCCACCAGAAAAACGTGGCAACTCTCTCAAGAAGCCACATCATCTCTTTTTACAATCATTTATTTCACTACAGAACTCCTAAACATTTGTAGTATAGCGTTTGATTTTTATAAATGAATGCAAATTGCATGTGATATACCGTATAATAATTTATGAAACGTTCATTTATTAGCACCTCATCTCCCTCCCTACAGAGTTCACTAAAAGTAGTTATGAAGTTTGTTATTTATCCCGTAGACATTCGTCAAACCTATTTCTGAAACCCCCTATTGCGTTTCCTTTGTTAATTATACGGAAGGCATCCCATAACCCGCTAAACTTTATAGAGGTGACCCATATCCATGAATTCTAATAAAAGTTTGAGTTTTGAATTTGTCCATGTGCTTCCTTTCGAATCCTATTGTGGAATAACTTTCCAACCCTAACTTTATCAATTTTGTGTGAATTTACACACTTTCACACTCTAATTTAGCATTCAGTCCTACACATCTTTCCAAAAATATGTATTTATTGGGCGTATCTTGTTAGAACTTTATAAATAAATTCCGATTATAAAGCTACATTCAACATTTGACTATTTGGAGAGCGACAATGTAGTGTAAAATCATTTGAGGAAATCAAAGCGCGTCAAGTGTAACTTATTACAGTAGTGCGACCTTATGAAAAAATACTCCTCAACTCTCCCCGTTACATTTCATGAAATATATGATCTTATGGAGATCTCATTTATGACAATTTGCAAAATCGAAAGAGGTCATTTCTTGTGTTAGCTTATCTCTTTTAAGATCATTTTACGTGGATGACGTCGAGGACAAATAAGACCTCACTTGGATTATGTATATATTTGATCCCAATGAAAACAAAACATTTATTAATGAATGAATTTGAGAAAATTCAATTTGATTACATTGTTATTCTACTAATCAAGTTTTGGACATGTGTACCCAAAATCAAATGTGTGAACAATTAATGTTGATTACACTATCCAATTCAGTACTAAATGTATCATCACCCCACCATTCTACGCATGCTTTGGGAGAATTGCAATGTCCACATCCACATGAAAGAACTTGAGACTAATTACATTTGTTGTACAAAGGTCCAATGGTTTTATGAAAAAATTAGAGAATTTATCACACTTTTTACTAAGGTTTGATGCTTTTATGGATTAAGTTAATAATTTATTTTTCTTAATATCTCACTTATGCATTTTACTGTGAAACATGCTCCATTGGACCTACTATACTAATTAAACAACCACATGTTGTAATAAATAAAGAATATTCATTTTGCACTAAATCATTTCATTAATTACTAATGTTTTACTCTTAAGTTGCTTAGTTATATTGATTTGTCCAAACTCAAGTATGCCTTGTTTTTTCTTTCATTACATGAAATGTTCAAAAGGTTACTCATTAGTAATAATTGAAATATAAATGAGGATTACAGTTTATGAAGCACTTAAGTACATACTGATCACGCTTTATATGTTCCTTCAAGGTATTTCGGACGCCTTTTGAACTTACAAGCCACTTGACAAATAAGTCAAGTAGCTTTATTTGGCAAGTGGCTTGTTAACTCATACAAGTGTATTTGAAGCTAGAAAGTGTTTGCTATATGAGTTTCACTAGTCTGATTCTTGAAAATCCACCTATATGTTTGCTAAATAGATGGATTAGTTGTTCCAAATAATATTGTAAAATGTATTATATAAGACTAAGATGGTGAGTTGTAAATTTATTATGAATGGCATGGCATCAAAACCTTTAAACTTTGGCATCTACCAAACATTTAAAATGATGTATACTTTTCTAGAACTCAATAAACAGTTAAGAGGTTTACTTAATCAACAATTAATATATCATCCTTTATATTATTGAGTTTTATAAATGATAATTTATTTTCTGTATATATTTTTAGTTACACTTTTTATTATTATTAGGGTGCTTATTTGACATGAATTATTGAGTCACAAGGATTTTTGTATGACGCAAAGTTTATTATTTATTACTTGTCTTTGTGTCTCTTTTAAGTATAGATAGGACAAAGCTTCTTACCCACTCAAGGATAACCTATAGTGAAAATTTTATACATTCATTGTGTTTAAAAGAGAGTACATTTCCACAACATATACCAAGAGAAAATTTTTCTCATGTTAATAGCACATATTTCCTTTTGTCACTTATTGGTTATAAAGACGAGGCACATCAATGCAACATCAAACAAGAAGTAGATCACTAGATTAATTGAGTTTAGAAGCCATTAAAAGCATAAGTGGAAATCAAAGAAGATTATCATTATAAAGTATGTCATTTAATCATGTAAGTCATGAAAACTCCAAGTGCTGAAATGTCGAGCTAGTACACAGAAAAAAGAACAGAATTTCAAATCATGTTTAGCACTAAATGTTATCAAACAACACTCAAACAAGTGCTAAGGGAGTTTAAAAAGAAAGCCATTTTTAGGTACCTTTTTATGGACTTTGTAAAGTTTTGGTGGATGGACTGCATGACTAACAAAAAGTTACCCTTAATATTAGATAAATGGCTATCTTCTTTAGGTTGTAAACTTGAACTCATTATATATAAGAGTAATAAAATCCTCTTTTATATATATATATATATATATATATATATATATATATATGAATTTATATTTGGGATTTGGGATTTGGGATTTGGGATTTGAATACATTTCCAAAAAATATTATGGTGACACACCCTTGCCTTGTTAGAGTATAACATTTTGTTTCTTGTTTAGTTTTATAAGATAACGAGGTAGTGTTGTAATTAGGAAACAAAAATGAACGGACTTTTGTTTATCATAAGATGAGTTCATAAACTTTCCAAGACGCACAACAAAGTTAAGGTATACTCACTCGACATGATACCATATGAAATACAAAGACAAAGATCATTGAATTGTGAACCTTGAAGTTGTAAGACCTATCCTCATACTTGTTAAGTGTGGAGACTAATTAATTATTTGAATACTCAAAATGACAAATATCATATGGGATGTTGAAGAGTAAGTATGAGAAAGATCTTCAATGGAAACATTGAAGAGGTAGTACAAGGTAGATCTTCTATGGGAGTATACAAGTGTAAGTACAAGTTAGATCTTCAAATAACGAGATTCCATTTGTAGGAGTGAACAAAAAGATAGTTCATGTAACATTGAAGAGTTAGCACAAGGTAGATCTTCTATGAGAGTATAGAAGTGTCAGTACAACATAGATATTCAAATAATGAGATTCTATTTATAGGAATGAACAAATAGATAGTTCATGTAGGGACCACATCTTTGTGAGTATAGATGCAAATGAGGTGTGCCTTATTTCATTGGAAGTGTCTTTTTGAGTGCTTTCCATAGATACCAAGACTATTGAAAATGGAGAAATAGAAAGTTATGCTCACTTGAAGTTTAGGACAAATGTGTCATATGAGAGTTGCGGGATTCAATTGTGGGAGCTATGTGCTAGGGGCACGGTTCTAGGACATACACAAAGGCTACTAGCATGGCTTCCACTTATGGAACTGAATGAAGTCATGTGTATTGATTGGTACTAGACAATATAAGGTTTATATACAAGATCTATAAAAGACCAAGACTGAGGAGAGAAATAAGAGAATGGAAGATCACATTGGAACACTTGAATGTGAGAAAACACTGAATACCTAGCATGAGCTTTGGCTCTTGTATTCATAGGGAGCATACAAGGCTCTTGAGAAGCTTCTCAAGAAGCTTCCTTGAGCATTGTCTTGGAGTGCAAGCCAAGTTAACCAAGAACCTTCTCAAGAAGCTTCCTTCTTGAAGTTGCCTACTTAACATACAAGCTAAGTTGGTTGGAAGCTTCTAGAAGCTTCATTTTAAGAAACTACCTACTTGGGGTGCAAGCTAAGCTAGTGGAAAGCTTCCCAAGAAGCTTCCTAGATAGTTCAAGAATATTCAAGGCTAATTTGGCATATTCACTACTTCATTAGCCTTGACTAAATTTGTTGTTAAACTACATATATATATAGTTATATTGTTATATATTTCCCCACTACTAGTTGGTGACATCCTTGTTGCCATTGAAGCTTCAAACTCCTAGATGGCCATTTGTGCATTCTTGAGATGAGCAAGAGGTTCCCAAGTGGCATCATGAAGGGGATAGCCCTTCCAAAGGACCTTGTACTCTGTATGTTGTTGGCAACCATGTTGGATGTGGTGACGTGCAAGTATATGATCAACTTCATACTCCTCATGATCATGGATAGGGACGGGAGGAGGAGGTTGGGCATAAGAGAAAAAAGAAAATGGATTAGGAACAAAGGGTTTTAACCTAGAAACATGAAAGATGGGGTGGATGCGCATATGACAAGGCAAGGCAAGTTGATGAAGATGGGATGGATGTGCATATGACAAGGCAAGGCAAGTCGATAAGCAACAAGAGAGATGATGTGGATGATATCAAAGGGTCCTATCCAATTAGGGACAAGTTTACAAACTTGGGTATCAAGTGGGAGGGGTAGGTTACTAGAGGAGAGCATGACTTTGTCACCAACTTGAAAGGTGAGATCATATAATATTTTGAGGATAGCATAGAAAGACAAAAGAGAAAACACAAGTTTCACACTCAAACTTTGGTGCCCCAAAGGAGCACTTTCTCTTTATTATATAGTCAAAGAGGATCCTCTCCACGGAAGCTCCACCATTGGATTAGACACATGAATAGGTGATATGTCAAAAAGATCCACCCTTAGATTAGCTGGATGCATGGGTGACATGTTGATTATGGTCCTATATGGTGGGTCAAACCTTCTTTGACCAAAAGGAATCTTTAGAGAATCTCTTATAGGAATATCCAAATCAATTGGGTGAGGTACCATTGGAAAGCTCTCGGTGAGACAAACCAAGGGAGAGGGGTGGCCAATCTTTCCTCCTTGGGGGCGGGGGTTGCACATTTTTGAGGCCTAATTCATCCATTTAGGCCTCCAAAATTGCCTCTCAAGTTTTCAAGCCTATTTTGGTTTCTGCCCTATTAGTAGAAGTGACATTTTAGTGATACCTCTACTTGATATAATTATTCCATTATGTGTACCACCCTTCTAGATGTCACCCATCCAAATTCTACCTTTAGATCATATGTCTAGCTATTGATTCTAAAGTCTTCAAGCATGTTTTAGTTTCTAGCTATTAGCAAAAGTACTCTTTTGGTGATACCTCTATTTGATATACTTAGTCCATCATGTATAAAATCCTTCAAGATGTTACCAAACCAAAATTTTATCTCTAGATCATGTGTCTAGCTATTGGTATCACAAACCTCTCTCCTTTTAAGATGCAATGTCCTTGATACAAAGCTATTGCTCAAAAGATTTCACTAACATTGGTGCGTGAGTCAAGTTGGCTATTGGCTCCCATGTCACCTCATACAGTGGGTAACCTTTCCATTGTATGAGATATTTCACACACGGGTGACAAGTACCATGGATGCATTTTTGGAGAATACGTTTGACTTTGCATTCCTCCATGCCATCAATGAGTGTCGATCAAAGTCAAATGTCTTGTTTGAGGGACAAAAGCCTGGTCGAGAGGGCATATCTGTGTAGTAGGAAGACATGGAACATTGGATGGATCTTCATGTGTAGTGGTAACTTGAGGTGATAGGCTACAACACCAATTCAATGAAGAATAGGAAAAGGCCCAATAAAACGAGGTCTAAGCTTATGAGGGCCAACTAATGTGAGGTTGGTTGTTGACAGCCAAATTTGATCTCCCATCTGGAACTCCATGTGCCTATGGTGTGCATCAACATACTACTTTTGTCAATTTTTGGCAATCTATAACCTATTCTTGGTATTCTCCATGCCTTGTTGGTTTCTCAAAACAAAAGAATTGACAACATCAACCTTGGTAGTCATTGGATGGATCTTCATCAAGCTCAAAGGTGTGAAAGGATGCTCACTATACATGAGGAAGAATGGTGTGACTTGGGTGGAAGCATTATTGAATTGTTGTAGGCAAATTCCACCAATGAAAGTAAATTGTCCCACCTCTCTTGCTCCTCTAAGGTGAAGCCCTAAAGCATATCTTAAATAGTGCAATTAGCTTGCTTTTTTTGGCCATTGGTCTATAGATGGTAAACCGTGGACATGGTCAATTTGGTTTTAGAGAAACTAAAGAGTGTCCTCCAAAATAGACTAGTAAATTGAGTGTTCTATTGGTGATGAGCACTCAAGATAGAACATGGTGAGAGAAGATTGCATCTAAGTATAATTAAGCTAATTGTGGAGCCGTCACATCCTTGGTGGTAGAGTGTACATGAATCATTTTGCTGAGTTGGTCAACAAATACTAGATGGAATCAAACCTTGAGGTGATCCTTGGGCAATTCACAAATTTGATCCATACTCACTTCTTCCCAACATTGCATAGGAGTAGGGAAGGGTTAAAGGAGCTTGATTAGAGGCTTTATTCTATTGAAAAGGTAAGCAACTCCAAACATATTCCATCACATTGTTGCTCATCTTGGGCCAATAGTAATGGCGTTGGACTGCATCCAAGGTCCTGTCCACTCCGACATGACCTATAATAGTGGAATTATGACATTTTGCTAAGATAGTGGTGCATAATTCTGAGGCATTTGAGATCCATAATTACCATCATGAAGAGTGAGTCCTTGGTTGCTAGTGATGCATTTGGATGATTGAGCTCCTACAATTTATGGATCTATTTTTGTAGCAACTAGAATCTTTGGCCAGAATATAGAGTTCATCTTGACCTCTACCACCAAATTGTTTGCCATTGGCATTTAGGTGAATGCATCTACAAGTTGCTTCTTACCTTCCACATAGGTGATTGTCATGTTGAATTGTTGTTGCCACTCTACCCACCAAATCTGGTGATGAGATAGATCTTTTTGTATCTTGAGGTAGACTAGAGGTTTGTGATCTGTCTCCACTACAAATGCCTTCTCGCAAAGATAGTGCTTCCAATGCTTGGTTGCAAGGATAATGACCAACTTTTCTTGCTCTATGGTGTGATAATAACATTTTGCCAATAATAGCTTTCAAGAGAAATTATGCAATTGGATGCCACCCATCATGCCACTCTTATTGTAGGACAACCCCTATTGTTATACCTCATGCATCTATTGTTAATTTGATTGGACATTTTGGGTCATACCATTTCAAGATTGGTGCATGTAGCAAGGCGTCTTTCAATTCTTGAATGGCCAGCTCTTTTGTAGTTCCCATGTTTAATTCTTCCCCTTGCCAAGTTGTGCTATTAAAGGTTGTGCCACCTTGGAGAAGTCCTTGACAAACCAATAACAGAACCCCGTCAACCCCAAGAAGCTCTTGAGTTGAGTCTGATCTTTTGGAGCGCTCCATTTTGAATGACTTTTATTTTATCTACTTATGCTTGGATACCCTCTACACTTACTCAATGCCCAAAGTAATCTACTTCAGACTTGCAAAACTTGCACTTTGAGATTTTTGCATACAATCAATTTTGTCTTAGAATCTAGAGGACTTCTCCTAGATGTTATTTGTGTTTTGTCATTGTCCTACTATATGCTAAGATGTCATCTAGGAAGACAATAACATACTTATCCAAATATGGTTGAAATATGTCATTCATCAGACTCATGCAAGTGGTAGGTGCATTGGTGAGGCCGAATGGCATCACAAGGTACTCAAAGTGGCCATACTTGGTTTGAAAAGCAATTTTATATACATCTTCCTCTACAATCCGGATTTGATTGTAACCGCTCTGCAAGTCCAGTTTGGTGAAGTATCTTGCTCCATTGAGTTGATCAAACAGGTCATCCATGTAGGGTAAGGGGTATTTGTTCTTCATTGTTTGTTGATTGAGGCCTTAATAATCAATGCACATGCGCATTATACCATCATTTTTCTCCAAAAAAAGAGAAGAGTACCATATGATGATACATTGGGTTGGATAAACCCTTTTTGCAGCATATCCTTAATTTGAGCCTTATAATCTGCCAACTCATGAGGTGATAGATGATATGGGGCCTTACAAGGAGGTGTCTTCCTTGGAAGTATCTCAATTTTATGATCTAATCTCCTTTTTGGTGGTAATCCTAAGGGTAGATCATCTAGGAAGACATCTTGAAACTCATTTACCATATCTTTCAATTTCTCAAGAGTTTATCCATCAAGTTGTGCACTTTGGACTTCTTTTATTAGACCCATGAAACATCTATTTATCTTATAGATAATTAATTTTCTTGTGACATAGAGAGGCAAATTCTGCCTATGTGCTTTTCTCTAATCCTAATGATTGTCCATTGGTGGGTGCTCACTACTTTCTTCCTCCAATCTACCATAGTGTTTTTCTGCTCTATCCAAGGCATGCCTACAATTGCATCATAACAAGCTAATTGTATCACTTGCCACTCAATTGCTTCTTGATATTCTCCTACAAAGACTATAACCATCCTAGATAACAACTCAATCTTCTTTGTTTGGCCATTAGGTAACTCTACTTCTTTACTCTCATCTTTTTCTAGATCTATCCTGTGGTGCTCACATTTTTTGTTTTTTTCAAAATAGAGAAGAAGAAATGTATAGAGAAGTTGGATTGCGCCTGTATGGCCAAAGAAGGCAAAGAAAAGAGTCTTTGGGATGAAACCTGAAATAAAGTGACTTTGGGTCATAAGGCAAAGTACTCAGAAATGCCCTGTCAACATACAACCCGAAGTAAGGAGTCTTTGTATTGGGGGGAGCTCAACCTGAGGCAAAGTCTGTCTAACAACCTTTTGTTGGGGCAAGAAATTCAAGAAGGGACCGTTCAAAATTGGCGGCCATATACGCAAAGTACAATTGATAGTGACAAGTGCATGCAGGAGGTGTGATTCCTTGGTAGAAACTCGAATTGAAGAGAGACAAAGAAAGCGCAACTCTATGAAAATCAAGCTCACGACAAAGCAATGTTGAGCAATTTTCCTTTGCCGTTGAGAAGTTGTCCTCTAGGTGATCATGGGAAGGGAAATAGAGTTGGAGACGCGCTAGTGTGTAAGGGAGAAGTTGAGAGAGTGAAACCAAGAGACAGTGAGAAAGCATGAGAGATGGGAGGAGGAAAGAAGAACTCCAAATTCACAATGAGGAATCATGCAATTTGGACGTTAGATGTAATCGCAAACTCCAAAATCAAAGAAGAGAAGTCAGCAGGGCAAAGCCAAAGATAAGACAAAACCTTGAAAGACCAGAAGAGGAAATCCAAGGCGAGGCATGGTGGTGATCAAGTCATAAGATGAAGACTTGGAAGGTGAAGCCGAGTGCAAGTCTGAAGACTCAAAATGCAAGGAGGAGCCCGAGCTAATGCTACAAAGTGGAGATACGAGTAGCAACAGCGATGAAGGAGAAGAAATGACGTTGGTGCCAGTTGCTACAAAGGACGAAGAAGAAGTGCAGGCGGAGACTGAGGCCAAGGACAACACAAAGTTGGAGGATGAGATACCCGAGGCTAAAGAGAAGAAGATTGCAGTTCAAAGGGGAGTTTGCTTAAGATGCAAGGCAAAGTGTGATGCAAGTCCAAGTAAAGTAAAAGAAGAAATGAATGAAAGCTCGGGAAGCGAGGCGTCAGTTCCGATACAAAGACTGCAAAGAAGAAGGCAAGTATCGGGTGAACACGAAGTGAGAAGGGAGATTGCTATGCAAGAGGAGGTAGTAGCAAGCAATGAAGTAGAGTACCTGCGGGAGGTTGTGTGTCCTCTATTGGTGAAGTTAGAACACAAGAAGAAGGAGATGCAATCAAAGTGTCCAAAGGTGAAGACTGTGTTGCAGGTCTTAGTGCGATTAGAAGAAGAGAACTCAAAGTTGAAGAAAATCATAACCCAAGGTGAGGAGGAAAGTGAAGTACTGCAAGCAGAGGCAGTAGTGAAGACTCAGGTAATTGAAGACCTGAAGAGAGAAGTGAGATATCAAGAAGAGCTTGTTAAGAAGAGTGTGATAGCAAGGGAAAGGCAAGTAGCAAAATATGAGATCTTGAAGCAGTAGTTTGCTGATTCAAGAGTAGAACTTATCCATGCTATGGCGAGGGTAGCAGCAAAGGAACAAGAGCTTGATAGGGTGATGGAGAGTGTAGAAGAGAAGAAGCAGCTTTGGCAAAGAAAGTTAGCAACACTATATAGGGAAGAAGAACAATTACGAGAGGTACTTCATAATCAAGAGGAGAAGATTGTACAAAAGGAGAAGGAGAAGGAAACGGTGAAAGCCAAGTTCAAAGTAGAGTTGGCAATGTATAGGGAGGATTGGCTTGCAGATCAAGAGCGAGAAAGAAAAATGCAATTGGAGCCGTTGAAGGAGATTGTCCTCAGGATGAACGCGATGTTGAGTGCAGAGGCCAGTGTTTGAATTGAAGAGATAAGGCTGCACGAGTTGAAATTGTTGGTGCAGGAGACGAGGCAAAGATAAGCAAAAGATACCAATTTGAATGCACTGCTGATAAGTCTCTAGACTCAAAGATAGGAAGATATTAGAGGTAGAATATAATATTGTGATTAGATTAGACTTAGTAAAGTTGGAGATAGAAAAACTTTGGAAGGATGTTAGAGCCAAACCCAAAGTAGATGAAGTAGGAGTGCATATGTCTTTGGAGTTACCATCGGAGACATTGGAGAAAAGTGGGTCAAGAGATGAAGGTTTAGAAGGGTTACCGACTAGTGGAATTTCAGATCAAGAAAGAGAATTGCTGGATCTAGTAGAAGAAGTAGAAGACATGAAACCCAAGGATAGAGTAGTAGGAAATAAATTTACTTCAGGTTTGGGTTTGAAAGCCGATGACGAAGTAGACATCGGATTGGATTAGTAACAGTTTTGAGATATGAAGAGGCAGATATGAAGATGTGCATTGTCATTTTGGATCTACAGTTAGAAGAGTTGTTGTAGAATGGTATAGTTGTTAGAACTATCAATTGCTTCACTACTTAAGAGTGGCATTCGCAGTCATATGTTGTTCAGTGCTCATAATTTCTGAGAATAGATAAAGCAAAGTGCTGTGAAGTAGTGCTCGTCGCTTGAGCTTGATTCCGAGTATCAACTTTGCAATTGTGTTTGTGAGTTTGTGAAAAAATTTGAAATGCAAGTTAGTGTGCTTGTTGGGTGTTGGATTCCGTAGCCTTGATCTTCATTCTGTGTGTTTGATCTTGAGTGAAGTGCAATCGGAGCAATGCCTTGATAGATCTGAGAGGAATTGTAGTGTTGGTAGTATTCTGCATTTGTGAGTGCAATGCAAGGTTGATGTGAAGCAATTTCAATTGAGGAAGTTGTGCCTTCAATGGAGGAGTGGAACACAATTCTGAGGCAAAGTCATTTTGCAGTGAAGTGCCGTTTTTGGGAGAGCCTGAATCATCATAATCAAGATTTTTTGGAAAGAATTGATGGAGTTGTAATTAAGGAGTGTTAATTTTGTAACAAGACTGCAAATCAGTGCTTGTTACTCTCTTCTAGGTGTGGTTTCTACCTGAGAGATTAAAGACACAACCAAGAAGAACTACATGTTACTATTTGAATTTGTATTTGGAAATTTCTGACTTCTCTATGGGAACAAACTTTACTTACTTGATTACTGCAAAAGTGATATTTGCCGGGTTGTCACATATCCCCAATCTTATTGCAATAGAGTGAGATAAAAAATTCTTTGTTGCTCTAGGATCTATCAATACTCTCACTTGATTGTCTTTTAGGACCCCATTCACAATAATCAATTGTGAGTTTCCCTTTTTGGATCTTTGCATACTCATCTTCTTGTTCCCCTTGCTTTTCCACTTCCTTATTGAGCCAATATGGCCACAAGGTACCTTTATTGGCAATCTTCAATTTTTTAGGTGATTTTTGCATCCTCTACTTTAGTGCATCACTCCATGTTGTTCAAAGATCATCTATATGGAGGCAAAGGGTCTCTAGAGAGATGAGCATGACAATTGATGGATATATGCCCAATACAACTACAATTATAACAACAATGTTGTTCTCCTTGAGTTCCTTCTCCTTGTGAGATTCCATCTCTCCATTCTTCCACCCGTCTTTGCTCTCCTTGAAGCGGTCATGCTCCTTTATTTCAAAACCAAAGGTGCCTAATTCCATAGGTGTTGGTCCACCCACATGTGGCATTTTTTCTCGATAATGTTGAGATGGAACTACTCCTTCACCTCCTCCAAGTGCCCATGATATTCTTTGAGCACAATCAATGGCTTCAAATATAGTGTAAGGATTTTGTACCTTCTTGGCAAATCCGGTCCTTCAACCCTTGTCTGAAATTTTCTAGAGCCTCTACTAGACTCATGTCAATAATTGTGACTTGTAGATCTAGAAATGCTTCCAAGTACTCTTGTATGCTATTCTTCTGTTTCAATCCCCATAGTCAAATTTGGGCCATTTGCATGGAATCCATAGACTAGAAATTCTTCAGAAGTTCTTCTTGCATTGCTATCCACATGACCTTCCTTCTTTCTACCAACATTGATCATTCCCAAGCATCATGCCATGTGAGGTCTTTATCGGTCAAGTATCCAAATGCAAACATGTTTGCGGTATGCTTGATGATCTCCATTGAGAACAAGCGGAAGTATTGATTCATTCTCAAGATCTAATTCTACACTACTCCCATAGCACGCTGCTCCTTGTAAGACTCAATATTGCAGGTCTTCTTCATCCATAACAATGTGGCTTCATCATTGGCCGGGTTCAATGTCATAGGCACGGATGCCTCTCCAAGTACTTCAATCGTAGGTACTGGGCTTTGAGATGGTTCTCCTTCCTTCATTGTTTGATCATTCTTGAAGGTTTGTACTTGATTTTGTAATGCATTCATGGTCATCTTGATCTGCCAAAACTTGTTCAACATCCCTTGCATTCCTTGCATCAGTTCTTGCAACTATGGATCCATGGTTCCTACAAACTCTCACTTGCTCCTTAATATGGAAGGTTCACTCACTCATCAATAGAGAGTTAACATGATCACTTGGGAGTGTGCACGGACTATTGGGACTTGCATTGGGACTTCAGAAGATATCACTCTTTGATAATATTCCTCACCAAAATTTGTGACTACAAAATCCCTAAATATCACTTTTGGTCTAACTATGTAATGAATTTCTACTTGAGTGTTGAAAGGAAGAGGATTTGTGGCATTAAGATCCATCACAACAAAATGTAGATTGTCAAAATCTCACTCTCTATTGTAAATCAATACAAGTAAAATCATCAAGTTTGGTGAGTTCATCACTATGTCCATGAACTCTGCTCCAAAATGGTAAACAAGATAAACTCTCACTTGTTCTCATTGGATGTACATGATATTGATGTGAAATGGATTCAAGAATAGAAAATGGAGTGTAGGAAATTATCCCCTATGAACCTCCATCCCATCCTCTCTCTAAAACACTCCTAACCTATCAATTGCTCTATGGTTTTTCTCCCCAAAATTACTCAGTCTTAGTAGTAGCCTATGTTCTTCCAAGAGGGGTGATCCACTCTCTTGGATTGAAACATCTACTCTGATACCATTGTAATATTTTGAGGATAGCATAGAAACACCAAAGAGAAAATACAAGTTTCACACTCAAACTTTGGTGCTCCAAAGGAGCACCTTCTCTTTATTATATAGTCAAAGAGTATCCTCTCCATGGAAGCTCCACCATTGGATTAGGCACATGGATAGATGACATGTCAGCAAACTCCTCCCTTAGATTAGCTAAAAGCATGGGTTACATGTCAATTTTGGTCATATTTGGTGGGTCAAACCTTCTTTAACCACAAGGAATCTTTAGAGAATCTTCTTGTGGGAATCTCCAAATTATGTGGATGAGGTATTGTTGGAAAGCTCTCAAAGAGAAAAAATTGTTGAGAGGGAAGGCCGGCCTCTTCTTCATTGGAGGGGACTCTACACATTTTTGAGGCCTAATTCATCCATTTAGTTCTCCAAAATTGCCATTGAAGTTTTTAGGCCTATTTTGGTTTCTACCTTATTAGTAGAAGTGCTATTTTGGTGATACCTCTACCTAGTCTACTTATTCCATTATGTGTGCCATCCTTCAAGATGTTACCGACCTAAATTCTACCTTTAGATTGTATGTCTAGCCATTGATTCTAAAGTCTTCAAGCATATTTCAATTTCTGGACTTTTAGTAGAAGTAATCTTTTGGTGATACCTCTATTTGATATACTTAGTCCATCATGTATAACATTCTTTCAAATGTCACCAAACCAAATTTCATCTCTAGATCATATGTCTAGCTATTGGTATTACATATCACAATGATGGTGGTTCGTATATTATTTATGATAATTCTAAGCAACAAGGAGATGAGACTTGGCTTGCTGGAGAGATTGGGACATGGTGGTAAAGAAGGTTGAAGTATGAGGGATAAGAGATGAAGGAGTAGCAAGAAGAGGATCTAAAACAAGTGGATCTTGGCCAAAATTGAGAAAGGAGAGAATCTGATGCTTGCTTGTTTGGAGTCATTGTATGCAAACTCCGTAGTTGCAAGACATTCACCCCAATTGGTGTGGTGAACATTGACAAAGGCATGAAGCATTTGCTCCAAGGTGCAATTTGCACATTCAGTTTGTCCATCAACTTGAGGATGATAGGCCATGGACAAAGTAAGCTTGGTGCCGAGTATTTGGAAGAGTGCTTGCCCAAACTTTCTAGTGAATTGAGGATTACAATCGGAGATGAATACACACAGTATCCCATGATGCTTAAAGACATTATTGAAGCAAAGTTGCGCTGATGTTGGAGCATCCATGGTATCAAATGTTGGTGCCAAGTGGATTTTCTTACTAAGCTTATCCACAAACATCGCAATCACATGTGATCTTGCTTTGTCTTGGGCAAGGATGTGATGAGATCCAAGCTCACGTGTTCCCATTGAGCAGATGGAATAGGAAGTGATTAAAGGAGTTCACTCAATTTTTGTTGGCCTTGTTGGCCTTGTTACATTGGCAGCTCTCACATGATTGATCAAACTCTTGGACATCTCGTGTGTCATGCCATTTGTAGTTCCACATCTAGATGCTCAAACACTGGAGTTCTCAAGATAGTAGTTAGAGTTATTCTAGTAATTTCTCAGAGACTACTTTCCAACGGTTAGATTTTGTGTTTGGGGTATTGACTTTACGGTGGGGCCCACCATCACTTTGCACCGTTTGCACCATCAAGTGTGCCGTCAGCGGGACCGTTAGGGTTTCAGTGCTAGCTCAAGTCCAAGGGGTATAGTTTCAAAGTGAGCTCCAGAGAGCTCACTTCTCTAATGTTGAGCCTTTGAGTTCTTGGCTATGGTGGACAGAGGCCGGCGAGCATCACCTGGATTATCTATGCTTGAGTGGGTGTGGCTTGATTGTAATCAGTGCCCAGTTGTTGGCAGTTTATAGAGTGACAGATCAAGTACTGATCTGAGTTGAGTTGAGTTGAAAGTGGTAAGCAATCTGATTACATCAGAGAAGTGAAGTCAGGGGGAAATCGGGTGCAAGAACTGTGAGTGTTGGTGGTATCTCCAAGCTTGGTGGATCGTTGGTAGCTCGATTCAAGTTCTGTGTTTCTCTAGTGTGTAGAAGATCAATCGATTGATGCAGATTTGGCAGTTAGGCGGACGGTGTGCAGAAGCGCTAGCCAAATTTTGAGCAAAGAAGGACCAAATTTTGAGCAGTGTTGTGATTTTGAGCTTAGGAGGTGAAAGCATGACCAATTTGCTACGAGTTGGGCTCAGAAAGTCAAATTGAAGGTGGAGTTGGGAAGCTCTTCTCATGAAATTGTGATTTGGAAAAACCCATTTTGTCAATTTGGCTCAAGTGGAAAGTTAGCGGTGGATTTGGTTGACAGCCATCTTTAGGGTTTATGTCAGATTTACGTCAGATTTTGGCCAAAATTGGAGGAGTTTTCGCTGTTTGGCCAGATTTGGAGGAGTTTCGCTAGTTTGGAGGACTTTCGCAAATTTGGAGAAGTTTTGCCAATTTTGGAAGAGGTTTGAAGTGGCAATAAGAAATCCTCCATTGTTTGGCCAGATTTGGAAGAGTTTGCTAGTTTGGAGGACTTTTGCGGATTTGGCTGAATTTTGGCATTTCGAGGCATAGGGCTGTGGGCTATGAGAGGCTACAAAGGCCTAGAAGGGCTAGAAGGGCTAGCAAGCAAGCTTGCTGGCGTGAGGCTAGCTAGTTTAGAGTAGATCTTGGTCATTGGTTGGCAAAATTTGTCTTTCTTGCTAGATTGTGCGCAATAGGGTTTGACCCCTAGATCTCTTGTTCCTAGACTAGTGCCCTAGCCAACTGGTCCACCCTCACTTGTTGTCATAGTGACTGTGCCGCTGTTATCTATACACATGTAGCTTTGGCTAGGAGAGGCAGTTTGATTCCATTCTTGGTGATCCTAGTAGCTTAGGACTTAGATACGAACTCCTCTTATGTCAAATGCCAAATGATGGCAGAGTCAGTCCCATGTTGTGTTATGAGATGGAGGGTTTTCATTTAGATTTCTTGTGATTGGACCCCCTCCATTCTTTGCTTCCTATTTGTGCACCATGTTTGTGTGAGGTGCCCTGACTTTTGAGCGTTGGTGCTCTGGTGTGCTCTTGGTGGTGAGGCTGGAGTGATGACCAGTCAGACTACCTTTGTTTCTCTCCGGTGAGGCAGGAAGTGATGACTTGCAGACCGTGAGAGTGCGTGTTATGATGGCAGGTTACATGTTTCTCTTTCCCCTAGTGTAGTTATCTCGGTTAGAGTTACATTAGTGGGTGGTGCTTAGTTGGTATTGGCACTTGGTGGTGTTGGCACGTGGTGGGGTACTTGCGGTTGCGACTTGCGGTTGCAATTGGTGGTTTGGGTTTGCTGTTGTGGTTACTTTGTCACGACGGAGTTCTTTGGAGATTCTAGATGAGTTAGCCCTGCAGTATGTAGTGGGTTTACTTGGAGTGGTGCTTGGTATCAACTTGTATCTTAGGTCGCAATGAGGGAAGAGATTGACTCTGAGTTGGAGTTTGACAAAGGAGCTGATTCAGTTGAGAGTGCACTTGGTGTGTCCGCACCGTTGTTGTGGGACATGGACAAGATTTATGGGGCTTCCAAAGGCCCTAGGCATTACTCTAGTATAGTGGGTACCATTGAGTTGGATGACTTCATCCAGGAGTTCAATAGTTGGTGTGATCTATAGCAGATGCGGATCTTGACTTTATTCACGCC
Organism: Lunularia cruciata; assembly: GCA_948567375.1. Lineage (NCBI taxonomy): Eukaryota > Viridiplantae > Streptophyta > Marchantiopsida > Lunulariales > Lunulariaceae > Lunularia > Lunularia cruciata. The sequence goes on along the minus strand of OX419759.1, from coordinate 34,213,202 downwards.
CTTCATGGCATGGAAGGGGTTGTTTCAACACTTGGAGGGTCCGCCGATGGATGACTACCATGAGTTCAGGAGAGCTCATTTGGAGGAGATTGAGTTATGGAGACAGTATTGGTCTCCACACTATGTCTCCATCACTTCAAGCTCGGTGGCCAAGAGTAGATCGACTGTACCCACGAGTTCTAGCTCAAGTAGTGTTGGTGGAGCTAGTGGAGGTGCACTAGCTGGAGTAGTGCTACTACGAGTGGAGGTACCGCTACAGGAGGTGGTGTGGTACCAGGGTTTAACCCCATGGTGGAGTTCTTCCTATGTTTGAGGTAGAACTACCAGGGAGTGCAGACTGACAAGCTGAGGAGCTTGTAGGAGTTCCAACGGAAGGCTGGACAGAGCCTACGTGAGGCATACACTCGCATGAGGCGGCTGATCAATTTCACTCAAGAAGTTACTGAGGCCCAAGCAGTCCAGTTTTGGTATGGGATATTGGATAGGGAGTTGCAACGTAGAGTTCGTGATGCTACGTTGTTGTAGGCTACTTTGCCCACTTTGGCAGTAGTCTTTGGTTTGGTTGAGCGTATTGAGCTCAATATGGTGGAGGAGAGAGTGGTGACATCGGGATTTGGTAGGGAGACCTCATCCACGGCTGTGACTTCTTCTAGAGTGCAGCAGAGTGCACCACGCCAGTTGGTTTTTGAGGACAAGGTGGACAACCCAGATCCTATGGAGCGAGTGGAGGGCCTAGTGGAGTTAGACCGTTACCCTCATTTTTGAGTCAGCAGTAGCCAGTGAGTGGTGGTGTTGCTTGTTGGACTTGTGGTGGACCTCACCATAGGAGAGAGTGTACTCAAGGTAGCAGACTTGATACCTCTGGTGCATCACAGCCAGCACAAAGGCAATGTAAGCATTGCCACAGATTTGGTCACACTAGTGACCGGTGTTTTGACCTACACCCGGAGTTATGGAGTGGTAGGGCTGCTATGGCAGGTAGTAGAGGAGCTCCAGTTCATGGAGGACGAGGTGGTAGAGGTGGTGGTAGAGGATCTACACCTAGTAGGGGTGCAGTACCTGCCCTTACTTCTAACACAGCTATGGCTACTCGGATGAGCAATTAGAGCAGAGATTGGCTAGTATGGCTATTGCTCAGAGGAGATCAGATTTGGGTGCTGAGGCTTCCACCTCATATGTTGGTGATAGAGATGCTTTGGACTTCATGTGCGGAGCAGCACAAGTGATGCATCTATAGCAATGACTAGGAGTGCAGTACGTGCTCCAAAGCCTAGAGGAGCATCAGTGGAGTTGGACCCACAGAGAGGAGAGGTTGGGAGACATGTCAGACTTCCCTAGTCTTTCACGCTATCTGAGGCATTGCAGACAACATCCATGGTTCCTAGACGTCCTAGTGTAGGTGTAGTAGGTGGTGATGGAGTACTTGCTAGTCAGCCACCTACTACTATAGAGACTGAGTCTAGCATGATGTTGGAGGCAACTCAGCTGATTATGTGGTGTCCTTTGTTTTTGGCCAATGACATGTTCACATTGGGAGTTGACCCAGCCCCGATGTTCCGGTTGGCTGCCACGTTGTGTGAGAGTAGGGATGGTGCAGTTCCTACTACTAGAGCAGAGGTGGTTGGTAGTGGAGCTGACTTGGTTGAGGAGCATAAGATCCGTTCAGCGACCAGTGGTTTATGGCAGGCAACAGCGGCTAGACTGGAGGAATTGCCAGCTAGACCGGCCTTTGAGAGAGCGCGGTTTACACCTGGTGTTGTCCTATTGGATAACTAGAGGGGGATTTTTTGTTTGGTGGGACCTTCAAGGAAGGTCTTTACACCATAGAGAGTCTTGTTAGACTCTAGTGCGTAGCCCCTTATGTCGGGGAAGGCTGCGGTTGTTGGTCTGGAGTTACGGAAGACCGATATGGAGAGGTGTCCATTTCAGATCCAGACATCTCTAGGTGGTAGTTTGACACAGTACATCACATGTGGGGAGCTTGTTGTCCAGGTTCAGCCTGGTCATCTGACTGATAGGTCGGTGGTGAGAGCTCAGGCTATTGTGACGATAGTTGAGTCATATGATGTGCTAGTTGGGGGAGCAGTGTTATACCCCATGGGTTTCAGCATTGACTATTGGAAGGAGACAACCTCTTATAGATCTGGTTGGCAATCTGGTGAGGGACGGGTATGTCGCCTACTAGTACGCTTCAGTAGTGGCAGTCTTGGCTCACTATAGTCCGGGACCATGGCAACATCAGTTTTAGCTTTCAGTGGTGCAGTTACTTGGCTTGGTGACTTGTTGGAGGGGAATGCCCATGCAGAGGATACTCTAGTACCAGAGGAGATCACTCAGCTTTGAAGTACAAGTGGGATTGTTCCATCCACTTTGGATGTTCCATTGTGGAGTTCAGAGGAGCAATTGCAGCAGCATGCAGATCAGTTGGTGCAGCAGGCTTGGAGTGGAGCCTTCATACCATCAGGAGATGAGTGTGAGGATGAGCCTCCAGAGGAAATTTCTTTGACACCTTTGGATACCACACTCATTGCTTGGCAGTATCCAATAGAGGGGATATGCCTATTGGAGTTGTTTGGTGGGATCAGCACCGGACTAGCTACGTTGTTACAGGCGGGTATCCGAGTAGAGAGGTACTTGTATGTAGAGAGAGATGAGACTGCTAGGTGAGTCTCTCTACATCATGTGGCTCACTTGGCCTATATGTATCCGGAGTTATTACCAATGTCAGCGGTTAGAGGTTACTAGAAGGCCCTACCAGGAGACATTTCCTTACTGGGGGCGCATGACCTAGAGAGACATGGACCTATTCACTTGGTGATTTTTGGATGGCCATGTCAGGGACATACACGTGCTGGTAGAGGATTGGGTCTTCAGGATCCTTGTTCTTGTGTGTTTTGGGAGATGTTACGGATATTACGACATCTCCAGGTTCATCAGTCCATTTCTCTAGCTTACCTTTTGGAGAATGTTCCTTTGATGGGTGATTCTTGCACCAAAGTGGTGGCGAGTACACATTAGGTCCATTCTTGGATGGGACCTATTGTATTGTTAGATGCAGCCAGAGTGGGATCACGTGCTCATCGTCTTTGTCTTTGGTGGACGAACCTCTTACCCAAAGAGGTTCTACAGCGCACTTATGATGGGATTCAGCGACTTGACCACATCCTTGTTGATGATATCTTGGATGTTGGGCGTCAGTCTCAGATAGTGGTAGTGGCTGATAGGTCACCTATGGCAGTGGTGAACCTAGTTGGATAGCCTAGAGCTGCATTTCCCACACTCATGAGTTTCCCAGGCTCTCATGCTTTTTGAGAGGGAGGACCTGGACTTGTTTGGGACTCACAGTTACAGTAGTTGGTGGAGCCCAACGCTGATGAGAGAGAGCGGGCGATGGGTTTTTGCACCGGTATTACCGCTATTCCAGTAGTGTTAGAGGCATCCAGGCGTCAGGTGTTAGGTCAAGCTATGGACCTGAACTGTTTGACTTGGATTGTGAGCCTTGGCTTGGCAGAGCAGCGTAGGATGCGCTTGATAGGCATCACCACTCGGACACTTGTGCCTATCAAGATGATTCAGGCACATGCTGGGGGCGATGGACCGAGTGGACATGGTATTCTTGGGACACATCCAGTAGCTACTAGGGAGAGTGGTCTACTTGGAGTCCATCCAGGTGAGCGTGGGCTACTTGGATTACACTCTTGGTCCACATGAGATGCAGCCAGAGGACGTGTGGAGCTTGCAGCCAGAGTAGAGGGAGTTTTTTGTACAGAGGTTGGGACCTCTAGTGGTCGGGAGCATGACACTATTCCTCCCAAGGGCCCAGTGTAGCAGTCAGTCAGTATGTCTTCCACTCCTACTATAGTTACAGAGGATACTTGGGAGCCAGATCTTGGACCCAAGCTTACTGGAGAGGAAAGACGGAGGGTTTGGAGGTTCTTGAGGAGTCACACGAGTTATTTTGCCTTCAATATGAAGGATTTGGGTGTTTTGAAGGGACCGGGTATACGGATTGAGTTGACTAACATCACACCAATTTTCCGACGTCCTTATCGATATAGTGAGATGGAAAGGACATTGATTCAAAGCCGGAGTAGTGACCTTTTTGAGGCTGGTTTGGTGGAGATTTCATATGGAGAGTATGCATCAGCGACAATGATGCCAGCCAAGAAGGAGATGCATGGAAACTATACAGATAAGCGGATGTGTGGAGATTACCGTCCTATCAACCGACAGACCAGGGTTGATCGGTATGCCATGCCTACACCGAAGGAGATTTTTGATGCAATTGGGCATGAAAAGGTCTTCAGTACTTTGGATCTTCAAGCGGGATATCATCAGTTGCCAATCAGAGAGGAGGATAAGTCCAAGATAACATTTTGGTATTGATCCTCACGGCAAGGATGTGTTATATTAGTGTAGGTTCTTACCATTTGGGTTAATGAACGCTTGTGTTGAGTTCCAGAGGGTCATGGATAGGATCCTAGCTGGATTGGATTTTGCTCGGTGCTATATTGATGACATTTTGGTTTATAGCACTACTGTGGAGGAGCATGAGAGACAGTTGTTGGAGGTGTTTGAGAGGTTGAGATCTCATGGACTCAAATTACATCCTGGGAAGTGTAGGTTCTTCCACGAGCAAGTTGAGTATTTGGGTCACACTATCTACCCTGGAGGACTTGGTGTTCAACAGACCAAGGTAGAGGCTATTGCACGTATTCCTCGGCCTACGGATGTGAGTAGAGTGCGAGCATTCCTTGGGTTGGCAAACTTCTATTGCCGCTATGTTAGAGGATTTAGTGCCATTGCCAAGGCCTTGACGAAGCTGACCTGTGAGCCGGCCTGTCTCTCACTCAGGATGAACCTCTGATGGCTATTATGGTAGCGCACCATGGACTAAGAAGGCAAGGAACCCCAACTCCATCATACTCCTCCAAGGCTAACACTCCAAGACTCAAGACATTGCTCACTAGAGAACTCAATGAGAGAGAGATAGTTGCAAATGAAAGGATGATGAGTACCTCCTCACTCCTTGTTTATATACTTGTGAAATAGTTACGTACCAAAGTTACTAATTACCGTAGTAACTCAAGTTACTAGACTAAAAGTCAAGTAAAGTCAAAAAGTAGAAAGGAATATCCATTCACATGGGCATATTCCTCTTATCTTGACCCAACCACTAAAGCAAGGATTCCTTCACATGGGCTATCCTTGGACTAAAGAAGAATCCAAAACAAAAAGGCTTGCGGGCCCAAGAGTTCTCAACTCTTTCCCCAAAGCCAAACACCTAGGAATAATACCAAGTCAACACACTAAAATCCAAAATAGTGGTGCTCATCTTTCCTACTTCCTCTAAAGTAAGGTCCCATCTATCTTAGCTATGACTAACTTTAGCTAACCATGACTAATATAGAACCATCCTTTATCTCTATATAAATAATATCTCTTAAGTACTTGTAATACCAAGCTAAATATCACAATACCACACACATGCACAAATGGGTGTTACAGACCAAGCTTAACATCTGCTCCTATTTTGAGGAGACCGATCAGGGGACGACCATTTTAGGTTCACACTGATTGGAGTATGTTGGGGCTTGGAGCGGTGCTCACCCAACATGATGATGAGGAGAAGGAGTTTGTGGTGGCCTATGCTAGTTGCTCCAACAATTCAGCGGATGCAAAGTATAGTTCATATGAGGGAGAGTGCTTGGTAGCAGTTTGGGCAGTAGCACATTTCTGATGTTACCTATTTGGTAACCCCTTCACTCTCATCATTGATCATCAGCCGCTGAAGTGGTTGATGGAGTCCGACAAGCTTTCAGGGAAGCTTGCACGATGGGCTCTGATTTTACAGGAGTATGATTTCACGGTTGTTCACAGACCTGGAGTGGTGAACCGTGATGCAGATGGGTTGAGTAGAAACCCATGTCCCAGGCAGCAGAATCAGACCGGAGCACGTTGGCATGGTGAGACAGATGAGGAGATGGTGCCAGGTTGGCATGCGTTGGCCTTTTTGTGTATTTTTGCAGAGGCTTTGGTGGTATCTCTCTTAGCGAATACAGGAGGAGTTATTGAGGTCACAGATCCAAAGAGTGAAGATATTGGTATAGTTCAGCGAGACATTCATGATGATGTCTTAGTGATGGACTATCTTTGCACTGGTGTTGTGGGTGGCACAGTTGGGGCCAAGGAGAGAGACCATGTTCTTTAGCGAGCCAGACGGTTCAGATTGGAGGGTAGACACCTTTTGCGTGTATGGGAGGATGGTAGAGTGCAAGTAGTACCACTTCCATCATAGAGACTACAGTTGGTCCATCATGCTCATGAGGAGCTAGGACATTTTGGAGTAAAGCGTACATATAGCTTACTCTAGAGTCATTATTGGTGGCGTGGTATGCAGACCGAGGTACAGTAGTTTGTTGCCAGATGTATGGTTTGTGACCGAGTTGAGCATCATTTAATGCTCCTATGCCATAGTTACACCCATTACCTATCATGGGATTGGGTTACCGTTGGAGTTTGGAAGGATCATGTGCACAATTGTGCGCCATGCCACCTTCCAAACATTGATGGTACTATGGACCCAAGCTTGGCACTTGTACTTGCAGGCTTGAGGTGTATGTTATGTGGCTCTTCTGGTGGAGCTGCTACTATGTTAGTGTGTGATAGCTGTTTGAGAGGATGGCATATGGCATGTATGACTCCTCCCCTCACAGTGGTTCCTCAAGGACAGTGGTTATGTCCTAAATGTACTTGACTTATAGCTAGTTCATTCTTTATATGGTATAGATTGCAGACAGGCGACTAACGATGGGGCTCCATAGCACCCGGCCTCCTAATCTTTGCCCATTAGAGGGTATACCATATACTTAGAGTAGATGGCTATCTGGAGTTAGAGGGACCTAACCGCCAGCTAGGGGGGCGATTGTGGCACTTTAGAGTCTATGTATGACTTATGTGTGAGTTGTGCTTCTATAGTGTATGATGTTGACAGCGATGTATGTTGTGTAGCGATGTATATACGCACGACAGCTGTCATGCCATTTGTAGTTCCACATCTAGATGCTCGGACACTATAGTTCCAGTGATAGTAGTTAGAGTTATTCTAGTAGTTTCTTAGAGACTACTTTCCGACGGTTAGATTTTGTGTTTAGGGTACTGACTTCACGGTGGGGCCCACTATCATTTTGCACCGTTTGCACCATCAAGTGTGCCGTCAACGGGACCGTTAGGGTTTTAGTGCTAGCTCAAGTCCAGGGGGTATAGTTTTGAAGTGAGCTCCAGAGAGCTCACTTCTCTGATGTTAAGCCTTCAAGTTCTTAGCTATGGTGGACAAAGGCCGGCGAGCGTCACTTGGATTCTCTATGCTTGAGTGGGTGTGGCTTGACTGTAATCAATGCTCAGTTGTTGGCAGTTTATAGAGTGACAGATCAAGTACTGATCTGAGTTGAGTTGAGTTGAGTTGAGAGTGGTAAGCAATCTGATTATTGTGGCACTTTAGAGTCTATGTATGACTTATGTGTGAGTTGTGCTTCTATAGTATATAATGTTGACATCAATGTATGTTGTGTAGTGATGTATATATGCATGACATGTGTCATGTTGGCCACCATCATTTGCATTGGAGAGTACACAAGGTCTTGTCCACATCCATATGACCAACAATTGGTAAGTCATGGGCTTCTTTGAGGTGTGCAAGTTGGAGATCATCCTTGGTTGGAGTATAGATTTGGTCCTCATGGAATAAAAGAATTTCCTTGAAGGAGAAAGTGTTGTACTCCTTGTCACCGGTTGCAAGACTCCCTTGTACCATCTAAAAGAATGGATCTTGTTGTAGAGTTGTCCACAACTCAATTTGGACCTTGAGTCAACTCACACCATTGTAATTGCCACCGTGATGCGAGGAAGACATTTCAAATCAGGTTGTTGTGATAGGGCATCAAGGATGATAGGGAATTGACCGTGTTTGTACTCAAGTTTGATGTCAAACAATTGTAGTTGTTCCTCCCATCAATGATGTAGACTCTTCATGTGTTCCAAATGTAATGTTTGCAACAAGGGCTTGTGATCAATTTGCATGACAACTTGTTTCCCCAAGAGATAATGCCTCCATATGTTGATGGCATATATCAATCACTAATTGTTCCCAATCTTAAGCAAAGTAATTCCTTTTTGCTATATTTAGTCTGCAAGACACAAAGGCAATGGGATGTAATCCATCTGTAAATTCATATTGCAACACGGTTCCAATTGCAAAGTAAGAAGCATCAAAATCAACCACACATGGTAGTTGAGGATCATATGGTTGAAGAATTGGTCTTAAAGATACCATACATTTCAACTTGTAGAACGCTTCTTCATGCTTGTTAGTCCATTGAAAGCTTGAGTTCTTCTCCAAGAGGTTGGTCAATGGTGTGGCCACATGAGCATAATAGTGGATGAACCATTTGCAAAAACCAGCCAATCCATTAAATGCCCATACTTCAATAATATCCTTTGGAGTAAAAAGGCACATTTTGACTTCTTGCAATAAAACTTCCACTATCATAGTCATCTTAGGACCTCTCGCACATGATTCACATGTTCTACCTCAATCTTGCTATAGATTAAGATATCATCCAAGAACACCACCACATAACAATCCAACAATCCATCCAACACCCAATGCACCTGATCTATCAAGACTATTGGAACATTAGTGAGCCCAACAGACAAAATTCTCCATTCAAAATGTCCATACCTTGTGCAAAAGGTAGTCTTTTTCATATCCTCCTTATCAATAGGGATTTGCCAATAGCCACTACAAAGATCCAACTTGGAGAAGTATTGTGCTCTACTCAATTGATCAAGCAAGTCATCAATTTGAGACAAAGAGTATGTATTCTTGACTATCTATTTATTGAGCCCATGGTAATCAATATAGAAATGAAGTCCTCCATCCTTCTTTGGAAAAAATAGTACCAATGCTCCTCAAGGAGATATATTATGTTGTATGAAATACTTCTCTAACAACTCCATAAGTGTTGTTTGCAACTCCTCCAACTCCTTTGGTGAGAGCCAATAGATTGGTCTACTCACTAGAGTACTCCTTAGTACTAACTCAATCTTGAAGGGCATAACACAATCAAAGGGTAATCCCTTTGGAAAATCATCCAAAAACATGTCTACAAATTCTTGAATTGTTTGGTCAACCATTTCTTGATGAGACCCTTGACTCACCTCAGATTCTCCTTGTGCAATTGGCTTGATCTACACTACAAAAACAGAAATATCTTCCTTCAAAGCTTGCTCTATAGTTGCTTCATTGACAAAATTCCCATCTAAGGACTTATCTTCCTTCAAGGCTTGCTTTATGGCTACTTTCTTAACAAACTTCCTATCTTGGGACTTCTCTTCCTTCAAAGCTTGCTCTATGGTGGCTTTCTTTACAAACTTCCCATCTTGGAGCTTCAATTCTTTCAAAGCTTGCTCTATGGCTACTTTCCTTAAAAACTTCCTATCTTGGGATTGTTATCCTTAGGTGTCTTACTCAAAGGTGCCAGACAACCTAATCAGAAATTCCAGACAACCTAATCAGAAATTCCTACCTTGGTGTTGTATTTGAATTTGTCATTGGGTCCAATCAAATTGAATCTTATGACATTCAAGCCAAGGTAGACCTAGAATGACATCATAGTGTAGGGGTACTACTAGAAACCTCATACACTCCAAATATTACTTCCCAATCTTGAAGGTAATAGGATGCAAGGTATAGAATGCAAAACTCTCTCTACCATCCGCCATCATCAATCTACTTCCAATTATTGGCTTGATAAGAATACCCAATTCCTTTTCTAATTGCATAGACATGCAATTCTCTGAACTTCCAAAATCAACCAAAATTTTACAACCACAATCAAATATCATACCTTGCAATTGAAGCAAACTTGCATAGGTCAAGCTTTCAATCCCAATTGGAACTAATCAAGTTCATAATATGCAGCTCAAAATCTCCTATTAGGATTCCTTATTTCCTTGATCATTCCGCTTTACAGATTCCATTTAGGTGACTTGTCAAGGTCGCTCATTCTTGAGTGGACACTCTACAATGCAGTGTCCAATTTGGCAATAATAGAAAGATCCACCATTTTGTTGTAATCTTTCACAATCTATTGTGCTAAGTGGTCTTTGCTAGGTGGCATTGATCTCCATTGGTGTTGGCTCCTCCATCCATGTATAGGGTGTGGGTGGGTTTGAGGAAGGCTGAGGTCAAGACCAAGTTGTTGCAACCAAGGAATCAAAGTGCTCAGCCAACTACATGACTGTGGTGCCCACATTTTTTGTTTTTTTCAAAATAAAGAAGAAGTATATAGAGAAGTTGGATTGCGCCTGTATGGCCAAAGAAGGCAAAGAAAAGAGTCTTCGGGATGAAACATGAGGTAAAGTGACTTTGGGTCATAAGGCAAAGTACTCGGATATGCCTTGTCAGCATACAACCCGCATTAAAGAGTCTTTGTATTGGGAGGAGCTCAACCCGAGGCAAAGACAGTGTAACAACCTTTTGTTGAGGTGAGAAATTCAAGAAGGGACCATTCAAAACTAGCGGCCCATACACGTGAAGTACAATTGACAGTGACAGGCGCATGCAAGAGGTGTGATTTCTTGGTGGAAACTCAAATTGAAGAGAGACAAAGAAAGTGCAACTCTATAAAAATCCGGCTAACGACAAAGCAATGTTGAGCAATTTTCCTTTGACGTTGAGAAGTCATCCTACAGGTGATCATGGGAAGGGAAATAAAGTTGAAGACGTGCTAGTGTGTAGAGGAGAATTTGAGAGAGTGAAACCGAGAGATAGTGAGAAAGCAAGAGAGATGGGAGGAGGAAAGAAGAAATCCAAATTTGCAATGAGAAATCATGCGATTTGGAGGTTAGATGTGATCGCAAGAATCAAAGTCTTGGGCTGACTTTGGATCACGTTCTTGGCATGGAACTAGAATGTCAGTTTTCCCTGTTTCATGACCGAGATAATCAAGAGTAAGTGTCTCGATGGCCCCGAGGAAGAGAAGAAGAGAGGAAATCCGGTTTGCTGGACAGAGTCAAATTGGAGATTAGTGCTCGAGAGAGAAGCAGGCACGGAGCAAGGTACCACATTCTTGGGTAAGGGAGAAGTAGCAGAAGAGACTCAAGAAGTGAGGGATGCTTTCTCTTCAAAGAGAACAAAGAATGGGTATAAGGTTGAGAGTTACAAGGATCCAATGAAGAGAGGGATTGTGAGTGCTCTCATGGCAATCCTAAAGCCGGAGAGAACGACTTATATGATGAAACACCATCCGGTGTTCTTCTATAAGCTGTTTGTAGGAGAACCTATCAATTGGACGAGGTGCTTCCATGGGAGGACGAGACAGATGGTGTGGAATTTGCGAGATAAGTCACTTCCACACTACATCATGCCATTTGCAACACACTTCTACCTTGGGTTGAATTTGCTCAATTTGGCGGAGCAAAATTGGATGGTGTCTCACTTCCATCCCGACTTGAGAAGAGAAGTTGATGTGGAGGAGCAGCAATACATTCTTCAAATTCAGAGTACGGATGAGTACTACGCAAAGACGGGTAAGAGCGTAGAGATAGAAGCGAGTACTCCAAAGTCAAAGAAGCAGAGTCGGCAAGGAGAAGCCGAAGACAAGACAAGACCTCGGAAAGTCAAGAGAGGAAACCCAAGGCCGAGGAGGCAATAGTGTAGAATCAAGTGATTGAAGACTTGAAGCGAGAAGTGATGTATCAAGAGGAACTTGTGAAGAAGAGCGACATAGCGAGGGAAAGACAAGTAGTAGAGTATGAAATCTTGAAGCAATAGTTTGTTGATTCAAGATTAGAAATTATCCATACTATGGCAAGGGTAGCAAAGAAGGAACAAGAACTCGATAGAGTAATGGAGAGTGTAGAAGAGAAGAAGCAACTGTGGCAGCGGGAGTTGATAGTAAGATATAAGGAAGAAGATAGATTACGAGAGTTACTTCGTAATTAGGAAGAGAAGATTGAGCAGAAGGAGAAGGAGAAAGAAACGGTGAAAGCCGAGTTCAAGGCAGAATTGGTGATGTACATAGAAGATTGGCTTGCAGATCTCAATCAATGAACACAATGCTAAGTACAGAGGCCAGTATTTGGATTGAAGAGACAAGGCTGCACGAGTTGAAGTTGTTGGTGCAAGAGACGAGGAGGAGACAGGCAAAAGACACAGATTTGAACATGCTATTAATTGGTCTCAAGACTCATGTAGATAGGAAGATATTAGAAGTAGAAGATAATATTGCAATTAGATTAGACTTAGTGAAATTGGAGGTAGATAAACTTTGGAAAGATGTTAGAGCCAAACCCAAAGTCGATGAAGTAGGAGTGCAGATGTCTTTGGAGTTACCATTGGAGACATTAGAGAAGAGTGGGTCAAGAGATAAGGAGTTAGATAGATTACCCACTAGTGAAATTTTAGATCAAGAAAGAGAATTGTTGGATCTGGTAGGAGATGTAGGAGATATGAAACCCAAGGACAGAGTAGTAGGAAGTAAAGTTACTTCAGGATTGGGTTTGAAAGCCGAGGAAGAACTAGACATCGGATCGGATTAGTGACCGATTTGAGATTTGAATAGGCAGATATGAAGAGGTGCATTGCCATTTTGGATCTATGGGTTTGTAGAGTCATTAGGAAGAGGTACATTAGGAAGATAACTATCAATTGCTTCACTATTTAAGAGTGGCATTCGCAGTCTTATGTTGTTATGTGCTCATAATTCTGAGAATAGATAAAGCGAAGTGTTGTGAAGCATTGCTCATTGCTTGAGCTTGATTCCGAGTATCAGTTTTGGAATTGTGTTTCTGAGTGTGTGAAGAAATTTGAAGTGCAAGTCAATGTGCTTGTTGGATGTTGGATTCCGCAGCCTTGATCTTCATTCTGTGTGTTTGATCCTGAGTGAAGTGCAATTGGAGCAATGCCTTGACAGATCTGAGAGGAATTGTAGTGTTGGTAGTATTTTGCATTTGTGAGTGCAGTGCAAGGTTGATGTGAAGCAATTTTGATCAAGGAAGTTGTGCCTTCAGTGGAGTGGTGGAACACAATTTTGAGGTGAAGTCGTTTTACAATGAAGTGCCATTTTTGGGAGAGCCTGAATCATCACAATCAAGATTGTTTGGAACAAATTGATGGAGTTGTAATTAAGGAGTGTGAATTCGTGACAAGATTGTGAATCAATGCTTGTTACTCTCTTCTGGGTGTGGTTTCTACCTGAGAGATTAAAGATGCAACCAAGAAGAACTACAAGTGTTACTTTGACTTTTTATTTGGACATTTCTGACTCGTATCTTTGCGGGAACAAACTTTACTTACCCGATTACCGCAAAAGTGATATTTGCCGGGTTGTCACATGATTTTTGGTGCCACTGCCAGGGATACAAATCTTGGAAGTGGAAGAATACAAAGCTAAATTTGAAATTGGGTATCAACGCAATATGAATGTTTGCATTGAGAGAACAACTGGAAGAGAGAGCTCAAAGACGAGCATTGCAGCGTGAAGAAGACAAACGTCTGAACATCCCATCCACTGTTGACGAAACCAAATGAGAAGCATTGGACTTTCAACTCCTTCACAAAGTGTAAGAAGCCCTACGAGAGCTTGACCATAAGAAACGTGAAGGCGGTTGGCAAGGCTACTTTGCATCTCCCTCTTTGTCCAAGAAGAAGAAAGACTCAAGTGGCCAAACATATGCATTGCGGCCCAGTACACCGACTTCCCCTAGAGCTGTAAAGGAAGTCACATCCTTAAAGAACTTTGTTCAAGAAAAGACAATACAAACACTTACAAAAGAAGAGTGTCAACATCTTCTACGAACGATTCCTCGGTTGTCCCGAAGGAATTTTGAAGAACACATTGGAGGTGTTGATCTTGAATCTTCCACCATGGTTGAAGTTGACATCCTCTTAGCAAAAATTGTTGAAGAAGACCCCACCTTGAATTTGACGAATTGGAACCCTTGGGCTGACAACACGGCATCAATTCCAGCCAATCCCTTAGTTCCGTCAAGTTCAACACTACCTCAGCCGATCCCAATGCATTGAATGATGACTTTGTTGCCCATCACCCGACACGCCTATCAAAAATATAAGGGGACGGAGCAAGACAAAGACCCCAATGAATTCATCAAAGAATTCAAAGTCATCTCCTTTGCTAACAAGGAGCATGACTCGGCGGATTGATTGATAATTTTCCCAAGTCTGCTCCGAAAGAAAGCTCAGAGCTGGTACACCCATGTGACCCAGAAGAGGTTTGTACTAGCAAACTGGGCAGACTTGAGAAACAACTTCCTAGAACGATTCCGGGAGGTTGACTATGACACTAGTGTCTTTGTGGCACTCAACGATTTAGACCAAGGCAAGAAGGAGAAGTTGAGAGATTACTTTGAGCGGTTCATGGCACTCTTGAACCAAGTTCCTAAGCAATCGGGGGTGGTGGGTTACTCCGATGCCCAAGCCATCACCTGGTTCCTCAAGGGACCTCCACCAAAGATCTGAATCTTTGCAAGGGAGAGGAATGTAACTTCCCTTGACAAAGTACTCAAACATGTTGCTCGTTACGAGGTGGCCCACTCTCACTCTACCGGCAACTGGAGAAATTGGGAGAAGAAAGGCAAGAAGCCTAGAAGGAGAGCTTCATGCAGTACATCCCCTTCTTTGGAAGAATCCTCCACATCTTTGAGCTCTTCTTTGGAATCCAAAGAAGAATCAAAGCCAAGATGAGTAAGAAGACGTGGGGGTAAGAAACCCATGACTCCTCTAGCTAAGAGTGTACATAAGGTGGATACCAAGCTGGATGCCCTCATCAAGGAGTTCTCGGATTTTAAGATCCAAATGATTGGGGCCAAAGACAGAAGGAAGGCCCCATCATTTGGCAGATTGAATGTATGATGCACTGCATGTGGCAAGTCGGGCCACGCAAACATGGAATGCAATACTTGTAATGCATTCTTGGTGCAGCAAATTGATTGGGTTCCGGGATGGAGCCAAGACGAGGAAGAAGAGGATGTATACCAAATGCAAGAGGTACAACCTCAGGCTAGCACATCGTATCAAGGTCTGAGGTTTGGACCAAGGGAGTATAACCCCAATCCTCCTCCATGAAGACCACCGATGAGCAACCAAAATGGACTTCAGAATGTTGCACCCAGAGCTTGTTACAATTGTGGCTTGATGGGACATTAGTCTCCAAATTGTCCAGAGCCAAGAAGGCAAATCGGGTATGTTCCCCTATGCAGAAATTGTAAAGGATCAAGGCATACAAGCAACCAATGCCCTCACCCACCGAACTCAAAGCCGTCTGTAAAATATGTACAGACCCCCGTTGAGCATGCAGCAATTCAAACAAAGGGGGATACAAATGTAAATTGTATCACGCTTGAGGAGGAGAGACCTCAAGAAGGGAGTCCGGCCTCGGAAGGGGAATGGCCGGACCTTGAAATTTTGAAGGTTGAGACATGTGCCAGTAAGAAGAAGTGTGATCCTGAAGAACTGAGTACGACCTTGTCATCTTCTAGAAAGGCAAAGAGACTACACCCAAAGGCAATTCTTTCTGCCAAGGAGGAAAAGATCCTCTCAAAAGCCAAAGCTAAAGCCTTGCGGAAAGAACTTAAGGAGGCACTACTCACAACTTGGGAAATGAGTTTGGAGGAGGAGACAAAGACAAAGTCTCCAGTTTTTCCGGCAGACATCCGGTCCAAAGTAAAGGGTCTGATCCAAGCCAAGGTGGGCCAACCTGAGGAACCTCGGGTTAAAGCCACTACCAATCCTGTCACCATTTTGAAGCGTCCCAAAGTCAAGATGGAACATGGAGAGACTTCGAACCCGAAGCTGAAGGCAAAGACGGTCAAATTGGGAGGAGTACCCCAATACAATATTGTAGCGGATTTGGCAGCCACAAATGCCAACATTACATTTAAACAATTGTGGGAAGATAACAAGCTGTACAAGAAGCAGCTGAATTTGGCCCTCAAGAAGGTGAGGTCGATGTCAAAGAAGGACCTGCCCGCTATTTATCATATTGAACAAGAAGATTTGGGATCTCTCAAGGTAGATGCGGAGATTGTAGGGTGCATGATCACATTGATACTCATTGATTCGGGGTCCGGTGTGAATGTCATGACCAAAGATACTGCAAATTGACTCGGGTATGATACGTTTGAGCCAACACCCTGAGTTTTGAAATTTGCAGACCAAACCATGAGATGGCCTTTGGGCATGCTGTCAAATATAACCACGATCATTGGAGTGGTGCCCTTCAAGTTGAATTACATTGTGTTACAACCAATGATAAAGACTGGTTACCCTCTATTGATCGGAAGACCCTGGTTGTACAGTGCCCAAGTTGTGGTGGATTGGCATCAACAAAAGTTAAGATTCAAGGACATTTTGTCCAAAGATCAGGAGCTGGTGACTGTGAGTTGGACAAAAGTTCCCCACCTTGGGGAAACAGGTTTGTCGGAAGAGGAGGACAAATCCAAAGACTCATCATCTTTGTCCTCAGACAAATCCGAAGACGAAGTCCAAGTGAACTATTTGGAATGCTACAAGGTGGATGTCAAAGACAAAGATCCATATGACCTTGCCTCGGGTGAACCTGACTTGGAGGAAGGGGGTTTGATGGCAGCTTGCCTCGGGTTAAGCCGAGTAAGCCACGTTGAAGGAGTCATCAACCACAATGACTATCAAATGTTGTAGTGACTTAAGGAAAAATTTTAAAATTTTTGAAGATAGTCACTTTGGAGGAGTTGGCAAGATACACTACCCTATTCATAGAATTCCAGGATGTATTTGCTTGGTCTATTGATCAAATGCCGGGTATTCCACAAGAATTTGGAGAACATCAGATTGATCTGGTTGAAGGTGCGGTTTTGGTTAGGCAGAGACAATACCGCCTGAACCCGAAGTACTTGCTTTTGGTGAAAGATGAAATCGACAAGTACTTAGGGGCCGGAATCATCTTCCTTGTCTTAAGCAGTGAATGGGTTTCCCCCATTGTCATTATCCCAAAGAAGAAAACAGGGAAGATCCAAGTGTACCAAGACTTCCATAAGCTAAACGCAATCACAAGGAAGGATCATCATCCCTTGCCTTTTACTGATACAATTTTAGATCAAGTAGTTGGTCATCCTTGTTATAGCTTTCTCAATGGATTTTCAGGGTACAATCAAGTATCCATTCGAGAAGAGGACAAGGATAAAACCACATTCACAACCAATTGGAGCACTTTTGCAAACAATCAAATGCCCTTTGGGTTGTGTAATGCTCCCGCTACTTTCCAACGGATGATGAATTCAATCTTCAAAGATTTCCTCCGCAAATTTGTGGAAGTCTTCATTGAAGATTTTTGTGTGTTTGGGCAAAAAGATGTACATTTAGATTACCTTTGCCAAAATTTAGAAAGGTATCGTTTTGCCGGCTTGTCATTACACCCAAAGAAATGCTTCTTTGCAATGAAGCAGGGAATTCTTCTAGGGCATCAGGTGTCAAGCTTAGGTATTGAAGTCAATGTCTAGAAGGTTAAATTAATTGCAGCTTTGGAATCCTTGAAGAATATCTAGGAGCTGAGAGTCTTCTTGGGACATGTCGGATACTATAGACACTTTGTGTCAAATTATGTGGTGCTTGTTGCACCCCTTACAAAGCTTCTGAAGAAATCCGAGGACTATTTGTGGGAAGCAAATCAAGAAGAAGCTTTCCAGGTGTTGAAGAAGAAGCTAGTTGAAGCACCAGTTATGAGGGCCCCGAATTAGGATGCCCCTTTTCATGTATATGTGGACACTTTTTCCATGGCCATTGGAGTTGTATTAAGTCAGAAGGACAAAAAGAAGAAGGACTACCCGGTGTATTATGCCAGCCGACAACTTTCAGTTTCTAAAAAGAACTATTCAACTACTAAAAGAGAAGCACTCGGAATGGTGTATGCCTACAAGAAATTTCACCACTACCTGTTGGGATACGAGTTTGTCTTCTATGTTGACCATTACGCATTGCAACATTTGGTCAAGAAGGCAGATTTGTCCGGGCAAATTGCAAGATGGATCTTGTTGTTACAAGAATTCACATATAATGTACAAGTAAGGAAGGGAGCTTTGCATTTAGATGCAGACTTCCTATCCAGGTTAGAAACTCAAGACCAAGAGTGGAAAATTGACGATCAATTCCTTGACGAAGAGTTATATCAATTATCAGCAATGCAAAGTACAAGGTATGCAGCATAATATCATTATCTTCATACTCTCCATTGTCTTGAAGGGATAGACCCGGAGCAGAGGGCAGTCTTTCTCAGGAAAATGGGGCCATACCAGCTCAAACACAACATTTTATTCAAGATGGGCAAAGAGGAAGTACTTTGGTGATGCTTGGAGTCATACGAAGTAGGAAGAGTGATTGAATCTTTACACTCCAAAGCATCGGGAGGACACTATGCTCTAAAGAATACTGTAAAGAAGATTCTTTTGGTAGGGTATTGGTGACCTACGATGTACAAAGACGTGCATGCTCATATCCGAAGTTGTGATGCTTGTCAACGAACGTGGAAGCCGACGGCTACTTCTCAATGGCCTTTGAGACCAATTTTGCCTTTGGACCCATTTGAGAAATGGGGGATTGATTTTGTAGGTCCCATTCAACCAGTGACCCGAGTCACAAGAAAGCGATACATTTTGGTTTGCACTGACTATGCTACCAAGATGGTCAAAGCTGAAGCAACTCGGAGAGATGATGCTGAAATTGTGGCGGAATTTTTCTTTCAAAACATCATCTCCCGATATGAGTGTCCTTTGGAATTGGTCAGTGACCAAGGAACACACTTTTTGAAATCTATAATGGAGGCATTAACCAAGTACTTTCAGATTAAACATGAGAAGACGACTCCTTATAACCCAAAAGCAAATGGCTTAACAGAAAAGGCAAATGGGTTACTTTGCAAAATTTTGAATAAGGTGACTGTCAATTATGCCTATGACTGGGATATGAAATTACCAGCTGCGTTGTGGGCATATCAAACGACAAAAAAGATTACAACCTCCATACTTCTTGAAATATGACTTGCATCCCATATGACCAATTGAATTTGAAGTACCAACATATCGGATTCTTTGTGAAGAACGATTGTTGGAGGGAGAAAGTCAAGATCTTCGGATTCATCAACTAATGTGGTTAGAAGAGAAAAGAGACAATGCAATGCAAACCACAAAGGAAGTACAAGCACAAAGGAAAGTCAGGCAGGATAAGCATATCAAGCCTATGGCTATACATGAAGGAGATTTGGTTTTGTTATATGACAATTGCCAAATATTTTTTCCAGGCAAGTTGCATTTGAGATGGATGGGTCCCTATCAAGTTCTTCATCTTTATGAAAATGGGTCCATGCAGCTTGAAGACCTGGAGGGCAATCCTTTTGCCACTCAAGTAAACGGGGGGAGAGTTCAAAGATATTGGACCATAGACTCGGAAGTCTCTAAGACACCCGAGGTCTATGTTCACGGGGACGCTCACATTTGAGGGAGGGGGTATGTGGTGCCCACATTTATTTTTTTTTCAAAATAAAGAAGAAGAAGTGTATAGAGAAGTTGGATTGCGCCTGTATGGCCAAAGAAGGCAAAGAAAAGAGTCTTCGAGATGAAACCCAAGGTAAAGTGACTTCGGGTCATAAGGTGAAGTACTCAGATATGCCCTATCAACATACAACCCAAAGTAAAGAGTCTTTGTATCGGGGGGGCTCAACCCAAGGCAAAGATAGCGTAACAATCTTTTGTCAAGGTGAGAAATTCAAGAAGGGACCATTCAAAACTGGCAGTCCATACGTGTGAAGTACAATTGATAGTGACAGGCATATGCAAGAGGTGTGATTTCTTGGTGGAAACTCAAATTGAAGAGAGACGAAGAAAGCGCGACTCTATAAAAATCAGGCTAACAACAAAGCAATGTCAAGCAATTTTCCTTTGCCATTGAGAAGTCATCCTACAAGTGATCGTGGGAAGGGAAATAAAGTTGAAGACGCGTGAGTGTGTATAGGAGAATTTGAGAGAGTGAAACCAAGAGATAGTGAGAAAGCAAGAGAGATGAGAGGAGGAAAGAAGAACTCCAAATTTGTAGTGAGAAATCATGCAATTTGGAGGATAGATGTGATCATAAGAATTGAAGTCTTGGGCCAACTTTGGATCACGTTCTTGGCATGGAACTGGAATGTCAGTTTTCCCCGTTTCATGACTGAGATAATCAAGAGTAAGTGTCTTGATGGCCCCGAGGAAGAAGGGAAGAGAGGAAATCTGGCTTGTTGGACAGAGTCGGATTGGATATTAGTGCTCGGGAGAGAAGCAGGCACAGAGCAAGGTGCCACATTTTTGGGTAAGGGAGAAGTAGCAGAAGAGACTCAAGAAGTGAGGGATGCTTTCTCTTCGAAGAGAACAAAGAATGGGTATAAGGTTGAGAGTTACAAGGATCAAGTGAAGAGAGGGATCATGAGTGCTCTCATGGCAATCCTAAAGCCAGAGAGAACAACTTATGTGATGAAACACCAAGTGGTGTTCTTCCATAAGCTGTTTGCAGGAGAACCTATCAATTGGGTGAGGTGCTTCCATGGGAGGACAAGACAGATGGTGTGGAATTTGCGGGATAAGTCGCTTCCACACTACATCATGCCGTTTGTAGCACACTTCTACCTCGGGTTGAATTTGGTCAATTCGGCGGAGCGAAATTGGATGGTGTCTCACTTCCATCTCGACTTGAGAAGAGAAGTCAATGTGGAGGAGCAGCAGTACATTCTTCAAATTTGGAGCACGGATGAGTACTACGCTAAGATGGGTAAGAGCGTAGAGATAGAATCAAGTACTCCAAAGTTGAAGAAGCGGAGTCGGCAAGGAGAAGCTGAAGACAAGACAAGACAAGACCTCAAAAAGTTAGGAGAGGAAACCCGAGGAAGGGCATGGTGGTGATCGCATCAGAAGACAAAGACTCGGAGGGCAAAGCTGAGTGCAAGTCCAAAGACTCAGAACGCAAGGAAGAACTAGAGCTTACGCTGCAAAGTGGAGATACAAGTAGCGACAGTTATGAAGGTGGAGAAATGACATTGGTACCAGCTGTTGCTGCGAAAGAAGAAGAAGTTTGGGTGGAGTTCAAGCCAAAAGATAATGCGAAGTTGGAAGTTGAGATACCCAAGCCCGAGGAGAAGAAGTTTACAATCCAGAGGGGAGTTCATTCAAGACGCAAGGTGAAGTGTGAAGCGGGTCCGAGTAAGGCAAAGGAAGAAGCAAACGCTAGCTTGGGAAGTGAGGCGTCAATTCCGATACAAAGACTGCATAGAAGGAGGTGAGTATTGGGTGAAGTAGAAGTAAGGACGGAGATTGCTACGCAAGAAGAGGTAGTTGCAAGTCATGGAGTGGAGTACCTACAAGAGATCGTGTGTCCGTTATTGATGAAATTGGAGCACAAGAAGAATGAGATGCAATCGACATGTCCGGAGGTGAAGACTATTTTGCAGGTATTAGCGAGGTTAGAAGAAGACAACTCGGAGTTGAAGAAGAGCATAACTCGAGGAGAGGAAGAAAAGGAAGTACTGCGAGGGGAGGCAGTAGTGCAGAATCAAGTGATTGAAGACTTGAAGCGAGAAGTGATGTATCAAGAGGAACTTGTGAAGAAGAGCGACATAACGAGGGAAAGACAAGTAGCAGAGTATGAATCTTGAAGCAATAGTTTGCTGATTCAAGATTAGAAATTATCCATGCTATGGCAAGGGTAGCAGAGAAGGAACAAGAACTTGATAGAGTAATGGAGAGTGTAGAAGAGAAGAAGCAACTGTGGCAGCGGGAGTTGACAGTAAGATATAGGGAAGAAGATAGATTACGAGAGTTACTTTGTAATCAAGAGGAGAAGATTGAGCAGAAGGAGAAGGAGAAAGAAATGATGAAAGCCGAGTTTGAGGCGGAATTGGCGATGTACAGAGAAGATTGGCTTGCAAATTGGGAATGAGAAAGGAAGATGCAATTGGAGCCATTGAAGGAGATTGTCCTCAAAATGAACGCAACGCTAAGTACAAAGGCCAGTATTCGGATTGAAGAGACGAGGCTACACGAGTTGAAGTTGTTGGTGCAAGAGACGAGGAGGAGATAGGCAAAAGACACAGATTTGAACACGCTGTTAATTAGTCTCAAGACTCGTGTAGATAGGAAGATATTAGAAGTAGAAGATAATATCGCAATTAGATTAGACTTAGTGAAATTGGAGATAGATAAACTTTGGAAAGACGTTAGAGCCAAACCTGAAGTCAATGAAGTAGGAGTGCAGATGTCTTTGGAGTTACCATTGGAGACATTAGAGAAGAGTGGGTCGGGAGATAAGGAGTTAGATAGATTACCTACTAGTGAAATTTCAGATCAGGAAAGAGAATTGTTGGACCAAGTGGAGCAAGCTGAATGATAGATTGTTGCACCAATCTTGACATGGACAAAATTCAAGGATGCAATACTTGGTCGATTTCAAACTATAAATGCCACCGGAGCCGCACAAGATAATTTGGCGGAGTTGAAGCAAATTGGCTCCTTAAGAGGCTACATCACACAATTTTAGAACATCATCATGCAAAGTCTAGATATACAAGAAGGAGAAGTTCTGGATTGATTTGTGCAAGGATTGAAGTCACAAACCAAATTGGAAGTGACCATACAAGAACCACAAAACGTAGAAGAAGCCATGCAATTGGCTGAGCGCTTTGATTCCTTGGTTGTGACAACTTGGTCTTGACCTCGACTTACACCAAGCTTACCAGTACAATAAGCATGGGTGGAAGAACCAGCACCAATGGAGATTGATACTATCCAACGGAGGCCACTTGGTGCAGTAGATTGAGAAAGATTGCGACAAAATGGAGGTTGTTTTTATTGTCGCCAAGTTGGACATTGCATTGCTAAATGTCTACTTAGGAATGGGTGACCTTGACAAGTTGTCTAGATGGAGTTTATGGAACCAAATGATCAAGGAAATGAAGAATCCTAGTAGGAGATTTTGAGCCACCTATTGGGAGCTTGATTAGTTCCAAATGGGATTGAAGGCTCGACCTATGCAAGTTTGCTTCACTTGCAAGGTACAATATCTAATCGAGGTTGTAGGATTTTGGTTGATTTTGGAAGTTCAAAGAATTGCATGTCTATGCAAGTAGCAAAGGAATCGATTATTCCTATCAAGCATGTAAAGACCAAGACCAAGGAGAGAAATAGAAGAATGGAAACTCACATTGGGACACTTGAATGTGTGAAAACTCCAAATGCCTAGCATGAGCTTTGGCTTTGGTATTTATAAGTAGCATATAAGGCCCTTAGGAAGCTTCCTCAAGCCACTTTCTTAGAGTGCAAGCCAAATTAACTAGGAAGCTTCTCAAGAAGCTTCCTTCTAGAAGCCACCTACTTGGCATGCAAGCTAAGCTAGTTGGAAGCTTCTAGGAGCTTCCTTCTAGAAGCTACTTACTTGAGATGCAAGCTAAGAAAGTCGGGAAGCTTCCTAGATACTTCCAAAATATTCTAGGCTAATTTGTCTTATGTACTACTTCATAAGCCCGACTAACTTTGTTGCTAAACTCCATATTGTTATATATTCCCCCACCGCTAGTTGGTGATGTCCTCGTCGCCAGTGAACCTTTGAATTCCTAGATGGCCGTCTATGCATTCTTGAGGTGAGAAAGAGGTTCCTATGTGGCATCATTAAGGGGATACCCTTTCCAAAGGACCTTGTACTTTGTATGTTGGCGACGGTCTCATTAAATATGCCAACACGCAAGGTAACAATCAACTTCATACTCCTCATGATCATTGATAGAGATAGGAAGAGGGGGAGGTTGGACTCAAGAGGAAAAAGAAGAGGGGTTAGGAACAAAGAGTTTCAACTTGGAAACATGAAAGACAAGATGGATACGCATGTGACAAGGCAAGGCAAGTCAATAGGCAACTGGAGAGACAATTTGGGTGAAATCAAAGGGTCCTATCCAATTAGGTGCAAGTTTATGAACTTGGGTATCAAGTGGAACAGGGAGGTTACTAGAGGATAGCATGACTATATCACCAACTTCAAAGGTGAGATCATGATGATGGTGGTCCACATATTGTTTTGGCAATTCGGAGCAACAAGGAAGTGAGACTTGGCTTGTTGGAGAGATTGGGATATAGTAGTCAAGAATGTGGAAGTATGAGGAACCTGAGATGGAGAGGGAGCAAGAAGAGAATCTAGAACAAGTGGATCTTGGCCAAAATTGAGAAAGAAAGGAGAAAATCCGGTGCTTGCCTATTTGGAATTGTTGTAGGCAAATTTTGTAACTACAAGACATTCATCCCAATTGGTATGGTGGACTTGATAAAGGAACGCAACATATCCTCTAATGTACGATTTGCACATTTGGTTTGGCCATCAATTTGAGGATGATAGGTTGTGGACAAAGCAAGCTTGGTGTTGAGTATTTGGAAGAGTGCTTCCAAAAACTTCCTGGTAATCAAGGATCATGGTCGGAGATGAGTACACGTGGCATCCCATGATGCTTGAAGACATTGTCAAAGTAGATTTGCGCTAAGGTTGGAGCATCCACGATATCACAAGTGGTGCTAAGTAGATTTGCTTACTAAACTTATCCACAAACACCAAGATTGCGGTGTGTCCTTGTTTTGTCTTTAGCAAGGATGTGATGAGATCCAAGCTCACATGCTCCCAGTGAGTGGATGGAATGGCGAGTGGTTGAAGGAGTCCACTCGGCTTTTGGTTGTTGGCCTTGTTACATTGGCAGCTCTCACATAATCGGACAAATTCTTGAACATCTTGTGTCATGTTGGGCCACCACCATTGATGTTGGAGGGTACCCAAGGTCTTATCCACACCCATGTGACCAGCGATGGGTAAATCATGGGCTTCCTGAAGGCGCACAAGTAGAAGATCACCTTTAGCTAGAACATAGATCCGGTCCTCATGGAATAAAAGGCCCTACTTGATAGAGAAGGTTTTGTACTCCTTATTGCATGCCATAAGGCCACCATGTACCATTTGGAAGAATGGATTTTGGTGTAGAGTTGACTGAAACTCATTTTGGACCTTGGAATTGACTGATACTATTGAAATTGCCACTGTGATGAGAGGAAGAGACTTCAAATCAAGTCATCGTGATAAAGCACCAGGGATGATATGGAACCGACCTGGTTTGTACTCAAGTTTGATGTCAGATAGTTGGAGTTGTACCTCCCATCGATGATGTCAACTCTTCATGTGTTCCAAGTGTAAGGTCTACAACAATGGTTTATGATCAATTTGCAGGATCACTTGTTTCCCCAAGAGGTAATGCTTCCATACCTTGGTGGCATATACCATTGCAAGTTGTTCTTGATTTCAAGCAGAGTAGTTTTGTTCAGCCATATTGAGTCAGCAAGACACAAAGGCAATGGGATAGAATCCATCTCGGAATTCTTGTTGCAGCATGGCTCCAATTGCAAAGTTAGAAGCATCAAAATCAACCACATAGGGTAGTTGAGGATCATATGGTTGAAGAATGGGTCTTGAAGACACCATATGCTTTACCTTCTGGAATGCTTCTTCATGCTTGGTGGTCCATTGGAAGCTCAAGTTCTTTCCCAAGAGGTCAGTCAATGGTGTAGCCACATGAGCATAATAATTGATGAACCGTCGGTAAAAACTGGCCAATCCATTGAATACCAATACTTTTGTAGCATCCTTTGGGGTAGGCCAATCAGTAATGGCCTTGATTTTCTCTTCTTCCATCTTGATCCCCTCTGATGAGATCTTATGACCCAAGAAGGTAACCTCATTTTGCCAAATGGCACACTTCAACTTCTTGCAGTAAAATTTCTATTGTCGTAGGCATCTTAGGACTTCTCGCACATAATTCACATGTTCTACCTCTGTCTTACTATAAATTAAGATATCATCCAAGAACACCATCATGGACTGATCTACTAGTCCATCCAACATCCGATGCATTTGATCCATGAAGACAACTAGAGCATTAGTGAGTTCAAAAAGTAGAACTCTCACTCAAAATGCCCATACCATGTACAAAAGGTAATCTTTTGCACATCCTCTCTATCAATAATAATTTGCCAATAGCCGCTGCAAAGATCCAACTTGGAAAAGTAGCTTGCTCCACTTAGTTGATCAAGCAAGTCATCTATGCGAGGCAAGGGATATGCATTCTTCACAGTTTGCTTATTGAGCCCACGATTATCAATACAACAAAGTCTTCCATCCTTCTTTGGAACAAATAGTACCGGTGCTCCCCAAGGAGAGGTGCTATGTTGTATGAAGTCCTTCACCAACAACTCTGTAAGTGTTGTTTGCAACTCCTCCAACTCCTTTGGTGAGAGCCGATAGATTGGTCTACTCACTAGAGTATTCCCTAGCAATTACTTGATCTTGAAGAGCATACCTTGATCGGAGGGTAATCCCTTTGGCAGATCATCTAGAAACATGTCTGCAAACTCTTGAACTATCGGATCAACCATTGCTTGATGAGGCTCTTGGCCCTCCTCCGATTTTTCTTGTGCAAGCGGCTTGATCCACACCTTTGTTGTCGGGGAAATAAACTACACATAGTATTGGTGCCATTTGGTGTGATTTTTCATATTAGAGAACTCAATGGTTTATGCTATGGTGAAACTGGTAGTTGTTTTTTGTTCTTGTAGGCTAAAGAATTTTCTCTTGTGTTAAGGAATGAAGGATTTTTCTTCAAGAAAGGAGAGGACCGAGAGGAAGTGAAATTTTGGGGAAGAAGTATCGAAGAAGTATTAGTTGCTAGAAAAAAAGAGTGCGAAAAAGAGTTGTGAGAAAAAGGAAGTTGCTAGACAGAAGAGAGGATTCGGGATCTGGATGAAGGGTTTTGGGACAGGAAGAGAGATATATAGAGAAATAGGTTGGCTTGGAAAAGGGGTTGAATTCTAGAAGGGACTTGGGGGTTTTTTTGGAGGACCAATGTGAAAGAGAGAGGTATTGAGAGGAAGAGCCAGAGGGATTTTTGAGGGGCCTTAGGGCTATGACAAGGACAGTGAGAAGTTTTTGGGAGTTGAGAGAAATGTCTTCCAAGAGTTGGCAGTGAGAAGTTTTGGGAGTTGAGAAAAATGTCTTCCAGGAGTTCACAGTGAGAAGTTTTTGGGAATTCAGTAGGGCTGGCAGGAAGCTCTTTAGGAATTGACATGGGGTTTTGAGAATGAGGTTTGCCTCTTCCAGGAGTTGATATGACAATGAGAAGTTTTTGGGAGTTGAGAAAAATGTCTTCCAAGAGTTCACAGTGAGAAGTTTTGGGAATTCAGTAGGGCTGGCAGGAACCTCTTCAGGAATTGACATGGGGTTGCAAGAATGAGGAATGCCTCTTCCAGGAGTTGATTTGACAGTGAGAAGTTTTTGGGAGTTGAGAGAAATGTCTTCCAAGAGTTGGCAGTGAGAAGTTTTGGGAGTTGAGAAAAATGTCTACCAAGAAGTTTTCAGGAGTTGAGAGAAATGTCTTCCAAGAGTTGGCAATGAGAAGTTTCGGAAATTGAGAAAAATGTCTTCCAAGAGTTCACAATGAGAAGTTTTGGAAATTTAGTAGGGCTGGCAGGAAGTTCTTCAAGAATTGACATGGAGTTTTGAGAAGGAGAAATGCCTCTTCCAGGAGTTGAGTTTACAGTGAGTGTTTCAGGAGAATGACATAACAAAGATTCCGGGTGAATGACAAAGAAGGAAGTGATTAGTTCAGGACAAGAATAAAGAAGAAGTGGAACAAGAACCTATTGACCAAAGAACAGACTTGGAGAAGATCTCAGATGGAGGCACAACAGAATGGAGGGCTAAGAATTATAAGGGTTAGGATGTAGAACTTGCTCAGTTCTCCTCCTTTGTGTACATGCTTTGCCATTGAAAATTTTAGTCGGCCATTGGATTGTTTGAAGCTGCTTGGGTTTCCCTTGAAAAATTTATAACTGCAAGGCTTGGGATTACAATAAATATATACTTCCTTGATGAATATGAGTCTTTAGTCCATGAATAGTATGAATGAGAGGACTCTAGTCTCAGAGCTCTTAGTCTTAGTTGAGCCGCATTTCCAAGACCTATCACTTACCTGATCATGATTATCTGAACCTGGCCATAAGATTGTGATTTCGTTAGAGGAATTACATCCCAACCCATTGAACGCAACTTAATATGGACAAAACTTTAACATTGGAAATGAAGCTTGAAGAATATGATTGCACCAATGAGGCCAATCCAAGAAGCCATTTACCATGCGCCTACATTTAGAAAGATTGGTAGCAAGCTGCTCTAGCAAGAAGGACTGCCAGTCGGGCAAGTAGAGAGAGAATCTGATTACAAAAAGGCTTTGAACAGTTGACAAGCCAAGCAGTCCAAGCGCAAGCAGCCAGGTGCTTGGTGCACTCCTGAGACCAACCGACCCTTACGACAGCGTATGATGGGAGTAGTGGAAAATTGGATCTCGAGAATGAATTGATATTTCCGATTGTTCTCAACAGAGATCACGGAGCATGCTACAGGCATGTTTGCATGTAGGTACTTGACCAATAAAGCCCTCACATGGTATGATGCTTAGGAATGATCGATACCAAAGCCAAAGCTCATGCTAGGCATTTGGAGTTTTCCCACATTCAAGTGTCCCAATGTGAGTTTTCATTCTCCTATTTCTCTCCTTGTTCTTGGTCTTTTACACAATTATTGCACTCTTGAATTATTCCCATGTCAAGATTGGCGTGACAAACTGCTACTCAGCTTGTTCCACTCTGAATTGCCACCATAATTTAGCCACTCCATCCAATTAGCCTGAGGCTAATAGAATTTGTCTCCATTTATCTTGAAGGTTTGTTACTTCAAAGTAACATTCACAATCAAATACAAAATTTTCCACTACACCTAGAAGATTCTTGCCTTCAAATACCTTAGGCTTTAGAAATTGGATTCTCTTTTCCTTCTTGAATTGGTGCTCTCTCTACCTGCTCTTGTCTTGTTCATACAACAATTGAGTAAGGTGTTTGATTTGTTGCTACATAGCAAGGGTAACTTTGAGTATCGCTGCCGTGGCTTCTATTCCATCACACTATCCCATTCTATCTTGTTTATTAACACATAGATGCAACACATCCACAATTCTCCATTAGTTATAATAAGAAGCACCAAGGATTCCTCAAACAAGGTGATCATATGCAAAACATCCTATCCAAAGTGTGAGGTGATGAATTGTGTGAAATGATGATTGGGTAGTCCTTGGACATAAAAATCCAAATGGTTTGGCAAAAGTAGATTTGGTGGTCCATAATTCCATCCATCTCATTCCTATCATGATACCAATGTAAAATACCAGACAAAGGTTAAAAATAGGAGAATAGAAGATCACATTGGGACACTTGAATGTGGGAAAACTCTGAATACCTAGCATGAGCTTTGGCTCTCATATGTATAAGGAGCATACAAGACTCTTGACATGCTTCTCAAGAAGCTTCCTTGAGCCGCTTTCTTGGAGTGCAAGCCAAGTCAATCATGAACTTTCTCAAGAAGCTTCCTTATTAAACTTGCCTACTTGGCATGTAAGCTAAGTTGGTTGGAAGCTTCTAGAAGCTTTCTTTTAGAAATTACCTATTTGGGGTGCAAGCTAAGCTAGTGGGAAGCTTCCCAAGAAGTTTTTTAGATACTTCTAGAATATTTTAGGCTAGTTTGGACTATTCACTACTTCATTAGCCTTGACTAACTTTGTTGCTAAACTGCATATTGTTACGGGATCAATCTGCACCACACATTCTAGAACTATATAAGGGTCTCCAAGTGCAAGAGTATAAATATGTGTAGAGTTGGCAATCAAAGGTGACTTAGAAAATTCTTGTTTTAAAATTTTTGATTGGCAGTTCAAGAGTAAAGAAAAATCTTGTGTAGTTGTGGATGTAGGTAGACATTTGCCCAACCATATGAAATTTGGCATAATTTCTATGTTTTTTTTTCTAGATTGATGAATATTTTTTCTCTATCTCATAGTCATATTTGGATTCCCAATGCACTCTCAAATTCCTAGTTGCAAATTTTCTCCCAACAAGCCACAACCACCTTGCTAGAGGTAGAGGAGGTTTCCATCACAAACTTTATCATAACTTTGTAACTTTGTGCCTTCATCAGGTTGTCAGCTCTAATATCATAGTGTGATCTTTGAAATTTCAAGCCAACTTCTATGACATTAATAAACTTGCAATGTCATATGAGCTTGTACTGCCAAGTGCCAAGAACAACTAAAGGGCATCCAATTGGCATGGCTATGCCACCAAAGAACATAAACAAGGATTGCTTGAAGTGACCAAATGCCTTAATGTTGAATGAGTGTGTGGTACCCACTATTTTTAGGTTTTTTTAGTTTAGGAGTAAAATTAGTAAAATAACAATAGGAAAGAAAGAAATTTATTTAGAGTAGGCAAGATTCAAATCCAAAGTGGAAGTTTTAATTTGATCCAAAGAAAAGTAATTTTCCTTAGTGTGGACATAGACTTTGGATTAAAGTACATTGCAAAATTCCAACCCCAAGTCATTTGTACTTTGGACATAGGTTAGTTAGAGTAGTATGAACTTACCTTAGGGTGATTTGAGCTAATCCAAGTTTTTTTAACAAAATAGCTACCTTGGACCCTATGATGTGAAGCTAGGTGTCATCAACAAGAAGCAAATTTTTGCAAGACCATATTCAAAAAGGACTAGGTAGAAACATTAGATTGGCATGAATTCCTAACCAAAGATTGATTGAAGAATGATTGGGGGTGGGAGGACTATAAATTTTAGAATGGGAAATGTAGATTTTAATAATGCTTAGGGAATTGCTAGAAACAACAAAGGGTCCAAGAATGGGTTGTAAGACTACTTTTCATGAGAGCTTGTGAGAGTAAGAGTGGTAAGATATCAATAAAGAATCATAGATAGATGCCAACCATTTTGGTTAGGAACCCAAAATTCATAAGCTAGACATGCTAGCACAATTCAAGGTCCTTGCCAAATTTCAAATCACCTTCCTAGCTCGGAACTAGAATCTTAATTTCTACAGATCAATGACCAAAATTATAGCTAGCAATTGAGAGTAGGGCCATGTGGAAGAGAGGAAATCCTACTTGTTGGACTAAGGATGATTGAAGACTTGTATTAAGATCTAATGTAGGAAAACCAATGGGGATTACCTTTGATCAGAAGTGTTATGCCTTGGAAGAGATGAAAGGGTTGAAGGTGTTGTTTAGTCAACAATAGAAGAAGAATGGCTAAAAAGTGGGAATGTATGTTGACTTGATGAAATGAAACATCATCAAGGCTATGTTGCCAATGATGAAGCCCAAGCACACAATGTATGTAACCAAAAAGTAGTCAGTATTCTTCCACATGGTATTTGAAGGAGCTAATGTAAATTGAGTGGCTTGTTTCTATCAAACAACAAGGCACATGATTATGTAGTGGAAATTGGATTTGCCACTCCATTACTCTCTTTTTTTGCAACTCATCTCTACTTTGGGTTGAACTTGATGATAGCCATCGAATGACAATGCTTGGTGTTCCACTTTTATCCCAATTGGTATAGTATTGCTAATCTTGTTGAAATGAAATAAATTGAAGAAATATGTGGAGATGATCAATACTTTGTGAAGATAGGGTGAGAGAAAGTAATGACAACTTTGGTCCCAAAAACAAGGAAGAAGTCCTGACCAAAGGATGTGGTATCACTATCAAAGGGAAGGAATCATGCAGTGTAAATCCACCTCAAGCCATTGCTATGGTTGACTTTGGGTGCAAAAGAAGAGGAAGCCAAGTCAAACTTGGAGTAGAAAGAAGAAGAAGAAGAGTTGATGTTAAAAAATCAAGGATTTAGAGCCAAGAGTGAGTGCTGTGAGCCGGCCTGTCTCTCACTCAGGATGAACCTCTGATGGCTATTATGGTAGCGCACCATGGACTAAGAAGGCAAGGAACCCCAACTCCATCATACTCCTCCAAGGCTAACACTCCAAGACTCAAGACATTGCTCACTAGAGAACTCAATGAAAGAGAGATAGTTGCAAATGAAAGGATGATGAGTACCTCCTCACTCCTTGTTTATATACTTGTGAAATAGTTACGTACCAAAGTTACTAATTACCGTAGTAACTCAAGTTACTAGACTAAAAGTCAAGTAAAGTCAAAAAGTAGAAAGGAATATCCATTCACATGGGCATATTCCCCTTATCTTGACCCAACCACTAAAGCAAGGATTCCTTCACATGGACTATCCTTGGACTAAAGAAGAATCCAAAACAAAAAGGCTTGCGGGCCCAAGAGTTCTCAACTCTTTCCCCAAAGCCAAACACCTAGGAATAATACCAAGTCAACACACTAAAATCCAAAATAGTGGTGCTCATCTTTTCTACTTCCTCTAAAGTAAGGTCCCATCTATCTTAGCTATGACTAACTTTAGCTAACCATGACTAATATAGAACCATCCTTTATCTCTATATAAATAATATCTCTTAAGTACTTGTAATACCAAGCTAAATATCACAATACCACACACATGCACAAATGGGTGTTACATTTACCCCCGGACTAAGTTTTCACTTTGTCCTCAAAGTGAAGGTCTCTCTACCTTCTATGGTACATCTTCAACTTATCATGGTTAATCCTATCAAAGTGTCTTCCTCCCAACTCCTTGAGATCATAGGTGTAATTGCCCCACACCTTCTCTACTATGAAAGGTCCAAAGTACTTAGGCAAAAACTTCTTTTGCACTCTCTTGAATCGAATGGAATCAAACAACATTACCCAATCACCTTCTTTGAAAGGCTCCACCTTCTTCTTGCCTTGCCTCTTGTCATAGCTCTCCTTTTGTTTCCTTTGGGCTTGCTCCACTCGAACCATAGCAACTACTCTTGCCTCTTCCAACTCCATGAGTTGATCCTTCCTTGACTTCCCTGCATCACTTCCTTGTGCTTTCTTCAATCTCCTATGAATGCTTTGGAAGGTAGGAAGATCAAAGTGAATAGGTAAGGTAGACTCAATACCATACACCAATTGGAATGGAGAATATCCAGTGGAAGTCTTCATGGTTGTCCTATACTCCCACAAAACTGCATGAATCCTCTTGTCCCAATGATGTTTAGCCCCCTCCATTTCTGCATCTTTGGCCAACATCATGCACAAGGTCTGATTGGTTCTCTCTGCCAAGCCATTGGAATTTGGCTTATAGGATGTAGTTACTCTATGTGTGATAGAGAAATGTCGTAGCATGGCTGTAGTAATGCTTCCTGTAAACTCTCCTCCTCTATCAGAAACCAACTCCAAAGGGCATCCAAACCTAGTGATAATGCGTTCATAAAGAAATCTACCCACTTCATCTTCATTCTTGTCCCTCAATGGTCTAGCCTCAACCCACTTGGTAAGGTAATCAGTAACTACCACAATGTACCGATTGTTCCTTGGGGTTCTATTGAGAGGTCCTACAAAATCAATTCCCCACTTCTCAAAAGGTCCTAGCAATGGAATTGATCTAAGTGGTGGAGTGGATGTAGACTTCCTAGCAAAAGCTTGACAAACATGACAAGTTTTGCAATAATCAAGACAATCCTTGAAAATCCCTCTTCAATGGTAACCTGCATCTAGAATCTTGAAAGCAGTCACCTTTCCTGCAAAGTGTCCTCCACATACTAAACCTTCATGAAACTCCTTTATGAGTAGGATAGACTCTTCCTTACCCACTGCTCTTCGAAGTAGACCATCTGCTCCTTGGTGAAAAAGAATATCCTCCACCATTGTGTAAGGTCTAGATCTTGCTGCAAGGGCCTTCCTCTCCCTAGCATGCATCCCTTCTGGATAGTTACCTCTTGTCACAAAATCCACAATCTCCTTGTACTCCATTGGAATCTCTTGAGTGACTGAGATTGTCATGAGCTCCTCATCCGGGAAGGAATCATCTACTGGCTCATCTCCATCATGATCATAGGCTCTAGATAACAAATCAGCATTTGCATGTTTCTTTCCTGGCCTATCCTCAATTGTGTAGTCATACTCAGACAAGAGTATCATCCACCTTGCTAGTCTCCCTTCAACATTAGGCTTGTTGAAGATGTACTTCAAAGCCTTGTGATCCGTGACAATTGTGGCTTTCCCTCCAATCAAGTAGTGTCTAAACTTCTTGAGACCAAAGATCACTGCCAACCCTTCTCTCTCTGTGACAGAGTAGTTCTTCTCTGCTGAAACCATCTGCCTACTAGCATAAGCTATTGGATGATCATGCCCATCTTGGTCTAATTGACTAAGAGTGCATCCTATAGCTACATTAGAAGCATCAGTGTAGAGGATGAAAGGCTTACTCCAATCAGGTTTAGCAAGAATTGGAGCTACAACAAGGGATTGCTTGAGCTCCTCAAAAGCTTTGAGAGCCTCCTTGTCTTCCAAAATCACCATGTAATCTACACCCTTCTTCATGTAGATGGTCAATGCATAAGCCTTGTTGGAAAATGAGAAGATGAACCTCCTATAGTACCCAACCATTCCCAAGAATTGGCGTAACTTTGTCAAGCTTGAAGGGAATGGAAGGTCTGAGATTTTCCTCACCTTCTCAGGATCAACTGCTATTCCATCCTTGGAGATGATGTGCCCCAAAAGTAGACCTTCTTCACATCCAAAAATGCACTTCTCTGGGTTGAGTGATGCATTTGCCTCATCCAAGCGTTGCAAGACTTTGATTAGGTGCTCAAAGTGCTCCTCCTTGCTCCCATAGACACAAAAGTCATCAATGAAATCTCTCATAAATTTCCCAATGAAAGGTTCAAATACCTTGTTCATGAACCGTTGGAATGTGGCTGGAGCATTGCAAAGCCCAAAAGGCATGACCTTGAAAGCGTAAGTTCCCCAAGGTGTGGTGAATGTGGTGAGTTGTTGATGCTCTGGTGCAATCTTTATTTGGTTATATCCACTATAACCATCTCCAAAACTGTACCTCTCATGACCTGCAACCTCCTCCAAGATCTCATCAATGAATGGCAATGGGTAGTAGTCCTTCTTGGTAACAGCATTAAGCTTCTTGTAATCCACACATACCCGAAGCTTGCCATTCTTTTTCTTCACAATGACAATTGGAGACACCCATTCTGAATTCTCCACCTCAAAGATAAATCCAGCCTCCTTGAGCTTATCAATCTCCTCCTTCACAACCAAAGATATTGGTGGGCTAATGCGACGTTGCTTTTGGCGGATTGGTCTTGCATGTGACTCCACCTCTATCTTGTGCTCCTCCAAGGTGACTTCCTTCAAATCCTTGTAACTAAAAGCAAACACATGGATGAACTTGCGGAAAATCTCCTCAAATCTCACCTTCTCCTCCTTGGTAACATTTGGGCCATACTTGAGGGTAGATAACCTTCTCTCTACCTCCTCAAGTGTCAATGGTGATTTATCTGGGTCCTTCAAAACCTCTGGCTTAGGTGCAAAATCCATAGCACACAAGGGATACACATCTGAATCAGATTCAGATTCATCCTCCTCCGTGGAAGTCTCCTCTTCCATGCTTGTGTCCACACCTGAAGCTCCTTCTTCAGAATCTGATTCCCAATAATCAGAAGATGGGGTATCTGAATGTGAAGTGTTGGTGGTGTTAGTCACAGGAACAGTGACTCTATGGTTTGATGGCCCAATCCTTAAGTACCCTTTGTGCCATCGATCAGTTGTGCGTGCTGCTCTCAACCATGGCCTCCCAAGAAGTAAGTCATAGCTTGAATCCTTCAAGACTTGGAAAGTCATGAGATTTTGAACTCCCATAACTGAAACTACCACCTTATCCATCACTCCTACTGGTCGAACTTGTTGCTTGTTTGCCATGCTCACCACAAATGTTGAAGCTCTTGAGGGTATCATACCCAACTTCTTCATCAACCTTTCTGACATGGCATTCACTGCTGATCCTCCATCAACCAATGCATCCTTGATGTTGTGACCATTCACTCTCACATCAATCTTGGAGGCATATTCACAAGCTTCCCATGGTGCTGGCTTGGCATCCACCACCCCCATTGATATTGGAACTTTTGCCTTCTTCTTCTTCTTGCTCCTTGTAGAACTCAAACCACCTCTAAGCTCCTTTCTCAAGGTAGGGTTCAAAGCAATTAATTGGCCCACTGTGATGTTAGCCTTGTGACTACCAACATCCTCCAACACATTGTAGTTCCATTGTTGCTTGGAGATCAAGAAGTCCTCCGTCCCCAACTTCTTCCTTGGAGTCTTTGTTGTTGATGGTGTTGAGGTGCGAGTGCTCCTAGTAGACATAGGAGTATCCTTGCTTGAAGTAAATCCTTGAGAAGAGTGAACATCCTCTGCAAAACGAGCTCTCTTCTTCTCTTGTGCCAAAAGCTCCAAATTAGGACCCTTGGAGTTTGAGCACTCTCCCTTCTCATACTTGCTCTCAACCACATCTATGGATGCTATCCCCTTACCTTTGTTGGGATTAGGAGCCACTTGGGTTTCACTACCTCCCTCTTTCCCTCTATTGGCTCCCTCATAACCCCTTCCTCCATGGTAAGTGGAATTTGGGCAATTCCTTTGGATATGGCCTCTTCCCCCACAACCAAAACAATTTCTATCATTGAAATTGTTGGCTGGTTGGCCTCCTCTATATGGATGGTTTCCATAACTCCTAGGCCCTCTCCCTACATTCTGATCCACCTCTCTCTTCTCCCATAATTGCACCACATTGATCTTGAGATCCGCAAGTTGTTCTGTGATGGTTTGGAGTGGATCTTTTGGTGGAGGTGCAAGAACTGGAGCAACTACTACTTGTGGTGCAACCCTTGTCACCAAAGTATCAGAAGTTCCACCATACTTGTAGCCTTGAGGAGGATGCACAACCTCCTTCACCACCAAATCACTCTCATCCCCTTCCAAACTCTCCTCCATACGAATTGCGATCTTGATAGCTTCAACCTTGGAAGAAGGTTTCTCATATCTCACCTTGCTTCTAATTTGTGGTCTCAATCCTCCCACAAAATTCTTGGTGAGCATGGCCCCTATGCCAATCATTGTAGTCTCCATATCATCCCCACCCTTCCTCAACACTATGCGAAATCTGGACTCCAATTTTTCCACTCTTTCCACATAGACTCTCACTTTCTCTCCATCTCCTTGCTTGAGAAATGTAACCTCACTCATCAATCTCTCATAACTCTCATCAGGAAGAAAGTTCTCAATGAGTGCTGAAGTCAAAGTCTCCCAAGACTCCTCTTCCCCCTCTCTCCTCTCTCTCTTTTGGTATTCTGACTCATACCATGTAAGTGCTGCATCCTCAAAGAAATCTGGTAATAATGAGGCCCACTCATTCTTCCTCCTCTCATTGTTTCCTATGCAAGCTCTCTTGAAGTCTCTCACAAAGGCCTCCACATCTTCTCCATCCTTGCCAAAGAAAACCGGAAGTTTCCCCATCTTAACCCCTCACTATCTTTCTTTTCTCTCAATTTTTTATTTTTTTTTTCTCTTTTCTTTTCTCTCACTCTATTACTAATAGAGTATATACATGACTAACACCATCTGAGAATAATCCACTCTAGGGAACACAAAAGGTTCAGGTTGCTCCAAGATTTCTATAGCAACATCAAATCCTAGAGTGCATATTAATCTAACTCTCATGGATAGTTTATCCATAAGTTGAAAGATTATCTCCATCACTAATCTTGAGAACTAGCTGATGAAGGTGGTAGTATTTCTGTAGCTGTACTAAGACTCTCTCCAAGATCCTTCACCAAAGTTTCCAAAAGTGCTTTTACTCCACTACACTCATGTCCTTTTGGAAGTCCTTCAACTCCACAAACCTCACACAACTCTTTGGTCTTAGATCTTCTCCCTCCCAATCTTGGTGAAGAAGGTCCAACATGCAAACCCAAGTCAAGTAAGCCTCTCCTTTCCCTCAATCTCTTGCTCTCAAAGGTCAATGGACATGAACTTGCCTTATGTCCCTTCTCTCCACATAGAAAGCACTTAGACTCACTCTTTCCTCCAAGTGGTGTAGGTTTTTGGATCCTCTCAACACTCTCTTCAAATTCTATTGTAAACTCTCTTTTCCTCAAATCCACCCCTACAATCACCTCAAACCCTTGGGGAACCTTGCATAATCTCAATTTCCACTCTTGATGACTCTCCATGTTCCCCAAGATGAATCTAAACACTCAAACATGCTTTTTGTTGATCTCAAGCTTCTCATGCATGAGATCTCCACTCTGCAGAATTGACCCTTCCTCACAATGTCATTCAAATCTCCCAACCAATATGTCACAGTCCTCTGAAATTTTGCACACTTGATCACAACTCCAGGGCGTCCCTCCCTGCAAAATTTCAGATCTTTTCATTGAGCCATTTGGCCTAGACACCTTTCTATTCAGCACCCATATTTCAGATTTGGTCTGAAAACCACCCCCCTCACTTCAAAAACTCATCACGCCCTGCTCAAAAACGATCTCTCTCTAATTTTTGTGGCAGCAGGTAGGATACAATTCACTGAATTTTCTTGGAAATTTTCAGGACAATTCACTGAAAATTGAAGAAATGGCAGACTCTGTACAATTTTCCAGAGAGCATGCAGTTGCGGGAGCACTTTACCCTATCAACTTTCAAAAATTCTAGCCCAATGCGCATAGAAACTCTCTCAATAATTTCAAGTGTGCTAACTGAAAGATAACCCAAGCTATCATGTGTAGAAATCTCAAGTCCAGATCTCAAACTTGAGATTTTGCCCAAAATCACCTTAATCCCCAAAATCTGCAATCCACCTCACACAATCTCTCCAATTCCTCTCATGTGTACAAGATGTACAAAATCACCTCAAAGACATCATAATGAACTACAGGGTATACAAATGGATCTTGGTTCTCTAACATAAGTTCAGCCCTCTCCTCTCCTAATGTTCTCTCCAAGTGAGCTCTCATAGCCTCCTTCTGCCTAATGTAGAATTGGACGCGGAACATTATCTTGCCTTCTAGAGAGGTCCCGGCAACGGAACCAAAAATGTGAGCCGGCCTGTCTCTCACTCAGGATGAACCTCTGATGGCTATTATGGTAGCGCACCATGGACTAAGAAGGCAAGGAACCCCAACTCCATCATACTCCTCCAAGGCTAACACTCCAAGACTCAAGACATTGCTCACTAGAGAACTCAATGAAAGAGAGATAGTTGCAAATGAAAGGATGATGAGTACCTCCTCACTCCTTGTTTATATACTTGTGAAATAGTTACGTACCAAAGTTACTAATTACCGTAGTAACTCAAGTTACTAGACTAAAAGTCAAGTAAAGTCAAAAAGTAGAAAGGAATATCCATTCACATGGGCATATTCCCCTTATCTTGACCCAACCACTAAAGCAAGGATTCCTTCACATGGGCTATCCTTGGACTAAAGAAGAATCCAAAACAAAAAGGCTTGCGGGCCCAAGAGTTCTCAACTCTTTCCCCAAAGCCAAACACCTAGGAATAATACCAAGTCAACACACTAAAATCCAAAATAGTGGTGCTCATCTTTTCTACTTCCTCTAAAGTAAGGTCCCATCTATCTTAGCTATGACTAACTTTAGCTAACCATGACTAATATAGAACCATCCTTTATCTCTATATAAATAATATCTCTTAAGTACTTGTAATACCAAGCTAAATATCACAATACCACACACATGCACAAATGGGTGTTACAGTGCAAACCCAAAGTATAGCAAGAGGCCATGGAGGATGAAGAAGCATGGTTGGATTAAGAGTTTCACAAGGATATTGCTCTAATGGAGGGTATAGATGCTTTGTGTATGGACATACCCAATGATGAGGAGCCGATAGAAGAATAAGAGGAGGAGGAGGAGTCATGAGTGTTTGTTCATCATGCACAACAATCACAACATGCTCAAAGGACACTCCAAAGTGAATTGGGTGAGCAGAACTTGGTAAACATATAGGAACCTTGACTCAAAGTAAGAAGATAAAGAGACAAAGTTGTAGATGATTGAGTCCGATGAGGAAGAGAAAGAAGATACCACATTTTAGAGAGTTAACTACCTGTTGGATATAGTGTATATGTTGTTGGTTTAGTTGCATGAAAAGCTACAAGAATTCAAGATGGAGCATCTCCAAAGTGAAGGGGAGCTGCAATTGGTAAAGATATTCCCAATAGAGAGGGAAGAGTTGCAATTGACTTTGGTGTGAATACAACACAAAGCCAAAGTACTTTGGGTCAATATAGTCATGCAAAAACATTCATTAGAAGACTTGTAGAGGAGCTATGACCAAAGGGAAAATAAATAGACTTACAAATGGAAGAACTTTGTAAGAAGAAGTTGGAGTTGGCTATAATAGATGAGGAGCTTGGACAAATGAATAAGCACCTAACTTAGCAGGCAACACGACTTGGGCAACAAGCCAACACCCTTGTCAAATTGCAAGAAACTATAGAGCATAAAGATTGGGAGTGGACATTATATGTTGGAAGGCAAGTGCAAGAAGAACAATAGCTTCACCGTCTAATCCAATAGGCAGACTTCAAGTTGGAAAAATGGAATGAGTATATCAAGAACTTGGAATCAAAGCATTGTGAAGAAGTAGGTGTTCTTTGGAAATAGTTGGATAAGGAATAACTTTGGGTTGAAGACCAAACCCAATGTAAGTCAAGGTTTGAAGAGGAAAGATCATACTTGATTAACTTGGTAACTTAGCAGTTCAAGGCACTATTGAGAACAGAAACCATGGCAAAGTTGCAAGAGTCATATCTGATGAGATAAAGTTACAAATATAGGAGACTCATGGAGACATGCAAAAAATTTAAATATGAATATCTTGTTAATTAGTTTCAGAGGGTGTGTAGACAAGAAAGTAGGAGAAGTATTCAATAATCTTTGTATATGGTTAGACTTAGTAAGACACAAAGTAGATAGCATTACTACTTAATTAGTTAATCATACAAGAACTTGATCCAAGGCAATGACATGGGAACACAAGTGGATTTGGCTGAGTTATTTGAGGTGTATAATAGAGTTATATGGAGGGAGCAAGATTTAGTATGTATACATAAAGTTTCAATAGCATAGTAGAAGTGAAGTTATAGACTAATGAAGCAATGATAGTAGAGGTAGTGGAGTAGAGTTTATGGATGATGTAGTTGTAGTTACTTTGAGTGTAGAAGCCAAATTATTAGGACTGCTTGGATCTGATCCAAGTTAATAGTAGTAACATACCCAAAGTTGTAGTTTTGCAAGTAGAGTTGCTTTGTATTTACAACTCTAGTGGAAGTAGTTATGACAGTTAGTTAGTTTTGGTAGTTTTTGTAACTTCCAAGTGATCTAAATACTTAATGTATACATTTGAAGTGTTTTGTCTTCAATATGAGTATAAGATTAATAAATTGAAGTACTTCTATAGTATTATTGCTTTCTAAATTTTGAATGTCAACTAAATGTGGTTATATATGGATCTTTGAGGAAATTTGAATGCAAGTGAAGGTGTAGTCAGATGTTGGATTTTGGAACCTAAAATTAATGATTTGTGTTTGAACTTGAGTGAAACACATGAAGTAATGCCTTAATAGATCTTTTGGACTTGTGGTATTGTCAGTACTTAAACTTTGTAGACAAGAACTTGACGTTGATGCAAAATTACTCCCATTCAAAACTTGTACCTTGTGGAAGTATGGAATGCAATTTCAAGGAGTGATTTCATGACAAAGTACACATCTTCATATCAGTTAAATCCTCATAATTGAGCCTTAGTGGACCAGCATTAAAGAAATGTGATTTCAAGTGATATTTCTAGTACTACAAGACATATGGTTGACTTTTTTGTACTCTTTTGGGTGTTTTTTCTACCTAAGAGGTTAAAGATGTGATCAAATGAACTAGTTTGCTATTCTTGCTTTGTATTCAACCATTCTTGACATGTATTTCCATGGTAACAAACTATTACTTACATATTATTGCAATTTAGCACTTTATGAATCATCATAGTGTGACTATTCACTAACTACCACAACCACCAAATGAATGAATGGTCTTGCCTTGACTATAGATTGCAAACTCACACCATGGGGCAAAACTTTTTTCATTTTCACTTTTTACTCTTGTTGATGCTTTTCCAATTTTCTTTTTTTGACACTTTGTCCTCACAAGAGCTTGTTCTTGCAACATTATAACCTCAAGAGTTTATGGGAGAAGTTTTTGGGCAATCTAGATCCATGTGTTATTATTCTATGACTTAGGGTATTCATGGTCCATGAGATCATCAATAAAACCCTAAAAATTTCCAAATAGATACTCCATCTTTGAGTCAAATACATTAGAAGTAGAAAACTATATTTCATGCCATGGAACTAAAACATATGCAACAATTCCATGTAGAGGAAATTTGGGATAATGACAATATGAGTAGAAAATTCTTAAGAGGTAATCAAACCTTCTACATCAAAGATCACTAGTGGGTTCTTGGAGCTAAAACTTCCCCATGCAACAAGATGTTTATAGATACTCCCAAAGTCATCCTGGTCAAAATCTCAAGATCAAGATAGATGATGTTATTCAAGAAGTAAAAGCAAAAAATAGCTGTA
The DNA here is from genome assembly GCA_948567375.1 of Lunularia cruciata. Taxonomy (NCBI): domain Eukaryota; kingdom Viridiplantae; phylum Streptophyta; class Marchantiopsida; order Lunulariales; family Lunulariaceae; genus Lunularia; species Lunularia cruciata. The sequence goes on along the minus strand of OX419759.1, from coordinate 34,170,593 downwards.
GATTTGACTCCTTTAAAGATCTTATCCATCTAGTTGTCACAAAAACAATCATGAAGCTACTCAAATCCAAATACACAACTTATGTCAACTTGAACCAAGCCATTTTCTTTCAACTCCTTCACAAGAGAAAACCAATGAGTTGGGCACAAAAGTTTTGTAAACCAGTGGCCAAGTTAATACACAAATGTATGAGAGAGCACATACGGGCTTATGATTATATCACCATTTTTCTTTCACATATATATATATATATATGAACCTCCTTATAGAGGAGGAGAAGAAGAAATACCCAAGTCAATTTTATCATATGGACTACTTTGGTATGCACCCTAACGTAGAGCAAGAAATAGAGAAATATTGACCAATAGATGCAAATTATGTAAGCTCAAAGAAGTTCAAACCAATGAAAGAATCATATAATATCATGAACTTGAATACAAAGGTTACAATTGCACACCTCAAGATTCAAGCTTCCAAGAAGTGAAAAAGAAACATTCAAGTGATTGAAGGATCATGAGGAAAAGTGGAAGTATAGGATAAAAAAAAAGACAAGGAAGACATGGATGAATAATGTCACTCTAGATCACAAATATCTCAGATTCTGGGAAGACCGTTCCCAAGAGTAATGACAGCTTGGGAAGTGATAGTTTTTTTTCTCATACTTTGTTGCCCATAAAAGGCAACAAGGTATGCATCAAGAGCTTCAAAAATGAAGCATAGTTATCTCAACCAGCCAACAAAGGTGATAATATGTGTAGTAGAAAGTAGAAAAAAATAGTGGAAGATGACAAGGACATCCCTATTTTCCCCTTGAAAAAGACACCTAAGAAAGCAACCACCATTATTAACTGGATCCTTGATGCTCTTGACAACAAAGTTAGGTTGTCATAGAGGGAGCTTGATGACAAGACCTATATGAATGAACCATACCATGTTAACAAAGAACATAGTTCAAATAAGGAATCACTTACAAAAGAAGAGGTCCTCAAAATGAATGAAAGGAGTCCACATGAAGATGACTACAAAACAAGAAGTAAGATGCCTATGTGGCAAAAAATACAACCACATCTCTTGAGGAGGAGAGTGATAATTATAAGGATCAGCCTACAAGCCCACGACCAGCCAATGAAGCAAGGGTAAAGATTGATAGTACCATGGAAGACCTCCTTTGAAAACTAAAGCACAAAGGTAACTTGTTCTTGTAGTTGATGGTGGTATAAATAGATAAGATGGTAGCATCAATAATGGAAGCCTTAGAGGAATTCTTGCCATTCTATCAAGAGCTTGACAACACCATCATAGACCCAGAAATCCTTGCAAGACAACTCCACTATCTTGCCCAAACAAGTATGATGAACAAGACCTTACTTTCTGTTGAGCCAAACTGTAAATGACCAAGGAGAGACATAAGAGAATGGAAGACTAGAGTGGAAGATCACACCAAGACTCTTGAATGAGTGAAACTCCAAATTTCTATCATGAGCTTGGGCTTTTGTATTTATAAGAAACAAACAAGGTTTTTGGGAAGTTCCCAAGGAAGCTTCCTACTAAAAGCCACCTTCTTGGAATGAAAATTCAGCAAACTAGGAAGCTTCCAAAGAAGCTCCTTCCTATGAGCCACCTACTTGGCATGCAAGCTAAGTTAGTTGGGAAACTTTGTTCTAGAAGTTGCCTACTTAGCATACACATTACTTGATACGTGGAAAGTACCAAGAAGTTTCCTAGATGCTTCTAGAACATTCTTAGACGGCTTTGCTAATTTGGCCTATTTGCTAACTCCTTAGCTTTTATTAACTTGTCTACTAACTTCATATTGTTACATAGACAAAGTCAAGAAAAAGCTCACTATAGAGGAAACTCATTCTCAAGAGAGAGATTGTTTGTTGGAGAAATATCAAAAAGATGAATTTACATGAGAGGATTTTTAATGATGTTTGAAAGCCAATCTTGACACCCTTAGTAAAACTATTGCACAACAACAAACTAAACATGATAAGCAACTACATATACAGGACAAGGAGGTAGCATCTTTAGCATCATAAAGTAAGATGAATACCAAGACAATGATAGTAGAGGCCTATTACAAGAATCTCAAAGGTCTGACAAACCTTTGTATTTAGGATCTTACTATGAGTCTAAAGTGTCAAAAGGATAAGGAGCAAAAAATAAAGACAAACTTTCATGACAAAGTGAATGTGGAGCTCCAAAATGAAAAAACAAACTTGGACAATGAATATACATGTTTGCTTGTAACCATTGACAAAAAACTACCCAATTGCTTGACCAACTAGAACAAATACCAACTAAGCACCCACATTGTACAAAGACAAAGGACCTCAATATGAAAATTGATCCATTGGAGAAAGAGGTATACATGAAGAACCAACCCAAGGCATTGTTTATAAATTCCCATATCACCTCCAAGTTCAAGGAGACATAGACCAATTTTGTATGAGAATTGGTAACTACAAGAAAGAGCTTATCCTACTTTGTAAAGGCAAAAGGAGTTTGTTGCGAGTGTTGCTTGAAATTATAACAAATGAGTAACATCATACAAACAACCATCAATCAATGCTGTACAATATGAACATCCATCAGCTTAGTGAGAACAACTATGATACATCTTGTAGTTGGGATATAATGGATCTCATGTTTTAAATCTCAAGGCATTTTTTACCTGTACATACTTCATAGAAGTTAGTTAGGACACAATCCTATGTATTGTAATAATCTAAGCATAAGAGAACACTCGAGAGAAACATAGGAGGAGAAACACAAAGCTTCACACTCAATGCTCTGATGCCCCAAAGGAGCACCTTGTTTTTATAATATAGCAAAGAGGATTCCCTCAAAGGAAACTCCATCCTTGGACTAGATACATGGATTGGTGACATTTAAGTGAGCTCCACCATTAGAGTAGTTGTATGGATGGGTGACATGTCTATTCTTGTCCTGTTTGGTAGGTCAAACAAGCTTGATCCGATAGGATCTTTAGGGAATCTTCTTGTAGGAAGCTCAAAATCACATGGGTGAGGTGCCATTGGAAAGCTCTTGATGAGATGAACAATGGGAGGAGAGGGCAAGCCTTTTCTCCAAAAGGTAGGCATTCTTTCTTTCTTTTTGGCCTAATTCATCCATTTAGGGTCTGAAGTTTTTAGAGTATTTTTGATTCCTACCTATTAGTGGAAGTCCTCTTTTTGTAACACCTCTATCTGATCTACTTATTATATCATATAGAACATCCTTCCAAGTGTTACCAAGCCAAATTTCATCTCTAGATAATATGTCTTGCTGATGGTATTACATGTATACACTAACAAGACAAAATAGTAAAAAATACACGAGGCTAAGGTGGCCATGAGCAATGTTATGCCTACTTAAGATTAGATAAGCATAAGTTAAGATAAGATAAGTGAAGTGTAGATATAATTAGAAGATATGCATTACATTGTAGCCATTGGGTCTTTTTGGTGGCTATGTATAACATGTATGAGAGGCTTTAGCCCAATCTTTAACATGTTCATTTGGTATAGATCCTTCTTTTGAGGATCATACTCCCTCTTTGTACATGTATTTTAGGATACTTCTTGTAGTACTGCTGATGTTGTTTACCATAAGCTTAGTGATATGAACAAGGATCTCACTACATACAATTATCTCAATGACATTAATCTAAAATCCGGTCATACAAGAGGAAGGTAGGGAAATTCCAAGATGAAGTGACCTTCATTATGAATGAGCCATCACTTTCCAGAATCATTTGGATTAGATTTATGATGAGCATGATTACTTTTGATTTACCTTTTTGTAGTGCACTAGGTGTGGTGACATTGCCTATTTTGGGAATTACTCTACCCAAAAAGTTAAATATGAAAAAATAGAAAAGCATAATTGTGATATTTCTTTATCTCAATTTTAGTTATTTTAGTAATTCTTAAATTATATTCTTGCAAGACGGACTGGTTCTTACCAAGTTATTAGAAATTTGGATGTACTTTGTCAATATAATTAGTTTGTTTTCAAGTCTATTTCATCTCCCTCATTTGTTCTCCTCAAACTTTACAATTTGTGTCTTTTATATAGATCTTAACAAAAGAATACAATGGACAAGTCTATAGACATATTGAATCATTGTTTTTATTTCATTTATTTTTATATCTATATCTTCTTTGACTACTATTTTAGCCATATTGGGTATATAGCTATTAGATCTTCTTTAAATCCTGGTTTTTTGAGATAAACCCATTGTACGTGTTCTTGTTAATTATGCTAAAGATTTATATATGTTATTCCTATTTTAATATAAATCTTCTTTCTCTCTTGTCACAATAGAAGTAGATAGGGACTACACATCTATGAACATAAAATTGTGATTCTATATATTCAATGGTTGTATTTAGAATCTTGTGTGTTATTTTTGGAAGCCCAAGCCATACCAAAACATAAACATTTTGAAAAAAAATTTATCTTATTTCTAAGTAAAAGACTTTGATAAAAAAGGAAAAAAATTTGGTAGTTAAATTTGTATATATTGGTGACCTATTTTCTCCAATCATTAATGTACAAAGTAATATTTGTTTAACCCTTTTTTCGACATGTGAATAAATTGCAAATCTTAATTAAGTTATCAAGTAAATTATATGCAAGGTGGTTATTTTGGGTTCAATTTTTTATTCCAAGAGCTAAAGATAACCCTAATGTTATACCTAGTGTCTTTCACCCATTGGTCCCACAAGGATACAAGTTGAAGATGGTGAAAACTAAGACAAAGTGTCACAAAGATGATAGTCTATTGTTTTCTTATTTAACCTCTTGGGCAATGTCATTCCCAAAAGAGGATAGAGCCACCACCCTGAATGCAATACAAAAAGATAAAATTACCATTAATCATGCTCACTCTAGATTAAATCTGCAATATTATTGAATATGATGATTCATTTGTAACACATGTCACTTTGCCTAAGATTTCCTTGTTACCCACTTAACACAAGGGGTTCTAGATTAGTGTTGTTGAGTCACTTAGGTAGTCATGGTACTTTGTTTGCACTACAAGCTTGGTAAGCACATGAGATCAACTTTACCACAAGGTATTAAATACTATATCTTAAAATGCACATATATAAGGGGAGGTAATGGTTCAAAGGGGTACTATCACCCTAAAAACTATGATTGTGAGTAATGTTGTACCCTTCCTAAAAGGCATAATATCATAGGAATTTTGAATGAACAAGTTGCTTAATCTTGCATAATAATTTGTCTTTACAATACTCCAAGTGTTTGGTAGCCTATCATTATATCATTCTTGACCTCTATAGAGCCCCTAAAGTTTCATACTCTAGTTCCACATGGATGAATTTACTCACTCAATTGCTTTTGTTCATATGTCAAGATTCCTTGCTCATATTCTCAATCTCTCATAAAAGTGTATATTAATACACAAACAGCAACTCAAGAGTCTTGATGGTACAAACTTTATTTATTGCAAAAAAGGGATGCCCAAATGAATGCAATGAAAATTAGGTCCAAGCCTTTTACACATTTCCTACTCAGCCATTGAAGAAATCCAATGGCCGCAAAGTGATGGAGGTGTTATAACTACATCTAATCCTCAATAATCTTATCCTAATCTGATATTGAGTTGGCATGGCTCATATGGAACAGCCACCTTAGCCTCTTGTATTATCACTATGTTGTTGGGTAGGTGTCTCAACAAGTTTGTATTCTAAGTATGTTCTACAAAGCATTTGCAATTATGGAGTGCCTTGAATATGACCACAATCACAATTGACCCATTATCATTAAATACAAATTTTTCTATTTCTTGCACTCCCAATGTCATTTTCTTTGTCTACTACATAATCTGGTGACATTTGTGACAAACTACATTCTCCCTTGCATAGGCAAATAAGCTCTACAAGATCATCTTATAATTGGCAACGACTAGTACCAAAACTATTCTACATCTCTTGGAACTTGGAGTTAGTATGGCACTATAGCTCAATGAATAATGCCTTGAGTTGTTTGGTTGTATAGACATTCCTCTCAAGCACATTAGTTTGTGTCCTACAGTCTTTCATCTTTGTACACTAAGGGTTCTTGTTGGCCATTTTTTCTGTTGGTTTAGGTTAATCATTAGATTGTGTCCTAAAGTCTTTCATCTTTGTACACTGAGGATTCTTGTTGTCCATTTTTTCTAGTTGGTTTAAGTTAATCATTAGATTTTGTCCTAAATTCTTTAATCTTGGTACACTAAGGGTTCTTGTTGGCCATTTTTCTACTTGGTTTAGGTTAATCATTCTTGAGGAGTTTCTATAAAGACTATTTGTTCAGCCGTTTGTATTGGTTCCATAATTACCATTTTTCATTTCATTATTCTATAAAACTAGTTAAAAAGTAAATTTTGCTCTATCTATGGAAAAGTGGGTCACCAAACCTACAGAAAAACAACTATTCTTGCAAGCCATTCAATTGAAGGAATATAAGGAAAAGCAAGAATTAAGAAAAACAGCTATTACTCTTTTACATAAAGTTATAATCACATGAAGCCCCATGTGATTATAACTTATAACCATGTGATAATACACTAAGAGGACTCATGTCTTATGAAGGTGTTTATTTCTTTCTTATGTTTTGGCAAGTGTGATTAAGCTTCTTTGCAATAAGTTTAGCCATGTCCATTACTTATCATCTTTGCAAATGTAATGAAACAAAAATTTAAGCAGATTTTCCCTAAAAATAGGAAGAAATCCTTGTGGACTTATGGATATGAATTTTACCTAAAAGAACAAGAAGATATTAATTGTAAACTTATGAATATGAATTATTAAAAAAAAATATTTTATTTGCTAAGTATTCTTGAAATAATTAAAATTAAGTAATTATTATATTTCCAATTATTATCAAGCCTTGGATATATTGATAGCATACCTACTTACAGATATTGTACATATTCTAATTTTCATACATATATTTCTTTATCTATCATGTCTTCTTCCTTACAAGAAGCCAAAGCTTATCAACTTGTATTATTTATTTATGATTCTAGTATTTTATAAGTGATTACTGAGTTATAATTTTAGTTCTTATTTTCTTTACCATTTATTGTCCCTAGTTGTTACAAACTAGCTTCCATGAAGATTTATTTTTATTTATATTGCAATGATATCAATGTTTTGTATTAACCTGATCTCTATATTATGTTTATATTAATACTATCTTAAACATTTATAGATTAACAAACAAAATTTCTTGAAAGGATCATTTATTTTAATATCTTGACCTCCATTATTAATATTATTTGGCATGATGATTATAAGGTTGATTTTATACCAATCAAGTATATGATTAATTATAGGTATAATCACACATCAATCCATGAGGTATAAAGATTTCTTGGATAGTTAAATGCATTATAATGGTACAAGCGAATTTATTTCTTGTCTTCATCTTTATCCAAACAATCAAAAGATGAGCCTATCTTATGAATATAAACTGAGTATCAAAAATGAAACATGTAATATTTCAATATATAATAAAGAAGACTTGTAAACTTATATATGAATTTTCTAAGTTTTAGAATATTCCATGAAGAAACATGCTAAATGCCATATAAAGGAATAGTCATATGGTTTTTGAAAGACTTCTTGTCAACCAAGTAGTTTGGAAAGATAAGAAACTCTTTTCATGAACTTGGGTTCTAACAATGTTTAAGTTTTTTAGCTAGAAATTTAAGATTGCTAATAAGTGAGTAATTATTTGTTTGGGTTAAAATATACTTGTGACAAGTATAGCTAATAGGTCCTTAGCAATATTTAACATTTCATGTAAATGTTATGCTTTTTCAATTTTCCACTTCTATATTCTCTTTGTTTTTAGAGTGTAGGGTTTGCTCATGAAGGACTTGTTAGAATTCCTTAATGTAACCTCCTGGACCATAATTTTTTTTAAATTTAAAACACAAAAGTATGTTTCTACGATATTAAAATATCTACATTATAGATTTAAAGCTTCTCCCATAATAAAAATACCCTAATTTTGGTATTATTAGTTATAATATATTTCTTTATTCTTCTTGATTTTGTATCTCAATGGGAAGTTGGTACGTACTTGGAGAAGTGTTCATTAATTATGATTTACTTCATGGAAATGAGATTTAGTTAATCAAGAAGTATCTTCATCTTTAGGTCAATTGCTATAAAGATCCAACACAAAATTATTTGAAGACATATAGGTTAACCCAAAGATCAAGAAAGACCACTCAAAGATATATGAACTAGTCAAAGCCCATGTCAAGAAGTCCCCAACTGTCTAACAATACTAAGCAACAATTCTACATGTGATTGAATGAAAAATTGAAGCATGATTGGAGGAATGGCATCTTGAAGCATAAACTACAATTTTCTATTCCAACCATGAGAGAAATTTTTTTAGCTCAATAACATCTTGTAGTTTGAGCAATTGTAATGTAGACCAAATGTTTGAATGCAAAGATAGGTTGAGTGAAAATGCCCAAGAAAAAGTTTTGATTAGTTTGTGCAATTACACAAAAGAAAGGTCATGAAAGAGGAAGAAGATGACAATACATACAAGAGATTGAATCTTCAAACATTCATTATCAAGAAATAGGAAATGATTAAAGAAAGGAAGGTTCTTAAGAAGTTCTATTTCATATTCTTAATGTGAATTGCAAAAATACTTCAATGCACATTGTTGTAGAAATTTGGTAATGGTAGAATTAGCATCAGAATACACTTTTGAAAAATGCAAGTAACTGAAATGAAGATCATTTGTGATAGGTTCTTAGGGAGGATGAAGGAGAATGAGGTGGTCACACTCTTGACACATAATACACCAAGAATAAGGATTTTGAAGTCCGAACTAAAAGTATCCTTCATGACATATTGTTCCAAGAAGAATTGGTGGTGAGTTGGACATTCCTAAGACCAATGTAGAGGACTATATTTAGTCAATCAAAAATTTGTTTTGGTTGCACCTAATGATGTAATTAACCACCTACCATGCTATCTATTTCAAAAATTAGTTTGTAGAGGAAAAGTTTGATTAGGCTTACTTCTTCCTACAACTACACTCAAAAGATGTATAATAACATCAACAAAAAGGGACAACCTTATCTAGTCTTGTTTGCAATTCATTTTTATGGAATGACAGGATTGTTGACTGAAGTTGAATTTTTTTTATTCAAAGATCAATTCATCTCATACAACTATTTTGCCTATTGGTTGTCCTACCACAAGTATCCTTCTACTTCTGATGGATTTTGTGATGTTACAAAAGGTCTTCAAGGCAATCAAGGCAAAGGATGAAAATTCCTTGGGGATTAGTGGAGCTCCAAAAGGGATTATTCTAGTAGAGAAGAAAAGGTAAATTAGAGGATGACAAGGGTGACAAATTTGACAAGGATACCTTCTATATACTCCATGCAAATACCAAATGATTGTTCTTGTGGAGACCATGTGGTCCAACAAACACCATAGGATTGTATGGTGGAGACAATCTCTTTTTCAACAATTGAGCTATAGAAAGAGGTGGGAGAGAATGAGGAAAACAAATCATCTATAGAAAAGGAACCTTATCTAAAACCTTAAGAGTTGAAGGAGGATATCAGTCTATAAAATGCAAGTCTTTCCAAGGTGTTTACAAAGCCAATACCAAAGTAATATTAAATAAAATAAAACAATAGAGAAAGTGGTCAAATTTCTATAGAAGAGACAAAAAAGACAATGATCAATAATTATCCACCAATAATACCTATGATAAAGTAAGCATGTTCTAGAAACATCTAGGAAGCTTCTTGGTAGAATGTTCTAGAAGCACAAAGGAAGCTTCTTGGTGGAAAGAGGTGCATATGGCTAAACAAGACTAACTCCAGCACATAGGCAAGATTACTAATAAGCACTTGTGACATGCACACCAACTTAATAACTAGCTTAGCTATAGAAGATATCCCCAAGCACTTTCTCTAAATCCAAGTTAAATGAACATAATAAGATCAAACATCAGTTATGCAGAGTACTCCAAAGAAACCTCCAATGAACATAATAAGATCAAACATTGAGTGATGCATAGTACTCCAAAGAAACTTTGGGAAGATGTAACAATTGATTTAGGTGGTAAGATATAATGGACACCATACAAACTAGAGAGAATCTAAGATCACAATTTGAAGATCTTCCTTGTAGAGTATAAATAATTGCTAAAGAGAAGGGGGAGGTCTCGTAGGACTTCTATGTTAGTGTTAGTCTTCACCAAAGGAAGTTATTGTCCTTCAAGGTAATTAGTCTATTAGTTCAATTTAGGTAGTTTCATTCATAAAGTAAGAAATGAAAACTTTTTGGTAGTCAATTTTAGTACATAATTGACCGGAAGAAAATTTAGCTATTTAAGTTGAAGATAATTATTTTGTTGAGATAATAGGTGAATAAAGCAAAGGAGATGATTCTCCTTTTCACTTTCCTAATTTTTTGGGATGATTGTTTGTCTTTGGATTGGATGAATAGGAATGAATCCTTCTAATTGATGTTATTGAATGCCTTGTGTGTTCATCTTCTTGAAGCAATATCTTGATGGTACCTTTAGGTGCTATAATGTCAAAAGTAGTTCAAGAAAGTGAATACAAAGACATATGCTTTGTACAAAGTCACTATTCATGAAAATACGTACCTTCTAGGAAGACAAAGACATAGTCTCCAATGAAGACAATAACATGGTCAATAAGAAGAAATAAGCATTTTGAATTAAATCACGATTGTCAAACAGTCACATAATTCATTATATGTGATTATATGTGATTATGAATTTTCTTTATAGACTCTAGAAATCTATAAAGAAATGGTGACATTGTGCCATCTTGAAAAACACTCTACCCATCAGGTTACATTAGGAAAATAAAGAACTAATTAGTGAAAAAAACCTTTATTTCTATTTATTTGTTAATTGTATCCTCATGTGATCAACCTATTTTGTATTCAAATACTTCCAATTTGATCCTCAATGAGTGTTTTATACCAAGGTCAAAATGTTCTCTTTACTTCAAAAGATCGTGATATACTAACAAAGTCTCATTTGCTTCAAAAGACATAATAAGCACTTTACATCAATTGACACTTTAGTGTTAAAAACTTTTCGTTACATAGTCATCAAAATTAACATGATGAAATCTATTTAGAAGGTTACAAGTTATTAATTAAACCAGATATTAAAAAAAGTATGTTATGATCAAGATAAAGTTTGAGTTTGATAATTAAAATCTATTGACTAGGATTGTTATAAATGATTATAAAAAACTAGTATCAATTTTGTAAAGCTAATCATGAATATCCAAGTTTTGTAGTATTTTTTTATAACAAATGGAACAAAATTAAAATTTATTTAAATTATACTCTAATAAAATATCAACATTCATGTAAACATGTGTATATTGGTCAATTTATATATTTTATTTTATCAAAAATAAATAAATGAAATGTGAAATAAAATGATAATATTATAACTTTTAAGTCTAGACAAGTAAAGAGACAAATATTTTCTATATTTTAAAGTTAGGAAATCACTCAAAATTTTAGTAATTTAACACATTTTCTACATTGAGTTATCTAAAACTTTCTCAATACCAAAATCTAAGTATAGAACATGACTATAAGCTGCAATATAACTTCCTCTTAATAATGAAGAGATGATACAAGCTTTAATCAAGCTAGGTATCTTGTCTATATTAAAAGAGTATGAACCTAATTCAATGCAAGTTGGAACTCAAAATAGTTGTCATGTGGAATTTTAGAGCAATGTGAGAGAATTTTGATCAAAACTTGCAAAATATCATGAACTTGGGCAAGGATGATGTTTGGAATTTGGATAAATTTTTTGAAAACAAGATGGTGAAGAATTTTGTTGATTTAGAGTGATAATTCCATAAGAATTAACTTGCATATATATAAAAAAATAGTTTATGTTAAGTTTTTCTTTTGTGTAGAGCATCTTGTAAAATTTTTCTCATGTTTTATTGATTGGGTTTTACATGAAATATTATGATTGGAAGTCCACACAAAATGAAATTTTTGTTAACTTTAATATTTTGTGATTGTGTGTTAGAGCTAAGACTTCACATGGACATTTCAAAGTTTTCAAAGATCAATGGAGAAAACTTGAAACTTTAGTACTTAAATAGTAAGAGGTGCATCTTTCAAAGAAATTTCATAACATTATGAATACATTTCTATATTTAATATAATTGGTTTGGTGAGATTCTATATCATATTTGAAAGATGAAAAAGAATGAGAATGTTTCATAATAGTTGAAACTTAAGTTTTAGCTAAAATATATTAATATGAAATATGTAATTTTAACTCCTTATTGTAAAATAAGTTAAATTTTCTTCTAAGACAGTAAGTTTTTATTAATAATAGTTGTTTAGAATTTAAGGCAAGAACAAGACAATAAAATTGATCAAACTCCTAACTTCTATAGGCAAGTTCACGTAATCAACAACCCAATAAACACCAAATTGCAACATATATGGCCAAGCACAAAGGATGAGAAACATGCCATTGCCACAAGGATATGGTTCAAATATGGTCAGGTACAAAGGATGCCATAATAAAGCAATCTTTTTTTATTACTTATTAAACCTCTTGGGTAGAAACCAATCCAAAAAGAGTGTAATGTCACCAAGAAGGTGCACAAAAAAAAGAAACAAAGAAACCACTTTCACACATGATAAACAATGCAAATTTTGAGAATGAGGTATCAATCCAAAGGTGCTTATTCTACTTAAAGGTACTCCTAAGATTGTTAGTCTATATAAAAGACCAAGGATGGAAATAAGAGAATGGAAGGTCAAAATGGAAAGCCACCGTAGAAATTGTGAAGTGAGTGAAACTATGAATGCATAGCTTGAGCTTTGCTTGGGTATTTACAGGTAATATAAAATACCAAGGAGAGAGAAGATCAAAGTGAAAGATCACATTGGGACTCTTGAATAAGTGAAACTTCAAATGCCTAGCATGAGCTTGGGCATTGGTATTTATAGGGAACATACAAGACTCTTGAGAAGCTTCCTCTTGGAAGCCACCTACTTGGCATGCAAACTAAGTTGGTTGGGAAACTTCCTTCTAGAAGCCATCTACTTGGCATGCAAGCTAAGCTAGCCAGAAGCTTTCTCCTAGAAGTTGTCACTTGGCATGCACATTACTCAATACTTGGAAGATACCTAGTAGCTTCCTAGATGCTTCTAGAATATTCTTATAATTATTGGCTAATTTGGCTTATTTGCTACTTCATGAGTCTTGATTAAATCATGTCTAAAATCCATATTGTTACATATTCTCCCATTGCTAGTTAATGATGTCCTCGTCACCATGGAAGCTTCAAACTCTTGGATGACTATTTGTGCATTCTATAGATGAGAAAGAGGCTCCAAAGTAACATCATGAAGGGGATACCCTTTCAAAAAGACTTTATACTTAGTATGTTGTTGGCGGCCATGTTGAATGTGGCAACATGCAAGGATATAATCAACTTCATACTCCTCATGATTGTTGATAAGGATGAGAAGAGGAGGTGGTTTGATATAAGAGGAAAAGGAAGATGGATTAGAAAGAAAGGTTTTCAACTTAGAAATGTGAAAGATAGGATGGATTCACATATGACAAGACAAGGCAAGTTGATAAGGAACAAGAGAAATGATTTTATTGACATCAAATGGACTTATCTAATTAGAAGCAAGTTTATGGACTTGGGTATCAAGTGGGAGGGGTAGGTCACTGGAAGAAAGCATGACCTTATCACCAAGTTGAAAGGTGAGATCATAATGATGTTGATCTGTGTATTGTTTTTGATAATTTTGAGCATCAACAAGATGAGAATTAGTTTGTTGTAGGGATTGGGATATTGTGGTCAAGAAGGTGGAAGTATGAAGGACATAAGATAGAGGAAGAGCAAGAATGGAATTTGGAACAAGTAGGTCTTGGCCAAAATTAAGCATAGGATTCTCACCCTATGCTTGCATGTTTAGAATTACTATAGGTAAACTAAGAAATGGTAAGATATTCATCCCAATTGGTATAGTGAACATTGAAAAATGCATAAAGTATTCTCTAAGGTGCAATTTTCATGTTTGTTTTGTCCACCAGTTTGAGGATGATAGACCATAGATAAAGTAAGCTTGGTGCTAAGTGTTGGAAGAGTGCTTGCCAAAATTTTCAGGTGAATTGAGGATCATAGTCCAAAATGAGTTTTCACAAGTATATAAGCTAGGGTTGAGAAGGTACTCATCATCCTTTCATTTTGCAACTATCTCTCTCATTGAGTTTTCTAGTGAGAAATGGCTTGAGTATTGGAGATGTCTTGGAGTTCTAGCCTTAGAAGAGTGATGGAGTGTTAGTTCTTTGCCTTCTTATTCCACGGTGTGTTGCCTTAATAACCATCAGAGGTTCATCTTAAGTGAGAGACAAGCCGGCTCATAGAAGAACCTTGGAGTAGGATTGTTGGTGCTTGTGCATAGGAGTCATTTGTCCTTGTATGAGGTGTTTGAGTGCTATTTAAGGTTTTGAAGAAGCAAGGAAATGTATAGAAGAGTTCTAGGTAGCCTAGAGTATTGAAAGTACTATGGAATAAAAAATCTAATCAATCAATCCATTCCATGACTCATTGAGATTATGCCATTTGGAAAGGTCAGCACATTGTAATTGAATCATAGTCAACAAAGTGATTGAAATTTTAGGAAATGACTTTCAAGGTTGAAACAACCTTTGAGATGAAGTGAACTTCAAGTGTAGTCAGCTCCAACTTGTATCCTCAAGCGAATCACCTATTCTTACTATTTTTATGATTAGTAGGTTAACATTGGGCTGCCGTAGCCACTACCACATAAAAATATTTCCCTACTAATACCACTACTTTTCTATAAGGGTGTTATAGCCACAACCATCATGTCTTCCTACTCTATAGATTCTTGGGGCTCTAAATCATCTACTATGATATCAAAGTGATTCTTAATGCAACAAGGTAAACCTTGAACTTTTTGTAATCTCATTAAATTTGTGACCTATCCTTACACAAAAAACTCATGCTACTCACTCTAAGGCAAATTTAGGTAATGGTTCATGAAACTTTGTCATAAGAATCTAAAGCTCTTGGATTTATCCTTACATTACCAAGAGTTTTGTGAATTCCTTGAGATTGTGAATCATGGTGGCACAAAATATGCTCAACTTCCTCAACTTCTTCTCTTTGACAAACCCTTTTGCCAACAAATGTACCATAAATTTTCCTTTTCTCTTTAGATAGTAATTGCTAGCTCCTATCTTCCTCCATAGATGCTAGAATTGTGCAATGAAGTCACCCTTCGGCACAAGGCCTCAAGCTCTAAAGAGATATAAGTTAGTTCTTCCTTCAAGCATTACACATCCTTTTTTTGTTATCAATTTTGTTTATGCTACTCTTTAA
This sequence comes from Lunularia cruciata, assembly GCA_948567375.1. Classification (NCBI taxonomy): domain Eukaryota; kingdom Viridiplantae; phylum Streptophyta; class Marchantiopsida; order Lunulariales; family Lunulariaceae; genus Lunularia; species Lunularia cruciata. The sequence continues at coordinate 34,155,130 of OX419759.1, read as the reverse complement.
TACAAATATTGCTTGTTAGTTAGTACACCAAAAAGGAGAAATCATATTTTTCCTTACGCTCTTGCAACCAATGACATTCCAAAGTCTTCTCCTTCACTTTTTTGGTAGTTTAGAATGCTTTGCCTCTACTCCCACCTTATCTTTTGTTGAAGACGGATGCAATGCTACAAATGCTTCATCCAATTCCTTGATTTTCAAGTTATAAGCCCTCTTAATCTTTGCTTGAGCAATATTTTCTCCCTTTAATGCCTCAATCTCTTCTTGCAATGCTAACCATTCTCTTCATGCTGTCATCACTCACTGTTGATGTGCATGATCTCATTCTTATATAAGTCCATTGATGAAATTTGAAGGTGAAGTTGAAGTTGTTAACTCCTTACTAATGAGGGATAATCTCAAATGTCAATCTACTTTTGTTTATATTCTAGTAACTATTTGTTGAGGATTGACATGTGTGAGGCCAAAAAATATGCAATGATATTATAACCAATTTTCCTTAGGCTAAAAGACCTTCCACCTTGAAATTTTTTACGATAAATTAGGAACTTTCAAAAACAATTGTAACTGTAGTGAATAGTCCTCCTACCTCTTCCTTTGGTCTTGTATCTTTTAGATTCTCTTCTGGTTGCACTTCCACAGATATAAGTTTCTCAAATACTTCTAACACCTACACTCTCTTCCTTAGGACCTCCTTGTCTTCATTTTCTTCTTTGCTCTCTTCTTCATCTTCTTCTTATTCCATCTTAAAGACCTTTTCAAACCACTCATCCTCATTTTTTGATTGGTGGCTGATTCTTCTCCATCTTTGGTTTCTTTTGCTTTTTTACTTTTGAATCCTTGATAGTGATCATCTACAATTTCTTGGGTAATAATGACATGGAAATATACCCTTTTCTTGTTGGTGATCAATTTCATGCAAATGTAAAAGTGAACCACAAATGGCATTACATAATCGGGTCTAGGTGTCAAGAATGCAAGTGTTCAAACTAGGAAACAAGCTCAATCATTACATGACATGAAGAAACATACACAAAGATTTCATATGGTTTGCCAATAATCCATAACTACACTAATTTTGACATAAGAGTACTAAGTCATACAAGTTACAATATGCTTTTTCTTTCAAATGAGTTCTCACTAGCTTTGTAGGGTCAAGGCCAATGCCTAACCTTGATTTCCCTCTTGATCCATGCTTGCTAACTTGGCCTGTAACACCCATTTGTGCATGTTCTGTGGTATTGTGATATTTAGCTTGGTATTACAAGTACTTAAGAGATATTATTTATATAGAGATAAATGATGGTTCTATATTAGTCATAGTTAGCTAAAGTTAGTCATAAATAAGATAGTGGGGACCTTACTTTAGAGGAAGTAGAAAAGATGAGCACCACTATTTAGGATTTTAGTGTGTTGACTTGGTATTATTCCTAAGTGTTTGGCTTTGAGGAAAGAGTTGAGAACTCTTGGGCCCGCAAGCCTTTTTGTTTTGGATTCTCTTTAGTCCAAGGATAGCCCATGTGAAGGAATCCTTGACTTAGTGGTTGGGTCAAGATAAGACCACATGCTTAAGGGAATATGCCCATGTGAATGGATATTCCTTTCTACTTTTTGACTTTATTTGACTTTTAGCCTAGTAACTTGAGTTACTATAGTAATTAGTAACTTTGGTACATAACTATTTCACAAGTATATAAACAAGGGATGAGGAGGTACTCATCATCCTTTCATTTGCAACTATCTCTCTCTCATTGAGCTCTCTAGTGAGCAATGTCTTGAGTCTTGGAGTATTAGCCTTGGAGGAGTATGATAGAGTTGGGGTTCCTTGCCTTCTTCGTCCATGGTGCGCTACCATAATAGCCATCAGAGGTTCATCTTGAGTGAGAGACAGGCCGGCTCACAGGCCACAAGACCCTAGCTAGGGCCTCTACTTCCAAACCTTATTTGGGAAGCATATCAGAGGGTCATGTACTAAAGACTCAAAATTGGCTCCAACTCAACACTTGGTCCCTCAAAGGTGGTGATTAGTTTGGCAATATGTTGGCCAAAGAACTTTGCCTAGTTGATGGGAGTCCTTGTGAATACATGCTTACAGAAGGTTTCATTTGAAAGATGGTTCATTTGTTGGGGCTTGAAGATCTTCAAGCCAACAAGACTTGTACATGCAAGATACTTGTAGTTGTGTACAATCCATCCATTCAAATGGTTCTTCTTGGCAACAAATGATGCCACAATTTGGTTCTATGTTGATTTCCTCAAAGTCTTCAAGTTTGCCTCTAGTGTAAGGCCACCTGTTGTTAGGCACTTCATCTCCTTGATTTCAATCCCCATGGATTCCAAGATGTATTCCCAATTCTAGAGGAGAAAAGTCAAGAAGAATTTATCTACTAGTGCTCTTCTACCCTCTATATCATAGGGATTGATTGAAGGGTTCCTCAAATTGAAGGGAGTCTTCTTCAAATCATTCTCTCTTGCCATTGGAGCTAAGACTCTTATCTCTCAACACTCACACAATTCACAAAGATGTCTGCATTCTTACCTTGAGAGTGATCTCTTTCACATGCCTCTTGAGTCATTCACATGTCACTAAAATCAGAAGTTCTTTGACTGTAGGGCCTCAGCTTGTAGCCTTTACACTACCTTGATTAATTTTTTTTTCTTAATAGAGATCTCAAGAGTTTACGATGATCAATGAATTTGGTTCTCCAACCCATAGTGATTCTTGATTCATAGTTAAAACATTGTCTTATTTGTGTCATTTGACCCATTGGAGTCTCATGTGAGATTCCCATGATTTTTAGTTCTTTGGCTATAGTACTTGCTCCATCAAGAAAGTAAACTAAACTGTTTGTTTGGTCAAAGGTCACAATCACACACTCACTCCAAAAATTTCCAAAAACTATCTTTGGACCAAGTCATAAGATTATGTCAAAGTTCTCATCTTTTTTCATCATGCATATATATATATATATATATATATATATATATATATATATATATAGAGAGAGAGAGAGAGAGAGAGAGAGATAGGTTTTATAAGAAGTTGAACAATAATGTTTATATGAAGTTTTACCAAGCTTGTATATTAGAGATGATTAGCTATAGTTAGTAATAGCTATGATTTAGGTGACCTTGTTTTAAAGTTAGGTGATTTTACTCTATTTTGTCTTCTAGTGTGATGACTTTGTATTATTCCTACATGTTTTACTTTGATGAAAAAGATGAGAACTCTTTAGTCCATAAGCTTTTTTGGATTGGATTTTTCTATAGACTAAGAATAGTCCATGTGAATGCATCCTTGACTTAGTTGTTGAATCAAGATAGACCACATGCTCATGGGATTATTTCTTCATGTATGGATATTCTTTTAGATTTGTTACTTTAGATGACTTTTTGCCTAGTAAATTAGGTTTCTCTTGTAATTTGTAACTTTTGTTGTGAAAGTATTATAGAAATGTATAAACCAAGAATTGAAACATATTTATCATCTTTTCATATGTAACTATCTCTTTTTCATGGATATCCCTAGTGAGCAAGGGCTTGAATCTTGGAGATGTTTGGCAATTCTAGCCTTGAAGAAATGTAATGAACTTTGGTTTGTTACCTTCTTAGTCCATGGTATGCTAGCTCAATAACCATTTTAGGTTCATCTTGAGTTAAAGACAAGCAAGGTCATAAGTCAAAACAACTTCATTAATGTAGGGTGATAATCACCTATCCTATTTATGTTAAATTCTTATAAGGCACAAATGTCTATCTATTTGATTGGAATGAATTTACAAATTGATATTGCATTGCTTGACTTAGGTGCCCCAACTATATATTAAATTTAATACCTTCCTCCATTCTCATATCTTTTCTTAGCATTTGTGTATAGTATGCATCTAATCATGATTATGAGTTGACCCAACTTGGCTTAGTACTATGTGCTTCATACTCCACATTTTGAGCTTAAAATTGGTGCTAACACATACTCCCAATTTCAAAGCAAGAATGTAAAAGGTAACTTCTACATTTAACATTTCTTCTAAAGGTCTTTTTACTTGTTTCTATTCACACTTATTGATAGTCAGATTTCACTCAAATTGAGGGTCTTATTCTTCCTCCATACTACACTCTCACCATTATCTTATATATTGCTTACAATTTGGATAGGTTTCATACTCAAGAACTTTCCTTCACTCAATTATCTATGCTCACTTTATTGGAAGTTTGGAAATGTGCTACAAAATTTAAATGCCAATTAGCAATTCTGTTCTCAAGGTGAATATACCATTTATGTCCTCACACTTTGTTGCAATAGTATTTAACTGGTCCTTGGTTAAAATCCTCAAGTAAGAGTCTTCAATAGGTACTAATGTTCTTTGGCTATAGTTCTTTAGGCAGTTGGTGGTTGCATTCAAAAGAGGTATGGTCTTTAATAGCATCTTAAGCCAAAGAACCTTTCTTTGTAGCTTTGGAAGGAACATTTGACATTTGAAATGGCAACTCACCTTTGAATACACTAAATAAATTCCAAATACACAAGAATTATCAAACACATGGAAGTTTTCCTTGTTCTTTTATACAAAACTGGAAAGGAAGGAAAATCAGTCAAAAATTTGCAAAACCTTGGTACCTTCATACAACACCTAATTAAAAATTATGGTAAATTTAACTTAAATGTATAATTTTTTATATGTATAACATTTCACAATAAAGTATGAATACATCAAATTTTGTGATTGTCTCTTTGGTCATTTATGGACCAAAAAAGGAGATTATAATCTACAATTTGACTTGAGAAAGTGATAAAGAGTATTTTAGTTTATGTATATCAATTCAAAGATCAATCTTTTGCCACAACAAGGAGGTTCAAGATTCCTATAAAGAAAGTCTCTTTGTATGGAACCGATAGATTACACTAATTAAAATATCTATAACAGTAACGTACTTTGCATAAGATCTAAGCCTCATAGGTGATTTTGCATAATTATCTTGGAAATTGAAATATTCAAGCCACTCCAAAAATTATTTTAAAAGATGATTTATCTTAATCGAGTTTCATTTTTTATGGGTTTAAAGGAAATATACCATAGTGGGAGATGGGCAACCTTTTGGTACAAAAATTGGGTAGAGATCATTTATGTAAAGAAAGTTTTGGATTATTTAAGTTCAGGATGGTTGTTAGACCAAATTGAAGAAGATGTGTACTGAGTATAGAGGTGTCCATGCCAATTGGCCAAATTAAAAGTAAAATTTTTTAGTAAATGATGCACTCAAAGGGTGCTTATGTTTCTGGAAATTTTCAAAACGGTGACACTATTGACTTTCTACCATTTGAGAGAAATGATTGACATTGGAAGGAGAGGTCCATTTCTTGAAGGTTGAGTTATCATGCATGAGGAGTTGTAGAAGGACCAAAAGGATATTTGAGTATCAAGATTCATCTTTGGAGCATGGAATGCTATCACGAGTGGAAGTTGAGGCTATGTAAGGTTCTTTAAGAAATTGAAGTGAGAATAATGGTTGATTTGAAAAAATGATCATTTAGAGTAAAATTTGAAGAGAATATTGAGAAGACTAAAAAGCCTTCAACACTTGGAAGAAAGAGTAATTCTAAATGATTTTTATGTTAAGAGAAGGGAAATAAGGGTAGTTCATATCCACTGAGCTTCAGATATTGGACCTTGATCTTAAGTTATAGGGTGAGAAACTGACAAATAGAACAAAGAGGAGAAAAGTAATGAGAGCTTGAGATGTCAAAAATTAATTTTTTTGTTGGCAAGGGTGGAGAATATGTGAAGGTCTTTGTGAGAGACTTCAAGAGTGCTTGCATAGGCAACAATGAGAGGAGGAAAAATGCGTGGGTCTCATTATGACCTAATATTTGAAGATACATATGTTATATGCATGGATATTTTACATGCATGCACATTTTATATCCAAAAAGAATAAAGAGATGAGAGATGACTAAGAGGAGTCCCCCAGAGAGTTTTTCAACCTTCTACCAAATGAAGTTTATGGGAAATTGATGAGTAAGTTACCTTCCTCCAGCAACGAGATGTAGAGAAAGTGAGTGCATATGCAGAAAAAGTGGAGAAGTTAGAGTCTCAAGTCTATATAATGTAAAGGAAGAGCTAGAATCACTTGTAGACTACTATGATTGGAACAATATCCACACTGTCCAAGAATTTTGTAGAAACATTGAAATCACATATTCAAAGTAAGGTGAGATATGAGAACCTTCTTCCAAGGTAGAAGCTATCAAGATTACATTTTCAAGGAGGAGAGTTTGGAGGAGTATGAGAGTGATTTGATGGTGAAAGATGTTGTGCATCCTCCATAAATATATATTTATGGTGGATTTTATGATCCTCTTTTGGAAGGATTTCCACCATAAGTAGTAGTTCAAGTTTTGTGCACTTCTACCAAAAGATTTGTTTCAAATCACCACTCAACAACTACTAGATCCCAAGATCAATGCAATGCAACTATGAAAGAAGAGGGAGGTAGACTGGGATGTCAAGAGATGGTCTAGTGATTGTGGGAAATATTTATACATATGAGCTCAAATAATTAGCAATTTAAATAATAGAAATTATTTTGGTTGTGGAGGTAAAATTCACATCCAAAAGAATTGCCCAAATTTCACTTATCATGGAAGAGGGCCTATAAGGAGGAAATAGAAGCAAGGAGTGAGATGGTGAAATCCAATCATCTCATGAGGAAAGTAGAGGTAAGGGGATAACATCCATAGATGTGATTGAGAGCAAGTATGAGAAAGAGTATTGCTCAAATACATGAAGTCTTAACTGGGAACTTTTGGCACAAGAGAAGAAGAAAGCTTGTTTTGTAGAAGATGAAAATTCCTCTCTAGGATTCAATCCTAGCAAGGATATTCTTATGGCTACAAGGAGTACTTGCGACACCATCAACAAGAAAGAATTTAAGGAAAAAAGTTAAGAATGGGTTATTTCTTGATCTTAAAGTAACAATAGGACTACAATGTGCTAAAAGATATTGTTAGTCACAAGGCCAATATCATAGAAGGCCAATTCATTTCTTTGAATTGTATCTTGAGGAAGGAACTTAGAGGTATTTTTAGTTCTACAAGTAACAAGAGAAAGAAGAATGCAAAGAAAAAGGCTTTGGTATTATTGGGGATGGTGGATGCAAATCAGAACCGTGAGAGGCTTGTGAGTATGGCTCCAATATTAATATAGGTTGAATAGTCACAACATCAAGGATGCACTTTTTGATTGAGGATCTATGTTGAATGCTTTGTTAGAGAGGTTGCTGAAGACTTGAGTATAATATCTTCTAAACCTTCAACATTTGTGGCAAGTATGGCAAACAAGCAACAAGTTTGTCATGTGTATGTGATGGCAAGGTGGTAGTATTGGTTATAGAAGTTCAAATCTCATGTCCTTCCAAGTCTTGAAGGATTCAAACTCTAATTTCCTTATTGGGAGGCCATGGTTGAGAGCAACTCATCAATGATGCAAATGGTCCTTGAGTAACAATTCTTGAAACTAACACCAACCACATTGCACATGCAAATATGCCATCTTTTGATCATTGAGAATCAGATTTAGGAGAGGAGCTTTAAGTATGGATAAAAGCTTGGAGGAGACCTGTTTTGATGAGGATAGATATGATTATAATTCAGATATGCATCCCTTGTGTTTTATGGATTTTATGCCTAAACTAGAGGTTTTGAAGGATCCTAGCAAATCAAAATTGAAACTTGAGGAGATAAAGAGTAGACTATGTAATTTTGAGTATGATCTAAATGATGCCAAGGAGAAGACAATAGATTTGAAAAAAATCTGCAAGTTCATCCATGTTTTTGCTTTGAGTTATAAAGATCTAAAGAAAGTCACCTTGGAGGAGCACCAAATAAAGGTGGAGTCATATCCAAGAACTATTTGCCAAAATCAATGTTGCATTAGCCCACCAAATATTATGGATATGAAGTATTAGATTGATAAACTCAAGGAGGTTGGGTTTATCTTTGAGGTGGAGAGTTAAAATTGTGAAGAAGAGAAATATGGATTACAAAAAAATGAAAAACTCTAGGTGTGTGGATTACAAGATGATCAATATTATAATCAATAAGGACTACTACCCCTTGCAATTCATTGATGAAAACTTGGAGGAGGTTTTAGGTCATAAGAGGTACATTTATGGAGATAACTATAGTATGTGATATTATGAATTTTCAAAAGTGTGAAATTTTAAATATTTTGATTAGTTTTTAGCCTTGTGTGTAGAAGAAGGAGGAGTTTCTAGCTTTTCAAAGGAATATATGATTTTCCAAAGGAATATTTATCTCTAGAGGAATGAGGTCCTTTCTAGAAGGGCTAGACTAACTCCAAAAGAATGAAAAACTTGTTTGAAGGCATGTAATTTAGTTGGAAGGCTAAAGAAGGAATGACCTTTGAAAAGTGTAGGAGGGATTTCTTTGGTGACCAAAAAGAGTAAGCTATTTGAAGAAGTAGGTTCTAGCATGACTTATCCCTACATGTATGAAAGTTAGAACACCCTTGGGAAGTAGGACTTCAAGAAAGTACATGGCATGTGGGAAATACTGACCTTGGGAAATTTGGCAATTCTTAGAAGATTTGTAAAGGAAACAATGGTTTGTCATCAACTAGGGCAATGTAAGAAGTGTGGAAAAGATCAGTACACATCTATCAAGATAAGATAGGAAATTTACAATGCACACTTCAAAATCAGCCTGGTCTAAGAAAAAATCCAAACCTATGGACAGACAATCACTAGAGGAAAGTGCTTGGAGATGGTAAAGGTGCCAAAGGAAAACTCACATGGGATTGCATGTTTCTCAATACCAATAGGGCAAGAGAATTGGTAGCACATCTATTCAATGTACTAAAGTACAACTAGAATGTATGGAATGTTGGAAACTATTGAGATCTAGCCCAAAAGGAAGTCATCTGGGCCACATTACAAATTACTTAAACCTAGAAAGATGACCTATTTGATAGTTAATGAAGTCTTGTTCTTTGAGAAAGTATCTGCAAGAAAGCCAATAGATTGGGCAATAGTATACCATCATTGAGTCTAGAAGATGCTTGATTTCCTTAAAAAGAAAGGACCATATTACTTAGTACCTTTTGTCATACATTTTTACATAGGTCTTGGTTTGTTGATCAAAGAGGAGTTCCGTGGTCATTTTCTTGATGAAGTGTGGTGCCCACATGTTTTTTTTTTTAAATAAAGAAGAAGAAGTGTATAAAGAAGTCGGATTACGCATGTATGGCCAAAGAAGGCAAAGAAAAGAGTCTTTGGGATGAAACCCAAAGTAAAGTGACTTTGGGTCATAAGGCAAAGTACTCGAAAATGCCTTGTCAGCATACAACCCAAAGTAAGGTGTCTTTGTATCGGGAGGAGCTCAACCCGAGGCAACGACAATCTAACAACCTTTTGTCAGGGTGAGAAATTCAAGAAGAGACAATTCAAAAACCGGTGGCCCATACGTGCAAAGGTTGATTGACAGTGACAGGTGCATGCAAGAGGTGTGATTTCTCGTTAGAAACTCAAAGTGAAGAAAGACGAAGAAAGCGCAACTCTATAAAAATTGAACTCGCAACAACAAAATCTTGAGTAATTTTCCTTTGCCATTGAGAAGTCATCTTGCAGGTGATCGTGGGAAGGGAAATAGAGTTGGAAACACGTTAGTGTGTAAGGGAGAAGTCGCAAGAGTGGGTCAAGAGATGAAGAGTTAGAAAGATTACCCACTAGTGCAATTTCAGATCAAGAAAGAGAATTGCTAGATCTGGTAGATGAGGTAGAAGATATGAAACCCGAGGAAAAAGTAGTAGGAAGTAAAGTTACTTTGGGTTCAGGTTTGAAAGCCGATAACAAAGTAGACATCGGATCGGATTAGTAACAATTTTGAGATTTGAAGAGGCAAATATGAAGAGGTGCATTGTCATTTCAGATCTATAGGTTAGAAAAGTTGTTGTAGAATGGTATAGTTGTTAGAACTGTCGGTTGCTTCACTATTTAATAGTGGCATTCACAGTCAGATGTTGCTCAGTGCTCATAATTTTTGAGAATAGATAAAGCAAAGTGCTGTGAAGTAGTGCTTGTTGCTTGAGCTTGATTGCGAGTATCAACTTTGTGTTTGTGTTTGTGAGTGTTTGGAGAAATTTGAAGTGCAAGTCAGTGTGCTTGTTGGATGTTGGATTCCACAGCCTTGATCTTCATTCTGTGTGTTTGATCCTGAGTGAAGTGCAATCGAAGCAATGCCTTGACAGATCTGAGAGGAATTGTAGCGTTGGTAGTAATCTGCATTTGTGAGTGCAGTGCGAAGTTGATGTGAAGCAATTTTGATCAAGGAAGTTGTGCCTTCAGTGGAGGGGTAGAACACAACTCTGAGGCAAAGTCGTTTTGCAGTGAAGTGCAGTTTTCAAGAGAGCCTGAATCATCACAATCAAGATTGTTTGGAAAGATTTGATGGAGTTGTGATTAAGAAGTGTGAATTTGTGACAAGACTACGAATCAGTGCTTTTTACTCTCTTCTAGGTGTGGTTTCTACCTGAGAGATTAAAGACGCAACCAAGAAGAACTACATGTTACTATTTGACTTTGTATTTGACCAATTTTGACTTGTATCTATGCGGGAACAAACTTTACTTACCCGATTACCGCAAAAGTGATATTTGACGGGTTGTTACATGATTTTTGGTGCCGCTACCGGGGATACAAAGCTCAAAAGTGGAAGAATACAAAGCCAAATTCAAAACTGGGTATCAACGCAATATGAATGTCTGCATCAAGAGAACAATGGGAAGAGAGAGCTCAAAGACAAACACTTCAACATGAAGAAGACGAACGTCTAAACATCCCATCCATTGTTGACAAAACCAAACGAGAGGCATTGGACTTCCAACTCCTTCACGAAGTGCAAGAAGCCCTATGAGAACTTGACCACAAGAAACGCGAAGGCGGTTGGCAAGGCTACTTTGCATCTCCTTCTTTGTCCAAGAAGAAGAAAGAATCGAGTGGGCAAACATATGCATTGCGGCCCAATACACCGACTTCCCCTAGAGCTGTAAAGGAAGTTGTGTTCTTGAAGAACTTTGTTTGAGAAAAGACAGCACGAACACTTATTGAAGACGAGTGTCAACATCTTCTACGAATGATTCCTCGGTTGTCCCGAAGGAATTTTGAAGAACCAATCAAAGGTGTTGATCCTGAATCTTCCACTCGGGTTGAAGTTGACACCCTCATAGCAGAAATTGTTGAAGAAGACCCCACCTTGAATTTGACAAATTGGAACCCCTGGGCTGACAACACGGCGTTGATACCAACCAATCCTGCTGTTCCGTCAAGTTCAGCACTACCTCAGCCAATCCCAGTACATCAAACAATGACTTCATTACTTGTCACCCGACACGCCTATCAGAAGTACAAGGGGACAGAACAAGACAAAGACCCCAATGAATTCATCAAAGAATTTGAAGTCATCTCCTTTGCTAACAAGGAGCATGACTCGACGGATTGACTGAGAATTTTCCCAACTTTGCTCCGAAAGAAAGCTCAGAGCTGGTACACCCATGTGACCCAGAAGGGGTTCGTATCAGTAGACTGGGCAGACTTGAGAAACAACTTCCTGGAATGATTCCGGGAGGTTGATTACGACACGAGTGTCTTTGCAACACTCAACTATTTAGACCGATGCAAGAAAGAGAAGTTGAGAGACTACTCTGAGCGGTTCATGGCACTATTGAACCGAGTTCCCAAGCAATCAGGGGTGGTGGGTTACTCCGATGCCCAAGCCATTACCTGGTTCCTCGGGGGACTTTCACCAGAGATACAAATCTTTGCAAGGGAGACGAATGTAACTTCCCTTGACAAAGTACTCAAACATGTTGCTTGTTATGAGGCGGCCCATTCTCACTCTGTCGGTAACCGGAGAAATTGGGAGAAGAAAGGCAAGAAGCCCAGAAGGAGAGCTTCGTGCAGCATATCCCCTTCTTCGGATGAGTCCTCCACGTCTTTGAGCTCTTCTTTGGAATCCAAAGAAGAATCAAAGCCAAGATGAGTCAGAAGACATGGGGGCAAGAAACCAATGACTCCTCCAGCAAAGAATGTAAATAAGGCGGATACCAAGCTGGATGCCCTCATCAAGGAGTTTTTGGATTTCAAGATCCAGATGATTGGGGCCAAAGATAGATGGAAGGCCCCAGCATTTGGGAGATCAAATGTATGGTGCACCGCATGTGGCAAATCAGGCCACGCAAACACAGAATGCAATACTCATAATGCATTCCCGGTGCAGCAAATTGATTGGGTTCCGGGATGGAACCAAGACAAGGACAAAGAGGTTGTGTACCAAACACAAGACGTACAGCCTCAAGCGAGCACATTGTACCAAGGTCCGAGGTTTGGACCAAGGGAGTATAACCCCAATGCTCCTCCATGAAGGCCACCGATGAGCAACCAAAATCGCCCTCAGAATGTTGCACCCGGAGCCTATTATAATTGTGGCTCGATAGGACATTGGTCTCCAAACTGTCTTGAGCCAAGAAGGAAAATTAGGTATGTTCCCCTGTGCGGAAATTGTAAAGGATCGGGGCATACGGGCAACCAATGTCCTCACCCACCAAACCCGAAGCCGCCTGTAAAGTATGTACAGACCTCCACTGAGTGTGCAACAATTCAGCCAAAGGGAGATACTAATGTAAATTGTATCACTCTTGAGGAAGAAAGACCTCAAGAATGGAGTCCGGCCTGTAACACCCATTTGTGCATGTGTGTGGTATTGTGATATTTAGCTTGGTATTACAAGTACTTAAGAGATATTATTTATATAGAGATAAAGGATGGTTCTATATTAGTCATGGTTAGCTAAAGTTAGTCATAAGCTAAGATAGATGGGACCTTACTTTAGAGGAAGTAGAAAAGATAAGCACCACTATTTTGGATTTTAGTGTGTTGACTTGGTATTATTCCTAGGTGTTTGGCTTTGAGGAAAGAGTTGAGAACTCTTGGGCCCGCAAACCTTTTTGTTTTGGATTCTTCTTTAGTCCAAGGATAGCCCATGTGAAGGAATCCTTGACTTAGTGGTTGGGTCAAGATAAGATCACATGCTAAGGGGAATATGCCCATGTGAATGGATATTCCTTTCTACTTTTTGACTTGACTTGACTTTTAGTTTAGTAACTTGAGTTACTACGGTAATTAGCAACTTTGGTACGTAACTATTTCACCACTATATAAACAAGGGGTGAGGAGGTACCCATCATCCTTTCATTTGCAACTATCTCTCTCTCATTGAGTTCTCTAGTGAGCAATGTCTTGAGTCTTGGAGTGTTAGCCTTGGAGGAGTATGATGGAGTTTGGGTTCCTTGCCTTCTTAGTCCATGGTGCGCTACCATAATAGCCATCAGAGGTTCATCCTTAGTGAGAGATAGGCCGGCTCACATTTTTGGTTCCGTTGCCGGGACCTCTCTAGAAGGCAAGATAATGTTCCGCGTTCAATTCTACATTAGGCAGAAGGAGGCTATGAGAGCTCACTTGGAGAGAACATTAGGAGAGGAGAGGGCTGAACTTATGTTAGAGAACCAAGATCCATTTGTATACCCTGTAGTTCATTATGATGTCTTTGAGGTGATTTTGTACATCTTGTACACATGAGAGGAATTGGAGAGATTGTGTGAGGTGGATTGCAGATTTTGGGGATTAAGGTGATTTTGGGCAAAATCTCAAGTTTGAGATCTGGACTTGAAATTTCTACACATGATAGCTTGGGTTATCTTTCAGTTAGCACACTTGAAATTATTGAGAGAGTTTTTATGCGCATTGGGCTAGAATTTTTGAAAGTTGATAGGGTAAAGTGCTCCCGCAACTGCATGCTCTCTGGAAAATTGTACAGATTCTACCATTTCTTAAATTTTCAGTGAATTGTCCTGAAGATTTCCAAGAAAATTCAGTGCATTGTATCCTACCTGCTACCACAAAAATTAGAGAGAGATCGTTCTTGCACAAAGAGAAGTGAGTTTTTGAAGTGAAGGGGGTGGTTTTCAGACCAAATTTGAAATATGGGTGCTGAATAGAAAGGTGTCTAGGCCAAATGGCTCAATGAAAAGATCTGAAATTTCGCAAGGAGGGACGCCCTGGAGTTTTAATCAAGTGTGAAAAATGTCAGAGGACTGTGACATATTGGTTGGGAGATTTGAGTGACATTGTGAGGAAGGGTCAATTCTGCAGAGTGGAGATCTCATGCATGAGAAGTTTGAGATCAACAAAAAGCATGTTTGAGTGTTTAGATTCATCTTGGGAACATGGAGGGCCATCAAGAGTGGAAATTGAGATTATGCAAGGTTCCCCAAGGGTTTGAGGTGATTGTAGGGGTGGATTTGAGGAAAAGAGAGTTTACAATAGAATTTGAAGAGAGTGTTGAGAGGATCCAAAAACCTACACCACTTGGAGGAAAGAGTGAGTCTAAGTGCTTTCTATGTGGAGAGAAGGGACATAAGGCAAGTTCATGTCCATTGACATTTGAGAGCAAGAGATTGAAGGAAAAGAGAGGCTTACTTGACTTGGGTTTGCATGTTGGACCTTCTTTACCAAGATTGGGAGGGAGAAGATCCAAGACCAAGGAGTTGTGTGAGGTTTGTGGAGTTGAAGGACTTCCAAAAGGACATGAGTGTAGTGGAGTAAAAGCACTTTTGGAAAATTTGGTGAAGGATCTTGGAGAGAGTCTTAGTATAGCTACAGAAATACTACCACATTCATCAGCTAGTTCTCAAGATTAGTGATGGAGATAATCTTTCAACTTATGGATAAACTATCCATGAGAGTTAGATTAATATGCACTCTAGGATTTGATGTTGCTATAGAAATCTTGGAGCAACCTGAACCTTTTGTGTTCCCTAGAGTGGATTATTCTCAGATGTTGTTAGTCATGTTTATACTCTATTAGTAATAGAGTGAGAGAAAAGAAAAGAGAAGAAAAAAAATTGAGAGAAAAGAAAGATAGTGAGGGGTTAAGATGGGGAAACTTCCGGTTTTCTTTGGCAAGGATGGAGAAGATGTGGAGGCCTTTGTGAGAGACTTCAAGAGAGCTTGCATAGGAAACAATGAGAGGAGGAAGAATGAGTGGGCCTCATTATTACCAGATTTCTTTGAGGATGCAGCACTTACATGGTATGAGTCAGAATACCAAAAGATAGAGAGGAGAGAGGGGGAAGAGGAGTCTTGGGAGACTTTGACTTCAGCACTCATTGAGAACTTTCTTCCTGATGAGAGTTATGAGAGATTGATAAGTGAGGTTACATTTCTCAAGCAAGGAGATGGAGAAAAGGTGAGAGTCTATGTGGAAAGAGTGGAAAAGTTGGAGTCCAGATTTCGCATAGTGTTGAGGAAGGGTGGGGATGATGTGGAGACTACAATGATTGGCATAGGGGCCATGCTCACCAAGAATTTTGTGGGAAGATTGAGACCACAAATTAGAAGCAAGGTGAGATATGAGAAACCTTCTTCCAAGGTTGAAGCTATCAAGATCGCAATTCGTATGGAGGAGAGTTTGGAAGGGGATGAGAGTGATTTGGTGGTGAAGGAGGTTGTGCATCCTCCTCAAGGCTACAAGTATGGTGGAACTTCTGATACTTTGGTGACAAGGGTTGCACCACAAGTAGTAGTTGCTCCAGTTCTTGCACCTCCACCAAAAGATCCACTCCAAACCATCATAGAACAACTTGCGGATCTCAAGATCAATGTGGTGCAACTATGGGAGAAGAGAGAGGTGGATCAGAATGTAGGGAGAGGGCCTAGGATTTATGGAAACTATCCATATAGAGGAGGCCAACCAGCCAACAATTTCAATGATAGAAATTGTTTTGGTTGTGGAGGAAGAGGCCATATCCAAAGGAATTGCCCAAATTCCACTTACCATGGAGGAAGGGGTTATGAGGGAGCCAATAGAGGGAAAGAGGGAGGTAGTGAAACCCAAGTGGCTCCTAATCCCAACAAAGGTAAGGGGATAGCATCCATAGATGTGGTTGAGAGCAAGTATGAGAAGGGAGGGTGCTCAAACTCCAAGGGTCTTAATTTGGAGCTTTTGGCACAAGAGAAGAAGAGAGCTCGTTTTGCAAAGGATGTTCACTCTTCTCAAGGATTTACTTCAAGCAAGGATACTCGTATGTCTACTAGGAGCACTCGCACCTCAACACCATCAACAACAAAGACTCCAAGGAAGAAGTTGGGGATGGGGGACTTCTTGATCTCAAAGCAACAATGGAACTACAATGTGTTGGAGGATGTTGGTAGTCACTAGGCTAACATCACAATGGGCCAATTAATTGCTTTGAACCCTACCTTGAGAAAGGAGCTTAGAGGTGGTTTGAGTTCTACAAGGAGCAAGAAGAAGAAGAAGGAAAAAGTTCCAGTATCAATGGGGGTGGTGGATGCCAAGCCAGCACCATGGGAGGCTTGTGAATATGCCTCCAAGATTGATGTGAGAGTGAATGGTCACAACATCAAGGATGCATTGGTTGATGGAGGATCAGCAGTGAATGCCATGTTAGAAAGGTTGATGAAGAAGTTGGGTATGATACCCTCAAGACCTTCAACATTTGTGGTGAGCATGGCAAACAAGCAACAAGTTCGACCAGTAGGGGTGATGGATAAGGTGGTAGTTTCAATTATGGGAGTTCAAAATCTCATGACTTTCCAAGTCTTGAAGGATTCAAGCTATGACTTACTTCTTGGGAGGCCATGGTTGAGAGCAACACGCACAACTGATCAATGGCACAAAGGGTACTTGAGGATTGGGCCATCAAACCATAGAGTCACTATTCTTGTGACTAACACCACCAACACTTCACATTTAGATACATTATCTTCTGATTATTGGGAATCAGATTTTGAAGAAGGAGCTTCAGGTGTGGACACAAGCATGGAAGAGGAGACTTCCAGGGAGGAGGATGAATCTGAATCTGATTCAGATGTGTATCCCTTGTGTGCTATGGATTTTGCACCTAAGCCAGAGGTTTTGAAGGACCCGGACAAATCACCATTGACACTTGAGGAGGTAGAGAGAAGGTTAGCTACCCTCAAGTATGGCCCAAATGTTACCAAGGAGGAGAAGGTGAGATTTGAGGAGATTTTCCGCAAGTTCATCCATGTGTTTGCTTTAAGTTACAAGGATTTGAACGAAGTCACCTTGGAGGAGCACAAGATAGAGGTGGAGTCACATGCAAGACCAGTCTGCCAAAAGCAACGTCACATTAGCCCACCAATATCTTTGGTTGTGAAGGAGGAGATTGATAAGCTCAAGGAGGCTGGATTTATCTTTGAGGTGGAGAATTCAGAATGGGTGTCTCCAATTGTCATTGTGAAGAAAAAGAATGGCAAGCTTCGGGTATGTGTGGATTACAAGAAGCTCAATGCTGATACCAAGAAGGACTACTACCCATTGCCATTCATTGATGAGATCTTGGAGGAGGCTGCAGGTCATGAGAGGTATAGTTTTGGAGATGGTTATAGTGGATATAACCAAATCAAGATTGCACCAGAGCATCAACAACTCACCACATTCACCACACCTTGGGGAACTTACGCTTTCAAGGTCATGCCTTTTGGGCTTTGCAATGCTCCAGCCACATTCCAACGGTTCATGAACAAGGTATTTGAAACTTTCATTGGGAAATTTGTGAGAGACTTCATTGATGACTTTTGTGTCTATGGGAGCAAGGAGGAGCACTTTGAGCACCTAATCAAAGTCTTGCAACGCTTGGATGAGGCAAATGCATCACTCAACCCAGAGAAGTGCATTTTTGGATGTGAAGAAGGTCTACTTTTGGGGCACATCATCTCCAAGGATGGAATAGCAGTTGATCCTGAGAAGGTGAGGAAAATCTCAGACCTTCCATTCCCTTCAAGCTTCACAAAGTTACGCCAATTCTTGGGAATGGTTGGGTACTATAGGAGGTTCATCTTCTCATTTTCCAACAAGGCTTATGCATTGACCATCTACATGAAGAAGGGTGTAGATTACATGGTGATTTTGGAAGACAAGGAGGCTCTCAAAGCTTTTGAGGAGCTCAAGCAGTCCCTTGTTGTAGCTCCAATTCTTGCTAAACCTGATTGGAGTAAGCCTTTCATCCTCTATACTGATGCTTCTAATGTAGCTATAGGATGCACTCTTAGTCAATTAGACCAAGATGGGCATGATCATCCAATAGCTTATGCTAGTAGGCAGATGGTTTCAGCAGAGAAGAACTACTCTGTCACGGAGAGAGAAGGGTTGGCAGTGATCTTTGGTCTCAAGAAGTTTAGACACTACTTGATTGGAGGGAAAGCCACAATTGTCACGGATCACAAGGCTTTGAAGTACATCTTCAACAAGCCTAATGTTGAAAGGAGACTAGCAAGGTGGATGATACTCTTGTCTGAGTATGACTACACAATTGAGGATAGGCCAAGAAAGAAACATGCAAATGTTGATTTGTTATCTAGAGCCTATGATCATGATGGAGATGAGCCAGTAGATGATTCCTTCCCGGATGAGGAGCTCATGACAATCTCAGTCACTCAAGAGATTCCAATGGAGTACAAGGAGATTGTGGATTTTGTGACAAGAGGTAACTATCCAGAAGGGATGCATGCTAGGGAGAGGAAGGCCCTTGCAGCAAGATCTAGACCTTACACAATGGTGGAGGATATTCTTTTTCACCAAGGAGTAGATGGTCTGCTTCGAAGAGCAGTGGGTAAGGAAGAGTCTATCCTACTCATAAAGGAGTTTCATGAAGGTTTAGTATGTGGAGGACACTTTGCAGGAAAGGTAATCGCTTTCAAGATTCTAGATGCAGGTTACCATTGGAGAGGGATTTTCAAGGATTGTCTTGATTATTGCAAAACTTGTCATGTTTGTCAAGCTTTTGCTAGAAAGTCTACATCCACTCCACCACTTAGATCAATTCCATTGCTAGGACCTTTTGAGAAGTGGGGAATTGATTTTTTAGGACCTCTCAATAGAACCCCAAGGAACAATCGGTACATTGTGGTAGTTACTGATTACCTTACCAAGTGGGTTGAGGCTAGACCATTGAGGGACAAGAATGAAGATGAAGTGGGTAGATTTTTTTTTATGAATGCATTATCACTAGGTTTGGATACCCTTTGGATTTGGTTTCTGATAGAGGAGGAGAGTTTACAAGAAGCATTACTACAGCCATGCTACGACATTTCTCTATCACACATAGAGTAACTACATCCTATAAGCCAAATTCCAATGGCTTGGCAGAGAGAACCAATGAGACCTTGTGCATGATGTTGGCCAAAGATGCAGAAATGGAGAGGGCTAAACATCATTGGGACAAGAAGATTCATGCAGTTTTGTGGGAGTATAAGACAACCATGAAGACTTCCACGGGATATTCTCCATTCCAATTGGTGTATGGTATTGAGTCTACCTTACTTATTCACTTTGATCTTCCTACCTTCCAAAGCATTCATAGGAGATTGAAGAAAGCACAAGGAAGTGATGCAGAGAAGTCAAGGAAGGATCAACTCATGGAGTTGGAAGAGGCAAGAGCAGTTGCTATGGTTCGAGTGGAGCAAGCCCAAAGGAAACAAAAGGAGAGCTATGACAAGAGGCAAGGCAAGAAGAAGGTGGAGCCTTTCAAAGAAGGTGATTGGGTAATGTTGTTTGATTCCATTCGATTCAAGAGAGTGCAAAAGAAGTTTTTGCCTAAGTACTTTGGACCTTTCATAGTAGAGAAGGTGTGGGGCAATTACACCTATGATCTCAAGGAGTTGGGAGGAAGACACTTTGATAGGATTAACATGATAAGTTGAAGATGTACCATAGAAGGTAGAGAGACCTTCACTTTGAGGACAAAGTGAAAACTTAGTCCAGGGGTAAATGTAACACCCATTTGTGCATGTGTGTGGTATTGTGATATTTAGCTTGGTATTACAAGTACTTAAGATATATTATTTATATAGAGATAAAGGATGGTTCTACATTAGTCATGGTTAGCTTAAGTTAGTCATAGCTAAGATAGAGGAGACCTTACTTTAGAGGAAGTAGAAAAGATGAGCACCACTATTTTGGATTTTAGTGTGTTGACTTGGTATTATTCCTAGGTGTTTGGCTTTGAGGAAAGAGTTGAGAACTCTTGGGCCCGCAAGCCTTTTTGTTTTGGATTCTTCTTTAGTCCAAGGATAGCCCATGTGAAGGAATCCTTGACTTAGTGGTTGGGTCAAGATAAGACCACATGCTTAGGGGAATATGCCCATGTGAATGGATATTCCTTTCTACTTTTTGACTTGACTTGACTTTTAGTCTAGTAACTTGAGTTACTCCGGTAATTAGTAACTTTGGTACATAACTATTTCACAAGTATATAAACAAGGGGTGAGGAGGTACTCATCATCCTTTCATTTGCAACTATCTCTCTCTCATTGAGTTCTCTAGTGAGCAATGTCTTGAGCCTTGGAGTGTTAGCCTTGGAGGAGTATGATGGAGTTTGGGTTCCTTGCCTTCTTAATCCATGGTGCGCTACCATAATAGCCATCAGAGGTTCATCCTGAGTGAGAGACAGGCCGGCTCATAGTCCACCCTCACTTGTTGTCCTAGTGACTGTGCCATTGCTATGTATACACATTTAGCTTTGGCTAGGAGAGCCAGTTTGATCCCATTCTTGGTGATCCTGGTAGCTTAGGACTTAGATACAAACTTCTCTTATGTCAAATGCCAAATGGTGGTAGAGTCAGTCCCGTGTTGTGTTATGAGATGGAGGGTTTTTGTTTAGATTTCTTGTGATTGGACCCCCTCCATTCTCTGCTTCTTGTTTGTGCACCACGTTTGTGTGAGGTGCCCTGACTTTTGAGCGTTGGTGCTCTGGTGTGCTCTTGGTGGTGAGGCTGGAGTGATGACCAGTCAGACTACCTTTGTTTCTCTCTGGTGAGGCAAGAAGTGATGACTTGCAGACCGTGAGAGTGTGTGTTATGATGGCAGGTTACAAGTTGCCCTTTCTCCTAGTGTAGTTATCTCGGTTAGAGTTACATTAGTGGGTGGTGCTTAGTTGGTGTTGGCACGTGGTGGGGCACTTGTGGTTGCGACTTGCGGTTGCAGTTGGTGGTTTGGGTTTGCTGTTGGGGTTACTTTGTCACGACGGAGTTCTTTGGAGATTCTTGAGGAGTTAGCCCTACAGTAGGTAGTGGGTTTACTCGGAGTGGTGCTCGGTATCAGCCTGTATCTCAAGTCCAAGTGAGGGAGGAGATTGAATCTGAGTTGGAGTTTGACACAGGAGCTGATTTACTTGAGAGTGCACTTGGTGTGTCCGCACCATTGTTGGGGGACATGGACGAGATTTATGGGGCCTCCAAAGGCCCTAGGTGTTACTTTGGTACAGTGGGTACCATTGAGTTGGATGACTTCATCAAGGAGTTTGATAGTTGGTGTGATCTGCAACCGATGCGGAACCCAACTTTGTTCACACCCTTCATGGCATGGAAAGGGTTGTTTCAGCACTTGGAGGGTCCATTGATGGATGACTACCATGAGTTCAGGAGAGCTCATTTGGAGGAGATTGAGTTATGGAGATAGTATTGGTCTCCACACTATGTCTCCATCACTTCATGCTTGGTGGCCAGGAGTAGATCAGTTGTACCTACGAGTTCTAGCTCAAGTAGTGTGGGTGGAGCTAGTGGAGGTGTACTAGCTGGAGATAGTGCTACTACGAGTGGAGGTACCGCTGTAGGAGGTGGTGTGGTATCGGGGTTTAACCCCATGGTGGAGTTCTTCCTGTGTTTGAGGTAGAACTACTAGGGAGTGCGGACTGACAAGTTGAGGAGCTTGCAGGTGTTCCAGCGGAAGGCTGGAGAGAGCCTATGCAAGACATACACTCGCATGAGGCGGCTGATCAATTTCACCCAGGGAGTTACTGAGGCCCAGGCAATCTTGTGAGCCGGCCTGTCTCTCACTCATGATGAACCTCTAATGGGCTATTATGGTAGCGCACCATGGACTAAGAAGGCAAAGAACCCCAACTCCATCATACTCCTCCTAGGCTAACACTCCAAGACTCAAGACATTGCTCACTAGAGAACTCCATGAGAGAAAGATAGTTGCAAATGAAAGGATGATGAGTACCTCCTCACCCCTTGTTTATATACTTGTGAAATAGTTACATACCAAAGTTACTAATTACCGTAGTAACTCAAGTTACTAAACTAAAAGTCAAGTAAAGTCAAAAAGTAGAAAGGAATATCCATTCACATGGGCATATTTGCCTAAGCATGTGGTCTTATCTTGACCCAACCACTAAGTCAAGGATTCCTTCACATGGGCTATCCTTGGACTAAAGAAGAATCCAAAACAAAATGGCTTGCGGGCCAAAGAGTTCTCAATTCTTTCCTCAAAGCCAAACACCTAGGAATAATACCAAGTCAACACACTAAAATCCAAAATAGTGGTGCTCATCTTTTCTACTTCCTCTAAAGTAAGGTCTCTTCTATCTTAGCTATAACTAACTTTAGCTAACCATGACTAATATAGAACCATCCTTTATCTCTATATAAATAATATCTCTTAAGTACTTGTAATACCAAGCTAAATATCACAATACCACACACATGGACAAATGGGTGTTACATTTACCCCCGGACTAAGTTTTCTATTTGTCCTCAAAGTGAAGGTCTCTCTTCCTTCTATGGTACATCTTCAACGTATCATGGTTAATCCTATCAAAGTGTCTTCCTCCCAACACCTTGAGATCATAGGTGTAATTGCCCTACACCTTCTCCACTATGAAAGGTCCAAAGTACTTAGGCAAAAACTTCTTTTGCACTCTCTTGAATCGAATGGAATCAAACAACATTACCCAATCACCTTCTTTGAAAGGCTCCACCTTCTTCTTGCCTTGCCTCTTGTCATAGCTCTCCTTTTGTTTCCTTTGGGCTTGCTCCACTCGAACCATAGCAACTGCTCTTGCCTCTTCCAACTCCATGAGTTGATCTTTCCTTGACTTCTCTGCATCATTTCCTTGTGCTTTCTTCAATCTCTTATGAATGCTTTGGAAGGTAGGAAGATCAAAGTGAATAGGTAAGGTAGACTCAATACCATATACCAATTGAAATGGAGAATATCCGGTGGAAGTCTTCATGGTTGTCCTATACTCCCATAAAACTACATGAATCCTCTTGTCCCAATGATGTTTAGCCCCCTCCATTTCTGCATCTTTGGCCAACATCATGCACAAGGTCTGATTGGTTCTCTTTGCCAAGCCATTGGAATTTGGCTTATAGGATGTAGCTACTCTATGTATGATAGAGAAATGTCGTAGCATGGCTGTAGTAATGCTTCTTGTAAACTCTCCTCCTCTATCAGAAACCAAATCCAAAGGGCATCCAAACCTAGTGATAATGCGTTCATAAAGAAATCTACCCACTTCATCTTCATTCTTGTCCCTCAATGGTCTAGCCTCAACCCACTTGGTAAGGTAATCAGTAACTACCACAATGTACCAGTTGTTCCTTGGGGTTCTATTGAGAGGACCTACAAAATCAATTCCCCACTTCTCAAAAGGTCCTAGCAATGGAATTGATCTAAGGGGTGGAGTGGATGTAGACTTTCTAGCAAAAGCTTGACAAACATGACAAGTTTTGCAATAATCAAGACAATCCTTGAAAATCCCTCTCCAATGGTAACCTGCATCTAGAATCTTGAAAGCAGTCACCTTTCTTGCAAAGTGTCCTCCACATACTAAACCTTCATGAAACTCCTTTATGATTAGGATAGACTCTTCCTTACCCACTGCTCTTTGAAGTAGACCATCTGCTCCTTGGTGAAAAAGAATATCCTCCACCATTGTGTAAGGTCTAGATCTTACTGCAAGGGCCTTCCTTTCCCTAGCATGCATCCCTTTTGGATAGTTACCTCTTGTCACAAAATCCACAATCTCCTTGTACTCCATTGGAATCTCTTGAGTGACTGAGATTGTCATGAGCTCCTCATCCGGGAAGGAATCATCCACTGGCTCATCTCCATCATGATCATAGGCTCTAGATAACGAATCAACATTTGCATGTTTCTTTCTTGGCCTATCCTCAATTGTGTAGTCATACTCAGACAAGAGTATCATCCACCTTGCTAGTCTCCTTTCAACATTAGGCTTGTTGAAGATGTACTTCAAAGCCTTGTGATCCGTGAAAATTGTGGTTTCCCTCCAATCAAGTAGAGTCTTAAATTCTTGAGACCAAAGATCACTGCCAACCCTTCTCTCTCCGTGACAGAGTAGTTCTTCTCTGCTGAAACCATCTGCCTACTAGCATAAGCTATTGGATGATCATGCCCATCTTGGTCTAATTGACTAAGAGTGCATCCTATAGCTACATTAGAAGCATCAGTGTAGAGGATGAAAGGCTTACTCCAATCAAGTTTAGCAAGAATTGGAGCTACAACAAGGGATTGTTTGAGCTCCTCAAAAGCTTTGAGAGCCTCCTTGTCTTCCAAAATCACCATGTAATCTACACCCTTCTTCATGTAGATGTCAATGCATAAGCCTTGTTGGAAAATGAGAAGATGAACCTCCTAAAGTACCCAACTATCCCCAAGAATTGGCGTAACTTTGTGAAGCTTGAAGGGAATGGAAGGTCTGAGATTTTCTTCACATCCAAAAATGCACTTCTCTGGGTTGAGTGATGCATTTGCCTCATCCAAGCATTGCAAGACTTTGATTAGGTGTTCAAAGTGCTCCTCCTTGCTCCCATAGACACAAAAGTCATCAATGAAGTCTCTCACAAATTTCCCAATGAAAGGTTCAAATACCTTGTTCATGAACCGTTGG
Source organism: Lunularia cruciata (assembly GCA_948567375.1). Taxonomy (NCBI): domain Eukaryota; kingdom Viridiplantae; phylum Streptophyta; class Marchantiopsida; order Lunulariales; family Lunulariaceae; genus Lunularia; species Lunularia cruciata. The sequence goes on along the minus strand of OX419759.1, from coordinate 34,130,321 downwards.
AATGTGGCTGGAGCATTGCAAAGCCCAAAAGGCATGACCTTGAAAGCGTAAGTTCCCCAAGGTGTGGTGAACATGGTGAGTTGTTGATGCTCTGGTGGAATCTTGATTTGGTTGTATCCACTATAACCATCTCCAAAACTGTACCTCTCATGACCTGCAACCTCCTCCAAGATCTCATCAATGAATGGCAATGGGTAATAGTCTTTCTTGGTAACAACATTAAGCTTCTTGTAATCCACACATACCCAAAGCTTGCCATTATTTTTCTTCACAATGACAATAAGAGACACCCATTCTGAATTCTCCACCTCAAAGATAAATCCAGCCTCCTTGAGCTTATCAATCTCCTCCTTCACAACCAAAGATATTGGTGGGCTAATGCGACGTTGCTTTTGGCGGATTGGTCTTGCATGTGACTCCACCTCTATCTTGTGCTCCTCCAAGGTGACTTCCTTCAAATCCTTGTAACTAAAAGCAAACACATGGATGAACTTGCGGAAAATCTCCTCAAATCTCACCTTCTCCTCCTTGGTAACATTTGGGCCATACTTGAGGGTAGCTAACCTTCTCTCTACCTCCTCAAGTGTCAATGGTGATTTGTCTGGGTCCTTCAAAACCTCTGGCTTAGGTGCAAAATCTATAGCACACAAGGGTCATACATCTGAATCAGATTCAGATTCATCCTCCTCCGTGGAAGTCTCCTCCTCCATGCTTGTGTCCACACCTAAAGCTCCTTCTTCAGAATTTGATTCCCAATAATCAGAAGATGGTGTATCTGAATGTGAAGTGTTGGTGGTGTTAGTCATAGGAACAGTGACTCTATGGTTTGATGGCCCAATCCTCAAGTACCCTTTGTGACATCGATCAGTTGTGCGTGCTGCTCTCAACCATGGCCTCCCAAGAAGTAAGTCATAGCTTGAATCCTTCAAGACTTGGAAAGTCATGAGATTTTGAACTCCCATTACTGAAACTACCACCTTATCCATCACTCCTACTGGTCGAACTTGTTGCTTGTTTGCCATGCTCACCACAAATGTTGAAGGTCTTGAGGGTATCATACCCAACTTCTTCATCAACCTTTCTAACATGGCATTCACTGCTGATCCTCCATCAACCAATGCATCCTTGATGTTGTGACCATTCACTCTCACATCAATCTTGGAGGCATATTCACAAGCCTCCCATGGTGCTGGCTTGGCATCCACCACCCCCATTGATACTGGAACTTTTTCCTTCTTCTTCTTCTTGCTCCTTGTAGAACTCAAACCACCTCTAAGCTCCTTTCTCAAGGTAGGGTTCAAAGCAATTAATTGGCCCACTGTGATGTTAGCCTTGTGACTACCAACATCCTCCAACACATTGTAGTTCCATTGTTGCTTTGAGATCAAGAAGTCCCCCATCCCCAACTTCTTCCTTGGAGTCTTTGTTGTTGATGGTGTTGAGGTGCGAGTGCTCCTAGTAGACATACGAGTATCCTTGCTTGAAGTAAATCCTTGAGAAGAGTGAACATCCTTTGCAAAACGAGCTCTCTTCTTCTCTTGTGCCAAAAGCTCCAAATTAAGACCCTTGGAGTTTGAGCACTCTCCCTTCTCATACTTTCTCTCAACCACATCTATGGATGCTATCCCCTTACTTTTGTTGGGATTAGGAGCCACTTGGGTTTCACTACCTCCCTCTTTCCCTCTATTGGCTCCCTCATAACCCCTTCCTCCATGGTAAGTGGAATTTGGGCAATTCCTTTGGATATGGCCTCTTCCTCCACAACCAAAACAATTTCTATCATTGAAATTGTTGGCTGGTTGGCCTCCTCTATATGGATAGTTTCCATAACTCCTAGGCCCTCTCCCTACATTCTGATCCACCTCTCTCTTCTCCCATAGTTGCACCACATTGATCTTGAGATCCGCAAGTTGTTCTATGATGGTTTGGAGTGGATCTTTTGGTGGAGGTGCAAGAACTGGAGCAACTACTACTTGTGGTGCAACCCTTGTCACCAAAGTATCAGAAGTTCCACCATACTTGTAGCCTTGAGGAGGATGCACAACCTCCTTCACCACCAAATCACTCTCATCCCCTTCCAAACTCTCCTCCATACGAATTGCGATCTTGATAGCAAGAAGAAGGTTTCTTGTATCTCACCTTGCTTCTAATTTGTGGTCTCAATCCTCCCACAAAATTCTTGGTGAGCATGGCCCCTATGCCAATCATTGTAGTCTCCACATCATCCCCACCCTTCCTCAACACTATGCAAAATCTGGACTCCAACTTTTCCACTCTTTCCACATAGACTCTCACTTTCTCTCCATCTCCTTGCTTGAGAAATGTAACCTCACTTATCAATCTCTCATAACTCTCATCAGGAAGAAAGTTCTCAATGAGTGCTGAAGTCAAAGTCTCCCAAGACTCCTCTTCCCCCTCTCTCCTCTCTCTCTTTTGGTATTCTGACTCATACCATGTAAGTGCTGCATCCTCAAAGAAATCTGGTAATAATGAGGCCCACTCATTCTTCCTCCTCTCATTGTTTCCTATGCAAGCTCTCTTGAAGTCTCTCACAAAGGCCTCCACATCTTCTCCATCCTTGCCAAAGAAAACCGGAAGTTTTCCCATCTTAACCCCTCACTATCTTTCTTTTCTCTCAATTTTTTTTCTTCTCTTTTCTTTTCTCTCACTCTATTACTAATAGAGTATATACATGACTAACACCATCTGAGAATAATCCACTCTAGGGAACACAAAAGGTTCAGGTTGCTCCAAGATTTCTATAGCAACATCAAATCCTAGAGTGCATATTAATCTAACTCTCATGGATAGTTTATCCATAAGTTGAAAGATTATCTCCATCACTAATCTTGAGAACTAGCTGATGAAGGTGGTAGTATTTCTGTAGCTGTACTAAGACTCTCTCCAAGATCCTTCACCAAAGTCTCCAAAAGTGCTTTTACTCCACTATACTCATGTCCTTTTGGAAGTCCTTCAACTCCACAAACCTCACACAACTCCTTGGTCTTAGATCTCCTCCCTCCCAATCTTGGTGAAGAAGGTCCAACATGCAAACCCAAGTCAAGTAAGCCTCTCCTTTCCCTCAATCTCTTGCTCTCAAAGGTCAATGGACATGAACTTGCCTTATGTCCCTTCTCTCCACATAGAAAGCACTTAGACTCACTCTTTCCTCCAAGTGGTGTAGGTTTTTGGATCCTCTCAACACTCTCTTCAAATTCTATTGTAAACTCTCTTTTCCTCAAATCCACCCCTACAATCACCTCAAACCCTTGGGGAACCTTGCATAATCTCAATTTCCACTCTTGATGGCCCTCCATGTTCCCAAGATGAATCTAAACACTCAAACATGCTTTTTGTTGATTTCAAACTTCTCATGCATGAGATCTCCACTCTGCAGAATTGACCCTTCCTCACAATGTCACTCAAATCTCCCAACCAATATATCACAGTCCTCTGAAATTTTGCACACTTAATAAAAACTCCAGGGCGTCCCTCCTTGCAAAATTTCAGATCTTTTCATTGAGCCATTTGGCCTAGACACCTTTCTATTCAGCACCCATATTTCAAATTTGGTCTAAAAACCACCCCCTTCACTTCAAAAACTCACTTCTCTTTGTGCAAGAATGATCTGTCTCTAATTTTTGTGGCAGCAGGTAGGATACAATGCACTGAATTTTCTTGGAAATCTTCAGGACAATTCACGGAAAATTGAAGAAATGGCAGACTCTGTACAATGTTCAAGAGAGCATGCAGTTACGGGAGCACTTTACCCTATCAACTTTCAAAAATTCTAGCCCAATGTGCATAGAAGCTCTCACAATAATTTCAACTTTTCTAACTGAAAGATAACCCAAGCTATCATGTGTAGAAATCTCAAGTCCAGATCTCAAACTTGAGATTTTGCCCAAAATCACCTTAATCCCCAAAATCTGCAATCCACCTCACACAATCTCTCCAATTCCTCTCATGTGTACAAGATGTACAAAATCACCTCAAAGACATCATAATGAACTACAGGGTATACAAATGGATTTTGGTTCTCTAACATAAGTTCAGCCCTCTCCTCTCCTAATGTTCTCTCCAAGTGAGCTCTCATAGCCTCCTTCTGCTTAATGTAGAATTGGACGCGGAACATTATCTTGCCTTCTAGAGAGGTCCCGGCAAACGGAACCAAAAATGTGAGCCGGCCTATCTCTCACTAAGGATGAACCTCTGAAGGCTATTATGGTAGTGCACCATGGACTATGAAGGCAAGGAACCCAAACTCCATCATACTCCTCCAAGGCTAACACTCCAAGGCTCAAGACATTGCTCACTAGAGAACTCAATGAGAGAGAGATAGTTGCAAATGAAAGGATGATGAGTACCTCCTCACCCCTTGTTTATATACTTGTGAAATAGTTACGTACCAAATTTACTAATTACTATAGTAACTCAAGTTACTAGACTAAAAGTCAAGTAAAGTCAAAAAGTAGAAAGGAATATCCATTCACATGGGCATATTCCCCTAAGCATGTGGTCTTATCTTGACCCAACCACTAAGTCAAGGATTCCTTCACATGGGCTATCCTTGGACTAAAGAAGAATCCAAAACAAAATGGTTTGCGGGCCCAAGAGTTCTCAACTCTTTCCTCAAAGCCAAACACCTAGGAATAATACCAAGTCAACACACTAAAATTCTACTTCCTCTAAAGTAAGGTCCACTCTATCTTAGCTATGACTAACTTTAGCTAACCATGACTAATATAGAAGCATCCTTTATCTCTATAAATAATATCTCTTAAGAACTTGTAATACCAAACTAAATATCACAATACCACACACATGCACAAATGGGTGTTACAGATCTTTGGTCTCAAGAAGTTTAGACACTACTTGATTGGAAGGAAAGCCACCATTGTCACGGATCACAAGGCTTTGAAGTACATCTTCAACAAGCCTAATGTTGAAGAGAGACTAGCAAGGTGGATGATACTCTTGTCTGAGTATGACTACACCATTGAGGATAGGCCAGGAAAGAAACATGCAAATGCTGATTTGTTATCTAGGGCCTATGATCATGATGGAGATGAGCCGATGGATGATTCCTTCCGGATGAGGAGCTCATGACAATCTCAGTCACTCAAGAGGTTCCAATGGAGTACAAGGAGATTGTGGATTTTGTGACAAGAGGTAACTATCCAAAAGGGATGCATGCTAGGGAAAGGAAGGCCCTTGCAGCAAGATCTAGACCTTACACAATGATGGAGGATATTCTTTTTCACCAAGGAGCAGATGGTCTACTTCGAAGAGCAGGGGGTAAGGAAGAGTCTATCCTTCTCATAAAGGAGTTTCATGAAGGTTTAGTATGTGGAGGATACTTTGCAAGAAAGGTGACTACTTTCAAGATTCTAGATGCAGGTTACCATTGGAGAGGGATTTTCAAGGATTGTCTTGATTATTGCAAAACTTGTCATGTTTGTAAAGCTTTTGCTAGAAAGTCTACATCCACTCCACCATTTAGATCAATTCCATTGCTAGGACCTTTTGAGAAGTGGGGAATTGATTTTGTAGGTCCTCTCAATAGAACCCCAAGGAAACAATCAGTACATTGTGGTAGTTACTGATTACCTTACCAAGTGGGTTGAGGCTAGACCATTGAGGGACAAGAATGAAGATGAAGTGGGTAGATTTCTTTATGAACGCATTATCACTAGGTTTGGATGCCCTTTGGAGTTGGTTTTTGATAGAGGAGGAGAGTTTACAGGAAGCATTACTACAGCCATGCTACAACATTTCTCTATCACACATAGAGTAACTACATCCTATAAGCCAAATTCCAATGGCTTGGCAGAAAGAACCAATCAGACCTTGTGCATGATGTTGGCCAAAGATGTAGAAATGGTGGGTGCTAAACATCATTGGGACAAGAGGATTCATGCAGTTTTGTGGGAGTATAGGACAACCATGAAGACTTCCACCGGATATTCTCCATTTCAATTGGTATATGGTATTGAGTCTACCCTACCTATTCACTTTGATCTTCCTACCTTCCAAAGCATTCATAGGAGATTGAAGAAATCACAAGGAGGTGATGCGGAGAAGTCAAGGAAGGAACAACTCATGGAGTTGGAAGTGGCAAGAGCAGTTGCTATGGTTTGAGTGGAGCAAGCCCAAAGGAAACAAAAGGAGAGCTATGACAAGAGGCAAGGCAAGAAGAAGGTGGAGCCTTTCAAGGAAGGTGATTGGGTAATGTTGTTTGTTTCCATTCCATTCAAGAGAGTGCAAAAGAAGTTTTTACCTAAGTACTTTGGACCTTTCATAGTGGAGAAGGTGTGAGTTACATTACAATTACACCTATGATCTCAAGGAGTTGGGAGGAAGACACTTTGATAGGATTAACCATGATACGTTGAAGATGTACCATAGAAGGTAGAGAGACCTTCACTTTGAGGACAAAGTGAAAACTTAGTCTAGGGTAAATGTAACACCCATTTGTGCATTTGTGTGGTATTGTGATATTTAGCTTGGTATTACAAGTACTTGAGAGATATTATTTATATAAAGATAAAGGATGGTTCTACATTAGTCATGATTAGCTAAAGTTAGTCATAGCTAAGATAATGGGGACCTTACTTTAGAGGAAGTGGAAAAGATGAGCACCACTATTCTGGATTCTAGTGTGTTGACTTGGTATTATTCCTAGGTGTTTGGCTTTGAGGAAAGAGTTGAGAACTCTTGGGCCCGTAGGCCTTTTTGTTTTGGATTCTTCTATAGTCCAAAGATAGCTCATGTGAAGGAATCCTTGACTTAGTGGTTGGGTCAAGATAAGACCACATGCTTAGGGGTATATGCCCATGTGAATGGATATTCCTTTCTACTTTTTGACTTTACTTGACTTTTAGTCTAGTAACTTGAGTTACTATAGTAATTAGTAACTTTGGTACGTAACTATTTCACAAGTATATAAACAAGGGGTGAGGAAGTACTCATCATCCTTTCATTTGCAACTATCTCTCTCTCTCATTGAGTTCTCTAGTGAGCAATGTCTTGAGTCTTGGAGTGTTAGCCTTGAAGGAGTATGATAGAGTTGGGGTTCCTTGCCTTCTTAGTCCATGGTGCACTACCATAATAGCCATCAGAGGTTCATCCTGAGTGAGAGACATGCCGGCTCACAGAACAGGAAAAACCAGAGGATGAGACCCAAGAAGCATGTGTCTATGATGCTACTCTTGAGGATGAGAAGTCTTTTGTGCCCTTGTCAAGGGAGGTGCAGGACTCCTTTTGGGCGAGAAGTTGCAACAAGTGCGAGTGCGAGATGCAAGGAGTGAAAAACTCAGTGAGAGCACTGATTGATTCAAGATCTGAGGTCAACCTCATGTCAAAGGCGGTCTACGGTGAAGGGTGCTGGAAGGCGGACCGTGACATTGATTGGAAGATAAACTCCATGAATAGAACCAAAAATGCGTTGTGGGGAGCTTGTCCGGATGTCAGAATCAAGATAGGGAATGTGGTAGAGCCTATCAATGTGTTTGTGCATAATTCTTTGCCCTACCCGGTGATCTTAGGACAACCCTTCATTACTCAGTTCAGAATGGAGAGCAAGGTCCTGAACAATGGGACTCACATGGCAAAGGTTAGAAGTCAGAACGGGACCAAAATAGTGTAATTTCCCACAATGTTGCCAGGCAATGATAGGAACAGGAGAGAGTTAAGAGATCCAGAGAAGCCTACTGGAGGTGGGGTTTCCACTAGGCGTTGTGGTGTCCACATTTTTTGTTTTTTTCACAATAAAGGAGAAGAAGTGTATAGAGAAGTCAGATTGCGCCTGTATGGCCGAAGAAGGCAAAGAAAAGAGTCTTCGGGTTGAAACCCAAAGTAAAGTGACTTTGGGTCATAAGGCAAAGTACTCGGAAATGCCCTGTCAGCATACAATACAAAGTAAATTGTCTTCGGATCGGGGGGAGCTCAACCCGAGGCAAAGACAGTCTAACAACCTTTTGTCGAGGCAAGAAATTCAAGAAGAGGCCGTTTCAAAACTGGCGGCTCATACGCGCGAAGGTTGATTGACAGTGACAGGTGCATGCCGGAGGTGTGATTTCTTGGTAGAAACTCAAAGTGACGGAAGACAAAGAAGTGCAACTCTATAAAAATTGAAACTGCAACGACGAAATGTCAAGCAATTTTCCTTCGCCGTTGAGGAGTCGTCTTGCAGGTGATCGGGGAAAGGGAAATAGAGTTGGGCTCGTGTTAGTGCGCAAGGGAGAAGTCGTGAGAGTGAAATTGAGAGAAAGTGAGAAAGCAAAAGAGATGGGAGGAGGGAAGAAGAACTCCGAATTTGCAGTGAAAAATCATGCAATTTGGAGATTAGATGTGGTAGCGAGGATCAAAGTATTGAGCCGACTTTGGATCACATTTCTGGCATGGAACTGGAACGTAAGTTTTCCAGGATTCATGACAGAGATCATCGAGAGTAAGTGTCTTGATGGACCCAAGGAAGAAGGGAAGAGAGGAAATCCAGCTTGCTGGACAAAGTCGGATTGGAGATTGGTACTTGGGAAGGAGGTGTGCTCGGAGCAAGGAGCCACGTTCTTGGGGAAAGGAGAGATAGCCCAAGAGACTCAGGAGGTGAGAGATGCCTTCTCGTCAAAGAGAACAAAGAATGGGTACAAGGTAGAAAGTTACAAAGACCCTATCAAGAGAGGAATTGTGAGTGCTTTGATGGCAATCCCGAAGCCGGAGAGAACAACTTATGTGATGAAACACCAAGCGGTGTTCTTCCATAAGTTGTTTCCAGGAGAGCCTATAAATTGGGCGAGGTGTTTTCACAAGAGAACGAGGCAGATGGTGTGGAATCTGTGGGATAAGTCGCATCCACATTACATTGTGCCATTTGCAACACACTTCTACCTCGGGCTCAATTTGCTGAACTCGGCGGAACGAAATTAGATGGTGTTGCACTTCCATCCTGATGTGCAAAAGGAGATCGATGTCAAGGAGCAGCAATACATTCTCCAAATCCGGAGCACGGATGACTACTACACGAAGACGGGGAAAAATGTGGAGGTCGTAGTAAGTACCCCGACGAAGAAGAGGACTCGGCAAGCAGAGGCCGAAGAAAACAAGAAACCTCGGAAGATGCAGAGAAGTAACCCAAGGTGAGGAATGGTGGTAATTGAGTCAGAAGATGAAGACTCAGAAGGCAAGGCCAAGCTCAAAATGGAGGACTCGGAACATGAGGAGGAACCTGAGCTGACACTAGAGAGCAGAGATACGAGCAATTTGCTGATTCAAGAGTAGAGCTTATTCATGCTATGGCGAGGGTAGCAACAAATGATCAAGAGCTTGATATAGTGATGGAGAGTATGGAGGAGAAGAAGCAACTTTGGCAACGAGAGTTGGCTGCGCGATATAGAGAAGAAGAGAGATTACGAGAGTTACTTCGTAATCAAGAAGAGAAGGTTGTCCAGAAGGAGAAAGAGAAGGAAGCGGTGAAAGCCGAGTTCAAGGAAGAGTTGGCGATGTATAGAGAGGAATGGCTTGCAGATTGGGAACAAGAAAGCAAGACAAGATTGGAGCCATTGAAGGAGATAGTCCTCAGGGTGAATGCGATGTTAAGTACAAAAGCCAGCGTTCGAATTGAAGAAGTGCGTCTGCACGAGTTGAAGTTGTTGGTGCAGGAGACGAGGCAAAGACAAGCGAAGGACACGGAGATGAACGCCTTGTTAATAAAATTAAAAACTCGTGTAGATAGAAAGGTTTTGGAGGTAGAGGATAACATTTCCATTAGATTAGACTTAGTGAAAGTAGAGCTAGAAAAACTTCGGAAAGATGTTAAAGCAAAACCTGAAGTAGATAACATAGGAGTCCAAATGTCTTTGGAGTTGCCCTCAGAGACATTAGAGAAGAGTGGGTCGGGAGATAAGGAGTTAGATAGATTACACACTAGTGGAATTTCAGATTAGGAAAGAGAATTGCTTGATCTGGTAGAAGAAGTAGAAGATCTGAAACCCGAGGAAAATGTAGTAGGAAGTAAGATTACTTCGGGTTCGGGTTTGAAAGACAATGACGATGTAGACATCGGATCGTAGTGGTAACCGATTTGAGATTTGAAGGGGCAGATATGAAGAGGTGTATTGTCATTTTGGATATGCAGGTTAGAACAATTGTTGTAGAAACGGTATAGTTGTTAGAACTGTCAATTGATTCACTACTTAAGAGTGGCATTCGCAGTCAAATGTTGTTCAATGCTCATTATTTCTAAGAATAGATAAAGTGAAGTGCTGTGAAGCAGTGCTCGTTGCTTGAGTTTGATTCCGAGTATCAACTTTGCAATTGTGTTTGTGAGTGTTTGGAGAAATTCAAGGTGCAAGTCAGAGTGCTTGTTGGATGTTGGATTCCGCAACCTTGATCTTCATTCTGTGTGTTTGATCCTAAGTGAAGTGCAATCGAAGCAATGCCTTGACAGATCTGAGAGGAATTGTAGTGTTGGTAGTATTCTGCATTTGTGTGCATTGCGAAGTTGATGTGAAGCAATTTCGATCAAGGAAGTTGTGCCTTTAGTGGAGGGGTGGAACACAATTCTAAGGTGAAGTCGTTTTGTAGTGAAGTGCCATTTTTGGGAGAGCCTGAATCATCACAATCAAGATTGTTTGGAAAGAATTGAAGGATTTGTGATTAAGGAGTGTGAATTCGTGACAAGACTGCGAATCAATGCTTGTTACTCTCTTCTGGGTGTGGTTTCTACCTGAGAGATTAAAGACGCAACCAAGAAGAACTAAATTGTTACTTTGCTTTGTATTTGACCAATTTTGACTTGTATCTCTACGGGAATGAACTTTACTTACCCGATTACCGCAAACGTGATATTTGCCGGGTTGTCACAGGCGTCTTGTTAGAGAAGGTGGGAGGACAAGGTGCCATATGTTACATCCCACCGTGAGAGTTCAGTGAGGAATACTATTTTGATAGGACCTATGTGTGAATCCTGAGTGGTAGAACTGTTTGCTTTGCACACGTATGGAGCGCCTCGGGAATTTTGCAGAGAAAAATGAAAGGGAAAGAAAGAGTTCTGAAGACAACAAAGGAAATGGATGATAGCAAGACTATCATTGGAGTGTTGGAGGATTGGGGAGAAGGCAGGGCAGTCCAGGAGGTGATTGGGGCGATGGAAAAAGGAGAACCCCTGATTGAAATAGGAAGGGAGCTTCATGAAACACTTTCAGAGTTGGTTCATGAAGTGAGATGTAACACTAAGTACAAAATAGTTGACAAAAAGGTTTGTCCTATTGCTGTCCCATTACCATTGGATGCTTCTGAATTGTTGCGTAGGACTAGAGAGGAACCAAGACTGAGACAGGAAAAGGCTATCAGTCATTTGTTTACTAAAGAGACCTTGGATGAGCTTACAGTCAGAGGGGATGGTTTGCTCATAAAGGTTGAGCGCCGTGCATTTAAGGAAATGATTGGGAAGTGCGGGAAAGCTTTTGCTTTCAAGATCAAGGAGATTGGGTGTGTGAACCCGCAAGAAATCACACCAATGATAATTTTCATGGTTCTGCATGTACCATGGGATTTGAGACCAATACCAATGCCAAAGGCGCTTCTGCCCTAGTTCTCCGCTTCCCTAAACTATTGAAGGAGAAAGTTTAGGCAAAGATTTTAGAATCATCAGAAGCACCATACTCAATTGCTGGTTCATCGTCCGGAAGAAGAACGATAAGTTGCGGTTCATATAGGATATGCAACCGCCAAATAAGGTAACAATCCAGAATTATGGTGTAGGACCAGCTGTGGATGAGTTCACTTAGGAGTTTGTAGGGAGGGAAATCTACTCTATAGGAGATTTGTATTCAGGTTATGATCAGTTTTAGCTTGCTGAAGGGAGCCGAGACATAACCACGATGCGAACACCATTAGGATTGATGCGTATGTGCACTCTCCCAATGGGGGATACTAACTCTATGGCGCATATGCAAAAAGCTATGAATCGGATTCTGCAGTCTTTTATCCCTAAGAAGACCCATCCATTCTTGGATGATAGTCCTGTCAAGGGTTGCATAAAGAGCGAGAAGGATGAAACTTTGATGGATGGAGGTATTAGGAGGTTTGTCATAAATCATATTTAGGATGTGGAAGTGATACTAAGAAGGTTGATGGAAGTAGGGGTGAGTCTCTCTAGAGAGAAGTTGGCATTTGGACTTGGAGAAATCCTTGTGGTGGGACACCTATGTGGCTCGCATGGGAGGAAGCCAAATTTGGAGAAGGTGGACATAATAGGGAAGATCAAGGACTGTTCCTCAATTGAGGAGGTAAGAAGGTTTTTAGGGGCATGTGTTTTCTACCATATCTGGATTCCGCACTTTGGTCATGTTGCAGAGCCGCTCTACCAGCTTTTGAGGAAAAGGATCAGGTTTGTTTGGAGACCGGAACATTCGGTTGCTATGGCAAAATTGAAGAAAGCGCTGCAGAACCTGCTTGTGCTCCACCCGCTTGACTACCACTGTGGACGACCAATTATAGTTATGGTTGACTCAAGTCCCTATGCTGCTGGTTGGGCTATGGGCCAAGATGACGAGAATGGCAGCAAGGTTTGGAGCAAGGATCTTCACGGAACGGCAGCGGAGGTACCCTCAGATCAAATGGGAATTGTGGGGTGCCAAGATAGCGCTACGACAAGATAGAAACTGCATAATAGGGACCTTTGTCATTCTAGAGACAGATTGCTTGCCACTGCTTGGAATTGTTGCCAACTGTGACACTCCAGACATTGCCATGTTGCATTGGATAGCATTCATTCAGATGTTTAATCTAGAGCTAAGGTACATAGCTGGGAAGGACAATCTAGTGGCAGATATGTTGTCTAGAGCATGTTACAAAGGATCTGAAAATGACTATATGGTGGATGTGCATGAGCTGGACTTGAACTTACCCTTTAGAGAAGAACTGTACAAGGATGATCTTCTGGTGGTTGGGAAGTATCTTAGTTCACTAGAGAAGAACTCCGAATGGACCAGGGAAGAATTTGAGAAGATTAGAAGGAGATCCAAAAAATTCTTGATGAAGGACGGGTATCTCTAGCAAAGGCCCAAGGGCAGCTCTGGAGTTCCACTGAGAGTGTTGGGAGATGAGGAGACAAAGCAAAGAGTGCTACAAGAGTCGCATGATGCGGATGCTGCCGGACATCGTGGGGTTTAGGGTACATACGAGCGCATCTGGGGTTTGTACTGGTGGCCAAGTATTTATACAAAGGTATGGCGGTATGTGGAAACCTGTGAAATCTGTCAGATCTACTCCAAGGTAAGGCACATAGATGGTTTGAAACCTACTTATGCGCTGAATCTCCATTTTCAATGGGTTTTGGACTTGGTTCATATGCCTTTAGGAGTCCGAGGAGCTAAATATCTAGTACTAGCTAGGGAAGACTTGTCTAATTATGTGGAAGGAAGAGCATTGTTGTCTACACATACCCAAGAGGGGTGTGTCGGTTTGTCTTAGAGGATATCATTGCCAAGCACAGATGTTTCTACCGGATGAGGGCAGATTGAGGTGAGTTGGATGCAAGGGAAGCAGCTGACTTCTTTGCTAAGTTCAACAACAAACTGAACTTGACTATTGCCTACAATCCGGTGTCGTGGGGATCGTATGGTCTCGAGATTGCGCTGGGCACCTGGCTGCCTGCGCTTAGGCTTTTGGAGTGTTTTTTCCTTCTTGTACCGTCTATTATTAGTCTCGGCTCATTATTCTTGATCTCTTGGTTGGTCTATTATCCTCGGCTTTAATATGTTTTGGGTCTGGTGGGTTTTGCAGTTCTGGCCCAGACTGATCTTCCAGAGAGAATGATCTGTCCCAAGCAGCAGCAGTCAATCACCGTCACTCCCATCTCTCCCCTTCATACGATAAGATCACTCATTTTCCAGGTCTGGCCTCAGTAAGACGAGGCCCCAGGAAGTACAACAACACAAGGATCTGCTCTCGCTCGCGAGTTTGTGCTTGCTTCTATTGGTTTTCCGATAAAATCCGCTTCAGTTCTTGCTTCAGTCCCATTGGAGAAACTCAAGCCGCAGCAGCACACTTGCTGCTCCTCCTCATTCTAGTGCTCCCAATAAATCCAAGCCAATGCACTGATCAAATTTGCTCAAACACATTTCCCATGATATATACTGTATGAAACCGCAAATAACACTCCAAGAACTCAATCTGGTTTGATGACAGTAAGACAAGAGAATGCACTACGACAACGGCAGATGACAATACACTGCAACAAAAAAACTAAGAAACTCCTCTCACTGGTCCTCCAGTCCCACAATTCACTCGATCCAGAAATAATCCAACTTAAGCTATTGCAGGTCCATCGATCGGTCCTCCCGGTCTCACCATCACCAAATTAATCTTTCTTACTCCCTGGATTGGCGGGTCAAACCTAAAGTCGCTTCCAAATCTTCTACAAGGAACTGCCCACCGCGCCAAAAGACAAGAAGATCCGGCACTTGTATGCACCGTGTTCTCAAACTAACTCAGCATCATCAATAGATAGCCATTTTGAAACCTATTGCTTTCATCTCATCCTCTGCTCTGCTCCCAATTTGCCTGCAGAAATCCATCTCTTCAACATACATGTTCCAGAAACTAACTCACAAGGCCTCCGCTGACTAAATCACCGATGCACAGGGCTTCCTCCCAACTTGAACCTTACTGCACTTTGTCAAACTCGAAATGCCTTCTCTTGATTCTTTGCCTCCACAATCTTTCACTTCTTTCTGTATTTTCTGTAATTCTCTTCCTTTCTTCTGACTCCATGATACCTCACTCCTTCCTGTCTCCACGATCCTCCACTCCCTACTCTCTAGACCCTTTTGTTTATTCCCTTGTCATTCCAATTCCGTTTCCTTTCTATCCTTCTTCTCCCGTTGCTACTTACTGCTCTCTGCCAAAATTCAAAACCCTCTGTCTCCTTCTTCTCAAAAATTTCTGCAACCTTTTATGCAACTTTCTCTCTTGAAACTCTCTGGGATTTTCTGAACACCCTCAGTCTTTCCTCTCACTAATATTTCTGCCACTTCTCTCAAAAATCCTCTGCAAACTTCCTGAAACTCTACTGTTCTTTTCTCAAAATCTTCTACAACTTCCTCTCTCTGAAACTCCTCTCTTGATTTCCGGAAAACTGGCACCCCTTCTTACCTTTTGATAATTCTCAATACTTCCCTACTGTCTTCTCTCGAAATCCTCTGCATTTTCCCGAAACTCTCCTCCTCATTTTCCGAAATTTGGCAGATCTTTTCACTTTCGATATTTCTCCCTCACTTCCCTACTGTTTCTCTCGAGATCCCTTGCACTTTCTCGAAACTCTCTTCCTCATTTCCCGAAATTTGGCAGATCTTTTCACTTTCGATATTTCTCCCTCACTTCCCTCCTGTTTCTCTCGAAATCCCCCGCACTTTCCAGAAGCTCTTCTCCTCATTTCCCAAAACTGGCAGTCCTTCTCACTGTGAAAACTCAACTCCTGACCAACCTTGCCAACTTCCCTTTCGGCCCAGGAGAGAAACGCGGGATCTTCCTACATGACCCTAGAATCTAACACCCAACGATACCCAGTTCTTGTCTACTTCCTCCACATTCATCAACCACAGGGACCCAAACTGGCCTGTTTCACAATCTCGTTGTAGCAAAATCCTTCTTAGCCGACATATGTCGAGAACAAGTCAACTAGACGGTGAGCAATTTGACTTCCGTGTGTTCAAACACAGCAGAGCATCTGAACCCGCATTTGCTATGGACGGGGAGAGGATTTGAACACAACCGGTACATCCACATACAGAAGCTGAAACTTCTGCACAGTCCAATTATCCTTCACCATGAAGATGGAGAGCCAAGAATACACGCAAAGCCCCTTCCTAATCAACCCAGTCCCTTCCACCTCCTTCCTTCCCCTGCGTTTCCTTGTTCTTATTAGATCCTTCTATCTCTTTCCTGCTTCCTCCTTCGAAACCTGAACTCTGCAAAAAAAAAAAAGTCTCAAAACCCTCCATGCGATTTGTGAACTCTTTATTTTTCCCAGTCCTGTCACAACACTCCTTCGATTCGTCAAAACTCTCTCCTCTATTCCCTTGTTCCAAATCTGAACTCTGTTTTTCCCTTCCTTCTCTTTCTTTTTCTTTTCTATTCCCAGTTCTCTCTTTGATCACTCTCCGTCAATGACCTTCTCTCCCCTGCGTTTCCTTGTTCCTATTTGATCCCTCTCTCTCTCTTTCCTGCTTCCTCCTTTGAAACCTGAACTCCGCTGTAACACGCTCTCCCTCTGTTCTCTCTTTCGATCCCCCGTCTATCTCTTGCCCTTCCTTTTTTTCCCCTCGATCCTTCCTACCTTACCTCCAATTCCCAAAACCCCTTTCAAACTGTTCTTGTCCCTCCCCAAACCCCTCGACTTCCTTGTTTTCTTGCTTTTCCCTTCTTCATTCCTCCTTTGCAGGAAAAAAACCTTTTTTTGTTCTTGTCCTTTGCAAAAAACCTTTTCCTGTTCCTGTCCTTTGCAAAACCTTTTTCTGTTCCTTTCACAAAATTTCCAACTACCACTCCTTACCAAGCTCATCTGACATTCTTTTTTTTTTTTTTTTTTTTGAAAACTCTCTGCTGTCCAGTCCTCATCACTCTCATCTGGCCTTTTCCCGACGACACCGGAAGCCACCGTAAGAGTGAGAAAGGTCATCCGCCTATAGTGAATACTTTGGTGAAGGCTTGCCAAGGTGAGACCTATAGATGGCCTGATTTGCTGCCCTTAGCGCTTATGGCTGATAGGTTAACTTGCAGCTCAGTGATTGGAATGCCGCCTGCTGAATTAGTATCAGGGCTCTTATCTATTATGCCTATGGAAGAGGACATCATTAGTTGGAGAACTGTTCAGTGGGAGGATAATGTGTCTACAGAGGAATTGATAATGCTCAGAATCAAGCACTTTAACCTAACACCACAGAGAATACAAGTGGCACGCGAGAAGGTGAAGGAAGTGCAGCTGAGGAACAAAGTATATTTTGACAAGACTCACTGACTACGACCAGTGCCTATCAGTGAAGGGGATTGGGTGCTGATTTCTGATAACAGCCTAGACATACAGCATTTGACCCTCAAGAAGTTTGCCCGCCGTTGGCATGGCCCATTTGTTGTTACCAAAGTTCACGAGAATGCCACCTACAGTGTGCAAGAGCTAGATGGTATTGAATATCATCTGCCATATGCAGGGAAAAGGGTTAAACTTTTGAAGAGGTGATCGGGAACCAAGGAGGGAAGAGATCGTGACTTCAACTCTAGAGGCAATTTAGAAGATCCCACTGAAGAAAGCTGATATTGAACACTCATGACTTGCTGGTGCAGACTGGTGGCTGCACAAGATTGGTGGGGGTGGATGTCATCGGGAAAATAAACTACACATAGTATTGGTGCCATTTGGTGTGAATTTTTCATGTTAGAGAACTGAAGGGTTTTTGCTATGGTGAAACTGGTAGTTGTTTTGTGTTCCTGTAGGCTCAAGGATTTTCTCTTGTGTTAAGGAAGGAAGGATTTTTCTTCAAGAAAGGAGAGGACCGATAGGAAGTGAAATTTCGGGGAAGAAGTATTGAGGGTTTAGTTGCTAGAAAAAAAGAGTGTGAAAAAGAGTTGTGAGAAAAAGGGAAGTTGTTGGACAGAAGAGAGGATTCAGGATCTGGATGAAGGGTTTTGGGACAAGAAGAGAGAGATACCAAGAAATAGGTTGGCTTGGAAAAGGGGTTGAATTTTGGAAGGGACTAAGGGTTTTTTTTTGGAGGACCAATGTGAAAGAGATAGGTATTGAGAGGAAGAGCAGGGTTCAAGAAGGAAGGAGAGGTACTTTTTGGGAGAAAGAGGGCCAAAGGGATTTTTTGAGGGGCCTTAGTGCTGTGACAGGGACAGTGAGAAGTTTTCAGGAGTTGAGAGAAATGTCTTCCAAGAGTTGGCAGTGAGAAGTTTCGGGAGTTGAGAAAAATGTCTTCCAAGAGTTCATAGTGGGAAGTTTTGGGAATTCAGTAGGGCTGGCAGGAAGCTCTTTAGGAATTGACATGGGGTCTTGAGAATGAGGAATGCCTCTTCCAGGAGTTGATTTGACAGTGAGAAGTTTTCAGGAGTTGAGAGAAATGTCTTCCAAGAGTTGGCAATGAGAAGTTTCGAGAGTTGAGAAAAATGTCTTCTAGGAGTTCACAGTGAGAAGTTTTGGGAATTCAGTAGGTCTGGCAGGAAGCTCTTCAGGAATTGACATGGGGTCTCAAGAATGAGGAATGCCTCTTCTAGGAGTTGATTTGACAGTGAGAAGTTTCGGGAGTTGAGAAAAATGTCTTCTAGGAGTTCACAATGAGAAGTTTCGGGAATTCAGTAGGGTTGGCAGGAAGCTCTTCAATAATTGACATGGGGTTTCAAGAATGAGGAATGCCTCTTGCAAGAGTTGATTTGACAGTGAGAAGTTTTTGGGAGTTGAGAGAAATGTCTTCCAAGAGTTGGCAGTGAGAAGTTTAGGGAGTTGAGAAAAATGTCTTCCAAGAGTTCAGAATGAGAAGTTTTGAGAATTCAATAGGGCTGGCAGGAAGCTCTTCAAGAATTGACATGGAGTTTTGAGAATGAGGAATGCCTCTTCCAGGAGTTGATTTGATAGTGAGAAGTTTTTGGAAGTTGAGAGAAATGTCTTCCAAGAGTTGGCAGTGAGAAGTTTTGGGAGTTGAGAAAAATGTCTTCCAGGAGTTCACAGTGAGAAGTTTTGGGAGTTGAGAAAAATGTCTTCCAGGAGTTCACAGTGAGAAGTTTTGGGAATTCAGTAGGGCTGGCAACAAGCTCTTGAAGAATTGACATGGGTTTTTGAGAATGAGGAATGCCTCTTCCAGAAGTTGATTTGACAGTGAGAAGTTTTTGGGAGTTGAGAGAAATGTCTTCCAAGAGTTGGCAGTGAGAAGTTTCGGGAGTTAAGAAAAATGTCTTCCATGAAGTTTTAGGGAGTTGAGAGAAATGTCTTCCAAGAGTTGGCAGTGAGAAGTTTTGGAAGTTGAGAAAAATGTCTTCTAGGAATTCACAGTGAGAAGTTTCAGGAATTCAGTAGGGCTGGCAGGAAGTTCTTCATGAATTGACATGGAGTTTCGAGAAGGAGAAATGCCTCTTCCAGGAGTTGAGTTTACAGTGAGTGTTTCAGGAGAATGACATAACAAAGATTCCGGGTGAATGACAGAGAAGGAAGTGATTAGTTCATGACAAGAATAAAGAAGAAGCGGAACAAGAACTTGTTGACCAGAGAACAGACTTGGAGAAGATCTCAGACGGAGGCACGACAGAACGGAGGGTTAAGAATTGTAAGGGTTAGGATCTAGAACTTGCTCAATTCTCCTCCTTTGTGTACATGCTTTGCCATTGAAGATTTTAGTTGGTCATTGGATTGTTTGAAGCTGCTTGGGTTTCTCTTGAAAAATTTATAACTGCAAGGCTTGGGATTACAATAAATATATACTTCCTTGATGAATGTGAGTCTTTAGTCCATGAATAGTATAAATGAGAGGACTCTAGTCTCGGAGCTCTCAATCTTAGTCGAGCTGCATTTCCAAGACTTGTCACTGACCTGATCATGATTATCTGAACCTGGCCATAAGACTGTGATTCGTTAGAGGAATTACATCACAACCCATTGAACGCAACTTAATATGGACAGAACTTTAACATTGGCAATGAAGCTTGAAGAATACGATTGCACCAATGAGGCCAATCCAAGAAGCCATTTACCATACGCCTACATTTAGAAAGATTGGTAGCAAGCTACTTTAGCAAGAAGGACTGCCAGTCGGGCAAGTAGAGAGAGCATTTGATTACAAAAAGGCTTTGAATAGTTGACAAGCCAAGCAGTCCGAGCACAAGTAGCTAGGTGCCTGGCACACTCCTGAGACCAACCGATCCCCACGACAGCATATGATGGGAGTAGAGGAAAATTGGATCTTGAAAATGAATTGATATTTCTGATTGTTCTCAACAGAGATCACGGAGCATGCTACAAGCATGTTTGCATGTGGGTTCTTGACCGATAAAGCCCTCACATGGTATGATGCTTGGAAATGATCGATGTTGGTAGAGAAGAGAGGTCACGTGGTAAACAATGCAAGAAGGATTGATAAAGAATTTCTAATTGGTGGATTGTGTGCCGATGGCTTGAACCCGACTATGGAGATTGAGACAGAAGAATAGCGTACAAGAGTATGTGGAGGCATTTCTGGATCTGCAAGTCGCAATAACCAACATGAGTCCAACAGAGGCTCTTGACAATTTCAAACAAGGGTTAAAGGAGCGGATTTGCCAAGAAGTCATGGTGCAAAATCCTCATACGGTATTTGAAGCCATTGCTTGTGCGTAGAGAATAGCAAGAGCATTGGATGGAGGTGAAGGAGTAAATCCACCTCAACATTATTGAGTAGAAATACCACACATGGGTGGACCAGTATTGATAGAATTGGGCAACCTTCAATTTTGAGATCAAGGAACACGACCACTTAAAGGGAAGCATGGACGAGTAGAAGAACAAAGAGATGGAGTCCCACAAGGAGAAGGAACTTGAGGTGAACAAAGCCGTTGTTACAATTGTGGCCGTATTGGGCACATATCTACCAATTGTTGAACTTGTTTCCCTAAAGGCCCTCGGCCTTTGTACATGCGATCTTTAAATAACATGGAGAGGTGCATTGAAGAGGAGGAGGTGGAAATCACTTTGGAAAACAAAGATCACCAGTAAATGTACCTTGTGGCCTTACTAGCTCAATAAGGAAGAAGAGAAGTGAGGGAAGGAATAAAACTAATGCACAAAGATCCTGAAAGGCAACCTCACAATTGATTGCCATGAATGGAGTCCTAGAAGGCAATCAAGTGAAAGTATTAATCAATCCGGGAGCAACAAAGAATTTCTTTATCTCGCTTGGTTGCAATAAGATTGGGAATGGATCTAGATGGAGATAGGAGTGAAGAAGTAGAGTTGCATAATGGGCAAACAGAGAGGATTGAATCATTAACTAGACGGGTAACACTCTTTGTAGGAGAATATCAAGAAGCAATTGAGTGGTGAGTGATACAATTAGCTTGTTATGATGCAATCTTAGGCATGCCATGGATAGAGCATTACAACCTATGTAGATTGGAAGAAGAAAGTAGTGAGAACCCACCAATAGTCAATCATTGGGGTTAAAGAAAAATCACCCAGGCAGGATTTGCCTCTATATGTCATAGGGACGGTAATTGTCTATAAGACCGATAGATGTTTCATGCGTCTAATAAGAGAAGTCCAGAGTGCACAACTTGATGGAAAAGTTCTTGAGAAATTGGAGGTTGTGGTGGATGAATTTCAAGATGTCTTTCCTGATGATCTACCCTCAGGATTACCACCAAAAAGGAGAGTAGATCATAAAATTGAAACACTTCCAAGGAAGACACCTCCTTGTAAGGCCCCATATCGCCTATCACCTCATGAGTTGGAAGAGTGTAAGACTCAAATTAAGGAGATGCTATAAAAGGGGTTCATCCAACCTAGCGTATCACCATATGAGGCTCTTATCTTGTTTGTGAAGAAGAAGGATGGTACAATGTGCATGTGCATTGGCTATTGAGGTCTAAATCAACAAACAGTGAAGAACAAATACTCCTTACCTCACATGGATGACTTGTTTGATTAACTCTACGGAGCAAGATACTTCACCAAATTGGACTTGCTGAGCGGTTATAATCAAATCCAAATTGCAGAGGAGGATGTGTACAAAATTGCCTTTTGAACCAAGTATGGCCACTTTGAGTATCTTGTGATGCCTTTTGGCCTCACCAATGCACTTGCCACTTTCATGAGTCTAATGAGTGACATATTTTGTCCATACTTGGATAAGTCTGTTATTGTCTTCTTGGACAATATCTTAGTATAGTAGCACAATGATGGAACACAAACAACATCTATGAGAGGTCCTCCAGATTCTAAGACAGAATTGATTGTATGCCAAAATCTCAAATTGCAACTTTGGCAAGTCTGAAGTAGACTACTTGGGGCATAGAGTAAGTGCAAAGGGCATTCAAGTATTGACAAATAAAATAGAGATCATTCAAAAATGGCGTGCCCTAGAAGATCAGACTCAACTCAAGAGCTTCTTGGGGTTGATGAGATTCTATCGTAGATTTGTCAAGGACTTCTCCAATTTTGCACAGCCTTTAACGGCACTACTTAGCAAGAGGAAGAAGTGGACATGGAGAACTACACAAGAGTTGGTCTTTCAAGAATTGAAAGCCGCCTTGCTACATGCACCAATCTTGAAGTGGTATGACCCAAAACAACAAATCAAGTTGACTATAGATGCATCAGACGTAGCAATAGGAGCAGTCCTACAACAAGAGTGGCATGACGGATGGCATCCAATTGCATATTTCTCTTGAAGGTTGTTACCGGCAGAGCGCAACTACCACACCATAGAACAAGAAGAGTTGGCCATTGTTTTGGCAACCAAGCATTGGAAGCAAAGAAGGCATTTGTAGTAGAGATAGACCACAAACCTCTAGTCTACCTTGACACGCAGAAGGATCTATCTCATTGCCAGATTTTGTGGGCAGAGTGGCAACAATGCTTCAACATGTCAATCACCTAATCACCTATGTGGAAGGTAAGAAGCAACTTGTAGATGCATTCACCCGCATGATAATGGCAAAAAACTTGGTGGTAGAGGTTAAGATTAACCCTAAATTTTGGCCAAAGATTTTGGCTGCTACAAAAACTGATCCACAGGTTGTAGAAGCGCAATCATCCAAAGGCATCACCAGCACCCAAGGACTCACCTTTCTTGATGGCAGATTATGGATCCCAAATGTCCCAGAATTATGCACCATCATTCTAGTGGAATGTCATGATTTGGCCATTGCAAGTCATGTCGGAGTGGACAAGACCTTGGATGTAGTCCAACGCCATTACTTTTGGCCCAAGATGAGCAATGATGTGATGGACTACATGCATAGCTGTCTACTTTGTCAATAGAACAAAGCTTCTAATCAAGCTCCTGCAATGCTCCTTCAACCTCTCCCTACGCCTACCCAACATTGGGAACAAGTGAGTATGGATCTCGTTTGTGAATTACCCAAGACCACCTCATGGTTTGACGCCATTGTGGTCTTTGTGGACCGGCTTAGCAAAATGATTCATGTACGCCCTACTACCAAGGATGTGACCGCTCAACAACTAGCTCAATTATACTTAGATGCAGTCCTCTCTCACCATGGCTTTTCTAGAGTACTTATCACCAATAAAGGTACTCAATTCACCAGTTTGTTTTGGCGAACACTCTTTGGTTTCTTCAAAACCAAGTTGGCCATGTCCGCAACTTATCACCCACAAACATATGGCCAAATAGAGCGGGCTAATCACACAATTGAAGACATGTTATGCGGCTTCACCTTAGAAGAGCAAGAGAGGTGGGATTGTGAGCCGGCCTGTCTCTCACTCAAGATGAACCTCTGATGGCTATTATGGTAGCGCACCATGGACTAAGAAGGCAAGGAACCCCAAATCCATCATACTCCTCCTAGGCTAACACTCCAAGACTCAAGACATTGCTCAATGAGAGAGAGATAGTTGCAAATGAAAGGATGATGAGTACCTCTTCACCCCTTGTTTATATACTTGTGAAATATTTATGCACCAAAGTTACTAATTACTAGAGTAACTCAAGTTACTAGGCTAAAAGTCAAGTAAAGTCAAAAAGTAGAAAGGAATATCCATTCCATGGGCATATTCCACTAGCATGTGATCTTATCTTGACCCAACCACTAAGTCAAGGATTCCTTCACATGGGCTATCCTTGGACTAAAGAAGAATCCAAAATAAAAGGCTTGCGGGCCCAAGAGTTCTCAACTCTTTCCTCAAAGCCAAACACCTAGGAATAATACCAAGTTAACACACTAGAATCCAAAATAGTGGTGCTCATCTTTTCCACCTCCTCTAAAGTAAGGTCCCTTCTATCTTAGCTATGACTAACTCTAGCTAATCATGACTAATGTAAAACCATCTTTTATCTCTATATAAACAATATCTCTCAAGTACTTGTAATACCAAGCTAAATATCACAATACCACACACATGCACAAATGGGTGTTATAAGACACCCTACTCTTGTTGGTGGAATTTGTTTACAACAATTCAGTGAATGAATCCACCCAGGTCACCCTGTTCTTCCTCATGTATGGTAAGCATCCCTTCACACCTTCTAGCTTGATGAAGATCTGTCCAGTGGCTACCAAGGTTGATGGAGTCAATACATTTGTTTCTAGAATCCAATACGGTGTGAAGAGCGCCAAGCACAAATTACAGATTGCACAAAATTGATAGAAGTGGTATGCTGCTACACACCATAGGCACATGGAGTTCAATGTTGGAGATCAAGTGTGGCTATTGACAACCAACCTCACATTAGCTGGACCTTGTAAGCTCAGACCTCATTGTCATTGGGAAAATAATCTACACGTAGTATTGGTACCATTTGGTGTGAGTTTTCATGTTATTGAACTCAAGGGTTTATGTTACGGTGAAACCGGTAGTTGTTTTGTGTTTGTGTAAGCTCAAGGATTTTCTCTTGTGTTGAGGGAAGGAGGAAATTGAGTGGTGGATTTCTTTAATGTTACATAAGCTTGGGGTTTATTTGCATGTCACTTAAGCACTAGAGTTTGTTTATGGTATAGAGGTCTCAAGAGTATTTTAATTAGCGGCATTAGTAGAGGGTATTTGGGAACTTTGGCAGAAAACAGCCAGGATTTTGGAAAGGAAGAGCAGGGTTTTGGAGAAGACAGAAGGGAAGAAAGAGGCCTGGACAGGGAGAGAGGAATTTTGGAAGGGTTTTGTGACTAGTGTGAATTGAAGGAGAGTAGATTTTTGGGAGAAAGAGGCCTGGACAAGGAGAGAGGAATTTTGGAAGAGTTTTGTGACTAGTGTGAATTGAAGGAGAGTAGATTTTTGGGAGAAAGAGGCCTGGACAAGGAGAGAGGAATTTTGGAAGGGTTTTGTGACTGGTGTGAATTGAAGGAGAGGAGATTTTTGGGAGAAAGAGGCCTGGAAGGAGAGGAGATTTTTGAGAGAAAGAGGATTGAACAGAGAGGAGATTTTTGGGAGAAAGAGGTCTAGAAGGAGAGGAGATTTTGGGGAAAAGAGGTCTGGAAGGAGAGGAGATTTTTGGGAGAAAGAGGCATGGAAGGAGAGGAGATTTTTGAGAGAAGGAGACCTGAATAGAGAGGATATTTTTGAGAGAAAGAGGCCTGGAAGGAGAGGAGATTTTTGGGAGAAAGAGGTCTGGAAGGAGAGGAGATTTTGGGGGAAAGAGGTCTGAAGGAGAGGAGATTTTTGGGAGAAAGAGGACTGGACAGGGAGGATATTTTTGGAAGAAAGAGGCCTAGACAAGGAGAGAGGAATTTTGGAAGGGTTTTGTGATTGATGTGAATTGAAGGAGAGTGGATTTTTGAGAGAAAGAGACCTGTAAGGAGAGGAGATTTTTGAGAGAAAGAGACCTGAACAGAGAGGATATTTTTGACAGAAAGAGGCCTGGAAGGAGAGGGGATTTTTGGGAGAAAGAGGTCTAGAAGGAGAGGAGATTTTGGGAGAAAGAGGTCTAGAAGGAGAGGAGATTTTGGGAGAAAGAGGTTTGGAAGGAGAGGAGATTTTTGGGGAAAATAGGCCTGGACAGGGAGGATATTTTCGGAAGAAAGAGGCCTAGACAGGGAGAGAGGAATTTTGGAAGGGTTTTGTGACTGGTGTGAATTGAAGGAGAGGAGATTTTTGAGAGAAAGAGGCCTAGAAGGAGAGGAGAATTTTGGGAGAAAGAGGTCTGGAAGGAGAGGAGATTTTTGGGAGAAAGAGGCCTGGACAGGGAGGATATTCTCAGAAGAAAGAGGTCTGGACAAGGTTTTGAGAGGGAATTTGCTGCATGGGAATTTTTGAAGGGAAAACTTGGCTGTGAAGGAGCATTGAAGTCTGGACAGGAAGGCAGAGATTTTGAAAGAGGCTTGGGCTTGTGCAAGAACATTAGGAATTTTGGGAAAAAAATCCTGCACAAGAGAGAGACGAGAGAGTTTTTTATTTTGAGGGAAATGACAGCTTTGAGGTGAAGGGCTTTGGGAAGGGAGATGAAATTGGGGAAAGGATTTTGACAGGATTGTGCTTCAAAGAGAAGGGTTTACAAGGAATGAGTGTGCTTCAAAGGTGCTTCAGGAAGAGAGATGAAATTTGGAAAGGATTTTGACAGGACTGTCTTTGAAGAGAAGGGCTTCAGGAGAAATAAAATGAGAGAAACAGTGCTTTGAGAGGAATGACAGTGCTTCAAGAGAAATGACTGTGCTTTGAGGAGAAGGGCTGGACAGGGAGATTTCACAAGGAGAATAGTTTATGTTTGGAGAGAAAGGAAGGGAAAATTGCTAGGGTTTTGAGAGGGAATTTGTTGCAGGGGAATTTTTGAAGGGAAAGCTTGGCTGTGAAGGAGCATTGAAGTCTCGATAGGAAGGCAAAAATTTTGAGAGAAGCTTGGGCTTGTGAAAGAACAGCAAGAATTTTGGGAGAAAAGC
The DNA here is from genome assembly GCA_948567375.1 of Lunularia cruciata. Classification (NCBI taxonomy): domain Eukaryota; kingdom Viridiplantae; phylum Streptophyta; class Marchantiopsida; order Lunulariales; family Lunulariaceae; genus Lunularia; species Lunularia cruciata. The sequence goes on along the minus strand of OX419759.1, from coordinate 34,103,750 downwards.
CTGCATAGGAGAGAGACAAGAGAGGTTTTTGTTTCAAGAGAAATGATTGCTTTGAGGAGAAGAGAGTCATCTAAGGATTTGGCAGGAGTGGGGATCAGTGATAATCAAAGGTAATTCTGGTCAGGAGAGAAATTATCAAGAAGAGAGGGTTTGGACAGAAGAACAAACAGGAGAGAGAAATTTTTTAGAAGAGAGGGTTTGGACAGAGGAACAAACTGGAGAGAGAAATTTTTGAGAAGAGAAGGGTTTGGATAGAGGAAGAAATAGGAGAGAAATTTTTGAGTGGAAAGGGTTCTGTAACACTCATTTGTGCATGTGTGTGGTATTGTGATATTTAGCTTGGTATTACAAGTACTTAAGAGATATTATTTATATAGAGATAAAGGATGGTTCTATATTAGTCATGGTTAGCTAAAGTTAGTCATAGCTAAGATAGAGGGGACTTTACTTTAGAGGAAGTAGAAAAGATGAGCACCACTATTTTGGATTTTAGTGTATTGACTTGGTATTATTCCTAAGTGTTTGGCTTTGAGGAAAGAGTTGAGAACTCTTGGGCCCGCAAGCCTTTTTGTTTTGGATTCTTCTTTAGTCCAAAGATAGCCCATGTGAAGGAATCCTTGACTTAGTGGTTGGGTCAAGATAAGACCACATGTTTAGGGGAATATGCCCATGTGAATGGATATTCCTTTCTACTTTTTGACTTTACTTGACTTTTAGTCTAGTAACTTGAGTTACTACGGTAATTAGTAACTTTGGTACGTAACTATTTCACAAGTATATAAACAAGGGGTGAGGAGGTACTCATCATCCTTTTCATTTGCAACTATCTCTCTCTCATTGAGTTCTCTAGTGAGCAATGTCTTGAGTCTTGGAGTGTTAGCCTTGGAGGAGTATGATAGAGTTGGGGTTCCTTGCCTTCTTAGTCCATGGTGCGCTACCATAATAGTCATCAGAGGTTCATCCTAAGTGAGAGACAGGCCGGCTCACATTTTTAGTTCCGTTGCCGGGACCTCTCTAAAAGGCAAGATAATGTTCCACGTTCAATTCTACATTAGGCAGAAGGAGGCTATGAGAACTCACTTGGAGAGAACATTAGGAGAGGAGAGGGCTGAACTTATGTTAGAGAACCAAGATCCATTTGTATACCCTGTAGTTCATTATGATGTCTTTGAGGTGATTTTGTACATCTTGTACACATGAGAGGAATTGGAGCAATTGTGTGAGGTGGATTGCATATTTTGGGGATTAAGGTGATTTTGGGCAAAATCTCAAGTTTGAGATTTGGACTTGAAATTTCTACACATGATAGATTGGGTTATCTTTTAATTATCACACTTCAAATTATTTTGAGAGCTACTATGTGCACTAGGCTAGAATTTTTGAAAGTTGATAGGGTAAAGTGCTCCCGCAACTGCATGCTCTATGGAAAATTGTACATAGTCTTCCATTTCTTCAATTTTCAGTGAATTGTCCTAAAAATTTTCAAGAAAATTCATTGCATTGTATCCTACCTGTTGCCACAAAAATTAGAGAGAGATTGTTCTTGCACAGGGAGTTATGAGTTTTTGAAGTGAAGGGGTGGTTTTCAGACCAAATTTGAAATATGTGTGCTGAATAGAAAGGTGTCTAGGCCAAATGGCTCAATAAAAAAATCTGAAATTTTGCAGGGAGGGACGTCATGAAGTTGTGATCAAGTGTGCAAAATTTTAGAGGATTGTGAGATACTGGTTGGGAGATTTGAGTGACATTGTGAGGAAGTGTCAATTTTGTAGAGTGGAGATCTCATGAATGAGGAGTTTGAGATCAACAAAAAGCATGTTTGAGTGTTTAGATTCATCTTGGGAACACGGAGTGTCATCAAGAGTAGAAATTGAGATTATGCAAGGTTCCCCTAGGGTTTGAAGTGATTGTAGGGGTGGATTTGAGGAAAAGAGAGTTTACAATAGAATTTGAAGAGAGTGTTGAGAGGGTCCAAAAACCTACACCACTTGGAAGAAAGAGTGAGTCTAAGTGCTTTCTATGTGGAGAGAAGGGTGTGGTACCCACATTTTTCATTTTGGACGAGTTTAGAAGAAGAAATGCACTATTGAAACCAAATTGAAAGCAAATGGAGAAGAAATGAGTGCAAACCTGTGATTTGATCAGACCCGAGGAAGTCGACTTCATGTAAGAGGAAGAAAGGTTCGGTTTGGATCAGACCCGAAGAAGCTTACTTTGTGTCAGAGGAGGGAAAAACTCGGATCAGACGTTAAGGAGTGCAAACCCGAAGGAGAAATAGAAGTTGCAGGTCATGATTCTTGCGGGGGCCATATCTCAGTGACCACAACTCCAAATCAAACGTGTTATATCTCGTTGGAAGCGTCTCGTTCAAAGCTTTCCATTGCCACCAAAATCGAAAATTTTAGAGGTCTGTAGAAGAAGTAACAAGCATTTGAAGTTTCTAGAGTAGATGTACTTTGGGTCAATTTGACTTCAGATTTCGTACTTCGTACTTCGGGTTTACATGACTTTGGGTCTAAAGACTTTGCCTCAAGATGAAGATGACTAAATCAGAGGTAGCCAAACCTCGGAGTGCAGTGAAGGTGACTTTGGGTGTTTTGCCAGAGGGATCAGAGGAAGCTAGAATAGGGAAAGAAGATAGTTATGATACTCATGACTTCAATTTCAGTTCTGATTGAAGATGGAATAGAAATTGAAGGAGAAATAACAATAGTGAATAAACCCAAAGTGCAGGATCCAACAGTAAGTGTCTTTGTGTCAATAACATGAGTGATTAGGGGAAAATGGGTTACAAATCAAAGGTGTAGATAGTGTATTCATGCTTTCAATTACAATTCTTGATGAAGATATAATAGAATTAGCAAAAGAATTGATAATAGTTAGACCTGAAATAAGAGAGATAGGAGTGCAGGTGTCTTTGGATTTGACATTTGACACTTTAGAGAAGAGTGGGTTGGGAGATAGAGATTTAGAAGGCTTAACTACGATAGGAATTTCATATCAGGAAGGAGAAATATTAGAATTAGTGGAGGAATTAGGAGTTGTGAAACCCGAGGACAGAGTAATAGGAAGTAAGATTACTTTGGGTTTGGGTTTGAAAGCCGAGGAAGAAGTAGACATTGGATTGGAATAGTAACCGATTTGAGATTTGAATAGACAGATATGAAAGGTTGCATTGTCATTTCGGATTTGTAGGTTAGAACAATTGTTGTAGAACGGTATAGTTGTTAGAACTGTTGATTGATTCACTACTTAAGAGTGGCATTCGCAGTCAGATGTTGTTCAGTGCTCGTAATTTTTGAGAATAGATAAAGCGAAGTGTTGTGAAGCAGTACTCGTCACTTGAGCTTGATTCCGAGTATCAACTTTGCAATTGTGTTTGTAAGTGTTTGGAGAAATTTGAAGTGCAAGTCAGAGTGTTTGTTGGATGTTGGATTCCACAGCCTTGATCTTCATCCTGTGTGTTTGATCCTGAGTGAAGTGCAATCAAAGCAATGCCTTGACAGATCTGAGAGGAATTGTAGTGTTGGTAGTATTTTGCATTTGTGAGTGCAGTGCAAAGTTGATGTGAAGCAATTTTGATCAAGGAAGTTGTGCCTTCAGTGGAAGGGTGGAACACAATTCTAAGGCAAAGTCGTTTTGCAGTGAAGTGCCATTTTTGGGAGAGCTTGAATCATCACAATCAAGATTGTTTGGAAAGATTTGATGGAGTTGTGATTAAGGAGTGTTAATTTGTGACAAGACTGCAAATCAATGCTTGTTACTCTCTTTTGGGTGTGGTTTCTACTTGAGAGATTAAAGACGTAACCAATAAGAACTATATTGTTATTTTTTGACTTTGTATTTAGACATTTCTGAATTTTATCTTTGCGGGAACGAACTTTACTTACCCGATTACCGCAAAAGTGATATTTGCCAAGTTGTCACAAAGGGACATAAGGCAAGTTCATGTCCATTGACCTTTGAGAGCAAGAGATTGAGGGAAAAGAGAGGCTTACTTGACTTGGGTTTGCATGTTGGACATTCTTCACCAAGATTGGGAGGGAGAAGATCTAAGACCAAGGAGTTGTGTGAGGTTTGTGGAGTTGAAGGACTTCCAAAAGGACATGAGTGTAGTGGAGTAAAATCACTTTTGGAGACTTTGGTGAAGGATCTTGGAGAGAGTCTTAGTACAGCTAGAGTAATACTACCACCTTCATCAGCTAATTCTCAAGATTAGTGATGGAGATAATCTTTCAACTTATGGATAAACTATCCATGAGGGTTTGATTAATATGCACTTTAGGATTTGATGTTGCTATAGAAATCTTGGAGCAACCTGAACCTTTTGTGTTCCCTAGGGTGGATTACTCTCAAATGGTGTTAGTCATGTATATTCTCTATTAGTTATAGAGTGAGAGAAAAGAAAAGAGAAAAAGAAAAATTGAGAGAAGAGAAAGATAATTAGAGGTTAAGATGGGGAAACTTCCGGTTTTCTTTGGCAAGGATGGAGAAGATGTGGAAGCCTTTGTGAGAGACTTCAAGAGAACTTGCATAGGAAACAATGAGAGGAAGAATGAGTGGGCCTCATTATTACCAAATTTCTTTGAGGATGTGGCACTTACATGGTATGAGTCAGAATACCAAAAGAGAGAGAGATGAGATAGGGAAGAGGAGTCTTGGGAGACTTTGACTTTAGCACTCATTGAGAACTTTCTTCTTGATGTGAGTTATGAGAGATTTATCAGTGAGGTTTCATTTCTCAAGCAAGGAGATGGAGAGAAAGTGAGAGTCTATGTGGAAAGAGTGGAAAAGTTAGAGTCCAGATTTCGCATAGTGTTGAGGAAAGGTGGGGATGATGTGGAGACTACAATGATTGGCATAGGGGCCATGCTCACCAAGAATTTTGTGGGAGGATTGAGACCACAAATTTGAAGAAAGGTGAGATACAAGAAACCTTCTTCCAAGGTTGAAGCTATCAAGATTGCAATTCGTATGGAGGAGAGTTTGGAAGGGGATCAGAGTGATTTGGTGGTGAAGGAGGTTGTGCATCCTCCTCAAGGCTACAAGTATGGTGGAACTTCTGATACTTTGGTGACAAGGGTTGCACCACAAGTAGTACTTGCTCCAATTCTTGCACCTCCACCAAAGGATCCACTTCAAACCATCACAGAACAACTTGCGGATCTCAAGATCAATGTGGTGCAACTATGGGAGAAGAGAGAGGTGGATCAGAATGTAGGGAGAGGGCCTAGGAGTTATGGAAAATATCCATATAGAGGAGGCCAACCAGCCAACAATTTCAATGATAGAAATTGTTTTGGTTGTGGAGGAAGAGGCCATATCCAAAGGAATTGCCCAAATTCCACTTACCATGGAGGAAGGGGTTATGAGGGAGCCAATAGAGGGAAAGAGGGTGGTAGTGAAACCCAAGTGGCTCCTAATCCAAACAAAGGTAAGGGGATAGCATCCATAGATGTGGTGGAGAGCAAGTATGAGAAGGGTGAGTGCTCAAACTCCAAGGGTCTTAATTTGGAGCTTTTGGCACAAGAGAAGAAGAGAGCTCGTTTTGCAGAGGATGTTCACTCTTCTCAAGGATTTACTCCAAGCAAGGATACTCGTATGTCTAATAGGAGCACTCGCACCTCAACACCATCAACAACAAAGACTCCAAGGAAGAAGTTGGGGATGGAGGACTTCTTGATCTCAAAGCAACAATGGAACTACAATGTGTTGGAGGATGTTGGTAGTCACAAGGCTAACATCACAGTGGGGCAATTGATTGCTTTGAACCCTACCTTGAGAAAGGAGCTTAGAGGTGGTTTGAGTTCTACAAGGAGCAAGAGGAAGAAGAAGGCAAAAGTTCCAGTATCAATGGGGGTGGTGGATGCCAAGCCAGCACCATGGGAGGCTTATGAATATGCCTCCAAGATTGATGTGAGAGTGAATGGTCACAACATCAAGGATGCATTGGTTGATGGAGGATCAGCAGTAAATGCCATGTCAGAAAGGTTGATGAAGAAGTTGGGTATGATACCCTCAAGACCTTCAACATTTGTGGTGAGCATGGAAAACAAGCAACAAGTTTGACCTGTAGGGATGATGGATAAAGTGGTAGTTTCAATTATGGGAGTTCAAAATCTCATGACTTTCCAAGTCTTGAAGGATTCAAGCTATGACTCACTTCTTGGGAGGCCATGGTTGAGAGCAGCACGCACAACTGATCGATGTCACAAAGGGTACTTGAGGATTGGGCCATCAAACCATAGAGTCACAATTCCTGTGACTAACACCACCAACACTTCACATTTAGATACATTATCTTCTGATTATTGGGAATCAGATTCTGAAGAAGGAGCTTCAAGTGTGGACACAAGCATGGAAGAGGAGACTTCCATGGAGGAGGATGAATCTGAGTCTAATTCAGATGTGTATCCTTTGTGTGCTATGGATTTTGCACCTAAGCCAGAGGTTTTGAAGGACCCAGACAAATCACCATTGACACTTGAGGAGGTTGAGAGAAGGTTAGCTACCCTCAAGTATGGCCCAAATGTTACCAAGGAGGAGAAGGTGAGATTTGAGGAGATTTTCTGCAAGTTCATCCATGTGTTTGCTTTAAGTTACAAGGATTTGAAGGAAGTCACCTTGGAGGAGCACAAGATAGAGGTGGAGTCACATGCAAGACCAATCCGCCAAAAGCAACGTCGCATTAGCCCACCAATATCTTTGGTTGTGAAGGAGGAGATTGATAAGCTCAAGGATACTGGATTTATCTTTGAGGTAGAGAATTCAGAATAGGTGTCTCCAATTGTCATTGTGAAGAAAAAGAATGGCAAGCTTTGGGTATGTGTGGATTACAAGAAGCTCAATGCTGTTACCAAGAAGGACTACTACCCATTGCCATTCATTCATGAGATCTTGGAGGAGGTTGCAGGTCATGAGAAGTACAGTTTTGGAGATGGTTATATTGGATATAACCAAATCAAGATTGCACTAGAGCATCAACAACTCACCACATTCACCACACCTTGGGGAACTTATGCTTTCAAGGTCATGCCTTTTGGGCTTTGCAATGCTCCAGCCACATTCCAACGATTCATGAATAAGGTATTTGATCATTGGGAAATGTGTGAGAGACTTCATTGATGACTTTTGTGTCTATGGAAGCAAGGAGGAGCACTTTGAGCACCAAATCAAAGTCTTGCAACGCTTGGATGAGGCAAATGCATCACTCAACCCAGAGAAGTGCATTTTTGGATGTGAAGAAGGTCTACTTCTGGGGCACATCATCTCCAAGGATGGAATAGCAATTGATCCTAAGAAGGTGAGGAAAATCTCATACCTTCCATTCCCTTCAAGCTTCACAAAGTTATGCCAATTCTTGGGGATGGTTGGATACTATAGGAGGTTCATCTTCTCATTTTCCAACAAGGCTTATGCATTGACCATCTACATGAAGAAGGGTGTAGATTACATGGTGATTTTGGAAGACAAGGAGGCTCTCAAAGCTTTTGAGGAGCTCAAGCAATCCCTTGTTGTAGCTCCAATTCTTGCTAAACTTGATTGGAGTAAGCCTTTCATCCTCTACATTGATGCTTCTAATGTAGCTATAGGATGCACTCTTACTCAATTAGACCAAGATGGGCATGATCATCCAATAGCTTATGCTAGTAGGCAGATGGTTTCAGTAGAGAAGAACTACTCTATCACGGAGAGAGAAGGGTTGGCAGTGATCTTTGGTCTCAAGAAGTTTAGACACTACTTGATTGGAGGGAAAGCCACCATTGTCACGGATCACAAGGCTTTGAATTACATCTTCAACAAGCCTAATGTTGAAGGGAGACTAGCAAGGTGGATGATACTCTTGTCTGAGTATGACTACACCATTGAGGATAGGCCAGGAAAGAAAAATGCAAATGCTGATTTGTTATCTAGAGCCTATGATCATGATGGAGATGAGCCAGTGGATGAGTCCTTCCTGGATGAGGAGCTCATGATAATCTCAGTCACTCAAGAGGTTCCAATGGAGTACAAGGAGATTGTGGATTTTGTGACAAGAGGTAACTATCCAGCAAGGATGCATGCTAGGGAGAGGAAGGCCCTTGCAGCAAGATCTAGACCTTACACAATGGTGGAGGATATTCTTTTTCACCAAGGAGCAGATGGTCTACTTCAAAGAGTAGTGGGTAAAGAAGAGTCTATCTTACTCATAAAGGAGTTTCATGAAGGTTTAGTATGTGGAGGACACTTTGCAGGAAAGGTGACTACTTTCAAGATTCTAGATGCAGGTTACCATTGGAGAGGGATTTTCAAGGATTGTCTTGATTATTGCAAAACTTGTCATGTTTGTCAAGCTTTTGCTAGGAAGTCTACATCCACTCCACCACTTAGATCAATTCCATTGCTAGGACCTTTTGAGAAGTGGGCTTTTTCTGTTAAGCCATTTGCTTTTGGGTTATAAGGAGTCGTCTTCCGATGTTTAATTTGAAAGTACTTGGTTAATGCCTCCATTACAGAGTTCAAAAAATGTGTTCCTCGGTCACTGACCAATTCTAGAGGACACCCATATCGGGAGATGATGTTTCCAAATAAGAATTCCACCACAGTTTCAGCATCATCTCTACGAGTTGCTTCAGCTTCGACCATCTTGGTAGCATAGTCAATGCAAACCAAAATGTATCGCTTTCTTGTGACTCGGGTCACTGGTTGAATGGGACCCACAAAATCAATCCCCCATTTCTCAAATGGGGCCAAAGGCAAAATTGGTCTCAAAGGCCATTGAGAAGTAGCCATCGGCTTCCCCGTTCTCTGACAAGCATCACAGCTTTGGATATGAGCATGCACATATTTGTACATTGTAGGCCACCAATACCCTGCCAAAAGAATTTTCTTTACAATATTCTTTAGAGCATAGTGTCCTCTCGATGCTTTGGAGTGTAAAGATTCAATCACTCCTCCTACTTCGTACGACTCCAAGCATCACCAAAGTACTTTGTCTTTGCCCATCTTAAATAAAATGTTGTGTTTAAGCTGGTATGGTCCTATTTTCCTGAGAAAGACTGCCCGCTGTTCCGGGTCCATCCCCTCAGGACAATGGAGAGTATTCAAAAAATGATATTCATCTGCATACCTTGTACTTCGCATTGCTGATAAGTGATACAACTCTTTGTTAGGGAACCGATCGTCAATTTCCCACTCCTGGTCTTGAGTTTCTAACCTGGACAGGAAGTCCGCATTCGAATGCAAAGCTCCCTTCCTTACTTGTATAGTATACGTGAACTCTTGTAATAACAAGATCCATCTTGCAATTCGCCCCAATAAATATGCCTTCTTGACCAAATGTTGCAATGCGTAATGGTCAACATAGAAGACAAACTCATACCCCAACAAATAATGACAAAATTTCTTGCAGGCATACACCATTCCGACTGCTTCTCTTTCCGTCGTCGAATAGTTCTTTTCAGAAACTGAAAGTTGTCGGTTGGCATAATATACCGGGTAGTCCTTCTTCTTGTCGTCATTCTGACTTAAGATGACTCCGATGGCCATGGACAAAGTGTCCATATATACATGAAAAGGGATGTCCCAATTTGGGGCCCTCATAATTGGTGCTTCAACCAGCTTCTTCTTCAACACCTGGAAAGCTTCTTCTTGATTTGCTTCCCATAGATAGTCTTTGGATTTCTTTAGAAGCTTTGTAAGTGGTGCAGCAAGCACTGCATAGTTTGGCATGAAGTGTTTGTAATATCCGACATGTCCCAAGAAGGCTCTCAGCTCCCGGATGTTCTTTGGGGATTCCAAAGCTACGATTATCTTGACCTTCTCAACATTGACTTCAATACCTTGGCTTGACACCCGATGCCCCAGAAGAATTCCCTCCTTCATTGCAAAGAAGCATTTCTCTGAGTGTAATGACAAGCCGGCAAAATGACACCTTTCAAACGTTTGGCGAAGGTAGTCTAAATGTACATCTCTTTGCCCAAACACACAAAATTCATCAATAAAAACTTCCACAAATTTGCACAAGAAATCTTTGAAGATTGAATTCATCATGTGCTGGAAAGTAGCAGGAGCATTACACAACCCAAAGGGCATTTGATTGTAAGCAAAAGTGCCCCAATCGGTCGTGAATGTAGTTTTATCCTTGTCTTCTTCTCAAATGGATACTTGATTGTACTCTAAAAATCTATCAAGAAAACTATAACAAGGATGCCCAGCTACCTGATCTAAAATGGTATCGGTAAAAGGCAAGGGATGATGATCTTTCCTTGTGACTGCGTTCAACTTCCGGAAGTCTTGGCACACTCGGATCTTCCCTATTTTCTTCTTTGAGACAATGACAATGGAGGGAACCCATTCACTGCTTAAGACAGGGAAGATGATTCTGGCCCCTAAGTACTTGTTGATTTCATCTTTCACCAATAGAGAGTACTTCGGGTTTAGGCGGTATTGTTGCTGCCAAACCGGAACTGCATCTTCAACCAGATCAATCCGGTGTTCTCCGAATTCTTGTGGAATACCCGGCATTTGATCAATCGACCAGGCAAATACATCCTAGAATTCTATAAACATGGCAATGTATCCTGCCAACTCCTCCAAAGTAATTGTCTTCAAAAATTTTAAAATTTTTCCTTCAGTTAATAAAACATCTTGACAATCATTGGGATTGATGACTCCTTCAACGTGGCTTACTTGGCTTAACCCAAGGCGAGCTGCCATCAAACCCCCTTCCTCCAAGTCAGGTTCACCCGAAGCAAGGTCATATGCATCTTTGTCTTCAACATCCACCTCGTAGCATTCCAAGTAGTTAACTTGGACTTCGTCTTCAGATTCGTCTGAGGACAAAGACGATGAGTCTTTGGATTTGTCCTCCTCTTCCGACAAACTTGTTTCCCCGAGATGGGGAACCTTTGTCCAACTCACAATCACCAGCTTCTGATCTTTGGATGAAATGTCCTTGAATCTTAACTTCTGCTGATGCTAATCCACTACAACTTGGGCGCTATACAACCAGGGTCTGCCGATCAACAAAGGGTAACCAATCTTTGTCACTAGACGCAACACGATGTAATTCAACTTGAAGGGTACCCCTCCAATGATCATGGTGATGTTTGACAACATGCCCAATGGCTGTCTCCTGGTTTGGTCTGCAAACTTCAACACTCGGGGTGTTGGTTCAAATGTGTGATACTCGAGTCGATTCGCAGTATCTTTGGTCATGACATTCACACCGGACCCAGAGTCAATGGGTATCAATGTGATCATGCACCCTGCAATCTCTGCATCTACTTCGGGAGATCCCAAATCTTCTTGCTCAATACAATAGATAGCAGGCAAGTCCTTCTTTGACATTGACCTCACCTTCTTGAGGGCCAAATTCAGCTGCCTCTTGTACAGCTTGTTATCTTCCCACAATTGCTTGAATGTAACGTTGGCATTTGTGGCTGCCAGATCTGCTACAATATCATATTGAGGAACTCCTCCTAATTTGACCGTCTTTGCCTTTGGCTTTGGGTCCGAAGTCTCTCCATGTTCCCTCTTGACTTCAGGACGCTTCAAAATGGTGACGGGCTTGCTGATGGCCTTAACCCAAGGTTCCTCAGGTTGGCCCACCTCGGCTTGGATCAGACCCTGTACTTCGGATTGGATATCCGCTGGAAAAACTGGAGACTTTGTCTTCGTCTCCTCTTCCAAACTCAGTTCCCAAGTCCTGAGTAGTGCCTCCTTTAGTTCTTTCTACAAGGCTTTAGCTTTGGCTTTTGTGAGGATATTTTCCTCCTTGGCAAAAAGAATTGCCTTTGGGCGCAGTCTCTTTGCCTTTGTGGAAGACAACGAGGTCGTACTCAGTTCTTTGGGATCACGCTTCTTCTTGCTAGAGCGTGTCTCAACTTTCAAAATTTCAAGGTCCGGCCATTCTCCTTCCGAGGCCAGACTCCCTTCTTGAGGTCTTTCTTCCTCAAGAGTGATGCAATTTACATTAGTATCTCCCTTTGGCTGAAGTGTTGCACGCTCAGCGGGGGTCTGTACATACTTTACAGGCGGCTTTGGGTTTGGTGGGTGAGGACATTGGTTGCCCATATGCCCCAATCCTTTACAATTTCCGCATAGGGGAACGTACTCGATTTGCCTTCTTGGCTCGGGACAGTTTGGAGACCAATGTCCCATCAAGCCACAATTATAACAGGCTCTGGGTGCAACATTCTGAGGCCGATTTTGGTTGCTCATCGGTGGTCTTCGTGGAGGAGCATTGGGGTTATACTCCCTAGGTCCAAACCTCGGACTTTGATACAATGTGCTCACTTGAGGCTGTACTTCTTGCGTTTGGTACACAACCTCTTTGTCCTCATCTTGGTTCCATCCCGGAACCCAATCAATTTGCTGCACCGGGAATGCATTACGAGTATTGCATTTTGTGTTGGCGTGGCCTGATTTGCCACATGCGGTGCACCATACATTTGATCTCCCAAACGCTGGGGCCTTCCTTTGGTCTTTGGCCCCAATCATTTGGATCTTGAAGTCCGAAAACTCCTTGATGAGGGCATCCAGCTTGGTATCCGCCTTATTTACACTCTTTGCTGGAGGAGTCATTGGTTTCTTGCCTCCATGCCTTCTGACTCGTCTTGGCTTTGATTCTTCTTTGGATTCCGAAGAAGAGCTCAAAGACGTGGAGGATTTGTCTGAAGAAAGGGATGTACTGCACGAAGCTCTCCTTCTGGGCTTCTTGCCTTTCTTCTCCCAATTTCTCCGGTTACCGGCAGAGTGAGAGTGGGCTGCCTCGTAACGAGCAACATGTTTAAGTACTTTGTCCAGGGAAGTTACATTCCTCTCCCTTGCAAAGATTTGTATCTCTGGTGAAAGTCCCCCAAGGAACCAAGTAATGGCTTGGGCATCGGAGTAGCCCACCACCCCCGATTGCTTGGGAACTCAGTTCAATAGTGCCATGAACCACTCAGAGTAGTCTCTCAACTTCTCCTTCTTGCCTCAGTCCAAATCGTTGAGTGCCGCAAAGACACTCGTGTCGTAATCAACCTCCCGGAATCATTCCAGGAAGTTGTTTCTCAAGTCTGCCTAGTCCGCTCATACGAACCCCTTTTGGGTCACATGAGTGTACCAGCTCCGAGCTTTCTTGCGAAGCAAACTTGGGAAAATTCTCAGTCGATCTGCCGAGTCATGCTCCTTGTTAGCAAAGGAGATGACTTCAAATTCTTTGATGAATTCATTGGGGTCTTTTTCTTGTTCAGTCCCCCTTGTACTTCTGATAGGCATGTCGGGTGACAGGCAACAAAGTCATCGTTTGATGCACTAGGATTGGTTGAGGTAGTGTTGAACTTGACGGAACTGAAGGATTGGCTGGTATTGACACCGTGTTGTCAGCCCAGGGATTCCAATTTGTCAAATTCAAGGTGGGTTCTTCTTCAAAAAAAATTGCTATGAGGGTGTCGACTTCAACTCGAGTAAAAGATTCAGGGTCAACACCTTTGATTGGTTCTTCAAAATTCCTTCGGGACAATCGAGGAATCATTCATAGAAGACGTTGACACTCGTCTTAGTAAGTGTTTGTGATGTCTTTTCTTGAACAAAGTTCTTCAAGGACACAACTTCCTTTATAGCTCTAGGGGAAGTCGGTGTATTGGGCCGCAATGCATATGTTTGCCCACTCGATTCTTTCTTCTTCTTGGACAAACAGGGAGATGCAAAGTAGCCTTGCCAACCGCCTTTGTGTTTCCTGTGGTCAAGTTCTTGCAGGGCTTCTTGCACTTCGTGAAGGAGTTGAAAATCCAATGCCTCTTGTTCAGTTTCATCAACAATGGATGGGACGTTCAGACGTTTGTCTTCTTCACGCTGAAGTGCTCGTCTTCAAGCTCTCTCTTCCTGTTGTTCTCTTGATGTAGACATTCATATTGCATTGATACCCAATTTTGAATTTGGCTTCGTATTCTTCTACTTCTAAGATTTGTATCCCCGGCAACGGCGCTAAAAATCATGTGACAACCCGGCAAATATCACTTTTGCAGTAATTGGGTAAGTAAAGTTTGTTCCCGCAAAGATACGAGTCAGAATTGGTCAAATACAAAGCAAAGTAAAAACTATAGTTCTTCTTGGTTGCGTCTTTAATCTCTCAGGTAGAAACCATACCCAAAAGAGAGTAACAAGCACTGATTCACAGTCTTGTCACAAATTAACACTCCTTAATCACAACTCCATCAAATCTTTCCAAACAATCTTGATTGTGATGATTCAAGCTCTCCCAAAAATGGCACTTCATTGCAAAATGACTTCGCCTCATAATTGTGTTCCACCTCTCCACTGAAGGCACAACTTCCCTCGATCAAAATTGCTAAATATCAACTTTGCATTGCACTCACAAATGTAGAATACTACCAACACTACAATTCCTCTCAGATATGTCAAGGCATTGCTTCAATTGCACTTCACTTAGGATCAAACACACAGAATGAAGATCAAGGCTGTAGAATCCAACATCCAACAAGCACACTGACTTGCACTTCAAATTTCTCCACACACTCACAAACATAGACACAAAGTTGATACTCAGAATCAAGCTCAAGCGACGAGCACTGCTTCACAGCACTTTGCTTTATCTATTCTCAAAAATTATGAGCACTAAACAACATGATACTATGAATGCCACTCTTAAATAGTGAAACAATCGACAGTTATCTTCTTAATACACCTTTTCCTAATGACTCTACAAACCTGCAGATCTGAAATGACAATGCACCTCTTCATATCTGCCTCTTCAAATCTCAAATCTATTACTACTCCGATCCGATGTCTACTTCTTCATCTTTATTCAAACCCAAACCCAAAGTAACTTTACTTCCTACTACTCTATCCTTGGGTTTTGTATTTTCTACTTCTTCTACCAGATCCAGCAATTCTCTTTCTTGATCTGAAATTGCACTAGTGGGTAATCTATCTAACTCCTTATCTCTCGACCCACTCTTCTCTAATGTCTCCACTAGTAACTCCAAAGACATTTGTACTCCTATGTTATCTACTTTGGGTTTTGCTCTAACATCCTTCCGAAGCTTTTCTATCTCTATTTTCACTAAGTCTAATCTAATTGAAATGTTATCCTCTACCTCTAAAATCTTTCTGTCTACACGAGTTCTGAGATTAATTAACAAGGCATTCAAATCAGTGTCTCTTGCTTGTCTTTGCCTCGTCTCCTGCACCAACAATTTCAACTCGTGCAATCTCGTTTCTTCAATCCGAACGCTGGCCTCTGTACTCAACATCATGTTCATCCTGAGGACTATCTCCTTCAATGGCTCCAATCTCATCTTTCTCTCTCGCTCTCAATTTGCAAGCCAATCCTCCCTATACATCGCCAACTCCTCTTCAAACTCGGCTTTCACCGTCTCCTTCCCCGTCTCCTTCTGTACAACCTTCTCCTCCTGATTACAAAGTAACTCTTGTAATCAATCTTCTTCTTGGTATTGTGCCGCCAACTCTCTTTGCAAGAGTTGCTTCTTCTCCTCGACACTCTCCATCACCCTATCGAGCTCTTGATCCTTTGCTGCTACTCTTGCCATAGCATGGATTACTTCTACTCTTGAATCAGCAAATTGTTGCTTCAAGATTTCATACTCTGCTACTTGTCTCTCCCTTGCTATGTCACTCTTCTTCAAAAGATCCTCTCGATAACTTTCTTCTCTCTTTAGGTCTTTGATTACCTAACTTCTCACCACTGCCTCCGCTCGCAGCACTTCCCTTTCCTCCTCACCTCGGGTTATACTCTTCTTCAACTCTAAGTTTTCTTCTTCTAATCTTGCCAACACCTGCAATACAGTCTTTACCTCCGAACATGTTGACTGCATTTCCTTCTTCTTGTACTCCAACTTCACCAACAATGGGCACACCACCTCCCGCAGGTACTCCACTCCATAGCTCGGGATTACTTCTTCTTGTGTGGCTACTTTTCTTTGCACTTCCTGTTCATCCGATACTCACCTTCTTCTCTGCAATCTTTGTATTGGAATCAAAGCCTCACTTCCCGAGCTTTCACTTACCTCTTCCTTTGCCTTACTTGGCCCCGCTTCACACTTTGCCTTACGTCTTGAGCGAACTCCTTGCTGCACTGCAATCTTCTTCTCTTCGGGCACAATTACTTCATCTTCCAACTGTGTGTTGTCTTTGGCTTCCATCTCTGCTTGAACTTCTTCTTTGTATTTGTCAACTGCTGGTGCTGATGTCATGTCTCCCCTTTCATCACTATCGCTACTCATATCTCCACTCTGCAGCGTTAGCTCAGGCTCTTCCTTGTGTTCCAAGTCTTCATTTTTTAGCTCGGCATCTCCTTTTGAGTCCTTGTCCTCCGACTCAATTACCACCATACCTCGCCTCAGGTTGCCTCTCCGCATCTTCCAAGGTTTCTTTGTGTCTTTGGTGTCATCTTGCCAACTTTTCTTCTTCGTAGTCGGGGTACTCACTGCGACCTCCACGTTCTTCCCCGTCTTTGCGTAGTAGTCGTCAGTACTCTTGATTTGCAGGATGTATTGCTGCTCCTCGATGTTGACCTCCTTTCGCACATCAGGATGGAAGTGCAACACCATCCAAGTCCGCTCTGCCGAGTTCAGCAAGTTAAGCCCAAGGTAGAAGTGTGCTGCAAACGGCACGATATAGTGTGGAGGCAACTTATTCCGCAAATTCCACACCATCTGCCTCGTTCTCCCGTGAAAACACCTCGCCCAATTGATTGGTTCTCCTGCAAAAAGCTTGTGAAAGAACACCGCTTGGTGTTTCATCACATATGTGGTTTGCTCCGGCTTCAGGATAGCCATTAGTGCACTCACGATCCCTCCCTTCATAGGGTCTTTGTAACTCTCAACCTTATACCTGTTCTTTGTCCTCTTTGATGAGAAGGCATCTCTCACCTCCTGGGTCTCTTGAGCTATCTCTCCCTTCCCCAAGAACGTGGCTCCCTTCTTCGAGCCTGCTTCCTTCCCGAGTACGAGTCTCCAATCCGACTCTGTCTAGTGAGCCGGATTTCCTCTCTTCCCTTCTTCCTCTAGTCCATCGAGACACTTGCTCTTGATGATTTTTGTCATGAATCCTAGAAAGCTTACATTCCAGTTCCATGCCAGAAATGTGATCTGAAGTCGGCTCAAGACTTCGATCCTTGCTATTACATCTAACCTCTGAATTGCATGATTTCTCACTGCAAATTCAGAGTTCTTCTTTCCTCCTCCCATCTCTTCTACCTTCTCACTCTCTCTCAATTTCACTCTTGCAACTTCTCCCTTTTAGCACTAACACAATTCCAACTTTATTTCCCTTCCCACGATCACCTGCAAGACGACTTCTCAATGGCAAAGGAAAATTACTCGACATTTCATCATTGCAAGTTCAATTTTTATAGAGTTGCGCTTCTTCGTCTTCCGTCACTTTGAGTTTCTACCAAGAAATCACAACTCTTGCATGCACCTGTCACTGTCAATCAACCTTCGCGCATATGGGCCACCGGTTTTTGAACGACCCCTTCTTGAATTTCTCGCCCCAATGAAAGGTGGTTAGACTGTCTTTGCCTTGGGTTGAGCTCTCCCCAATACAAAGACAATTTACTTTGGGTTGTGTGCTGACAGGGCATTTCCAAGTACTTTGCCTTATGCCCCAAAGTCACTTTACTTTGGGTTTCATCCCGAAGACTCTTTTCTTTGCCTTCTTTGGCCATACAGGCGCAATACAACTTCTCTATACACTTCTTTTCCTTTATTTTGAAAATAAACAAAAAATGTGGGCACCACAAGGGTAGACCATTGAGGGACAAGAATGAAGATGAAGTGGGTAGATTTCTTTATGAACGCATTATCACTAGGTTTGGATGCCCTTTGGAGTTGGCTTCTGATAAAGGAGAAGAGTTTACAAGAAGCATTACTACAGCCATGCTACGACATTTCTCTATCACACATAGAGTAACTACATCCTATAAGCGAAATTCCAATGGCTTGGCAGAGAGAACTAATCAGACCTTGTGCATGATGTTGGCCAAAGATGCAGAAATGGAGGGGGCTAACCATCATTGGGACAAGAGGATTCATGTAGTTTTGTGGGAGTATAGGACAACCATGAAGACTTCTACCGGATATTCTCCATTTCAATTGGTGTATGGTATTGAGTCAACCTTACCTATTCACTTTGATCTTCTGACCTTCCAAAGCATTCATAGGAGATTGAACAAAGCACAAGGAGGTGATGCAAAGAAGTCAAGGAAGGATCAACTCATGGAGTTGGAAGAGGCAAGAGCAGTTGCTATGGTTCGAGTGGAGCAAGCCCAAAGGAAACAAAAGGAGAGCTATGACAAGAGGCAAGGCAAGAAGAAGGTGGAGCCTTTCAAAGAAGGTGATTGGGTAATGTTGTTTGATTCCATTTGATTCAAGAGAGTGCAAAAGAAGTTTTTGCCTAAGTACTTTGGACCTTTCATAGTGGAGAAGGTGTGGGGCAATTACACCTATGATCTCAAGGAGTTGGGAGGAAGACACTTTTATAGGATTAACCATGATAAGTTGAAGATGTACCATAGAAGGTAGAGAGACCTTCACTTTGAGGACAAAGTGAAAACTTAGTCCGGGGGTAAATGTAACACCCATTTGTGCATGTGTGTGGTATTGTGATATTTAGCTTGGTATTACAAGTACTTGAGAGATATTATTTATATAAAGATAAAGGATGGTTCTATATTAGTCATGGTTAGCTAAAGTTAGTCATAGCTAAGATAGATGGGACCTTACTTTAGAGGAAGTAGAAAAGATGAGCACCACTATTTTGGATTTTAGTGTGTTGACTTGGTATTATTCCTAGGTGTTTGGCTTTGAGGAAAGAGTTGAGAACTCTTGGGCCCGCAAACCTTTTTGTTTTGGATTCTTCTTTAGTCCAAGGATAGCCCATGTGAAGGAATCCTTGACTTAGTGGTTGGGTCAAGATAAGACCACATGTTTAGGGGAATATGCCCATGTGAATGGATATTCCTTTCTACTTTTTGACTTTACTTGACTTTTAGTCTAGTAACTTGAGTTACTATGGTAATTAGTAACTTTGGTATGTAACTATTTCACAAGTATATAAACAAGGGGTGAGGAGGTACTCGTCATCCTTTCATTTGCAACTATCTCTCTCTCATTGAGTTCTCTAGTGAGCAATGTCTTGAGTCTTGGAGTGTTAGCCTTGGAGGAGTATGATGGAGTTGGGGTTCCTTGCCTTCTTAGTCCATGGTGCGCTACCATAATAGCCATCAAAGGTTCATCTTGAGTGAGAGACAGGCCGGCTCACAGTTCCGGCTGGCTGCTATGCTTAGTGAGAGTAGGGATGATGTGGTTCCTACTTCTAGAGTAGAGGTGGTTGATAATGGAGCTAACTTGGTTGAGGAACATGGGATCCGCTTAGCAACCAGTGGTTTATGGCAAGCAACAATGGCTAGATTGGTGGAGTTACCAACTAGACCGGCCTTTGAGCGAGCATGGGTTACACATAGGGTTGCCTTATTGGATAACCAAAGGGGGATTTTTTGTTTGGTGGGACCTTCAAGGAAGGTCTATACACCGTAGAGGGTCTTACTTGACTCTGGTGTGCAACTCCTTATGTTGGAGAAGGTTGCAATTGTCGGTCTAGAGTTACAAAAGACCAATGTGGAGAGCTGTCCATTTCAAATCCAAACATCTATAGGTGGTGGTTCTACATATTACATCATATGTGGAGAGCTGGTTGTTCAGATTCCGCCCGATCATCCAACTAATAGCTCTATGGTGAGAGCTTAAGCCATTGTGACCATAGTTGAGTCATATGATGTGTTAGTTGAGGGAGCAGTGTTGTATACCATGGGTTTTAGTATTGACTATTGGGAGGAGACAACCTCTTATAGACCAGGTTGGTAGTAAGGTTAGGGACTAGTGTGTTGTCTACTAGTATGCTTCAATAGTGGCAGTCTTGGCTCACTATAGTCGAGGACCATGGCAATATCATTTCAATTTTCAATGGTTCTATTACTTGGCCTGGTGATTTATTAGAGGGGAACACTCATGAAGAGGATACTCCAATACCAAAGGAGATCACATGGATTTGGAGTACGAGTGGGATCATTCCATTCACCTTGGATGTTCCATTGTGGAGTTCAGAGGAGGCATTGTAGCAACATGTAGATCAATTAATGTAGTAGGTTTGGAGTGGAGCCTTTGTACCACTAGGAGACTAGTGTGAGGATGAGCCTCTAGAATCAACTACCTTGATACCTCTAGATACCACACTCATTGCTTGGTAGTATCTAATAGAGGAATTATGTCTATTGGAGTTGTTCAAATTAGTATTTCATGTAGTTCATCATGTCACACTTTGGGTAGTATTTTCTAAATGTGATCACCTTGGCTGATGAACCTTTGGTACTTTAGATTGTAACTTTATAGGACCAAGCAAGCCCCACCAAAGAGGAATCCAATTTAGTACACTTTTCATTACTATACCCCAACCATATTCTGGACCAATTCAAAAGGGGTTAGGCATTATCCATCTAAATTACTTTCATTTGCCTTTATGGCAACAAATTTATCAAAGAAAGTTTTTAGAAGGGACAAGGAAAAAACATTCCTCCTTGGCTTGGAATCTATTAATGTTACCATTGTTATTAGTTTGGATAAATTTAGGTAAATTGTACATATAGGAGACATAATTGGCCTAATCTATAGAGTTTGAATGGAGTGGTGATGATTCCTGACTACAAGTTTATTAACAAAGAAGATCCATAAGATAACATTGTGATCTTATTGGTCCAACCAAAGAAAGGAAATATAAGAAGTTTCATAAAAAGTATTACCAATATGGAGATAGCTAATCTACAATATTCAAGGTGGTTCAAATGGGCTAGGGAAAAACTTTTAACTATGCTAAGACAATCAAGGGTGTTTGCAAATTTTTTGTGTTAGTAATAGGGTATGAGAAGTTGATTGTTTCTAGAAATCAATCCAGATGTTGAGGTAGAACTACCAAAAGAAAAACTTGGCATTGATGACCAAATACCAATCCCAAAAGTAGATACAACATATTGTGAACTTTCTTGCTTAACATGACATGATCTATGAATCTGCATATCTCTTACTGAAAATGAACCTTTGATTGCTATGTAGGTAGTGCATCGTGGACTAAGAAGGCAAGGAAACAAACTCTATCACCTCCTCTAAGGCTCAAACTCTCAAGCACCTACAAGATTCAAGCCAATATTTACTTGAGAACTCAATCAAAGAGAGATAGTTGCAAATTGAAAGTATGATGAGTGCCTCCTTATCCTTGGTTTATAACTGTGAAATACTTTCCTAAAATAGTTACTAGTTAATAGTAATAAAATTTTCTGGGCACAAACTCATCTAAATTCTAAAGTCTAAAGGAGCATCCATACTTATGTAACTAATCCATAAGCATATGTTCTTATCTTGACCAAACAACTAAGTCAATGATTCCTTCAAATGGGTAACCTTGGACTATAAAAAATTCTTAACCAAAAATAATTACACACCCAAGAATTCTCAACTATTTCTCCAAAGCCAAACACCTAATAATACAAAGTCAATGCACTTTCAACTTCTTCTAAAATAAAGTCACCTTTATCTTGGATATGATTAACTTTACAAAATCTTGACTAATGAAGAAGCTTTATTAAAATTCATATAAACAAATCTCTTAGCTACTTGCAATACAAAGAGCATCTAATAGAGTATATTGAATATCTAATAGAGTATACTTGTACTAACATGTGTCAAAATATATGTTAACTAAACCCTAAACTAATATGTGTTAATGTTTCTAAGTATCCAATAGAGTATACTTGTATTAATATGTGTTAAAATCCTATGTATGCCTTGGCTGAAACAATATAATCCAATGGTAGTTTAGAAGAAAGAATCTTAGCACTGTGATATGGAAGATAAAAGGAGATTGTATCAAATCTCAAGGAATAAAAATACTAATATACTTAATTTTCACCAATGCAATCTAAAAAGAAAGATAAGTTATTTATGTGATTAGTACACAATTTTGATAATTTGAAAGAGAAAACAAGGTATTGGTAGGATCACATAAGTTCTTGGAAGATTATTAGGATCTGTTTCTAACAAGTTGATAACAAAATTGAGACAACTTTATGAACTACTTTGACATACAAGGCACATTATCATCTAGCCTCACATGAATTGGAGGGATAATTATCCTCAACTTGAAGACCTTCTAAGCAATAGGATACATTTAACCAAGTATATACCTTTATAGCACTACGCAATACCAATAGCTATATATATTATCTAGAGGTGAAAACTGACTTGATAACATTTGGAAGGATGTTAGATATGATGGACTAGGTAGATCAGATAAAGGTGTCATAAATATATCTCTCCTACTAATAGAGCAAGAGCCAAAAAAATAGCCTAAAAATGTAATATTAATAGTTAGACATATTATCTAGAGGTGAAAATTAGCTTTGTAACATCTAGAAGAATATTAAAGATAATGGAAAAAGTAGATTAGATAGAGGTATCATCAAAAGATTAATTTTAATAATAGGGTGAAGCCAAAAATAGTCTTGAAACTTCATAGCCAATTTTGAAGGCATAAATAGATGAATTAGGGCTTAAAAGGTGTAAGTTTTGGCCCTAAGGAAGAAGAGGCTGGCCTTACTTGCCTCTCTATTTGTCTCATTGAGAGCTTCCCAATGATATCTCACCCATGCAAGTCCGAGGTCTAATAGGAAGATTCCCTAAATATTCTATCTAGTCAAAGCTTGTTTTACCAACCAGAAAGGACCAAAACCAACATGTCATCCATGCATGTAGCTAATCTAAGGGAGAGTTTGATGCCAAATCACCAATCTATGTATCTGATAAAAGGGTGGAGCTTCCTTTGAAGGAATCCTCTTTGCTATATAATAAAATGAAGGTGTTCCTTTGGTGCATCACAGTATTGAGTGTAGAGCTTGTATTTCTTCTCATGTGTTCTCTTAAGATCTCTTATCCTTGGAGGATTACATCCTCTAGTTATTTTGTGAAAAAGAAAGATGGCAAATATGCATGGACTATAGTGCATTAATCTGCAAACAATCAAAAATAGGTATCTACTTTCACAAATAGTTAGTTTGTTTGATCAATTATGTGGACTAAGTTCTTCACCAAGCTAGATCTAGGAAATGCCTAAAACCACATATGAATTTCTTTGGAGGATGTTTTATAGATAATATCTCAAACTAAGCATAGACATTTTGAATACTTGGTTATGCCATTTGACCTCATCAATCTATGCACTACTTTTATGAGTCTAATGAATGATATATTTAGGGATAAATTTGGTTTGGTGTTTCATCTATAGTTTCATTATGATGGAGCATCAAGGACATTTACATTGAGACTTTGGGACCATGTACTTCACATCAAGCATCAAAATGCAAATTTTGAGTTTCTAAAGTCAAATACCTAGGCTACAAGATAAGTGCTCATGGAATATACGTTATGTAGGAGAGGATTTAAGCAATCCAAAGGTAGAAATTCCTAAAGATTTCCACACTTTTACAAGGATTTATTGGCTTTATTGGGTTCTATTATCCTTTTGTCATTTGTTGTTACAAATTGTAGTCCGTTAACTATACTATTTGGGAAGAATGTTTGATGATGTTTCAAACGCTCAAGGAAGCTATACTTTAAGCACCTATGCATAAGTGGTATAACCCAACATGACTAATAAAGTTACATGTGGATACTTTAAGCACTCCTACTAGGAGTGTTCCCTTACAAGAATAAGATGATTATTGGTATCTAGTTACCAATTCTGTAGAGAAATTATACTAAAAAAAGCAAAAATGTCATATAACAAAGCACAAAGAACTTAAAATTGTACATGTGACCAAACATTAGTAACAATATCTAGGTGATAAGAAGTTTGTGGTCAAGTCTGAACATAAATTTACCTTAATTGCAACAAAAGTCATCATAATGGCAAGTAAGAACGCATAATAGTAAAAATGCTTCTGTATGACCATAAAGTATGTTAATAAAATTGTAGATGTTTGTAGATGCTTCATTGTAGATTCACCAAATTAATGGGATTTCCACAATTTAGGTTTCTTTGGATTGGTGGGACAAATTCATGCAAGCAATCAAACACAAAAATGTCATTCAAAGCGTAACTTGCAAAGGCAAGCAACTATGATTTATGGGTTGGCATTGCAAGAGGCAAGATATTGGTATCTAATGACATAGCTTTACAAATAGAACTTCTTGTTACATAATACTCCATATTTTGGAGATCTATAAGTGATAAAAACATTGGAGCAACTACAATGTACATATTGATGGGTGCATATGCAACAAGATGGAGAAGCCTACATTCAAAGTTATTTGGAACTTCAACAAAAAAAGGTCTTGAATGAAAGCTTAAATCCTCTACAATCACTTTGTATTCTAAAGAAAAGATGGTAATATGTTTCTCTTGACCTAGTCGTTGCTTAATTTTTTTCATTTTTTTTCTTTGTGGATAAACCCAAAATGATCCATATCCCATCAAGAAAAGTTGATTTCTTCCAAAGAAGGTTTGAATGCTACTATCTTCTTGGAATTTATCTTTGCTTAATATGAAATACCTTCCATGAAATCTGCAATAGAAATACTCAATTCACCAAATTACATAAGAAGAGTATATTTAGCTAGTTAAACACCAAGTAAGCATTCTCTCTTGATTATCACCTTGAAATTGACTACAAAACTATTAGGGGCTATTTGCATTATTAAGAATATGCTTTGGTCTTTCACACTTTGAGGCGCAAGCAAACTGAAATCTTATCCTTACTTTAGTGGAATTTTCTTATAACAGCTCTCTCAAACACCTCCACCAAGATATTCCCAATAAATTGTCTTTATGGTGAATTTCCTCTAAGTCACCACATTGCTTATTCACCAAAGGTTGCTCCCACTAAAGTGTTGTTAACAATAATTTTACAACTAACATCTGGAAAGTTGTTCACATTTCTTGTGAGAGGTTATTTTTTGTCTAGAATTGATTAAAGAAATATGCCTCGTGATATTGTTGAGATGACATAAGTGATAAAATTTTAGCTTTCAACCACCAACTTACTACTTCAAGGTAACAAGAAACTTCATGCATGCCATATTGACCTATACTCTATTTGTAAGTTTGTTGCCAATTGGCTTATAAATTAAATCTTCTAGCTTACATAGATATTCTATCTAGTCTTCTTTGTCTCTCATCTTTCCCCCAGACATTCCTACACTTCTTCTTTCACTTATTTTCAACTAAGTCATCTTTTACTAGAGAATTACTAATAATCATATCAAATTTGAAGTATAATTTATACCACAAAATCATGTATTTCATTGAGTTTCTTATAGTCAAATATATGATCCTTTATGAAGGATCCACATTATGAAGTACCATGGAGATCCACATGTAACTTAGCCAAATATTTTATTGCTCTTATCAACTCTCAACACTTGTTCAATGAGAACATTGCATCTTAAAGGATGAAAAAGTTATATAAAAGATGTTAGAATATTCCTATATGATTCCTTAGAACATGTATATTTATAAAAGTCATAAAAATACCATAAAAAATTTATTTAAATGCTTATGAAGCTCCTTAAGTAGGAAAGATGTGTAAAGTTTTCTAGAGAAGATACATAGATATTGGTGTGCAAGCAAATTGAGACAAAAAGGTTTGATAGGAAAATAATCTGAAAGTTCAAGATCTGAAAGAGTGAGTGGCTTCTTGAGGAAGCCATGTATAAAATTATACAAATATTCAAGGAAGCAACACCTTCTCTTCATTTGAGGTTTGTATTAAGACTTTTGTGATTAACTCTCTTGCCCTCTCTATGGTTTTTATTAAATTAAGTATTGCATATAATTGGGACATTATAGCGCTCAACAAGAAAAAGTAAAAACAAAGTTAAAGGAAGAACGTTGGGTATGAATGTGATGGATTACCTACTTGAACCTCAAGTTGTTAAGAATTTCTTAAATTCCTAAATCAAATAATAAATTAAGAGAATGATTTCCCTCTCAATATGACAAGAAGGTGATATTGGATGAGAAGGTAAAATTTGAGGAAATCTTTTGATTCTATGTTTATGTCTTTTCCTTTAGTTACAAGGATTTGAAGAAGTTACCCTTTGACAAGAAAGCTTAACCTATTCACCAAAGCAAAGAAGAATTAGCACACCGATAGCAATGGGTGTCAAGGAGAAGATAGAGAGGTCTAAAGAGGAAAGCATAATCTATGAGGTACAAAATTATAAATGATTCTCTTCCATTGTAATAGTTAAGAAGGAGAGCATGAAGTTGAAGATTTATGCAAACTACAAGAAACTCAACGAAGTGATCAAGAAGGATTATTTTACTCTACCCTTCAATGATAAGATATTGGAGGATGTTGTGGGCCATGAATGGAACAACCATGAAATGGCTATAGTGGCAATAGACAAAATATCCTTGAATTGGAAAAAAATTATTTAAAATCCTTCATTACACCATGTGGTACATTTGTCATATGAGTAATTGGAATAGCTAGAAATATGATCTAGATGTGAAATTTGGTTTTCTAACACCTGGAAGGATGTTACACATGATGGAGAAAATAGATCAGATAGAGGTATCACCAAAAGAGTACTTCTTCTAATAGGGCAAAAATAGAAATAGGCTTGAAAACCTTAGAATCAATAGCTAGACATGTGATCTAGAGGTGAGAATTGGTTTGTTGACATCTGGAAAGATTATTATACATGATGGAAAAATAGACATCATTATACATGATGGAAAAAATAGATCAGAAAGAGGTATCACCAAAGGGGACTTCTACTAATAGAGCAAGAACCAAAATATGCCTAAAATCTTTGAAGGCAATTTCAAATGCCTAAATGGATGAATTAGGCCTTGAAAATGTGCAAATGCCTCCCACCTCCCAACAAAGAAAGATTTGGCCTTCCCTCCCCCTTGGGTTGTCTCATCAAGAGCTTTCCAATGGTACCTCACCCACATGATTATGATATTCCTATAGGAAGATTTCTTACAAGATTCCCTCCGGTCAAAGCCTATTTGACCAACCAGATAGGACCAGGACCAACATGTCACCCATCCAAGCAAGTAATCTAAGGGTGGAGCTTGCTGACATGTCACCTATCCATGCGCCTAATCCTATGGTGAGGATTACTTGGAGGAGATCCTCTTTGGCTATATAATAAAGAGAAGGTGCTCCTTTGGGGCATCGGAGATTTAAGTGTGAACTTGTGTTTTTGCTTTGGTGTTTCTCTGCTATCCTCACAACATTACATTGATGCACTTTGGTGTTTGAAATTTACTAGTAATCACTCTAGGTTTATGTACAAGGATTTTGAAGCATTTGTCTCAAGCTTTGTGAGGGATCTTATCTACAAATTTTTGTGTATATGGGAGCATAAGTAGTACTTTGGTCACCTTATAAAAGTGTTGCAAAAATTATATTAATGCTAATCCTTCACTTCACCCGAGGAGTTGGTTAAATGTTTGAAAAAAAGTTATTTTATTAAGCTAAAGAGTGTTTTATAAGTGTATAATTATTGATATTAAGATAGTAAAAAATTAAAAGAGTTTTCATTTAATCCAAATTTGTCCAAAGTTGAGATCCTTTGTAAGAATAATAGGATACTATGGGAGTAGGTTTTTCTTCTCTTTGTCATAGAAAGCTCGTGTTAAGACCTCTTATGTGAGAAATGGAGTAGGTCATGCAATCATCATTGGAGATAAGATAGCTTTAATATTCATTGATGAAGCTCTTAATATTCTACCTATTTAAGATAAGCCTCATTGAAGTAACCTTTTAATTGGGTATATGGGTGCATCAAACATGGCAATTGAGTGTACCAATACCAAATTGATGATGAATGGAATATCAACCCATTTTTTATGCAAATATATAGATGGGTCTTATAAAAAAAAGTCATTCATATAATGTTCAATATTGACCTTTGCTTCCAAGAGGTTAAGGTATTATTTTGCAAGAGGCAAGTTCACCATAATCATTGCACACAAACTTTCAAAATATTTTTTTAAGCCAAATCAAGATAGGAAGATTGCTTAATATAGCATTTTATTGTTGGAGTATCATATAAAATTTTTGATCAGCCAAGAAAGAAGCACTTTAGTACAAAAATGTTGTCTTAAGATTCTCATGAAGTAGGAGGGTGATTTTCAATGATTCATTCTTTGGTGATAATTTTTTGATAATCAATTTGACAAAGATCCCAAAGGAATTTGTACAAGGGGATATGGGACTTCAGCTAAAGAGGAAATTTATTTTAATCTTTACACCAAAGGAGAGGACTTCCTAAGCATAAAGTTTTGAACACTACACTACCATGGATAATATCTTATTTTACCAACGTGTTGATATGTTTCTTTGAAGTGAAATCAAGTTTATGAAAGAGTTCTATGATTGAATTGTATGAGAATGTCTCTTTATTAAAAAGTTGATGACTTTTAAGACTATAGATGTAGTGCATCATCTGAGTGATATTTTCAAATATTTCTTTGATTCTTCCAAGATTGTGATTTGGGCAAAGAAATCAAGTGTCCTTGCTTGAGCTTATTGAATTTGTGCTGAGGCATCTTGTAAAGTGGAGCATTGAAAATTTTAGGCTTTTAATAAGACTTTGCACAAAACTACCTTAGTTTTGGTGGCTTTAGTGATTGACCAAGAATTCATGCCTCATAAACTCATAGAGCTTAAGGAAGCTTCAGTATAACCTTGGTCAAAATTTAAAAAGCTCAAGCTCAACAAAAGAAGAATCATTCCAATTATTGAGACAAAGAAGAAGCTTAATTTCAAGTAGGATGGGTTGATTCCACTCATTATAAGAGAGTAAGGAAGAAGTTATGCTAAAATATTATGATCCTTACACAAAAGCTAAAGTCTACGATAATCATACCTATAATATAAAGGAGATTAGAGGCATACATTTTGATTGAGCTTATTATGATAAGTTATAGACTTGCCAAATAATTAGGAGAGGTGATGCTTCACTCTAAGAATATAATGAACACTAAGTCCTGGATGGATGTTATATCAAAGGGTGCATACTAGTTTCTATGATTATCTTGGCAATTGATAAGCTAGTGAGAACTAGTTAAATATAATAATACCAAGTGAATGAGATGAGTATTGTACATTTATAAGATTTCCTAGTTGAGAGTGCAAATACTAATATAGTTTGTATTAAAGAAATATTTTACCCTAAATGACCTCTATGTGAGTGTTATAAGGATCTATAATGTTTATATTGGTGAATATTTTTTCTTATGAGCCATTATGGAAAAGCTTTGGCATAAGACATTGAAGTGGAGATTTGTAGTATAAATGATAGGTTTCTACTTGAGTGTTATCCTTGATGGTTCTTATACTAACTTCTCCTTTCTTTTAACACATGATGCATATAAAAACTATAATAAGAGGTATTTTTTAGTATAAAGACAAGCCTATCATAATTTATGGCTGAAATTTTATGTCTATCTACTCTTCTTTATAATCCTTGCTTATTCTCCTTAATTTTTGTTACAATAAGATAATATTTTTATTTAGCTTATTCTCATGAGTTAGTATGTCATCAAGGACTCTACTTGCAAGTACCACTTTGATTGTTGTTGATTATGTATGAACTTCTTGCTTACGAAGAAATTTATTGGAATGTTTATGAAGGATCTATTATGTTGACTTTGGTGAAGTCTTTTCTTACGAGCCATTTCAGAAGAGCTTTAGCATAATAAATTGAATGGAATATTTAGAAAGTGAATGAGAAATATTTCTCTCATTTTGGTATCACTTAATGCACTCGGTACCAACTTTCCTTTGTTGTAGCACATAAGCACCCACATATTGTCTCTAAAGTTATTTTTTGGTTGAGAGACACATAGAATGCAATCTTTAGTTGCACATTGGATCATAGCTTCCTCAAATTGACTAGCATTATGCTGAATTAACTCAATACAAGAATTAAAAACCATATCATCCTTGTTCTTGCAAAGTGTCATTACCAATTAGGACTAGATCACCTCCTTGTACTAACATGTTGATGGTTAAAAAAATAGAGAACTTGGAATGGATTCATTTGGCCCCAATGCTGTGCTAGATAAGGTGTTCATGGAAGTGAATAGATGACCATAATATTTTCCTTCTTGCCTTTTTTCTTCTTCTAACTCACCTTGCACTATTGTTTAAGGAACCATGGCTTAGGTATTGAGGATCTTTGAAGGTACAAAAGACTTAGTAAGCTTCACCTCCTTGCTAGCCTCAAAATACTAAGCTTAGCTCAATTGAGGACAATTACCTTCTAATAAAGCAGCATCAAAAACTCTATATCATAACTCTTTCTTGAACATCTTATACCAAAATTGTGCAACTTGTGCTTGATTCACCCTTTGAGTAAAAAAATAACCATCTTATATAAGCAAGTGTATGCCTCATGTAGGCTCTCTCTAGAATTTTGCTTTAGCTTTGGTAGACTTCTTAGCTTTTAATGCATGTTCCAATAACACCTCTTTAATATGCATTCCAATAAACTTAGCACTAATGACTATTGGTGTGATAATGCAACCAAAGGCTCTAATAGTGCCCAAAAAGCCTCCAATATTGTAGATAGTCATTTCTCCTAGTGGTTCTATTATTATAAAAATATTTGAGATAACAAGGTGTTCAACTAGAGTTTAATGGGTATGCACATGCCCCAAGGTTTGATTTTTTTTATGGGTAAAGGCCCCATGCTATGGAACCCAAAAAAAATACCTATAGCCCTTGATGGCTATGGTGTCTTTGCACATAAAATGTATCCAACTTTGCCATAAATAAAAACCCTACTATTTTATGGGTACCCATAAATTTATTATTTATGATCCTAAATGGTCCGAGCATTCTTGTAGAATAACTTATTCATTACGCATAACATGATATCATGAACTTATTGATGGTTTGATATCAATTGCAAACATTATTACCTTTCTTTTGGAGCCTACTCAATAGTAACTACTCTTCAAATACTTATCTTTTATATAAGTTTCTATAACACAATATGTGTTTCTTCAAGATGCCAAACATATTAGATATAGGAGTTTGGTTTTTAAATCACTTTTTGGTCTTACCCAATCAACTTAAGCATGATGATTTTTAAACCAAAGGTGATTCAAAATATTACAAACTGGTTGATTTGTCTCATGTAAATTAAATCTATGCTATTTGTAATAAAGGTATTCTTCCCTGATATAGTTATTCTATACCAACATTGGTTTCCTAGGGACTTATGGGAGAAAATACCAATGGCATGTGAATTGGTTCATTCTCTTGTATATAATAGGTATGTCTGAGTTGTGGACATTTAAGATGCAAATGCAGTAAAGAGACAAGAAATCAAATATCTTTGTCATCTTCATGGCTTTTTTTTCTAGGTTCTCTCATTACTATCTCTATCTTTTTTGAAAGATTTATTCCAAGTATAAATTGATCAAGTGCCTGTTCTTCATGATGTGGTCTCAATAATTTTGGAATTAAGCAACAAAACTTGTGACACATTTATGTTTTAGCTCTGCAAGATTATATGTTGCACTTGTTGCATTGATGATCATAATTTCAAATGTTAGAGTTCTCTTTAACTTTGTGCAATGTCAAATTAGGATAAAAACCCATGTTATTCTTGCTCCACTCTCAACCTCCATTAAGTTCTTCCAGTACTTTAAATTTGATTTTCAGCAACTAACATATGTGAATCTGTTTTATGTATGGGTTGTATTTGCAATATTTTTGATGATTGAATTGAGAATTCTCTACTTTTCTTATAACTATATTCCCATTTTAGAATACACATAAGACTAAGTAGCTTGGTCTTACCTAAATGCCTATCATTTCTCTTATTATGGCTGAGCATAAGCTCCATTGTATTAGCTCTATCGGAATTGTAATACCATTCTTTGGAATATAGTTCTATTGATTTTATCTATTGTTACATCCTTGTCAACAAAAATCAATAACAACATGTAGATTATTTATCAATCATTTGGAATAAAAGGTATTACCTGAAATTAACATTTTCATCATTTGTATGAGAAAAGAATTTGAAGATGACATCTACAAATATTATATCCATATTTATACATAAATAATAGCACGAAGCATTAAAGGCTAACTTTTCTAGCATAAAGATAATAGGTAACAAATTTTCACCAAAAAAAAATATTATAATTCATCTTTATTATATTTAGTTTCACAAAAATGCAAGAATCTCAATGAATAAGAGTATATTATTCCACCTGTCCAAATCTTATTTTGATATTGATACTAAAGACAAAAAATAGAGAGAACAATTTTAGAGACTAGAAGAAAAGAACTTGACTTGATTTGGGTGATTGAACTCAAAATGAAAAAGATGGCCAGAAGCCATATCATTTATACTTGAGGTTTGGTACATGCTTGCTTCCTTGTAGAATTGACCATAAACAAGCAATCCTTTAACCAAGTAGCTTAATCCTCTAAAATGTTCTTCAACATCATAAGTTCCTAAATCTCTTAAAAGTACATTACTAGTCTACTCAGTCTTTGTGAAGGTTATTGGTACATTCAATATATTGTTTTATAAAAATTCTTAGGTAGTTTTTGGTATTTTTATGAATTTCTATTAAGTATTGTAGTAAATTATTGTATTCTCAAATCCTTTTGATTTAGAACTAAGTCAATGATGCTTTCAAGCACATTATAATTTTGTTAGATCAAAATTTGTACATCAAAGTCTTGTATTTGTATTTTTAAGTGTACATCTTTCATCTGAGTCTTTTATTTTTAATTAATACAAAATATAAATATATTGAACTCCATAATCATGGGTGATGATTATTATTACTTAAATATAAAATAGTAGCTCTTATATCCTGCTTATAACTAATCTAAGCTAATTGTGACAAGGCAAACAAATTTTGTGACTAGCTTTATATTCTATATCTTTGACTAGGAGCACTACACAACTAGATATCATCATAGAGTATATATGCACTTATAGTTATTACTAATATATAGTATAGAAAGCTTTTTCTGGAATTATTACACGCTTTATGATGGTTCATGAAAGCTTCTTTATAATCTCCATACTTATCAAGAAATAACCAATCTTACAAAACTGGAGTATATATCAAGGATGTCATCAACTCGTGGAAAGAAGAAATTTAATATTATTGTAAGTTATCAAGTTATTTAGTAGAGGTAAGTCATGCTACTAAATACCAGATTTTCACATATATAAAAACATCAAGAATTATTATAAGATTTTTAGAATCCTTTTCAATGATAAACTAATTTAGTGAGATGCTCTTAGAAGTTTTAAGGGTTCAATACCTACGTTAGGAAATTAACGTATTGCTTCTTTAAGAAGTAAACTTATACTATCTTCATTGTAATAATAGAAATTTATATTGTTTCTACAATTGAGAGTTGGTTGTATTCAATTAATGCTACTCTCCTTACTTCTGTCCTTTTTATTTGATCTCTTTTAAATGTATCTTTAACAAGTCTGTATTAACTAAGGTAACTTTATTGAGTCTAAGAAGAATTATCTAAAGAGGACACCATATCTTGGAAACATGGGAGAACCCTGGTTATAAATTCAATAATTTATGCAATTATTTTGTGTTTTATATGCAAAAGAATTACATCAATATTTATTCAAATAAGTTTTATTATCACTATAGAGCATATATAAATTGTATTGGAAAAACTCTTATCGTATGTTTATCCTTAAATGGATTGTTCATATATTGTTGTAATCCTTTGTAGGTCCTTAATTACCTTGAGAAATTGAAGAAGATTTCAATTCCACAAAATATATGCTAAGAGAGTATGAGAGAAGGTATGGATTAAGAGTCACATAAGATACACGTTAACACAATGTCTATATTACAAGCTTCAGCCTTTGCATAAAAATATTTGTTAACTTCTTACCAAATTACTCAAAGCTTAAATAGATTTGTTTCTAAATATCTTTTAGCCCATCTAGCCTTTTTAGCACATGAGTATGAAAAAGACAAGAATGTTCTTGGTATCCTTATGTGACCACTCACTTAGTAAGAACTTTCCTCGTTACCTTCTAAATATTCCTTGTTGAAATTTTAGATACTTTCTTAATCATATTCTAAAATTTTCTATTAAGTAATATGGAAAACATTACTAAATTTCCAGATAAACATGCTTCTTTTTGTTCAATTATATGCTCATTTTTCTTAACTTTCAAAAGCTTGAGAATCTTTAACTTTATAAAATGATGAACATGTTCTTTTATATCACAAAACAGAGGACATTTCCAATTAGCTTGTATTACACATATTGGTGACCACTATGATAACTTAACACTTGGTTAGGATTTTATCTGCTTTATTCTTATTAAAATTGTATGTGGAGGATTTGCAACTGAATTTGATCAAAAAATAAGATGAGTTTGAAATAAAAAGGTACAATTTTACGAAGTGGAAGATATAATAACTTCAAATATAGTTGGAAACATCAAGTTCATAAACTAAGTT
Organism: Lunularia cruciata; assembly: GCA_948567375.1. NCBI lineage: Eukaryota > Viridiplantae > Streptophyta > Marchantiopsida > Lunulariales > Lunulariaceae > Lunularia > Lunularia cruciata. Next base: position 34,069,187 of record OX419759.1, on the reverse strand, counting down.
AGTTCAAAGTTCACATTTTGAATACAAAAAAGGATGCTTTCATTATTTCCTTTTAAACTTATAAAAAATATTTACCACACGTCAATTAAGAAGAGACTTTAATTATCAAATAGGAACTAATTATTTAGTTTTTATTAATTATTTAGTTTTTACATACAAATTTGACACAACTTGTAAGCATATTATGGTCTATTTAATTTTACAAAAATAGATATAATAAGAATATATAATATATCTTGATATTTATAATAAGATCAAAAATCATAAAAATATAAAAGCATAAATTTAAATCTTAAAAATTAAGCAATCTTATCATGGTACAACAAATATAATTTCATTCTCATCACTATGATATCAACTAGGCTACTTGAGGAAGTCAACAAGTTACTGTAAGAAATTTGAGGGAAACTTAGATAAATAAATGAGCAAAGTCTTTAGCGTGGTCTTTGAATTTATTGGTGTACCATTATTAGCAACAAAACCTTTTTTTTTAACTTTTTAACTAGTTGTATTGTGAATAACGTACTTAGTAATCAAGAGAGTGTATGACAATGGAGTGATCATTCTTCCATATTTTGTGTATAATTTTTTATAATTTTTTATTTATATCCTATAAATTTATATTTATAAGATATATTTATAATTATTATTTTATTATATTTTCAAAATATTTATTTTTTCCATTGTATTGTAAAGTGAGTTGTGTGTGTATTTTATAAAAAAGTTAGAAATGCTTGATTTTACTCAAATCTCCTAAGTAATTTATATGTATGTAATAAAATGTTTTTCTTATATCTTGAATAGCAAAGTGAAGAGATCCTACTTATTTTGCATCTCATCCATTTAAAATATTTTTTAAATTTCTTTCTCTTATTTGCTTCTTGATATTTTTCATTGCAATGATGTTTATGTAGAAATTTCTCTAAGTTTACTTATCCTAGTTGTAATGATATGGAATTTACAAACAAGCTAGTCAAGGCAAACAAAGTAGCAAATAGGCCAAATTAGCAAGGAATTATAAAAAAATTCTAGAAGTATTTAGGAAGCTACTTGGTACATTCCAAGTATTGGGTTATGTGTATGCCAAGTGGTGACTTCTAAGAGGAAGTTTCTCGGCTAGCTTAGTGTAATACTTTGAGGACAAGAGAAGAGAGAAAAAACATAGATTTCACACTCAATCATCCGATGCCCCAAAGGAGCACCTTCTCTTTATTATATAGACAAAGAGGATCTCCTCCAAGGAAGTTCCACCATAGGATTAGGCACACAAATAAGTGACATGTCAGCAAACTCCACCCTTGGATTATTTACTTGGATGGGTGACATGTCAATCTTGGTCATATCTGTTTGGTCAAACAAGCTTTGACTAGAAGGAATCTTCATGTAGGAATCTTAGAATCACATGGGTGAGATATTATTGAAAAGCTCTCAATGAGACAATGTAAGGGGGAGGGGAGGGCAGCCTATCCTTCATGGGGGAGAGGGTTTGCATATTTCTGAGGCCTAATTTATTCATTTAGGCCTCCAAAATTGCCTTCAAAGATGAGGCATATTTTGGTTCCTACTCTATTAGTAGAAGTCCCCTTTTGGTGATACTTCTCTCTAACTTTTTTAATCCATCATGTGTAACATCATTCCATATGTTACCAAACCAATTTTCACCTTTAAATCATATGTCTAGCTATTGGTTCCAAGGTTTTCAAGTCTATGTCGGGTTCTACCCTATAAGTAGAAGTACTATTTTGGTGATATTTCTATTTGATCTATTTTGATCATCATGTATAACATCATTGCAGATTATACCAAACCAAATTTCACATCTAGATCATATGGCTAGCTCTTGGTATTATAGACCTCCCTCCTTTTAAGATGCAATGTCCTTGTTGTGTAGTAGTTGCTCAAACGCTTGCACCGACACCGGTGCATGTGTCAGATTGGCAGTAGGCTCCCAAGTTGCTTCATAGAGGGGGTAACCTTTCCACTATACTAGATAGTCCACACACGGATGAAGAGTACCACGTATGCATTTTTGGAGAATACGCTCCACTTCATATTCCTCCGTGCCATAATGAGTGTCGGACAAGGTTGAATGTCTTGTGTAGAATGACACTAGCCTGATCGGGGAGCATATATGCATAGTAGGGAAACATGGAACACTAGATGGATCTTCATGTGTGGTGGTAGCTTGAGGTGATAGGCCATAGCGCCAACTCAACAAAGAATCAAAGAAGGCCCAATAAAATGAGGTATGAGCTTACAAGGTCCAACTAATGTGAGGTTGGTTGTCAATAGCTACAATTGATCCCCAACATTGAACTCCATGTGCCTACGGTGTGCATTAGCATACTACTTCTGTTGATTTTGCACAATCTATAATCTATGCTTGGCACTCTCTACACCTTGTTGGATTTTAGAAACAAATGTGTTGACTGCATCGACCTTGGTAGCCACCAGACAGATCTTCATCAAGCTAGAAGGTGTGAAGGGATGCTCCCCATACATGCGGAAGAACAGAGTGACATGGGTAGATGCATTCATTGAATTGTTATAAGCAAATTCCACCAACTAGAGTAGGGTGTCCCACCTCTCTTGCTCTTCTAAGGTGAAGCCGCATAACATGTCTTCAATAGTGGGATTAGCCCGCTTTGTTTGTCCATCTATTTGTGGGTGGTAAGTTGTGGACATGGCAAACTTGGTTTTGAAGAAACCAAAGAGTGTTTGCCAAAACAAACTAGTGAATTGAGTGCCTCTATTGGTGATGAGTACTCGAGACAAGCCATGGTGAGAGAAGATTGCATCTAAGTATAATTGAGCTAGTTGTGGAGTGGTCATATCCTTGGTGGTAGGACGTACATGAATCATTTTGCTGAGCCGGTGTTGTACTTTTCTTTTCTCTCTTTGGGAACACACAATGTGCCTAATTGTGGAGACTACAGATTAGAGGCTAGAGGTAAACCCGTAATGACTTGACTGAACAAGCTTGTGACCCTATCGTTGTAACCCTCCTTTCTCGTAACTAATATTCTTGCTATCGGGAAGGGTAGTACCACGCAACTTAACATGTCCTCACAACACACACTCCTATTCTACTGGTCATCACTTTGAGCATTACCAAGGAGAAATACACAACACTCCTAGAAGGAAATAATCTAAGCGCAACGCTCGCACACCAATCCAAGCCAATTGGGTGTACAAACAGACATACAAGTACAGAGAGGATCCAATCACAAGAATACGGCAAGAACTCCCTGTAATTTTTGTCAAAAAAATAGCTTTATAACCTTCTTGCTCTATCATCAAGCTTATTTCAACCTGTACTCCAAGCCTCCTCCCATTTGTACTTCAGATCTCAATAAATTTTTACTCCATGTGGGGATTTTTTATGTCTTTTTGATGGGGAAACTATGTGCAGCTCATATGAAAATAAATATTTCTTTAAAGCTTGGATTCCAATGTTTTTAGGATTTAATGGAAAGCCTGTAAAATCAGATTTCCAATGATATAAAATACACTTCAATCAGATCACTAAAACTTGCACGACAAGCTCTCAAAGTTGGCCAGTTTTTTGCAATTTTCACCCTAATTTTGAAATCCACTTTTTAGAGCTTGCTCTTGGTTCTTGGAAAATTTTCCATAGATTTCTGATTCAGAAATAAAATTGATCCTCACAAACACTCTGGCAACCTGAAACCCTCAATCATAGTCACAAGATAGGAGAATTGATATCCAATCAAGATGAAAGATAAAATTGCTCTACCGAGCTTATGACAATATTTTTAGCAGAATGTTTTGCATCAGATCTCACTCTTCACAAATCTAGAACCAACTAAATTTTCCAAAATAGCTTTTTGTGTTCTTGTTTAAACTCTTGCAAATTTTGGTAGCCTAATCCAACCCTAGTCCCTAGATGTGGATCAATTCTTGAGCTAGGCTAACATGTGAGCTCTACAGACGCAGGTATACTTGATTCAAGACCCTGATTTCTTTATTTGAATAATTGACATGAAACCTTTGCAAAAAGGTGCAAACCCTATCCACCAACAACTTTGAAGATTTTTCATAAGGAATTCAAACCACAACTTGAGTAGTGACCAAAACTCCAAACCTGGTCATTAACTCTTCTCCAACACCTTACACCTCAAGAGCTTCAACTTCAATCAATCAGATCTGATTTGAGATAAACCTATAAGTGGAATTTTTTGCACTCAATAGTGTGAGCAATTTTTCTACTCTAATCCCATTTAAAAATAGTGAAAATGTTGCAAGAAGCTCTCTACATGGCTTACTTTATGCTCTTGGGTATGAATTTTAACCTCCCTAATTCAATCAATCATATCCCTCCTAGAATCGACTTAAATTGTGTGATTTTTGTCTTAAGATTGTAGCCTATTATCTCCTCTTTCCAACCGGGTCTCCCCTTCTCAAATGGCATCCTTGAACTCCCTCAATGGTAAAAAAACTCCCAACTTCTCACTTAGGACCCCAATCTCTTGCACATTTGTCCTTTAGTCTCTTTACTTTTTGACAAATGGACCCCACAAATCCACCTTGATTTAGGCATTCCCCAACTATAGAAGCACATACATGGTCAAGTCCCAGACATACTCATAAGTAAGCACCGGAAGGACAATAGGATCTAGATTTCCCATCACTGACTCCATGAATGCCGCCTCAAAATGTATCACCATCCAGTCCCGTAAGTTGTCATGGTGTAAAATCTGAAGCCTAATGAGAAAAGGATTTGGGAGTGGCAGATTGGGAGCATGGGACATCTCATGCTCAAATGCTTCCTCCAATGCTCCAATACTTGTGCTCTGCTACAACTCTCACTCCCAACGTCCTTCTCCACTCGAGACTCTCCAAACTAAAACACACTCGTCTCTCCACTCGCCCTCATCTTTATTCATCAAAGCCCTCAAACATGATAAGATTGTTACCCATGTGGCCAATCACATACATGTACTTAGATGGCTCACATGGCAACATCTTATCCATCGGATCTAGCATACAACCTACCCCACTAACGTGGAGATAAACTATGATAAATCACTTTCTTATAGCCTAAGCAAACCACAACATGACACCGGTCTACAAAGACCACAATGGAGTCAAACCTTGAGGTGTTCTTGGGTAATTCACAGACAAGATCCATACTCACTTGTTCCCAATGTTGGGAAGGAGTGGGGAGAGGTTGAAGGAGCCCTGCAAGAGCTTGATTATAAGCTTTGTTTTGTTGACAAAGTAGGCAGTTGTGCACGTAGTCCATCACATCGTTACTCATCTTGGGCTAATAGTAATAGCGTTGGACTGCATTAAAGGTCTTGTCCACTCTGACATAACCTACAATGGCCAAATCATGACATTTTGTTAGAATGGTGGTGCGTAATTCTAGGACATTTGGGATCCATAATCTGCCATCATGAAAGGTGAGTCATTGGGTGGTGACGCCTTTGGATGATTGCGTTTCTACAATCTATAGATCAGTTTTTGTAGCAGCCAAAATCTTTGGCCAAAATTTAGGGTTAATCTTAACCTCTATCACCAAGTTGTTTGCCATTGGCATGCGGGTGAATGCATCTACAAATTGCTTCTTACCGTCCACATAGGTGATTGTCATATTGAAGCATTGTTGCCACTTTGCCTACCAAATTTAGCAACAAGATAGATCCTTCCGCATTTCAAGGTAGACTAGAGGTTTATGGTTTGTCTCTACTAAAAATGCCTTCTCACCTTGATAGTGCTTCTAATGCTTGGTTGCAAGAACGATGGCCAACTCTTCTTGTTCTATGATGTGGTAGTTGCACTTTGCCGATAGCAACTTTAAAGAGAAATATGCAATTGGATGCCATCTGTCATGCCACTCCTATTGTATGAATGCTCCTATTGCTATGCTTGATGCATTTGTAGCCAACTTGATTGGACATTTTGGGTCATACCACTTCAAGATTGGTGCATGTAGCAAGGTGGCTTTCAATTCTTGAAAGGTCAACTCTTTTGTGGTTCTCCATGTCCACTTCTTCCCCTTTGCCAAGTAGTGTAGTTAAAGGTTGTGTAACCTTAGAGAAGTCCTTGACAAATCTATGATAGAATCCCATCAACCCCAAGAAGCTCTTGAGTTGAGTTTGATCTCCTAGGGCACTCCATTTTTGAACGACCTCAATTTTATCCATCAATACTTGAATGCACTCTGTACTTACTCTATGCCCAAATAGTCTACTTTAGACTTGCCAAACTTGCACTTTGAGATTTGGGCATACAATCAATTTTGTCTTAGAATCAAGAGGACTTCTCGTAGATGTTGTTTGTGTCCTGTCATTATGCTACTATATATTGAGATGTCATCCAAGACGATGATAAAAAACTTATCCAAGTATGGATGGAATATGTCATTCATTAGACTCATGAAAGTGGTAGGTGCATTGGTGAGGCCAAAAGGCATCACAAGATACTCAAAGTGGCCATACTTGGTTTGAAAGGCAGTTTTGTACACATCCTCCTCTGCAATTCGGATTTGATTGTAACCACTCCGTAAGTCCAATTTGGTGAAGTATCTTGCTCCATAAAGTTGATCAAATAGGTCATCCATGTAAGGCAAGGGGTATTTGTTCTTCACTATTTGCTAATTGAGACCTTGATAGTCAATGCACATGCGCATTGTACCATCCTTCTTCTTCACAAACAAGATAGGAGCCCCATATGGTGATAAGCTAGGTTGGATGAACCCTTTCTGTAGCATCTCCTAAATCTGAGTCTTACACTCCTCCAACTCATGAGGTGATAGGCAATATGGGACCTTACAAGGAGGTGTCTTCCCCGGGAGTGTCTCAATTTTATGATCTACTCTCCTTTTTGGTGGTAATCTTGAGGGTGGATCATCAAGAAATACATCTTGAAACTCATCCACCACATCTTTCAATTTCTTAGGAATTTGTCCATCAAGTTGTGAACTCTAGACTTCTCTTATTAGACCCATGAAACATCTATTGGTCTTACAGACAGTTGTCGTCCCTATGATATACAGAGATAGTTCTTGATTGTGTGATTTTCCTTTAACCCCAATAATTGACTATTGGTGGGGTTCTTGCTACTTTCCTCCTCCAATCAACCATAGAGTTGTAATGCTCTATCCATGGCATGCCTAAGATTGCATCATAACGAGCTAATTGTATCACTAGCCACTCAATTGCTTCTTGATATTCTCCTACAAAGAGTGTTACCCGTCTAGGTACTCATTCAATCCTCTCTGTTTACCCACTAGGCAACTCTACTTCTTCACTCTCATCTCTCTTTAGATCCATTCCCAATCTTATTGCAATAGAGCAAGACAATAAATTCTTTGTTGCTCTTGGATCTATTAATACTCTCACTTGATTGCCTTCTAGGACTCCATTCACAACAATCAATTGTGAGGTTGCCTTTTGGGACCTTTGCATGTTCATCTTCTTCCTTCCCTTGCTTCTTTGCTTCCTTATTGAGCCAGTAAGGCCGCGAGGTACATTTACTAGCAATCTTCATTTTCCGAAGTAATTTCCATGTCCTCCTCTATAGTCAAGGTCCAAAAAAATTTTACTAAAGATATTCCTCATTTAGATGATTACTTACTACATAATTTAGATGAAAATGGTTTTGTATTAATAGGTTATAGTGCGCCTCTCCATGTTGTTCAAAGATCACCTATATGTAGGCCAAGGGCCTTTAGGGAAACGAGCATGACAATTGGTAGATATGTGCCCAATACGGCCACAAATTGTAACAACATCATTGTTCTCCTTGAGTTCCTTCTCCTTGTGGGACTCCATCTCTTTGTTCTTCTACCCGTCCACGCTCTCTTTGAAGCGGTCATGCTCCTTGATCTCAAAATCAAAGGTTACACAATTCCATTGGTATTGGTACACCCATGTGTGTTATTTCTACCCAATAATGTTGAGGTGGAACTACTCCTTCACCTCCATCCAATGCTCTTACTATTCTCTACGCACAAGCAATGGCTTCAAATACCATGCAAGGATTTTGCACCATGACTTCTTGGCAAATCTGCTCCTTCAAACCTTGTTTGAAATTGTCGAGAGACTATGCTAGACCCATGTCGGTTATTACAACATGTAAATCCAGAAATGCCTCCACATAATCTTGTATGTTGCTCTTTTGTCTCAATCCCCATAGTCAGATTTGGGCCATCTGCACGGAATCCATCAATTGGAAATTCTTCAGCAATCCTTCTTGCATTGTTGTCCATGTGAACTCCCATCTCTCTGCCAACAAGGATCATTCCCAAGCATTGTACCATGTGAGTGCTTTATCAGTCAAGTACCCACATGCAAAAACGCTTGTAGCCTGCTCCGTGATCTTTATTGAGAACAATTGAAAATATTGATTCATTCTTGAGATCCAATTTTCCACTACTCCCATCGTATGCTACCCCTTTTAAGGCTTGATGTTGCAAGTCTTCTTCATTTGGAGTAGCAATGTGGCTTCATCATTGATAGGGTTTGTACGCACAGGTGCTTCTCCAAGTACTTCCGTCACAAGTATTGAGTTTTGAGATGACTCTTCTTCTTGCGTTGCTTGATCATTCCCAAGGATCTTCACTTGACTTTGTAATGTCTCCATGGTCATCTTAATCTCTCAAAATTCATTCAACATCCCTTGCATTCCTTGCATCAGTTCTTGCAATTGCGGATCCATGGTTCCTTCAACACTCAATTGTTAATGTTTACTTCAATACAAAGTAAATATGATCACTTTGGAAGGTGCACAAACTATCAAAACTACCATTAGGACCTTGGAAGCTCTCACTTGTTGAAATACTCCTCACCAAAATTCCTAACCACAAAATCTCTAAACATCACTTTTGGTCTCACTACATAACAAATTTCTACTTGAGTGTTGAAAGGAAGAGGGTTTGGGCCATTCATACCTATAACATCATAATAGAATGTAGATTGTCAAATCCCACTCTTTATCATATACCACCATAGGGAGAATCACCGGTTTGGTGAGTTCATCACCTTGTCCATAAATTCTACTCCAAATTGATAAATTAGTGATGCTATCATTTGCTCATACTAGATGTACATAACCTTGACATGGAATGGATTCAAGAATGAAAAGTTAAGTGCAAGAAATTGTCCTCTTGGTGCATCCATCCCATCTGCTCTCTAAAGTCCTTCCTAAGTGTAGCAATTACTCTATGTTCTCCACCTCAAATTACTCAATTTCATTAGTTCGTGTTCTTCCAAGAGGGATGATCCACTCTCTTGGACTAAAATACTTGCTTTGATACCATTTTAATACTCCGAGGACAAGAGAAAAGAGAAAACATAGATTTCACATTCATCGGATTTCATCCGATGCCCCAAAGGAGCACCTTCTCTTTATTATACAAAGAGGATCTCCTCCAAGGAAGCTCCACCATAGGATTAGGCACACAGATAGGTGATATGTCAGCAAGCTCCACCCTTGGATTACTTACTTGGATGGGTGACATGTTGGTCTTGGTCCTATCTAGTTGGTCAAACAAGCTTTGACTGGATGGAATCTTTGAGGGAATCTTGTAGGAATCTCAAAATCACGTGGGTGAGGTACCGTTTAAAAGCTCTCAATGAGACAAAGTAGGGGGAAGGGTATGGCAGCTTTTATTCCATTGGGGGGGAATTGTGCACATTTTAAAGGCCTAATTCATCCGTTTAGGCTTCCAAAATTGCCTTTAAAGATTTCAGGCATATTTTAGTTCCTACTCTATTAGTAGAAGTCCCCTTTTGGTGATATCTCTTTCTGATCTATTTAGTCCATCATGTGTAACATCTTTCAAGATGTTACCAAACCAATTCTCACTTTTAAATCATATGTCTAGCTATTTGTTCTAAGTTTTTAAAGTCTATTTTAATTTTGCCCTATTAGTAGAAGTACTCTTTTGGTGATACTTCTATCTGATCTATTTTGACCATCATTTATAACATCATTCTAGATATTACCAAATCAAAATTCACATCTAGATCATATGGCTAGCTCTTGGTATTACACTTTGTTGGCACGCCAAGTATATGGCTTCTAGAAGAAGATTTATGGGAAACTTCTTGACTAGTTTAGCTTGCACACCAGGTAGATGGATTTTAGAAGGAAGCTTCTCAAGAAGCTTCCCACTTAACTTAACTTGCACTATAAGAAGATGACTCTTAGGAAGTTTCATGAGAAGCTTCTCAAGAGTCTTGTAAGTTCTTTGTAAATACCTAAACCCAAGCTCATACTAGGATTCAAAGTTTCACTCAGGTCAAGAGTCCCAATGTTATCTTTCACTCTGATCTTCTATTCTACTATTTCTATGATCTTTTTACATTGGTATCAGATCAAGAATGAGATGGATGAACTTTATAGACCACCAAATCCATTTTTGACCAACCATTGGGATTTTTGTGTCCATCACCTACTCAAACATCATTTCATGTAGTTCATCATCTCATGCTTTGGGTAATTTTTTTTTAATACAATCATCTTGCTCAATGAACACTTGGTACTCCCAATTTCAACTTATGGAGTATGGTGGACGTGCCGCATCTTTGTGTTAACTTAAATAATTGTAGATAGTTTGATAGAGTAGTAGCCATGGTGGCAATGCATGAAATTATGATTATTATGCAACAATGAATTGAACACCTTACTTGATTGTTGGAAGAACAAAACCATCAACAACAAGATTATGTAGAGAGATCACTATTTTGAGAAGGAGAAGAGCAAATTTGGTCTCCAAAGCCTAAGGTATTTGAGAGCAAGAATCTCCTGATGCAATAGACAATTTTGTATTTGATTGTGAATGTTATTTTGAAGCTACAAACCTTCAAGATTAATAGAGATAGATCTCTTGGCTTCAAGTCAATGGGATAGAGTGGCACAACTATGGTGGAAATTCTAAGTGAAGCAAGCTAAATGGTAGTTTGTCACACCAATCTTGACATAGGAAGAATTCAAGACTGCAATAATTAGAGTGTTACAAGTTTCTAAGCTACAAATGTTACAAAAGCCACACAAGATAAATTAGCAAAATTGAATTAGATTGGTTCACTAAGAAGCTACATCACTTGATTCTAGAATACAATACAAATTCCAAATAAACTAGAAGATGAACCTTAAGATCATTTGTGAAGGGTCTAAAGTCATGCACAAAATTAGAAGTGACAATGCAAGAGCTCAAAGAGTTGGAGGAAGCTATGTAGTTGGTTGAACTCTTTGATTCCTTGGTTTCAATAACTTGGTCTTGACCTTGACCTTCATAGAACTTGCCAACAATACACATTGGTGGTGGAGCTTGTACCAATGGATGCCATATAATGGAGATCACTTGGAAATATAGATAGGGAATATTATGACAAAATGATGGTTATCAAGCTGGATATCACATTGTTCAATGTCTAATCAAGAATACATGACCTCAACAAATCATCTTAATGGATTTTGTGGAGCAAGATGATCAAGGAAACAAAGAATGCCAACATGAGAACTTAAGCCACCTCTTTGGAACTTGATTTGTTCAATTGGATGGAAGGTTTGACCTATGTAAGTTTACTTTACTTGCAAGGTATGATATTTGATTTTTGTTCTAAGATTTTGGAAGTTCAAGGAATTGCATGTCCATGCAATTAGCAAAGGAATAAGGTATTTCTATCAAGCTAGTAGTTCCTAGCTAGAAATAGATTGATGATGGTAGATGGTAGAAAGGGTTATGCATTCCATCTCTCACATCCAATAGCAAGTGAGGTATTCAAGATTGGGAAGGAGTATTTAGAGTGTATGAGGTTTGTAGTGGCACCTCTACACTAAGATGTCATCCTAGGTTTGCCTTGGCTTGAACATAATAAGGTTCAATTTGATTGGACCCAATAAAAAATTAAAATACAACAAGGTCAGAATTATAAATTAGGTTATCTAGCACCTTTGAGTAAGACACCTAAAAATAGTTTGTCCCAAGATGGGAAGTTTGTCAATAAAGTAGCCCTAAAGCAAGCTTTGGAAGAAGATATTACTATTTTTGTGATGTTGATCAAGCCAACTACACATGGAGAATTTGATGAGTGAAAAAAGTCTCATGAATGAAATGGTTGATCAAATAGTTCAAGAGTTTTCATATGTGTTTCTTAATGATCTGCCTAAGGGGCTACTCTCTGATCATGATATGCCCTTCAAAATTGAGTTATTTCCAAGCAGTACTCCAATGAATATACCAAAGGAGTTGGAAGAGCTTCACATAACACTGATGGACTTGTTGGAGAAGGATTTCATATGACATCATACATCTCTTTGGGGAGTACCAATACTATTTGTCCCAAAGAAGTATGGAGCACTTGCTTCTATATTGATTCTCATGGCCTTAATAAAAATTTAATGAATAATCCATATCACTTGCCTCAAATTGATGACTTGCTAGATCAATTGAGTAGAGTATGATACTTCTCCAAGTTGGATCTCCAAAGCAACTATTGGAAGATTCTCATTGATAGGAAAGATGTGAAATAGACTACCTTTTGCACAAGGTATGGGCATTTTGAATAGAGAGTTCTACCATTTAGAGTCACTAATGCTCTAATAGTCTTCGTGGATTAGATGCATTGAATGTTGGATGTGCTATTGGATTGGGACATGGTGGTATTCTTTGATGATATTTTAATCTATAGCAACATAAAGGTAGAACACACAAATCATATAAGAAGTCCAAGATGACTACGCCAATTACTACAAGAAGTCAAAGTGTGCCTTTTGGTAGTAGGAAATTACCTTCTTGGGTTATAAGGTCTCATCAAAGGGGATCAAGATGGAAGAGGAGAACATCAAGACCATTAATGATTGGTATGCTCCAAAAAATACCATAAAAGTGTAGGCCTTTAATGGATTGGTAAGTTCTTTTATCAATGGTTCATCCATTATTATGCTCATGTGGTTGCACTATTGATTGATCTCTTATGGAAGACCTTAAGCTTTTAGTAACCACCAAGCACAAAGAAGCATTCCAAAAGGTAAAATATAAGCTGTCTTCAAGACCATTCTTAAACCATATGATCCTCAACTACCTTGTGTGGTTGATTTTATGCTTCTAACTCTGCCATTGCATTGTGTTGTAGTAGGAATTCCAAATGGGTTACATCCTATTGACTTAGTGTCTCACAAACTAAACATTGCAAAAAGGAAATACTATGCTTGAGATTGATGATAACTAGCAATGGTATATGACACAAAGGTTTGGAGGCATTATCTATTAAGAAAACAAGTGATCATGCAAACCAATCACAAAACTTTGTTGTAGACATTGCATTTGGAGTACATGAAGAGTCAGTATCATTGATGGGAGGAGTAACTATGGTTGTTTGATATCAAACTTGAATACAAACCTGATAGGTTCTATGTCATCTTTGATGCACTATCTCCAATATTTGATTTGAAGACTCTTCCTCTCATCACAATTACAATTACAATAGTTTCAATTGACTCAAAAGTCCAAATTGAGTTTAGGACCACTTTATAATAAGATGCCTTCTTTTAGATGGTTTAAGGTTGTCTTGGATCATACAAAAAGGAAAACAACACCTTATCCTTCAAGGAAGGCATTCTATTTTGTGAGAATCCGATCGATGTTCCAACCAAGGGTGATCTATAACTTATGCGCCTTCAAGAAGCCCATGACTTACCAATTATTGGTCATATGGGTGTGGACGAGACCTTGATTACCCTACAATGCCAATGTTGATGGCCCTAAATGGCACAATAGGTTTGAGAGTTTATCTGATATTGTGAGAGTTGCCAACTCAACAAGGCCAATAACCAAAAACCGAGTGGACTTCTTCAACCACTTCCCATCTCATTTACTTGATGGGAAAAAATTAACTTAGATCTCATTACATCCTTGCCCAAGACAAAGCAAGGTCACACAAAGCAAATAAGCTTAGTAAGCAAATACATTTGGCACCAACCTTTGATATAATGGATGCTCTAACATTGGCCCATATCTAATTTGATAATATCTTTAAGCATCATATGATGCCTTATGTGCTCATCTCAGATTTGATATTCCATTCTCTTATTTCTCTCATGGGTCTCTTACGCTAGTAGTGGTGAAATTGGGAAATTACTCTCATAGTATACAAATGGATCTTGAGTATTTAAAGAAACCCTGATTTAAGACAATTTCCTTAGGCCACTTTTTCATGAATTATGATACCCAATATGCTTGTTATATATTTCAAATTCTATAATTGGATCTTATTAGTTACCTTCTTGTGCTTTTTATTATGTTCCAAAATATACTCATAAATATGATTAAAGTATATAATGTTATCAAAATCCAATGAATGAGTTATGATAAGAATTTCACCAAATTATTTAAATTTTTAACCTTTGAATTTATATAACATCATTGTATATTAAGGCACATCATATGTAATTGCAAGCAAGTAGTACATCAAGAGCTATGTATATTTATATTAATTTTGTATTCTTTACAAGTCAAATGTGGGTGAATCTTCAAATTATGCTTAAGTTAGTACTATAGGAAATCTTTCTAGAGAGTTAGGTAATTGAATTGTTGTAACTAGAAATTGATCTTTGTTTTATATCAAAGGTTCTTGAAATTGACCAAGGATCTATATAAAAGTTCTATGTAACATATTCAAGAGATGTTTATTTCTACATGTGCATAAGGGTTTTATTATTTTTTCTTTCCCCTTGTGATTATATTCTCATACTAATTTTCACATAATACCATAAGTGAATAAATAAACTTTGATAGTTATTTATTCCATCATATCAATACACTATAAGACAAGAATGCTTTGATTACCTAACACAATTCATAGTTTCATGAAAATGAATTGTATGTTTCAAAAATTTATTTGATTAAATCTTTTTTGGTAGTAAATTTTGTATGTATGACATAAAGCTAACCATATTCTAACCTGGTTCAAAATTTTAAAATACTTGGATTCAATAAAATTGGAACAAGAATATACATAGCAACATTATGTAAAATAAGCTTCATATTTATGAAAATTTTCTTGTATATAGTACAATTTGCTAATCAAGCTAATCATTAGGTGAAAGTTAATTAACCATAATTGAAGATCAACTTCTTGTACTTATATAAGTGAACTACTTCTGTTGAGTTTTGTGTGAATCAAACAAGGGGTTTTGATAAAAGTCAAGAATTGTAGTTAGCCTTGATCTTCATTGTTGAGTTAATCTTCATTGTTGAGTTAATCTTCATTGTTGAGTTACTCAATCATAATAAATGTTTTGTATTGCCTTGCATCATGGGAAGGTTTATAGGTACATTTTGAATACTTATTTATGGAATATTAGAAGTACTTAAGAATATCTCTCATGTTTTAAGTTACCCAAATTCTACTTCAAAGCTTTTGTACATTATTACTTACATATATTACTCTTTAGATAATCAATGAAATCATTATAATGTACTCTTATACTACTAAGTTTGCATCTTTAGTATTAGAAATATGGCAAATGAGCTTCCATGCATCATGATGAAGGGAGTAACTTTTACTTACTATATTGGAGACATATAAAATTAACTATAATTCACTATATCTATAACTAAAATTAAGTGGGAAATGCTTTGATAGTTTCATTATCTATATGATCATCAACAACGATGAGCCAAGAACATAGTCAAGAAAATAAGATTGGTTGACAATAAATAGTCTAAGTTGAATGTGGGAGAGTGGATGAATACAAATGCAACTGAGTTTGTAAAGTTTGCAAGGAGCAAGAGAGATTAATTTTTAGACAAAAAAGTAATAATCAAGTGTGGACTTTAAAAAACAATTGCAAGCTATAGTATGAAGTGTTAAGAAAATGATATAAAAACAAAACATATATCTATGATGAAAATTAAAGGAATATCATGATAGTAGTATGATTATATCGTTCCAAAAATTTTATGCAAAAAATTGTAGTTTTGGCATTTTATGAAGAAGAATATAAGATGCATTAATGGGTGAAAGTAATAAGAACACTGGAAGATGATAGAATGAACAAGTTCTCATAGAAGAGAAAAGAATCTAAATACTTGTATCATATATTTATACATGCATGATTATTTTTTATATGGTTTTATTATTATATCCAATTTAACCATCCATTGTGGGGGTGGTATTTAATAGACAAGGCTAATTTAGTACATTAAATACTTAATAATTATTGGTAAAATTTGTCAATGAAGTGCATATTAAAATCATATATGAGTAATCTTAAAAAACCATGATGTTTAAGAGTGGAGATTGGCTAATTGAGGTGTATAAATTATGTTAATTGTAATAATTTTGAGGTAGCAAAAGTTAACAAGTTATTAAAATAAGCTAAATACATCAAACAAAGGTAGAACTAAAATACATATATAGCTTCTAAAAATGTTTTAGAAGCATCTTATCAACTTTTTAATATAGTTTGTTATAAGCATCCAAGAAGGTTCTAAACAAATCTCAAAGATGGAGTAGCTTGTATGTTAAGTAAATGGTCGGTATAACTTGTATGCCAAGTAGACAACTAGATTGACTTACATACCAATAAAGATGGCTTTAATAAGGAACCATCACTGGAATATTCTTGGGAGCCTTGTATTTAACTTCCTTGTAAACATCAAAGCCCAAGCTTATGTTAGGCATTTGGATTTTCCTCAGTTGAGAGTTCTAATATGATCTTCCATTTTCCTATTTTTCTCATCAATATTTACATTATTGTCAAAGTAAGAATGGGGTAGATGGAATCCATGAACCACCAAACCCATTTCCCATAAACCATAAGTATTTCCATGTCAATGTATTCTAAAGTATCATTTTATGAAATTCATCATTTCAAACTTTGGTCAAATTTTATGAACAAGATCGCCTTGTTATATGATTTGACAATTGATTATTGAGATTATAACTTACAAAAGTAGTGGATATGTTGTATTTACATGTTAATTTAAACATTGCAAGTAGGTATTTTTGTAGAGTATTAGTCATAATGGAAATACATGAAGTAATCATTTTTATGCAATAACAAATAGAACATCTTACTCAATTGATGGAAGAGAGAAATTAAGATGATCAATGAGATGAGCAAATAAAGAGAATAACTTTCCAAAAGGAAGAAGGTCAACTTAGATCTCCAAAGCCTAAGGCACTTGAAGCAAAAAGATATTTTTATGTTTTATTTCAACAATACATTGAAACTACAAACTTTTAGATGATCAAAGATGGATCTTATTTGCTTTGAGTTAGTTAGATGGACTGGCAAAATTATGTGGTGATTCCAAGCAGAGCAAGCTCAATGGAACCACACTAGAAATATTGGTATAATTGAGGTAGACTAGTTCATTTAGGAGCTACCTCACTCAATTCCAAAACACAACAATGAAAATTCTAAAGATACAAGGAGACAAGACTCTATATTGGTTTATGAATGGTTTTAAATCACACACCAGATTGGAAGTAACCATATGTGAGCAAAGAAATTTAGAAGAAGCCATGCAATTGGCTAAATGCTTTGATTCATTAGTTCTCACAATTTGGTCTTGACTTAGATATTCATAAAACTCACAAACACAACACACATGAGTGGAAGATTTGGAAGATCTAGCATCAATGGAGATTAATTCCATCCAACAAAGATCACTTGGCACTATAGATAGTGAATAACTGTGACAAAATGATTATTGCCACATTAGATACCATATTGCTGAATGTCAAACTAGGAATGGAAAACCGGGGACCCATTGCTCAAATGAAGTTTTTGGAAAGTGAGGATTATGGAAATGAAGAGTCCAAATAGGAGATATCAAACCACTCATTGGAAAATTAATTTTCTCTAATGAGTTTGAAGGCTTGACATATGCAAGTTTGATTCACTTGCAAGGTATTAAATCCAAGTGTGAAGTTAGGATTTGGTTGGTTGTGTGAGTTTTAAGAATTGCATATCCATATAGTTAGCAAAGGAATTATGTTTTCTCATCAAAAAGATATATTCAGCAACTTAATCATGGAAGATGGTGGAAAGTGTTAAACATTATATATCTTGTATCTTATATATTCAAGATTATAAAGGTGTATTTAAATTATATGATATTTTTAATAGCTCACTTATACTATGATATCATCTTAGGTGTTCCTTGGCTTAAACATCATAGAGTTCAATCTAATCAAATTAACAAAAGATTGCTTAACAATTAATTATACTACAACATCAAGGCAAATATTAATGATTATATTATTTGACACCTTTGAGGAAAACACCAAAGAGTATTCAATCCAAAGATTATAAGTTGTTCACCGTAATACATGTAGAACATTTGAGAAAAGATTTTTATTATGGTGTGTATCATGCCTTTTTGCACAAGGAGAAGTTAATGAGGATAAGAAGTATCAAAAAGAAATGGTTGATCAAACAGTTCAAAGAGTTTGTAGATATGTTCTTGGATGATCCTCCAAAAAGGTTACACTCTAATCGAGGTATGCTCTTCAAGATTGAGCTTGTTATTAGTAGTATTTCAATAAGTAGACCAATCTATCATCTCTAAAAAGAGCTCAAAGAACTTGGAACAACACTAAATAAAGTTAGTGTAGAAGGATTTCATACACAACAAAGGATCTCAAAGAACTCCAAGTAAGCAAGTTATTGGAGAAGGATTTCATACAACGTAATACTTTCTCTTATGAAACATTGATAATATTTGTACCAAAGAAAGATGTATGGCTTTGATTCTATATTGATTATAGTGAGGTTAGTAAATAAATTAAGCATAAAGAATGCATATAAATTACCTTAGATTGATGACTTATTAGATGAATTGAGTAGAACATTATACTTCTCAAAATTATATCTTTAAAGTTATTAGTGGAAAATTCTAATTGATAAGTAAGATGTGTAGAAGACTATCTTTTGTACAAGGTATATATATTTTGAATATAGAGTTTGACCTTGTTGGCTCATTGATACTCTAGCAATTTTCATGGAACAATTGTATAAGGTGTTAAAGGAGCTATTAGATCAGTATATGGTAGTGTTTTTGGATGATATATTAATTTACAATAAGAGAATGGTAGAACAAAAGAACTAATTACAAGGAGTCCTAGAATGACTATAAGAATTCCTAATGTGATTTTGGTAAAAGGACTTTATCTTCTTCGGCCATAAGGTTTTACTAGAAGAAATCAAGATGCAAGAAGAGAGAATAGATGCTATTATCACTTGGTCTAATCTTAAGGATACCACACAATACTGAGGATTTCCTAGATTGGCAAGTTTTTAATGATGGTTCATCCACAATTATGCTCATGTGGCCTTAAAATTAGTAGATCACTTGAAAAAGACATCAAACTTCAAGTGGGATGAAGAATCAAGAAACTTAAGATTGTGGTGTTTTCATGATCTATCTTCCAACTATATAATCCTCAACTACCCTTTTTGGTTGATTTTTAATGTTTAAACTTTACAATTGGAGTTGTGTTGTAACACAAATTCCCAAATGGATTTTATTTAATTGCCTTTGTATCTTGATAACTGAATGTGGCAAAAGTGAGTTATTTTGCTCAATATCAAGAACAACTTGCAATAGTGTATGCAAAAATTATGTGGATATATGATCTCTTGGAGAAATAATCAGTAATGAAAACTAATCAAAAACCATTGTTACAATGCCTTACATATGGAGTACATGAAGAGTTGATGTCATTGATGGGAGCAATAACTATAATTGATTGATATTAAACTTGAGTATAAAACCCAAAGAGTACCATATCATTCCCAATGATTTCAAGATTACCTGATTTCAAGATTCTTCTTGAATCTTCCATAATAGTAGCAATTACCATGGTGTCAATAAACTCAAAGGTGCACACAAAGTTCAAGACTAAATTACAACAAGATCAATTCTTTTATCATATGCAAAGTCAACTTGTAGTAAATGATAAGGTGAACACTACATTTTTATTCAAGGATGGCTTTATAGTTTACATGAATAGAATCTACATTCTAGGTATATGAGATCTACAAATTTTATGACTTCAAGAAGTGCATAATCATTAGTCAGATGGATATGGATAAGTCATTGAGTACGTTATAGCACCAATGGTGGTGGCCAAACATGGCATATGAGAGGTTTGAAAATTTTCAATCTTTTGAGAGCTACCAACAAAACAAGATAGGCAATCGAGAGCCATATAGAGATTTCAACCACTACCAATTCCATGTGCACAATGTGAGATTAGATCTCATGTCATCCTTACAAAATACAGACCAAGGCTATGCAAAAATGGTATTGTTTGTTGATAAGCTCATTAAGTAGATTTCATTTAGTACCTACCATATATATCATGGATGCTCTAGAATTAGCATATATTTACTTCTAGACTATCTTCAAGCACAATTGAATGCCAATTGTTATTATCTTTGATCATGATCCTTGATTTATTGTTTAATTTTGGCAAATGCTCTTCAATCTACTCAACATCAAGCTTGACTTATTTATGTGCTATCATCCTCAAATTGACATGCAAACTAAATAGGCAAGTTATACCTTGGAATGCATGTTGTGTGTCCTAGCCATCACATCAATTATAAATTTTTTCTTATGATTGCCAAATTTTCCTAGAATAATTCCACGCATCCAAGTGTAGGATTTTTTCCTTTCTTTCTTAATTTATGGACATGATCCACTTGTTCTTGCTCTATCACCATCTTATATCTCCTGTACTTTCACCTTCTTATTTATATTATTTTCATCCTTACATTAAGCCAAGTCTCATATTCTTGTTGCCCAAAATTGGTAAAAGCAATATGCTCATAATATTGTTGTGATTTCACCTTTCAAGTTAGTGACATGATCATGTTTTTCTCTACTAACCACCCCTTCTCTCTTAGCATCCAAGTTTGTAAACTTGGTCTTAATTGGATAGGTTCATTTGATATTACTCATATCATTTATTCTATTTCCTATAAACTTGAAATTCCTAGTCATATGAGGATCTATCTTATCTTCCATGGTTCAAAGTCAAAACCCTTTGCTTCTAACCCATATTCCTTTCCTACTTGTATCCAACCTTCTCTTCTTCTAATCCCTGTTTTGCAATGATAAAGAATACAAAGTAGATGGTATTGTTTCACAAAGAGCCATCCAACATGGTCACCAATGACAAATCAAATATAAATTTCTTCAAACAAAATATCCTTGTTTAATGCCACATGGAACGTCTTTCTCATCACCAAAATGCTCAAATTGCCATAAAAGACTCTTAAGACTCTATGGTTATGAAAGCTTCATCAACTAGAGGTGGGAGAGTATGTAATAATATTGACTTAGCAATAAGCTATATATAGCAAAAACGATATAAACCTAGCATACATATAGGAATTATAAAAAATTTCTTTAAGTATCTATGAAGCTTCTTGGTTTGAGCAGCATTTAGGAGCTTCTCAATGACGCAATGATTTGTATGTTGAGTAAATTGCTAGCTTAGCTTGCACAACAAGTAGATTGCTGCTATCTTGGCTTTCACTCCAAGAAGAATGGATTTCAAAAGCAACTTTCCTTAGAAGATTCTTGGGAGCCTTGTACTTAGATTACTAATGGTACTTAGTCTTGTACTTAGAATATCAAAGTCCAAGCTTGTGTTAGGCATTTGGAGGTTCCCTCATTTGAGAGCTCCATATATAATCTTACAATCTCTTATTTTTCTCCTTTATCTTTTATATTAGTTGGAAGAACAAAGTGGATTTGTTTACCTAATTTATCCATAAATATATATCTTATAATATAATCTAGAGTAGAGATATGAGGAAAAAATCAATTCAAGCTTGTATACTCTTTAAATGAGGTAAAATATTACAACAGCTGGAGAACACCAATGGATCTAAGTTTCAAAATGTTATTCCTTTGGTAACTTCACACAAAAAGCAATGTATAAATATTTTAAGCTATATATAGGCACCGTCAAGAGTGTTGAAGAAGATGAGTAGTCCTATCTACTCCAAGGTGCCATGACATGGGAAGATCATGTGCTTATTGCAAATAATACAAATATAGAGTATGATAATGCAAAACATATATTGATCCCACTTATACAACAATCAAGTCTTGATAGAAAATGGAATAAATAATCCTAAACCAAAATGCATGCTTAAAATAGTTGGAAGGTTACTTGTATTCTCCTTTACTTTTATCACATTAATATTGGATATAATTGTGGAAGTTGAGATCAAGCTAACAAGGAAAGGCATATAGAGCAATGAAAAACTTCCAAGTGTCTATCTAAAGTTTATGTCACATAGTTTAAGTTGCTCTTCCCATCAATGATAGGTGTTTTTCACAGGCTTCAAAGTTAATTTATGCAATATAGCTTGTGTTTTAGTGCGTAATATACTAGCTTACCTAACAAAAAATAACAAAAAACCTAAATATCATCATGTCTAGCTCATAGCTCAACCTAAAACACCATGTCTAGCTCTTAAACAAAATTAAAATAGCTGCTTTTGAGAAATGTAACATTCTTGGGGTATATAATGTAGTTAAATCATATTAGTGTATACCAAGACTACTTATTCAAGTTCATAAGAACATGGTTGATTTTTTTAGATAATTGAATCAATGAAATCCTTATGATATAATTTGTTTACTAGTTTATTTGCATCTTAAGTATTTGAAAAGAGGCTTCCATACATTTTATGATGAAGTTGGCACCTTGTATTATTATATCATAGACATCTACACTTAGTTATATATTTTATATTAATTGCTTGATTCTTTTAGTTTACATTTTAATGACTTGAACCTCATTAAGATGAAGGAAATTGGGTGCAAACCACTTGTACTCTCTTTTTGTAGTGCAATTCTAAAGGAAAAGTTAAAAGTATCAAAAGAATGTACTTAAAGCTAAATTTGGATCATAGAGTTTTAGTATTAGATGAGTTATTATCAAGTCCTTGAGTTGTCCAAAAGTGACCTATTCCTTGTCAATCCAGTTGAGTATGTCATCCTTATCTTAGAGATTTTCGAGCATAATATCTCTACTTAGGAGATTGATGAGAAGTTTTGCATTATGTAAAAAGAAAAAAGTGATATATCAACCATCAAGCAAAGCTTGCCAATCAATTGGATCCTCAAACATCATTAACATTTCTTGAAGTTGGCCAATCCATAAAAGCCATTTTCTTCCCCCACCCTACAGTGAAGCCTTCAATTCAAAACCTTGTGAACCAAGAAGGTAGCATACTCGTCCTTCAAACTCATATTTTGATTTCTTACAAAATAATTTCTACTTGTAAAAGTGTCATTATATTAGTCTCTCTTTCATAAAAAGCTCAACTGTTGTGACATTGACATGCTTATCCTTTGCATCAAGTGTTATAACATGAGATGCTCTTCTTAATCTATATTGGATGTAGAATTTGTCCTTGTATATTTATTTGGACTTGAATTTTGCTCAATCAACTTGAGCATTAGGAAGTTGAAGCAATAGGTTATCCTAAAAGATCACATTATGAAGGTGCAATAACAAATGATAATGATCCTTATGTCATCTTTAACAATGTTGGATGAAGAGTGCAAAAGATAAATCATTTTCTTCAATTAGGAATCATGAAGAAATTTACTTTCCACATGCAACAAAACCTGAATTTTATTTGCAAATTACATTAACATACCATTTTCTAAACAACCATAATCCACTCAAATCTTACAAGGAGAATTTGAGATTATACTATAAATATTAAGGATTTTGTCTTAAATCATACATAATGAATGGTAATTTTAGTAAGTTGCTTAACTGCTCCTGCATGTACTCAACTTGTACACTCAGTTGATTTTGTCTCATGCATTTGGACAATATTTATATTTCCAAGATATTGCTAATAATCACACTCTATCAACCTCAATAACAATAATATCAATATCCATATGAATATGATTCATTCTCTTGTGTAGGTTTCATAACTTGTGTGTTTTATGGACACATAAGTTTTGAAGAGACAAGGTAGTAATATACATTTGCAATCAATATGGCTTCTCATTGTTTGCTGCTTGCTGAATATCTCTATATTTGTAGGAGAGCTTCAATCTATGTTCTGAAAAATCTAATGCTTCTCTTTGTAATAATAGTAGCTAGAAATATTATCTGCAGGTGGAAATTGGCTTGGTATCATCATGAAGGATGTTATATATGATGAATAAGTAGATCAAGTAGATGTCACCAAAAGAGTACTTCCACTAATAAGGTAGGAGTTGAAAACACTATGAAAACTTTAGAGCCAATTTTAGATGCCTAAACAGATGAATTAGACCTAAAAAATAGAGAGATCCCTCCCTTTGGCTACCTTTCTCTCCCCATTGGTTGTCCCATCAAGACCTTTCCAATGGTACCTCACCCATATGATTTTGAGCTTCTTATGGGAAAATTCCTTATAGATTCTTTTGTTGAACTTGTTTGACCAACCACATGGGACAAGGACCAATACATCATATGTCCATGAAAGTGTAGAGCTCATTGACATGCCATAAATCCATGTATCTTATCCAATGGTAGAGCTTCCTTTGAGAAGATAATCTTTGTTATATAATAAAGACAAGGTGCTCCAAAGCATTGGGGCATCAAAGTATTGAATGTGAAGCTTTGTATTTCTTCTTTTTAGTTTCTCTTGGAGATTCTCATGTCCTTGGAATATTATAATGGTATTAGAGCGGGTATTTCAATCCAACACAGTGAATCACCCCTCTTGGAGGAACACATGGTACTGAGACTGAATAATTTTGAATGAAGAAAACATAGTATAATTGATAGATTGGGAGAGTTTTAAAGAGAGGATGGGATAAAGGCTCATGGAGGAGAATTTACTACACTTCACTTTCTATTCTTGAATCCATTCTACATCAAGATTATGTACATCTAGTATGAGCAAGTGAGAGTATATATTTTTATCTTTTTGGAGTAGAGTTGATAGACAAAATGATGAATTCACCAAACCCAATGATTCTACCTATGATGATATATGATAGAGAATAAGATTTGATAATCTTAATTTTGTATGAGGTAGTAGATCTGAATATACCAAACCTTCTCCCTTCCAACCTGTAAGTAGAAATCCATTATGTGGTTAGAAAAAAAAGTGATGTTTAGAGATTTCATAGTCCACAATTTTGGTGAAGAATATTATCAACAAGCAATAGTTTTTGAGGTCCCAATGATAGTCCTAATAGTCCATGCACTTTCTAGAGTGATGACATTAACCTTCTATTGAAGTAAGAAGTAGCAATTGAGTATTTGCCTTGTGTATAAATCACAAAGCCATAGTCATAAGAATGCAAGGAATGCAAGAGATGTTGAATGAGTTTTGGGAGATCAAGATGACAATAGAGGCATTGTAAAGTCAAGTATGTGCCTTCAAGAACAATCAGGTAATGCATGAAGGAGAACTATCCTAAAACCTAGTACTAGTAGCCAAGGCACCTCAAGAATTGCTCACGCCAATGATACCAACACCGGTCAATAATGAAGCCACATTTTTACTCCAAATGAAGAAGAAGTGCAACATTGAGCCTTACAAGGGAAAATATTCCATTGGAGAAGTGGAAAATTGGACTTCAAGAATGAATTGATAGTTATGATTATTCATAACTAAGATCATTGATCATTCAATATGCATGTTTTCATGTGGGTATTTGAACAATAAAGCCCTCACATGGTATGATGCTTAAGAACAATTGTTGTTTGCAAAAGGAAGAAAGATCACTTAGATGGCAATGCAAGAAGGCCACTAAAGAACTTTTAATATGTGGATTCTGTGAAGATAGCCCAAACTTGACTCTAGGAGTTGAAGCAAAAGAATAGCATACTAGAGTATGTTGGTACATTTCTTGATCTACAAGTTGCAATAACCAATATGAGTCCAAAAAAAGCTCTAGAAAATTTTAAATGGGGGTTAAAAGAAAAAATTCACAAGAGGTATTAGTAGAAAATCCTCACACTACATTTGAATCCTTTGCATGCACTCAAAGAATAGCAAGGGTGCTTAGAGGAGGTGAAGAGGTAGTCCAAATGCAACACTATGAGGCTGAGACACCCTCTTTTCATGGACCAGTTCTTATGGAATTGTGCAACATTTGGTTCCAATACCAAGGAGCATGACCGTTCTAAGGAGAATGGGGATGGGTCAAAGAAAGGAGAGACAAAATTCCATGAGGAAATGGACTTGAGTAGAACCACAATGTTGTTACAATTGCAGCTAAGTTGAACACATAGCCATCAATTGTCATGCTTGTCTTTCTAGAGGCCCTTGGCCTCTATACAAGCAACCTTTGAACAACATAGAGAGATGAATTGAAGAGGAGGATGTTGAAATCACATCAAAAAATGAAGATTGCCAATAAATGTACCTCATGGCCTTACTAGCTCAAGGAAAAGAGTAAGAGTGTGAAGAGGAAGAGGAAAAATGCACAAAGGTTGAGGAAGACAAATGCACAATTGATTATTATAAATGGAGTCTTAGAAGGCAATCACATGAGAGTATTGATAGACCTTAGAGCAATAGAAAATTTCTTGTCTTGCTTTGTTGCAATAAGGTTAGAGATGGAACTAAAGAATGGTAGAATGAAGAAGTAGAGTTACCTAATGGTCAGACATAGAGGATTGAGTCAATAAGGAGGAAAGTAACACTATCTATAAGAGAGTATCAAGAAGTGATTGAGTGGTGAGTGATATGGTTAGCTCATCATGATCTGATATTAGGCATGCCATGGATGGAACACTACAAAGAAAGGAGTGAGAACTAGCCAATAGAAGATCATTGGGGTTAAAGAAAGACCACAAAGGTAAGAATTGCCTCTTTATGTCATAAGGACTGTAGCTATTAATAAGACAAAAAGATGTTTCATGGGTTTAATAAGAGAAGTCTAGAGTGCACAAATTCAATAGAAAAATTCATGAGAATTTAAAAGATATGGTCAATGAGTTTCAAGGTTTAAAGACCACCAAAAAGGAGAATAGATCATAAAATGGAGCTACTTTTGTAGAGGATGCCTCCTTGAAAGGCCCCATATCAACTATCACCTCATGAGTTGGAGGAATGTGAGGCTCAAATTAAGGAAATATTGCAGAGAGGGTTTATTTAATTATCATATCACTATATGGGGCTCCTATCTTGTTTGTGAAGAATAAGGATGGTACAACGTGCATGTGCATTGACTATTGGAACCTAAATTAACAAAAGTTGAACAATAAATATCCCTTACCTCACATGGATGACCTATTTGATTAATTCAATGGGACAAAACACTTCACCAAACTTGAATTGTATAGCAATTACAACCAAATCAAGATAACGGGAGAAGACATACACAAAAATGCCTTTCAAACAAGGTATTATCACTTTGAGTACCTAGTGATGCCATTAAACCTCAAAAACACACCAAGCACTTTCATAGTTTGATGAATGACATATTTTGTCCATAATTGGATAAATTTGTTATCATTTTCCTAGATGACACCTTACTCTACAGCAAGATGATGATCTAGCACATGCAACATCTGTGGGAAGTCCTCCAAATTCTATGACAAAATTAATTGCATGCCAAAATCTCAAAGTGCAAGTTTGGCAAGTCCAAAGTAGATTACTTGGTGCATATAGTAAGTGCAAAAGATATTCAAGTGTTAATAGATAAAATAGAGGTCATTTAGAAATGGGGTGCTCCAAAAGATAAGACTCAACTCAAGAGTTTATTGGGATTGACAAGGTGCTATCATCAAATTTTCAAGGACTTCCCCAAGTTCATACAACCTCTAATGGTACTACTTGGCAAGGGGAAGAAGTGGGTGTAGAGAATCACACAAGAATTAGCCTTTTATGAATTGAAAGATGCACTACTACATGCACCAATCTTGGGATGGTATGACTCAAATTGCCCATTCAAGTTAGCTATGGATGCATCAAGCATTGCAATAAGAGCAATCCTATGAAAAGAATGGCATGATGGTGGCACCCAATTGCATATTTCTCTTGAAAGTTGTTACTAGTAGATTGCAACTATAACACAACCAAATGAGAAAAGTTGACCGTTGTCCTTGCAACCAAGCATTAGAAGCATTATCTTGGCAAGAAGGAATTTGTCTTGGAGATAGACCATAAACCTCTAGTCTACCTTGAGACACAAAAAGATCTATCTTATTTATAGATTTGGTGGGGAAAGTGGAGACAATGGTTCAACATGATGATCATCTATGTGGAATGTAAGAAGCAACTTGTAGATGCATTCACCTAAATGCATTTAGCAACAACTCCAGTGGTAGAGGTCAAGATGAATCCAAAATTTTTTCCAAGGACAAAACTGCTACAAAACTTGACCCATAGATTGTAGGCACTTAATCATCTAAAGGCATCACTGATACCCAAGGACTCACCTTTTGTGATAGCAAGTTATTGATCTTGGATGCCATAGATATAAGAACCATCATCCTAGCAAAATGTCATGATTTTGCTATTATAGGTCATGTTGGAGTGGACAATACCGTAGATGCAATCAAATGCCATTACTATTGGCCCAAGATGAGTAATGATCTGTTGGAATATATTTGAAGCTACCTACTTTGTCAAAAAAATAACCGTCTATTCAAGCTCAAGCAAGAATCCTTCAACCCTTTTCTACTCCTACACAATATTAGGAATAGGTAAGCATAGATTGCCCAAGACCACCTCAAGGTTTGACTCCATCATAGTCTTTGTTGACCAACTCATCAAAATGATTCATGTGCATTCTACCACCAAGGATATGACTACTCCAAAATTAGCTCAATTGTACCTAGCCATAGTCTTTTCTCACCATGGTATATCTTGAGTGCTCATCACCAATAAAGTTACTCAATTCACTCATTTGTTCTAGAGAACATTCTTTGGTGTTTTCAAAACCAAATTTGTAATGTCTATAGCTTACCATTTATAGACCGATGGAAAAATAGAGCAGGCTAATTGCACTATTGAAGACATGTTGGGAGACTTCACTTTAGATGAGCAAGAGAGGTGGGACACCTTACTTCCACTAGTGGAGTTTGATTACAACATTTTAGTGAATGCATCTACATAGGTCACACCATTCCTCCTCATGTATGTAGAGCATCCTTTCATACCTTTGAGCTTGATGAAGATCCACACAATGGCTACCAAGGATGATATTGTCAACACCTTTGTTCATAGAATTCAAAAGTATATAAAGAACACCAAGCACAAGTTGTTGATTGCACAAAATCAACACAAACAATATGTAGATGCACATTACCATCACATGGAGTTTGATGTTGGGAATCAAGTTTGGCTATCCACAACCAAACTCACTTTTGTTTGCCCTTGGAAGCTTAAACCTCATTTTATTAAGCCTTCTCCCATCCTTCATTGAATTGGCATAGCGGCCTATCACCTTGAACTAGTGCCACACATGAAAATCCATCTAGTGTTTTATGTTTCCGTTCTACATAGAAATGCACCTTGACCACTCCACTTTCCTTCCATACAAGAAGTTAGACCTTGAGCATGTGAGTGGTATTGTGATATTTACTTTGGTATTATAAGTACTTATAATAGATTATTCATATAGAGATAAATGACAGTTCTACATTAGTCATGATTAGCTAAAATTAATCATGGCTAAGATAGAGGGAACCTTACTTTAGAAGGAGTAGAAAAGATCAGTACCACTAATTTTGGTTTAGTGTATTGACTTAGTATTATTCTTGGGTGTTTGGCTTTGGGGAAAGAGTTAAGAATTCTTGGACCCACAAGCCTTTTTGCTTTAGATTCTACTATAGTCCAAGGATAGCCCATGTGAAACAATCCTTGCCTTCATGGTTGGGTCAAGATAAGATCACATGCTTGGAGGAATATTCTGATGAATATATATATTCCTTTAAAATTTTGACTTTATTTGACTTTTAGCCTAGTAACTTGAGTTACTCCAATAATTAGTAACTTTGATGTGTAATTATTTCACAAGTATATAAACTAGGGATGATGAGGTATTCATCATCCTTTCATTTGCAACTATCTCTCTCTTTGAGTTCTCTAATAAGCAATGGTTTGAGTCTTTAAAAGTTAGCCTTGGAGGAGTATGATGGGGTTGGAGCTCCTTGCCTTCTTAGTCCATGATGAGCTACTATAATAGCCCTAAGACGTTCATCCTAAGTGAGAGGCAGGCTGGCTCACAGTCCACAACTTTTTGATGGCATGGAGGAATACAAAGTCAAACACATTCTCTATAAACTCATCCTTGGTACCCGCCATCCATGTGTGGAATATCTTCTACATTGGAAAGCATGCACATTTTATGAGGCAACATGCAAGCCAATAGCCAACTTGAGCCATGCACCGGTGCTAGTGCAATCTTTTGAGCAATAATTTTACAATGAGGACGTTACACCTTACAAGGGGGGAGGTTTGGAATACAAGTAGCTCAAAATGTTATCCAGAGGTGGAAATCAGCTCGTAACATTTGGAAAGATGTTATATATGATGGACCAAATAGATCAAATAGAGGTGTCACCAAAATAGTACTTCTATTAATAGAGTAGGAGCCAAAAACACCAAGAAACTTTAAAGCCAATTTTGGAAGCCTAAATGGATGAATTAGACCTAAAAAATAGAATAATTTGCTTATTATAGAGAATGGTTGGCTTCCCCCCCTAAATATTTATCTTGTCAAGAGCTTTTCTAATGGTACCTCATTCATGTGATTTTGAGCTTCCTATAGGAAGATTCTTTCTATTTGGACTTGTTTGCATGACTAGATAGATCAAGACAAGGACAATGACCAACACATCACCCATCCATGCAACTAGTCTAAGGATAGAGCTTGATGGCATATCACCCATTTATGTATTTGATCAAAGGGTAGAGCTTCCTTTGAGAGGATCCTATTTGCTATGTAATAAGGACAAATTGTTCCTTTGGGGCATTGGAGTATTGAGTGTGAAGCTTTGTGTTTCTTCTTCTATATTTCTCTTGGGGGTTTTCCTATCCTTTGACTATTACACTCTCTGATGAATCTCAAGAATTTGCATAAGAATACTTTTTATATAGCTTTTCACCAAACAAATCAATTTTAGCTATAAGTTAATCTTTGGTTCCGCTTATTACATTGATAATTGGAAATCTAGATGTGAGAGTGCTCTTGAATTGTTGCAAAGACACCATCAAGACAAAAAAAAATTACTTTTTTGAATTCAACTTTATACTTCTACCAAGATTTTGCAATACACTTCACACTTCTTGTAGCAAGTAGAGTTTGGTGATCACCATTTTGTCATTTTTGGGCTCACAAGTATGGCTCACAATCAAACAAACAACACTCTTTTGCTTATAGTTGTATTTTGATCAAGTGATTATGGCTTGGAGAAATGGTCACACTTTGCTTCTTCTTTAAATGTCTCTCTCTCTACTTTTTGAGGTTAAGCATGTGCTTCCTACATTCAAGCAAGCAATATTCCCAATCCATTGATGCATTGCCTTAATCATTGTGTTTTTCATTATATCTACCATTTTTATCATTGTTAAGTAAAGATAAATCAATTTCTTCTAACTCAAAATGTAAATACCTCACATCTATCCATGCAAAAAAGATGCACTAAATTCTCATCTAACATACTAATAGTATATTAGAAAGTTTGACCAAACAAACTATGGAGTTGATATCAATAGTACTTAGGTACTATTCATTTATATTTATTTTTCCTATGTATCAGAATGATGTAAATACCCCAATGATTTTAGGTGAATTTTTAAGAGAACAATGGATTTCATCCATCACATTATTGCTCTAATATTTATCTAGATGACCAAAAGATGAAAGGAGCGGTAGAGAAGATAGAATAGAACAGAAGAGTAGAGAAAACTTTGGATCAATAAATTAAATGGAGAAAACTCTTAACCAAAGATTACACAAATCAGGTTATTATACCTGAGGTATGTACAAGTTTGCATATTAGCAAAGTTTTCTGCTAATTTTCTAGCCAGATATCTCAATCTCAATCTCTATGAAGGTTCTTTGACACTTTATTTCTCAAGAGGAAAACTATGTATCATTTGAATATTCCTTTATGAAACTTCCTTGTTTCTTTTGAGAATATCCTTTAGAAGTTTCTAGAAAATTACACACTGAAATTCTACTTATTTGTTATGATGAACTCTTGAACTATCACAAAATGTAGGCTATGATTACTTCTTTAGATATATAACGCTAACTATGGAGAACGAGTCTATTCTTACAAAGATATGACCGATGATTATATATGATAAACTACTCTTTTGCTTTTGACTTCTTCTTTTCAAAATCCATGTTTTTCCCATGTAAATTTTGCTCAATGAGGCTTCTCTATATATAATATCATAAAAATTACCTCATTAAGGCCACTCATTACCTAATGTACCTTTTATAAACTATTATATATAATTATGTTTATTCTCTCACCTTTGCCTGATTTATTGACACACTTTGGTAATAGTTATATCACCAATACTCCTATACCTTATTATATAAGTCATAACTATTTCTTCTTAGATATGATAATTTGGTATAAATAAATAAAACTTATGAACATATATACTTATGGACAAGGGCATAAATTTTGAGACAAAATCTGGTTCTCTTGTATACATATGCTCTTAAGAATGGAGTATTACTCTCTACTTATACTAACAAATTTATGCCATCTTACGAATATTAACACACACATTTTGATTTCAGTAAAAATACAGTTTGTTTGGAACTTATTGAACTCTTTGTAAATCTATGGCTTATACTTTAGATTTTGTTTTGATTATTGTAGAATATCAACATATTAGAGAGAATAGTATGCATTAAAAAATGAAATAAGACCTAAAAAATCCCATATGTATATCATAATTTAGTATAAATTTGTAATGTTTGTAAATATAATTGTATATACCTTAAGCTTTGCTTGGGAAGTTTTATAAAAGAAGGTTTAGAAGGTAGCAATGAACCTTCCCAATGTTAAGTAGGCTTATAAGATATCAAGAAAAGTACTTTATAGTTTTCCTAAAGGAATTGTAGTCATAATAAAACAACATTTAGAGATTAATTAGGGTAATAAGGTATTGAAATCTTTCAATAACTTAAGCTATAAGGTATTGAAAAACTTTTGTAAGTATTGATTAATTTGTTAGGAATCTGATGGACTACTTACAAAGGAGCAAACACGTTCTAGTCTAATATGTAATTAAGGCTTTTGCGTTCAAAGTACTTCCAACTGAATTCTTTGTCTGTCTCTTTTCTTCTATGCTCCAATATTATCTTCTTGGGATCTAAGATATTTATAGATGCTTATTAAATATAATCAGGTGCTTAAGATAGCCTATAGACTCATTAATTGCACTCGAGATAGATATGGACTTATTTACTAAAGAAGTTAGTTGTTAACTTCGTAGCCAAGTTTCTCAACATGGAAGATAGGTACGGGCTTACTTTCTAGCGATGGTAGTTGTTCACTTCATAGCAAGATTACTCAATCCTAAAGTTTTCTAATTTTTTGTCTTATACCTTGTTGGACTACTAGATTCATAAAACAGTTCGTAAGTACCTTCTAAATAATGTTTTATGAAATCTCTAAGTACTTTTTGCAGTATCTTTTGGAACTTTCTAGTGACTTATGTGAAAAATTCCTACTAGATTACTATGGTTATTGCACTATAAATTGCATGTGATTACAACTCCAATGTATTTTAGATTATAAACAAAAACTACATTTTTATATCAGAATACTATTCATAATAACATCATAGTTGAGATTTTACCGTCATTTGACACTCTAGCTCACTTGATTACACTGTTATAACTATTCAAGACTTATATATATATTTGATATTTTCAGTTTACAATCTTAAATTATGATCTTGTTATTTCACAAGGAAAATTGGTGAAGAGGAGTAAGAGTCAACAAGCAGAATAAGTCTACAAATATATGTGGCAAGATATATTGGAAGGTAAATAACCTAGCTATTCTTAATACAATATTAAAAGTATTACCTTTGGATGAGATTCCTATAAAGTCCTCTAAACAAAACAATATAATAATAATTGTAGATCAAAATTTCTTTAACATAGGTTGAAGATCAAAAATCAATTTTATGTGTCAGTAATCAATGACAGGTATACAATCATAGGACTGCATATAAAAAGAATAAAATGAGATTAAGTATACATGCCTTAATCATGCTAACTTATCTCATGTACTCATGGATTGTGTATCAACATCAAATAATTTATATGGTTGTTAATTATACTCATGGAAAGAATGGAACTTTTAAGTGGTTGAAGTAAACATGTTTTAAAACTTATACCATTCATATTGGTTAGAAAGAAGATTTTTGACAAAATTTGCTAGATAAAGTAGTTTGTTAAGCATGGGCTTTAATGGTAATTTTACAATGACAGAGTCCACTTGCCTTTAATCAAATTTTCTCATTTAGTTGATGAATAATTAATCTTGTGAATGTTAATATCTTAGTTTGAGTATCGGATTTTATTTAGACTTCAATCTCATCATCGAAAGCGTATAAGTTCTCAATGAAGTTTTGTTCACCGGGTAACCTACATCTCACACAAGGACTCAAATGATCAAGGTCAATTAGTTCGAGAGGTTGATAGAGTAGGTTGGGCAAATAATCAAGGTAAAATAGTTTGAGAGTTTGATAGAGTAGGTCCACGAATACAATGCTAATCATTTATTTATCATTTACATAAGCATTCAAAATTTGGAGATTGATCAAATAGAAAGTAAAACCAAGTTTCAGTGGACTTGTAATCACTTATCAACAAATTTATTTAGCGATTCACACTCAAATGTTGTACATAATAGAGATCACATCTACTTAGAATTGATTATAAAAGAGAATTGTTTGTATGAGAAGATTCGTGCTTGCAGTTTTCTGCTGGATTAGAAAATTCTACGTTAACAGAAGTTTTCATCTAGAATTTATGGTTTGAACTTATAGTCCTTTCTCGTTTGATACTCCTCATTGAACATGACTTCCAAATAAGAATATTGTGCATCAATTCTTGTACCTTTCCACTTCTAACTTATGTATGACGAGTGACATCATACTCACGTAGGTGTGAAAAAGAAGGTGTGAAAAAGAAGAGCCACTTAGCAGATGAGAAAGTGTTTAGTCAAATGAGTAGTTCAAAACCTGGAGCTTAAACCACTTGTTTACTTTGAACTCTTTTTACAACATGAGGCTTTTAAGCAACATGATAGAGATTTCCAGGTATACCTATCAATCTTCGAGAATAGTCCCTTATTAAGAGCCCAACATCCAAAGCTCCTTAGAAAAGTGAATTCTCACTCCATGCTTTGCCTTTTTTGATTACTCTCAAGCAGGTGGTCATCACCTTGCTAGTTTTTGAAATGCTACCGACCGATGTGAGAAAAAGTCGTTCATTTTTAGCTACTAAGTCATGACGACCGTCCAGGAACTTGATTACTTCCTCCGTTAAAAAATGACAAGAAATACCAAGACGAAGCTTGTTTTACATATTTGAAATTGAGTTGTTTTCCACAAAGTTTAGAAGTGTCAAGCGTATCAAGAGCAATGAAGGATCTTCTTCACAAGAGAGTAGTGGGCAGAGGCTCTTTTCATTAGAAACAAGTGCAAAATAAGTGAGTTTTACCACGTCTTAACCGTACAACCATGGAACTTAAATACCGACTCTTCACATCATCACACTCTTTCACAAGTGGATGAATGGTTTGCAGCCATGAGCTAGAAGGGGTACACACTCTTATTGTAACCCCCTAACAAAGTCATGGTTTTGAAGCATCGCTCTTATATGACCCTTCACGACATACCCTTCACAATCTGAAAGGTGGAGCTTATCCTAATTACAATTTTTGCCTTTTAAGAAGGTTGATGAGGGTGGATGGTCATATGAGCATAAACATCGACTTCAATATGAATTTAACAAGGATTAACTTTGAAACGTTGTTCTATATATCAACAAGTTAATGACATGAATGTATTGCAACTGAGACCAATTAATTTGAAGGTTTTCATCTTGTCTTTTAATGATTACCTCTCGTAACATCTCAATATCTTTTTTTGATAACTATCCAGATGTTGGCAAGTCTTGAGCCCCAAAGAATGTGATGTGCTTGAATTCTAAGTTTGTTTGCTATTTCCAAGTGCGAGTTCTTCACCATTTTGACTGAAAAATCATAGGTATATCTGGAAGTAAGTTAGGAACCAAAATATGCAAGGAAGTGAAAATTTTCTCAAGATTTAAAACTTGAAAGGTGAAGAATGGTTGGACGGACTCCATAGAATGGTTCCATTTGGTACCCTAAATTCAGCTGTTTGTAGCTAGCTCAATTTTAAACAGAATCCAATGAAAATTCTTGCATCAAGTAGCCTTGCTCGTGATCTTTATCCTAAGAAAAACCGTATAATTTTTGATTGAGAAAATTGCGAGATCTGGCAGCGAAAAGAGAAATGGAAAGCACAAGTTTTTGTTTGGAAAACTCCTCCATCTCCATTTTCTTCCCAAAGCTGGAGACGAGTGTGCAACGAAAGCGATGCAGTGAAGGAGACGGCGATCGTCTGTCAGCTTTGTTTATATCTGCACCGTCGATCAACTCCAATCGAACGTCTCGGATGACACTGGTGCTGTCTCATCGATCCGTGCCTGGGTGCCAGTAGCCAATAGGCGTGCTTTGTTAGGGTCTTTACACCAATGACAAAAGTTGGATGCCTTGGCCCCCATCGTGCAACGCATCTCTCCTCTACTTAGCCTTTCTAGCTCTCCGATTTTTCACTCACTCCCATCATATTTTAGCTGCATTGTTCGAGCATTCGCAATTCATTCAGCGATAGTTGACTCCAATTTCCGATCCTTTTTTCTGCTGCTTTCCGTGATTAATTGTCCGGCCAAGGTGGTAGAAAATAGCGGATTTCGGAGGTTAATTGGGGACCGATTGTGGTTTAGTATTTTCGTTTAGGGGCAGCGAGTGTCCCTTCTGTCCTGATCTAGCGATCAATTGAGGCTGAGTGATCCCTGTAAGCTGATTTGAACGAGAGAATCTCGGGTGCTCCCGCTTCTGAGAGCGAGGTGAGGATCCGCCACCATGGCCACTGCTGTCGATGCTGTTCCCATTGTCGAGCCTGTTACGAGCATGACTGTCGAGACCACAGTCGAGTTGAAAGCCGAGGAAAAACCTGAGAAGGCTGTCAAGGAGAAAAAACCGAAGGTTCCCAAGGAGAAAAAGCCGAAGGCTGCAAAGACGGTTGCCGCTCATCCACCCTACCTTCAGGTATGATTTCGCGCAACCATGGACTTCCAATTGTGTAACTGAAGTTTGCGTTGGTATTGTACCACAGACGCAATCCAAGATGCGTTGATGATAGCACTTGGTTGATAATCTTGTGCGTTCCTGAGTTAGAACTACAATATCACGATGCGGTGTGTACTCTTTCAGCACAGGATTTTTACTTCCTCAGCGATGTTAGACAGGATTGCATGATATTAGAAGAAAGACATCGGGTATGCTTTATATCTTGATTTCATCGTCGACGTCAGTTGCCCGATGTCCACCTAATATGGCAAGGTTGTGTTAATCATCATGGCTTCATTTTTTTTCGTTTCCTTTGTCTTAATGCAAGACTCTGATGCTGGCAATTTCGTTTCTATGCTAGGAACACAGCGTAAGATTTATTCATCGTACTTTCGTGTGTTTCTCAAGCTTGCAAGTCTGTCAGCGCTGGATGTGTTTTCTTGTCTCATAATAATTGGCGTGTAAATGACGTTGTTGAGGTGCTTGTTTTGCTCCAAGTTCAGTCACTAAATTAGGTGTGTGGGGGCATGCCAAATGTAACAGAGTATTTAGATCTGACGTAAATTTATGGTGACAGATGATTAGGGAAGCAATCGCAACTCTCAAGGAGAGAACAGGCTCTAGTCAGTACGCTATCGCAAAGCACTTGGAGGACAAGTACAAGACCGGGCTTCCTCCTAACTTCAAGAAGACATTGTCTGTTCAATTAAGGAATTTGTCTAAGCAGGGTAAGCTTACGAAGGTGAAGAATTCGTTTAAGCTTTCAGATGAGTTGAAGAAAGAGCCGAAAGCGCCTAAAGCCCCAAAGGCTGTGAAGGCACCGAAGGCTGTCACGTCAGAGCCAGCGGTGAAGAAGTCTGCCGGCAGACCCAGGGGGTCAACCAAGGCTAGTACAGTCAATGCTGCTGCTACCCCAAAGGTTGCGAAGAGTGTGAAAGCTCCTAAAGCTACCAGAGCTCCCAAAGTTAAAGCCGTCCGACCCGTGAAGCCTGCGAAGGTCGAAACGAAACCTGCAAAGGTTGCCAAGCCTGTTAAATCTCCTGCCAAGGAGAAAGCCGTTGCTGCCGCAGAGAAGCCTGCCAAGCGGAAGGCACCATCACCAAGGAGAGCCCCCGCACCCAAGGCAGCTGCGCCTAAGAAGCCGAGCGTAGCCAAGAAGGTCACCACGCCCAAGAAGGCAGTTAAGTCCATAAAGTCACCAAAGTCACCGAAGCCGGCTAAAGGTCCTAAGACGAAAGCTACAGGAAGTACACGAAGATCGGCCGCGAGTCCTCCGGCAAAGAAGCAAAAGAAATGAGAGCCATGATAGTCAGGTGTAGTAGTTGTGACGGTGTTTCTCAACGCCATCCCTTGAAAGACACATTGGCATCCCTTGAAATTCAAACAATCCTCCGGGCAAAAATACACGGGTTGTTTAGGCGCTCATTGCAGAAAATCGCGTCTTCTGCCCTCTTCGGTCCTACGCAGGCAAGACCGCCCAGCGCATCTTCTTCGACGCGCATTACCTGTGGTGTACAAATTCCGAGATGACGATATTTGTCCAGATCGTGCACTCGGGAGGATTGTTGGTTGGGGATTGACGATGTTTATAGAGTTTGTGTAACTCTTCCAATGAGACTGCCTTTGGGTTTGTGGGATGGGGGTTAAATTCCGCTCAATACCCAGCATTTTTCCCGGTTCAGGTTGGCAAATGGTAAAGCTTATAAGTGTACTTTTTGTAACTTGCCACTCCAATCGTTAGATGTAGGGAAATTGTATAGAGGACATCACTGTATCTGTGTAACTGCCAGCGGAAGTAATTGTTAGTTTTGACTGTAATGTATGGCACTTGCCACAGAATGTCATCGTGGTGCGATTGGTTACCAACTCAGTGATCTTAATACATGATGTAAACTTTGGAAACATTCATTGTCTTCAACTTTAACTCAGTCCCTTCTTCTAATGTTGGTGCGGCGTCTCTTGGATGATTGCCACGTCGGCGCCGCATTCAAAGTATCTACTTTTAGTTTCTTCTCAAGTCGTGGTGTAGTCACCTGAGTCACGCGCCCACCGGACATCGCCACGCCTTCGTGGTAAGTGCTGGGCCCATAATTTTGTCTCATTTAGTGCATGAATTCATCTCTATCCAGGAACAATGACGTCTCCATCAGTCCGACAGGTTAGTCCTGAACAAGGACCATACAGATTTGTGTATCGCACCGAAACAGCGGAATTTATGATTATCTCCCGTTATAAGAAGCATGCCACAAGTAATCGGATTTTCTGTACTGCTAATGATTTGGAAGAGAATAGTCATGATAACTTGAAGCTCACCTGCGTTTCAATTTGAGTTGTAGCAAAGTTCATATCCTGGCGTTACATGTTGTTACTATCAATACGTTACTACCAACAAGTTGCCACCTCTGGCTATGGCAGTAGCTAAATCTTCCGTGAGAGAAAAATTACGAAAACCTCTCCCTTGCATCCGCCAGTTACCTGTGGCATGTACGCCTTTGACAATTATATAATTCCAACCTTTCTGCAAGTTCACCGATGCCGAAGCGAACAATTGCAGCTCTGTGCATCCTCTATCAGTTCATTGAGACAGAATCCGACGTAGCTACATGTCTTACCAAGTTCTAATACACATGCACATACGCTCCCTTCTTTCAACAGAAGAGGGAACCAGTTCAGTAATGAAGATAATCTTGAGGTTGTGAAGTGATGAAAATTTGAGCGTGCCAGTTCAATGATAAATGTGATCTTGGGGTTGTCAAGTGATGAATTAGATGCTCAAACTCGGCAATCTCAAAAGCACGGTCTCCTACCGATTTCTTTGATAGGGAATTTGCTTTTAAGGTACTAGAATTGTCGAGTTTGAGCATCTAATTTTAATCACCTTAGAATTCCCAATCAAGGAGGTCGGTAGGAGACCGTGCTTTTGAGTTGGCAGGCTGCGAGTTGGGAAAAATAGGTTGTAGAATCTTGAGAATTTACAGTTGAGTTGAGCGGTTCACCAAATGCGGATTGGTGAGTATAACGATTAACTTTTCTGTGTAGGTTCAAATCCTCTTCGTGTGTTCGCGTGGCTCGAGAGGAACGCTGATTCTAAACCTATCATTTTAGGGACCAGCCGATGTTAGTGCTAACGAGTGTTCCGATGATTGATTTCCACCCTTCGACTTGCGTGCTCCAGTTGAGACTATACAACGGAGGAGCGAAGTGGACTTCTCCTTCACAACTGCCGCGGTGCGAGGATGAATTGCCCCCCAGATCTATCGTTCTGCTGTAATTCCCACGAAAATTGCTTCCAAGTGGATTTGAAATCAGGCGTCTGTGGTCGTCTGTCCTGGGGCAATTCGGTAGAAGCTTCGGATGGAACCATTGTAATTGAACAGCAATCGAGTACACCGGTCGTCCACAGATAATTGGTAAGATCATCAAATTTTGCGAAGATAGGTGCAACAATTGAATGCCTTGTAACATCGTTGTCCCGCTCTCCGCTTAAAATTGAAGTTCGTTACATGTCAATTCAGGAGTGAGAAGTCCTCACTAAAACAGATAATCCTTAAATCTTCACTATAAAGTCCTCAAGTTCAATCTCTACTCCTCGGGACCCCCGCACAACAGAAGCATGTTGACTGAGGAGAGCCGTTATATTGACAGTTTCGCAGGACCGCTTTGCGGGAATCAACTTGGCAACAATCTTTCCGTCAACATCTCTCATCTCTTACAACCTACGCCGAAAGCGATGATCAGAACGTCCGAAAACACTCTGCCAACAGTGTTCATTGCCGCGACAATTCAAACAAACCCCTGCAATCTTGGAACGGAATCAGAAGTCAAAGCGATGTTGATAGATTGCAGATGCTATTCGTCCTAGTGGGGGCGAAATGAGTGCAAACGAAGGCGGGTAAATTCAAACAAGGTTCTTGAACCTTTGCAGTAGTGGAGATCAGCTTTGCTGCCTCAGCTCTGTTCAGAGATAAGAACGACGGTTGGCGAGAAGACGAGAAGAGCATAAATGAAGGGCGGTGAGGAGAGGAGAGCGCACCTCAGGGACGGGTCCTGGGACATTCTTCCTATTAGAAAAATTTGAATTTCAAATAATGCCTTTTCCCTCCGAACCTACCACACGTTTCCCGAGCCTGCCATCAGATTCCTTCCTGAGAAAGTACAGTCAATTATCGGTCTGGATAAGGCTACTGTAGCTAAGTGTTCTCAACGAGTATGTCGACATACCTAATTTAGAAATAACCAAGACAATCTTATTAGATTAAGATTAGGCAACGTTTGTTTAGTACCCTATTGGGGGTATCTGCTTTTTGTTGTTTGAGAGGATCTTACTACCAATTAATTCAATATCGATGTCATTGTCTCTTTTAAATTTGTCTGTCGATGTCATTATGCTTCTTTAAGGGCGAGCTCCCGAGCGCCCAGGATAAAAACAAGGATGGGAAAACCCCAACTCAATGTTGTTATGCTTTGACTTAGTTCCATAACTTTATATTCTTTCGTAGAAGTATTTTTGCCTATTCCTTTTTGGCACTAAAACAAAAAGTTTGAACACTCTAACACTCAGATAATTTAAGTTCTTCTACCTACTTAAAAACCATTCCAGAATGGTTAACCTATTATCCTTTGTTTCTTTTAGCGATAAGAAACTGGCTACTCTTTTCAAAATTTCTTAGGTTTTGAAAAAAGAAACTCTCTTATTGGTTTTTAAAAAGAAGGTTGCTCTTTTATGTTCCGATATGGTGGTAAATTAGCTCACTATCCCTCTCTCTATCCCCATCTACTTCAGATGGGGAGAGTTGGATACTGGAGAGGAGAGGGAGAGGAAAGAAATACATTTTCTGATGGTTTTCTAGCGTATAGCAATTGAGTGTATAGTCTATTCTGTTTGTTTTTCAATTTTGGTTCCATTGGTATCTAGATTGAATACTATGGAGAATCAAGAAGAAAGTTATGGAGAGTTTTAGATTTTTTAGGGTTTAGAGTGATCAGTACACATTGAGAGTGATGGGTCAAGAATTTTCATTTCAAATTTTTTGGTTCTCATGATTGAGTTCCATGGAATTTAGTTAAATTTTTTTTGAGATGGAAATTGAAAGTTATGAAAGTTTGTAGTTTTTAGGGTTTGGAGAGATTGTATTTTCTTATATGAGTTGGGATGTGAGGGGTTGTGGTTTGGCAGACATAGGGACATATGGAGAGGAGCATCATGTGTTACTATTGTTATCCTTGTGCTGGCCATGGTTACACTTGTCCATATGGAGTAGCCTAGAGCGGCTCGGGGTACACCATGTACGGTATGTCACCAATGCTTTACCTTGCAAGGGGTAAAGACACATATGGGAAGGATACACAAGGACTATGATTGGACCACTTGGGATGCTCACATGAGACGAGTGACCACATCAATAGTAGGGACACCCGAGATTATGCGCTTTCTCTATCCCTTCATTGATTGTTCTAGGGATACCAATCAAGTTATGAGAGTGGTTAGCTTCTCAAGCAGGTTGCATTTTGGGTATTTAAGACTAGCTTTCCATGTCCTCGTCTATTCCATAGGCTACCCCGTACACTCCATAATGAGGCTAGATAGGCTTTTTGCCTACCACTTGATTGTTTAGCATGTGATCCCTTGGACGAGTTAGCATGATTCCTATTCCTTTTCCTTCCTTGATGGTGTCTTTGTTATGCTAGAGGAGGACATGCAGGGCATAGAGAAGTGGTTGCTAGATTTCATGAATTTTGAGCAGGGGATTGGGCGACACTACAGGAGGATTCTATTAGGGCTAACGTTTTAAGAGATAGATTTGCCACAAGATACCACAGAGTCCACTCAATTATAATGGTGTAAGACATTGTTTCAGGCGGAAGAGTTTAGTAGAGCAGCACAAGAGCTACACTCTTT
Organism: Lunularia cruciata; assembly: GCA_948567375.1. Classification (NCBI taxonomy): domain Eukaryota; kingdom Viridiplantae; phylum Streptophyta; class Marchantiopsida; order Lunulariales; family Lunulariaceae; genus Lunularia; species Lunularia cruciata. The sequence goes on along the minus strand of OX419759.1, from coordinate 34,025,939 downwards.
ATCTATGGCTAGTCCTATTGATGAGACTATCTTTTCTCTACACTCACTATATCATATGGTAGGAGAGGGATTACCACTAGAGGTCTTAGGTTATCAATATGAGCAGCCTTTATGTCTTGATAGGTCACTTTTTGCACAAGCATTATGGATTTCCCCTTGCCTTTCCTTAGGAAGCTTGTCAAGGATGATATATGAGCATCTTAGAGATTGCTTTCAAGCAAACAATCCATACGGTGGTTTTATTAAGTTTTTTTTGGTGGCTGCAATAGTAATGAGAGGGGGCAGTCCTATATTTGTTAGTCGGATATTAGGTGCTTGTCCACTTCTCATGATGGAGAAGAACATGGGGTGCATTAGACCAGATGCTATTGGAGAGATCTTTTTGCACTTGGTCAATCGCACCATTGTCCTTCATCATCATTCTCACTTTTGACAACACCTATGTTCACATCAATTTGGAGTAGCTACACTTGGAGGATGTGAGGCTATATCTCTAGGCATTAAGGCACTCCTAGATATCTATCTAGAGTGAGTTATCCTACAAGTGGATGTTGAGAACTCTTTTAATAGCATCTCACAAGCATTTATCTTTAGAGAGCTTAGGGAGGCTGGTGGATCCTTGGCAAGTCTTATCTCTTTTGTGTGGTCTTTTTATGGCTCTCTTTCTTCCCTTTACTACTAGCACAATTTTTCACAAGAAAGAGTTATTGTCTTGGAGTTAGTTGTTGGTACACTTCAAGGAGATCCTTAAGGAGGACACTTATTTGCCATGGCTCACTTTAGATCTCTGATATCTTCTACTTTGGCCATGCCAAGTTATGTATTTCCCTCCTTGGCAAAGGATACACATATTATGGGCCCCCTAGATTAGATTAGGCATGCTATCTTCCGTATATACATCACTACACAATATACATTGCTGTCAACATCATACACTATAGAAGCACAACTCACACATAAGTCATACATAGACTCTAAAGTGCCACAATAATCAGATTGTGTACCACTCTCAACTCAACTCAACTCAACTCAGATCAATACTTGATCTGTCACTCTATAAACTGCCAACAATTGTGCATTGATTATAGTCAAGCCACACCCACTCTAGCTAAGAGAATCCAAGTGATGCTTGCCGGCCTCTATCCACCATAGCTAGGAACTCAAAGGCTCAACATTAGAGAAGTGAGCTCTCTAGAGCTGCACCTTTAAAGTATACTCCTTGGACTTGAGCTAGGTCTGAACTCTAACGGTCCCACTGACGGCACACTCGACAGTGAAAATGGTACAAAGTGACGGTGGGCCCTATCGTGAAGTCAGTACTCCAAACACAAAATCTGACCGTTGGAAAGTAGTCTTTGAGAAACTGGTGAAACAACTCTAACTACTATCACTGGAACTCCAATGTCCAAGCATCTAGATGCAACATTACAAATGGCGTGACAACTATTGTGCATATATACATTGCTACATAACATACTCCGTTGTCAACATCATACAATATAAAGTACAACTTACACATAAGTCATACATAGACTCTAAAGTGCCACAATTGCTCCCCTAGTTGGCAGTATTGACTATTGGGAGGAGACAACCTCCTGTAGACCAAGTTGGCAATCTGGTGAGGGACGAGTATGTTGCCTACCAGTATGCTTCAGTAGTGGTAGTGTTGGCTCACTATAGTCCGAGACCATGGCAACATCAATTTTAGCTTTCAATGGTGCAATTACTTAGCATGGTGACTTGTTAGAGAGGAACGCCCATGTAGAGGATACTCTAGTACCAGAGGAGATCACTCAGGTTTGGAGTACGAGTAGGATTGTTCTATCCACTTTGGATGTTCCGTTGTGGAGTTTAGAGGAGGCATTGCAACACCATGCAGATCAGTCGGTGCAACAGGCTTGGAGTGGAGCCTTTGTACCATCGGTAGATGAGTGTGAAGATGAGCCTCCAGAGTCAATTACTTTGACACCTCTGGATACCACACTCATTGCTTGGCAGTATCTAGTAGAGGAGATATGTCTATTGGAGTTGTTTGGTGGGATTAGCACCGTACTAGTTGTGGTATTATAGGCGAGTATACGAGTACACAGGTAATTGTATGTAGAGAGAGATGAGACTGCTAGGCAAGTCTCTCTACATCATGTGGCACACTTGGCCTATTGGTATTCGGAGTTATTACCAATATCAACAGGCAGAGGTTACCAAAAGGCCCTACTAGCAAACATTTCCTTACTGGGAGCGCATGATCTGGAGAAACATGGGCCTATTCACTTGGTGATTTTTGGATGGCCATGTCAGGGACATAGACATGCAGGCCGCGGTTTGGGTCTTCAGGATCCTTGTTCTGGTGTGTTTTGGGAGATGTTATGGATATTATGACATCTCCAAGTTCATCAGTCTATTTCTGCAGCTTACCTTTTGGAGAATGTTCCTTTGATAGGTGATTCTTGCACCAGAGTGGTGGTGAGTACACATTAGGTCTATTCTTGGATGGGACCTATTGTATTTTTAGATGCAGCCAGAGTGGGATCACGGGCTCATTGTCTTTGTCTTTGGTAGATGAACCTCTTACTCAGAGAGGTTCTACAACGTGCTTATGATGGGATTCAACAACTTGACCACATCCTTGTTGATGATATTTTGGATGTTGGGTGTCAGTCTCAGATAATGGTAGTGGGTGATAGGTCACCTATGGTAGTGGTGAACCTAGTTGGATAGCCTAGAGCCGCATTTCTCACACTCATGAGTTTCTCAGGCTCTCATGCTTTTCAAGTGAGTCCCAAATGTTTGGGACTCACTTCACAACAATTGGTGGAGCTCAATGCTGATGAGAGAGAGCAGGTGATGGATTTTTGCACCGGTATTACCGCTGTTCTAGTAGTGTCAGAGGCATCCAAGCGTAAGGTGTTAGGTCAAGCTATGGACCTGAACTGCTTGACCTGGATTATGAGCCGTGGCTTGGCAGAGCAGCATAGGATGCGCTTGATAGGCATCACCACTCGGTCACTTGTGAGCCATGTGCATATTGAGACGATTCAAGCACATATTAGGGGCGATGGACCAAGTGGATATAGCATTCTTGGGACACAACTAGTAGCTACTTGGGAGAGTCATCTAATTGGAGTCCATCTAATTGGAGTCCATCTAGGTGAGCGCGGGCTACTTGGATTACACCCTTGGTCCACTTGGGATGCAACTAGAGGACATGTGGAGCTTGTAGCAAGAGTGGAGGGAGTTTTTCACACAAAGGTTGGAACCTCTAGTGGTTGAGGGCATGACACTAATGCTCCCAAGGGCCCAATGTAGCAGCAAGTCAGTACGTCTTCCATTCCTACTATAATTACAAAGGATACTTGGGAGCCAAATCTTGGACCCAAGCTTACTAGAGAGGAAAGATGGAGGGTTTGGAGGTTCTTAAGGAGCCACACGAGTTGTTTTGCCTTTAGTATGAAGGATTTTGGTACTCCAAAGGGAGATGGTATATAGATTGAGTTGACTAGCGATACATTGGTTTTCTGACGTCCTTATTGATATAGTGATATGGAGAGAACATTGATTCAAAGCCGGAGTAGTGACCTTTTTGAGGCTGGTTTGTGTGGAGATTTCATATGGAGAGTATGCATCAGCAATAGTGATGCTAGCCAAGAAAGATGTGCATGGAAACTACATAGATAGGCAGATGTGTGGAGATTAACGTCCTATCAACCGACAGACTAGGGCTGATTGGTATGCTATGCCTACACCGGAGGAGATTTTTGATACAATTGGGTATGCAAAGGTCTTTAGTACTTTGGCTCTTCAAGCAGGATATCATCAGTTGTCGATCAGGGAGGAGGATAAGTCCAAGATAACATTTTGGGCTATTGATCCTCATGGCAAGGATGTATTATATCAATGGAGATTCTTACCGTTTGGGTTAAAGAACACTCTTCCTGAGTTCTAGAGGGTCTGTAACACCCATTTGTGCATGTGTGTGGTATTGTGATATTTAGCTTGGTATTACAAGTACTTAAGAGATATTATTTATAGAGATAAAGGATGGTTCTATATTAGTCATGGTTAGCTAAAGTTAGTCATAGCTAAGATAGAGTGGACCTTACTTTAGAGGAAGTAGAAAAGATGAGCACCACTATTTTGGATTTTAGTGTGTTGACTTGGCATTATTCCTAGGTGTTTGGCTTTGAGGAAAGAGTTGAGAACTCTTGGGCCCGCAAACCTTTTTGTTTTGGATTCTTCTTTATTCCAAGGATAGCCCATGTGAAGGAATCCTTGACTTAGTGGTTGGGTCAAGATAAGACCACATGCTTAGGGGAATATGCCCATGTGAATGGCTATTCCTTTCTACTTTTTGACTTTACTTGACTTTTAGTCTAGTAACTTGAGTTACTACGGTAATTAGTAACTTTGGTACGTAACTATTTCACAAGTATATAAACAAGGGGTGAGGAGGTACTCAACATCCTTTCATTTGCAACTATCTCTCTCTCATTGAGTTCTCTAGTGAGCAATGTCTTGAGTCTTGGAGTGTTAGCCTTGGAGGAGTATGATGGAGTTGGGGTTCCTTGCCTTCTTAGTCCATGGTGCGCTACCATAATAGCCATCAGAGGTTCATCCTGAGTGAGAGACAGACCAGCTCACAGGTCATGGATAGGATCCTAGCTGGATTGGATTTTTCTCAATGCTATATTGATGATATTTTGGTCTATAACACTACTATGGAGGAGCATGAGAGATAGTTGTTGGAGGTGTTTGAGAGGTTGAGATCTCATGGACTCAAATTATATCCTAGGAACTATAGGTTCTTCCACAAGTAGGTTGAGTATTTGGGTCACACTATTTACCTTGGAGGACTTGGTGTTTAGTAGACCAAGGTGGAGGCTATTGCACGTATTCCTCGGCCTACGGATGTGAGCAGAGTGCAAGCATTTCTTGGGTTGGCAAAGTTCTATCACCACTATGTTAGAGGATTTAGTGCCATTGCCAAGGCTTTGATGAAGCTGACCAAGCTTACACAGGAGTGGTGTTGGGAAGATGAGTAGGAGAGAGCTTTTGTAGAGCTCAAGGAGAGGTTGACATATGCTCTTATTTTGAGGAGACAAATCAGAGGATGACCATTTTAGGTTCATATTGATTGGACTATATTGAGGCTTGGAGTGGTGCTCACCCAACATGATGATGAGGGGAAGGAGTTTGTGGTGGCCTATGCTAGTTGCTCCAACAATTCAGCGGAGGCAAAGTATAGTTCATATGAGGGAGAGTGCTTGGCAGCAATTTGGGCAATAGCACATTTCCAATTGTTACCTATCTGGTAACCCCTTCACTCTCATCACTAATCATCAGCCGCTGAAGGTCCAACAAGCTTTCAAGGAAGCTTGCACAATGGGCTTTGATTTTATAGGAGTATGATTTCACGGTTGTTCACAGACCTGGAGTGATGAACCGTGATGCAGATGGGTTGAGCAGAAACCCATGTCCCAACCAATAGGATCAAACCGGAGCATGTTGGCATGGTGAGACAGATGAGGAGATGGTGCTAGGTTGGCATGCATCCACCTTTCTTTGTATATTTTTTGAGGCTTTGGTGGTATCTCTCTCAACGCATAAAATAGGAGTTATTGAGGTCATAGATCCAAAGAGTGAAGATATTGGTATAGTTCAGCAAGACATTCATGATGATGTCTTAGTGATGGACTATCTTTGCATTGGTGTTGTAGGTGGCACAATTGGGGCCAAGGAGAGAGATCGTGTCCTTTAGCAAGCCAGACAATTCAGATTGGAGTGCAGACACCTTTTGCGTGTGTGGGAGGATAGTAGAGTGCCAGTAGTACCACTTCCATCTCAGAGACCATAGTTGGTCCGTCATGCTCATGAGGAGCTAGGACATTTTGGAGTCAAGCGTACATATAGCTTACTCCAAAGTCATTATTGGTGGTGCGGTATGCAAATCAAGGTACAAAAATTTGTTGCCAGATGTGTGGTTTATGACTAAGTTAGAGCATCATTCAATGCTCCTACGCCATAGTTACACCCATTACCTATCATGGAATTGGGTTACCGTTGGAGTTTGGACTTTTTTGGACCTTTACCGCTGATTGTGAGACATCATCGGTAAGTTTTGGTGATGGTGGATCACTTCTCCAAGTAGATTGAGTTTATGGCACTTCCTAACAAGTCTATTGAATGGACAACTTACTTGTTTCTAGATTGAGTTCTTAGTCATTTTGGTGCACCGGCTAAGATTTTGAGTGATTAGGGTACAAAGTTCTTGGAGGAGTTTCAAGTCTTGTGTGACAAGGCTTTGATTGATCATTGAACTACATCCCAAGATCACCCTAAGGCAGATGGCTTAACAAAGAGAGTGGTTTAGATGGTGGGGAGAGGATTGCAAAAGTATGGTTTGCATAGAGGCCACTTGGGGGATTGGGATCTCCAATTACCTTGGTTGGCCATGGGCTATTGTGGTACCCAAATTTTTTTTGTTTTGGATGGTTTTAGGAAAATTTAAAGAAGAAGTATGTGGATAGAGCCTAAAGAGGGCTAACCTAAGAAGAAATAAGAAAATGTAGGGCTTTGGAGTAAAACCCAAAGTCGAGCTTGGGTCAAGATCAAAGGAAACACAAAGACAAAGAAGAAGGAGAGACTTTGTATCGGGCGGTGTGATTTGATCCAAAGAACCTGTAACAAACTTCTTCGGAGTTGGCCCAATCAAGAAAGTATGCAAGAAGAAAGTAATGACCTCGGGATCAAGAACTTCTTGATAATGATAGGAAACAATTTCACCAAATTGGAGATTGGAGAGGAGGAGCAACTAAATAATGACTGATTGCAAAAGGAATATAAAATTACAAGTTGTGCAAGGAAGTAGAGCAATGTCTAGTCACTACCTGATTCCTATTTAGAGTCAAAGTAATGCAAATTGCAAATCCATAGGAAGAGGAGTGGGTTAGGATCTTGGGAACGATCTTCCACAAGAAGAAGGCGAGGAAGCACACGATGACCCTGACAGTGAGTAAGCAGAGTGCATTAAGGGGGCTTGCAATTTGTAGATTAGAAGTGATAGTGCGGATCAAAGTCTTGATGAGACTTCGTATCACGTTCTTGGCTTGGAATTGGAACTTCAGTTTTCCAGGTTTCAGGGTAGAAATTGTAGCAAGCAATTGCAAGGATGGACCAAAGCACAAGGGGAAGAGAGGGAATCCCGCTCGATGGACAGAGGCGGATTGGAGAGTAGTTTTGGGAAGAGAAGCAGGAGAGGTAGGAGGTACCACCTTCTATCGGAAGTGTGATGCTTCAAAAGAGGCTGCCAAAGTGAGGAATTTGTTCAATCAACCTTGCACTAAGAATAGGTATAAGGTGGAAAGTTATAGAGACCCCAAGCGGAGAGGAATAGTGAGTGCAATGAGGGCAATGTTCAAGCTAGAGCAAACCACCTATGTTACTATGCAACAGGCGGTGTTCTTTCACTAAATGTTTGCGGGGAAGGCAATAGATTGGGCAAAATGCTTGCATCAGAGAGTGGGGCAAATGATCTTGGGATGGAGAATGGATATGCCACCATATTATTTTGTGCCCTTTGCAGCGCACTTTTATTTTAGGTTGAACTTGCTGACTTTGGAAGAACAAAATCAAATGCGCTTGCACTTTCATCCGGATTTGCAAAAGGAGGCAGATGTAGATGAGTGATATTATATGGAGAGAGTGCAAGATGGGGATGAGTACTACAAGGAGAGTGGGAAAGAGAAAATAGTAGCAATTGACCTTCCTAGGGCTAGAAAGAGAGCTAAGCTTGAGAGTTGTGTTGCAACAGTCTAGCCTCAGGAAGTTCCAAAGCTTAACCCAACGGCGGTGGTAGTGAAGACAAAGGAAGCCGCGCCAGAATTAGAAGAAGAGTCGGAAGGAGAAACTGGATCAAAGAAAGGAATGTCGGGAGAAGAAGAGGAGTTCTTGCTACAGAGTGAAGAATCAAGCAGTGAAAGTGAAGGCAAAGCAAAGGTTCAGTAAATGCAATAGCCTGATTGAGGTAGGAAAGCTAAGTCCCAAAGTTTCCATGCTTGAACAAGGAAGTGAGAGGAAGAAGGGAGAGGAAGTTGTGGCACAACCCCAGACTGCCAAGGGTAAGAATGTTATGACTGCATCTGAAGTGAGGCCCAATAAAGTTACTCTAGAAGGGGGAGAAAGTTTAGAAGAAGAAACTTTGAAGGTGCAAAATCATGACTTTGGAGCAAGGTGCAAGAAGTAGAGTGGGCGGAACCCGAAGGCCAAGCCAATGGCGCAAGGTGCAAAGGAGTGGACTATTTGTCTAAAGTAGTTTGTCCACTGTTGATGTTGCTTTAGCAGAAGAAGATGGAGATGGTAAGTGCCAATCTTGAGGTACTAGATGAATTGGCAGTAGTGAAGACCTAGAGTGTGGAAACCTTGTTGTTGCGAAGTAAGTTGACGAGGGTGGAGATAGAAGTCAAAGAACTTTAGGTTGAGGAGGTTCTTTGGAGTAAGCACTTTGAGGTGACAAGGGAGGGATTAGTCAAGAGTCACGAGGAGGTGAAGGAGATGACTGCATTGGTTGCCATGTTGAAAGGGGAAATTGTAGATGTGTGTGTAGAGTTAATTCACTCAAAAGCAATTACCGCGGTGATGGAGCAAGAGTTGGAGAGTCTCATCAAGAAGGCAGCGGAGAAAGATCAAGCCTGGCAACAAGAGTTAGCGGAGTGCAATAAAGAAGATCGGTTGCTAGGATTGGTGCGGGATGCAAAGGAGCAAATTTTTGTGAATATGAGAGAGAAGGAAGCATTGAAGGCCAAATTTGAAGACGAGATCCAAATGTATTGTAGTGAATTGGAGGAAGAAAGGAAGAAGGAGAAGCTTGCAATTGTAGGAGAAGCTGATGAGGTAGAAGGAGTCATCAATGAAATCAAGGCCATGCTGAGCACGGAAGTTGAATGTAAACTCAAAGAGGCAAGATTGCATGAGCTAAAGTTGTTAGTGCAGAAGATGCGCAAGAGGAGGGCAAAGGACACAAGAGTTGAATAATCTATTAATTCGTCTACAAGATTGTGTAGATAGGAAGATGTTAGAGGTAGGAGACAATGTGTGTCTCAAACTAGATCTTGTTAGAACGGAGTTAGCTAAACTTTGTAGTGAGGTACAAGAAGTACAAAGACCCAATGTTGTAGAAGTAGGAGTACAAGTGTCTTTGGAGTTGTTCTCTGAAACCTTAGAGAAGAGTGGATCAAGAGATAAAGAGTTGGAACAATTACAAGAGACCTCAATTGTAGTTTGTAGTGAAGAAATTATAGAAATAGAAGAGTTAGGAGTAGAATTAGATAGACCCAAGGATGGTGAAATTATCAAGCGATCATTGGGTTTGAAAGCCAATGAGAAGGTTGACATCAGATTGGAGTAGTAACAGTTTTAAGATTTGAAGAGGCAAATATGAAGAGATGCATTGTCATTTTGGATCTGCAAGTTTGTAGAGTTGTTATAGAATGGTATAATTGTTAAAATTTTCATTTGCTTCACTATTTAAGAGCAACATTTGCAGTCTTATGTTGTTTAGTGCTCATAATTTATGAGTATAGATAAAGCAAAGTGGTGTGAAGCAGTGCTTGTCGCTTGAGCTTGATTTCGAGTATCAATTTTGTGCTTGTGTTTGTGAGTGTTGGGAGAATTTTGAAGTGCAAGTCAGTGTGCTTGTTGGATGTTGGATTCCACAGCCTTGATCTTTACTCTGTTTGTTTGATCTTGAGTGAAGTGCAATCCAAGCAATGCCTTGACAGATCTGAGAGGAATTGTAGTGTTGGTAGTATTTTGCATTTGTGAGTGCGGTGTAGAGTTGATGTGAAGCAATTTTGATCAAGGAAGTTGTGCCTTCAGTGGAAGGGTAGAACACAATTCTGAGGCAAAGTCATTTTGCAATGAAGTGCCATTTTTTAGAGAGCTTGAATCATCACAATCAAGATTGTTTGGAAAGATTTGATGGAGTTGTGATTAAGGAATGTTAATTTGTGACAAGATTGCAAGTTAGTGCTTGTTACTCTCTTCTGGGTATGGTTTCTACTTGAGAGATTAAAGAAGAACTCAAGAAGAACTACATTGTGACATTTGACTTTGTATTTGGACAATTCTGACCAATATATTTGCGGGAACAAACTTTACTTACCTAATTACCGCAAAAGTGATATTTGCCAGGTTGTCACAGCTATCAATTCAGCCGGCAAGCCTCCTTAGCATCCTTCTCTCCTAACTTCCTACTCTATGGACGAGATCTAGATTTACCTGTAGCCATTTGTCAAGATGCTATTGTAGTTTTGGACTTGGATGACCTAGATGTATGGATGAGCGCATGTTCTCAATGGGTAGAGATCTTTCAAAGAGTGATGCCGATGGCCTTTGAGAACTTGATGATTGCTCAACATAGAGATACTTTATGCTATGCTACCATTTGAGGAGGAGGTTATAGAATCTTGATCCGTCAATTTCACCCAAGAGACTATGTATATCGACAATAGACAACACCGATGACCCTTGATGTTTCAACAGTTCGCACATTCTTGAGAGTGCGTGAGGTTTTTCCATCTGGAGTCCTTGTGTTAAAGAGACATGACGGTGTTGTTTGGAAGGATCATGTGCTTAATTGTGTGCCATGCCACCTCCCAAACATTGATGGTACTATGGACCCAAGCTTGGCACTTGTACGTGCAGGCTTGAGGTGTATGTTATGTGACTCTTCTGGTGGAGATGCTACTATGTTAGTGTGTGATAGCTGTTTGAGAGGATGGCATATGGCATGCATGATTCCTCTCCTCATGGTGGTTCCTCAAGGATAGTGGTTATGTCCTAGATGTACTTGAACTATAGCTAGTTCATTCTTTATATGGTATAGATTGCAAACAGGCGACTAACAATGGGGCTCTATAGCACCCGGCCTCCTAATCTTTGCCCATCATAGGGTATACCATATACTGAGAGTAGATGGCTATTTGGAGTTAGAGGGACCTAACCACCAGCTAGGGAGGCGATTGTGGCACTTTAGAGTTTATGTATGACTTATGTGTGAGTTGTGCTTTGATAGTGTATGCTGTTGACAGTGATGTATGTTGTGTAGCAATGTATATTGTGTAGCAATGTATATATGCACAATAGCTATCACCCCATTTGTAGTGTCCCATCTAGATTGCTCAAACACTAGAGTTCCAATGATATTATTTAGAGGTAATTTGGCAGTTACTCATAGACTACTTTCCGACGGTCAGATTTTAGATTTAGGATACTGACTTCATGTTGGGGCTCATTGTCACTTGCATCATCTACACTGTCAGGTGTGCCGTGAGTGGGACCATTGGGATGAGACCTAGGTCAAAATCAGGGGTATACCTTGGGAGTGCAGCTCTAGATAGCTCACTTCTCTGATGTTGAGCCTTCGAGTTCTTGGCTAGAGTGGACAGAAAGCCGGAAAACTTCACTTGGAGTCTCTTAGCTAGAGTGGATGTGGTTTGATTATAATCAGTGCCCTGTTGTTGGCAAGTTATTGAAGATAAGATCAAGTATTGATTTGAGTTTGATTGATTTGAGTTGTAAATGATCTGATTATTGTGGTATTTTAGAGTTTATGTATGACTTATGTGTGAGTTATGCTTCTATAATGTATGTTGTGTAGCAATGTATGTATGCACAACACCAAGACACTTAGATCAACATATCTTATTTTAGAAAGCTTAAAAGACAAAGCTTTCCTATGCCAACTCAACATCTCCCATAACTCCTTTAGCGTAGCTTTGGTGAATTAGTGAAAATTTGATGAACCAACCATCAAGTCCTTAGCATAGCTAAAGGTGAACTTGTGACCAATCTGAATCAAATCCCTTAAGCTCCTTTGCTTTAAAGCTTGCTGGAAATGTTGATTAGAGTCACTTGGAAGAGGCTTAGCTATAGGCTGAACTTTTTTCTCCACCCTCTTATATTTAGTTTCCACCCTAGCCTCAAGAAAAGAAGAAGACTATTTGTGAATAGAGCTCCCTTGATTGTATTTTCACCACTTGATCCTCATGCTTGTACTCAGGCTCCATCCTCTTTAGCTCTCCTAGAGGATCCTCCAGCCCTATCTCCATGTACACACATGATATGGTATCATCCTCATCAATCACTCCCATTCTTTTTAGATAATTTTCACATTCTTGCACAACTTTATGCTCCCATTTGTGCAAATTGGCAAGTTGTGTAAAACACTAAACCCACTATGAGAAAACCTCATCACTCATATATATAGGTTACTTCCTCTCTAAAGTGAGAGCACTTTCTTTGATGTACCACTATATTCTCACCCTACAATGGAACTTGGAGAAAATCCTTGGACTCCACTGTCACTTTAGGTAGAGAACAACTCCTCAAGTAATACCAATCTTATGATTTGTGAGTATAGTGAGAAATTGCACCACTTTCTTGCCATCTTGTCTTTTAATTTGAGCATTCATAGACCTATCCTCAAGGACCTTGGTCTATATCTTTATTGCTATTATGAATAATTGTCCAAGCATCATCTAATAGGATGTAGTCTCTTGAACAAATAAGTTTTGCTCAATAACTACATCTCCAACATTCACTCTCAAATCTAGTAAGGCACCATAGAGCTCTTAATTTGTGTTGTATTTTGCCTTGATCAACCCACCATGCTATATATTAATTAGCCATTTCCCAAGCTTGTAGAGCTCCTTGGAAACAATGTTGATTTTTTATCAATGATTGAGAAGAGCAACCATAGGATCTATCATGTTGCCAACCTTGACAAAGGTGTCAATGGTAGCTTTGGTCCATTGCACTCTAGTGTAATGACTAGAGATCCCAACATCATCCACTACAAATCTATCCTTCTTGTTGTTGCAACATTGAGCTAGCTCTATTTTCTCTTCTATAACTATAGTATCAATAGCATTTGATAGAGCAATTTCTCCAATCAATTGCCACTTGTGCTTGATATTGTCTATGATGAAATCATGAAACTCCTTGGTAATCCCAAGGATTTCCCAAAGAATAAACTCCACCTTGGCATTGAGTACTTTATCTTCTAGTACTCCTTTCATGGTGTAGCCACTTCAATATCAGATTAAAGCTTGTAAGTAGGCAGTTTACCCATCTCCTTCCCCTTTCTTTTCACTAATTTTTAGAATCAGAAGGCAAAGTTCCTCCATGACCTCCTCTTGTGAAGTTACCACTCCTTGCCTTTAGGGAGTACCCACTTGGTGGAATCTTTCTTCCCTCAATTGTCTCTTTTGAGTTGTTCTCTCTTCACCAAGCTCTATGTTATCTTTCCTTTTCATTTCTTCAATGAGAGTTTCATGTCGGTTTCTTGCCAAGTAGGCATGAATTGAGATTATATCTATTGGATCAGTCCATTGAGTGGCCTGCTTGAACCCATAGTAGTTCTCCTCTTATGGTTTTTCCCTTCTCCATTGTGTGCATAAAATTGCTCCACATGTTTCATGTATCTACATGCTTCAAAATGCTTCCTCTCCATCTCTAACAATCTCCACTCCATAGGTAGCATGGCATCTACTGATGCTATAGCTTGTTGTGACAATAATCCTCCAACACATTTTGCATTCCTCCTTCCTCAAAATTGGTTTTCAGGATTTCCCTTATGTCTTTCAAAGCAATCTTCCTATCCTTCCAAAAAGTCACTCCTTGCTAAATAGTATAAATTTTTGTTGCCATACTCCTTCTTGGTATGTTCAATACCATCAAACAAAATGCACCTTTGCACATAGCCTTGCTTTGTCACAATTCTGGTTTTGGAATTGCTTCCTTTCTCCTCCAACCTTGCCAACTTAATTTGCAAGTCTCTCATCTCTTTCACCAAATCATTGATGGTGGTTTTCTATTATAGAGTTGTGAAAATACAATTAGGGACATTTGGGTGCTATAACAAGAGGTATTACTAGCTGTTTTGGAGCTCTTTTGACCACAAGTGGTATTACTTCTGATCTTACCACCACTTTCCCTCTTTGGTATTCTTGCTATGGTATTCTCACCACTTCCAAGACCTTTCTTCAATCAGATGCCAATCCACTATCCTCATATCCATCCTCTAGCAAGACCTCCAATTCCCTTTGTAACCCATTGTTTGTTCATTGTAGGAAAAAGTCCAGCTTGTCATTTTCAAGTGTGAGCCTTTCCATTTGAGACAATTGTCTATGAAACTCCTAAAGGAGCTCAATTGCACTCAATCCTTAGGCAGTTTTTTTCCCCACTCCATGAATGACTTCTTACTCACCCTATCCACATCTTTCAAGCAATACTCTTCATTCAGCTGAAGTAAGAATCTCTCCCAACTGCCATTATGAGCTTGGAGAATCTCCTTTATATGTACATTAAGCTCCAAAAGAATTAATTGCAAGCTCAAATGTGTGTATCATAGTACATCCAAGAACCTTATTGAGCTCCATCTCCCTTGAGTAATACTTCAAGTATTTGAGATGTTCTTCCCATCAATTTGATCCAACATCCACACAAGCGATTGTAAGGCTTTAGTAGCCAATGCCTCCTTACATTTTGCAACTTGTTATTGTTGCATATTAAGTGAAAAAGCTTAGAAAGATTCACTATAGCTGGATCAAGTTGCAATGTACGTGCCTCTAAATAGCTATTAGCCCCATAATCCCTTAGAAATTAGACGGTAGACATTGGATCAGATTAGTAACAAATTTGAGATTTGAAGAGGCAAATATAAAGATGTACATTGTCATTTTAGATTTGTAGGTTGGTAAAGTTGTTGTAGAATGGTATAGTTGTTAAATAACTATTGATTGCTCTTCTATTTAAAGGAGACATTCAAAGTGTAATATTGTTCAATGTTCATCTTCTTGAGAATAGATAAAGCAAAGTGTTGTGAGGTAGTGCTTGTTGCTTTAGCTTAATTCTGAGTATCAATTTTGTGTGTGTGTTTGTGAGTGTTGAGAGAATTTCAAATTGTAAGTCAGTGTGTTTGTTGGATGTTGGATTCCATAGTCTTGATCTTCATTTTGTGTGTTTGATTTTAAGTGAAGTGCAATCAAAGCAATGCCTTCATAGATTGAAGAAGAATTGTAGTGTTGGTAGTATTTTGCATTTGTGAGTGCAATGTTGAGTTGATGTGAAACAATTTTGATTGAGGAAGTTGTGCCTTCAATGGAAGGTGGAACACAATTTTGAGCCAAAGTTGTTTTGCAATGAAGTAGCCATTTTTAGGAGGGACTGAATCATCACAATTGAGTTTGTTGGGAAAGAATTGAATGATTTGTGATTATGGGTGATAAATTGTTGTGACAAGATTGTGAGTAGTGCTTGTTTCTCTCTTCTGGGTATGGTTTCTACCTGAGGGATTAAAGATGCAACCAAGAAGAACTACATTGTTACTTTGCTTTGTATCTGGATATTTTTGGTTTGTATCTCTACGAGAACAAACTTTATTACCTGATTATTGCAAAAGTGATACGTGTTGAGTTGTCACAATATGAGAATGTTTGGAATTCATTATAGAGCAACAATCAATCCCAAAAGTATGTGATGATCTGCATATTTGTAATACTCCAAGGATAGGAGACTTGAAGAGAAACACACCATGAGAAATACACACTTTCACACTGAAACTTTGTTGCCCCAAAGGAGCACCTTCTCTTTATTATATAGACAAAGAGGATCTCCTCCAAGGAAGCTCTACCATAGGATTAGGCACACAAATAGGTGACATGTTAGCAAGCTCCACCCTTGGATTACTTACTTGGATGGGTGACATGTTGGTCCTGCTCTGTGAGCCGACCTGTCTCTCACTGAGGATGAACCTCTGATGGCTATTATGGTAGCACATCATGGACTAAGAAGGCAAGGAACCCCAACTCCATCATACTCCTCCAAGGCTAACACTCCAAGACTCAAGACATTGCTCATTAGAGAACTCAATGAAAGAGAGATAGTTGCAAATGAAAGGATGATGAATACCTCCTCACCCCTTGTTTATATACTTGTGAAATAGTTATGCACCAAAGTTACAAATTACTGGAGTAACTCAAGTTACTAGGCTAAAAGTCAAGTAAAGTAAAAAATTAGAAAGGAATATCCATTCACATGGGCATATTCCACTAGCATGTGATCTTATCTTGACCCAACCACTAAGTCAAGGATTCCTTCACATTGGCTATCCTTGAACTATAGAAGAATCCAAAACAAAAAGGCTTGCGGGCCCAAGAGTTCTCAACTCTCTCCTCAAAGCCAAACACCTAGGAATAATACCAAGTCAACACACTAGAATCCAAAATAATGGTGCTCATCTTTTCTACCTCCTCTAAAGTAAGGTCCCTTCTATCTTAGCCATGACTAACTCTAGCTAATAATGACTAATGTAGAACCATCCTTTATCTCTATATAAATAATATCTCTCAAGTACTTGTAATACCAAGCTAAATATCAAAATACTACACATATGCACAAATGGGTGTTACATTTACTCCTGGACTAAGTTTTCACTTTGTCCTCAAAGTGAAGGTCTCTCTACCTTCTATGGTACATCTTCAACTTATCATGGTTAATCCTATCAAAGTGTCTTCCTACCAACTCCTTGAGATCATAGGTGTAATTGCCCCACATCTTCTCCACTATGAAAGGTCCAAAGTACTTAGGCAAAAACTTCTTTTACACTCTCTTGAATCGAATGGAATCAAACAACATTACACAATCACCTTCTTTGAAAGGCTCCACCTTCTTCTTGCCTTGTCTCTTGTCATAGCTCTCCTTTTGTTTCCTTTGGGCTTGCTCCACTCAAACCATAGCAATTGCTCTTGCTTCTTCCAACTCCATGAGTTGATCCTTCCTTGACTTCTGTGCATCACCTCTTTGTGCTTTCTTCAATCTCTTATGAATGCTTTGGAATGTAGGAAGATCAAAGTGAATAGGTAAGGTAGACTCAATACCATATACCAATTGAAATGGAGAATACCTGGTGGAAGTCTTCATGGTTGTCCTATACTCCTACAAAACTACATGAATCCTCTTGTCCCAATGATGTTTAGCTCTCTCCATTTCTGCATCTTTGGCCAACATCATGCATAAGGTTTGATTGGCCAAGCCATTGGAATTTGGCTTATATGATGTAGTTACTTTATGTGTGATAGAGAAATGTTGTAGCAGGGCTGTAATAATGCTTCATGTAAACTCTCCTCCTCTATCAGAAACCAACTCCAAAGGGCATCCAACCTAATGATAATGCGTTCATAAAGAAATCTACCCACTTCATCTTCATTCTTGTCCTTCAATGGTCTAGCCTCAACCCACTTGGTAAGGTAATTAGTAACTACCACAATGTACTGATTGTTCCTTGGGGTTCTATTGAGAGGACCTAAAAAATCAATTCCCCACTTCTCAAAAGGTCCTAGCAATGGAATTGATCTAAGTGGTGGAGTGGATGTAGAATTTCTAGCAAAAACTTGACAAACATGATAAGTTTTGCAATAATCAAGACAATCCTTGAAAATCCCTCTCCAATGGTAACTTGCATCTAGAATCTTGAAAGCAATCACCTTTCATGCAAAGTGTCCTCTCCACACTAAACCTTCATGAAACTCCTTTATGAGTAAGATAGACTCTTCCTTACCCATTAATATTCAAAGTAGACTATCTGCTCCTTGGTGAAAAAGAATATCTTCCACCATTGTGTAAGATCTAGATCTTGCTGCAAGGGCCTTCCTCTCCCTAGCATGCATCCCTTCTGGATAGTTACCTCTTGTCACAAAATCCACAATCTCCTTGTACTCCATTAGAACCTCTTGAGTGAATGAGATTGTCATGAGCTCCTCATCCGGGAAGGAATCATCCACTGGCTCATCTCCATCATGATCATAGGCCCTAAATAACAAATCAACATTTGCATGTTTCTTTCTTGACCTATCGTCAATGGTGTAGTCATACTCAGATAAGAGTATCATCTACCTTGATAATCTCCCTTCAACATTAGGCTTGTTGAAGATGTACTTCAAAGCCTTGTGATCTGTGACAATGGTGGCTTTCCCTCCAATCAAGTAGTGTCTAAACTTCTTGAGACCAAAGATCACTACCAACCCTTCTCTCTTCGTGACATAGTAGTTATTCTCTGTTGAAACCATCTACCTACTAGCATAAGCTATTGGATGATCATGCCCATCTTGGTCTAATTGACTAAGAGTGCATCCTATAGCTACATTAGAAGCATCAATGTAGAGGATGAAAGGCTTACTCCAATCAGGTTTAACAAGAATTGGAGCTACAACAAGGGATTGCTTGAGCTCCTCAAAAGCTTTGAGAGCCTCCTTGTCCTCCAAAATCACCATGTAATCTACACCCTTCTTCATGTAGATGGTCAATGCATAAGCCTTGTTGGAAAATGAGAAGATAAACCTCCTATAGTATCCAACCATCCCCAAGAATTGGCGTAACTTTGTCAAGCTTGAAGGGAATGGAAGGTCTAAGATTTTCCTCACCTTCTCAGGATCAACTACTATTCCATCCTTGGAGATGATGTGCCTCAAAAGTAGACCTTCTTCACATCCAAAAATGCACTTCTCTGGGTTGAGTGATGCATTTGCATCATCCAAGCATTGCAAGACCTTGATTAGGTGCTCAAAGTGCTCCTCCTTGCTCCCATAGACACAAAAGTCATCAATGAAGTCTCTAACAAATTTCCAAATGAAAGCTTCAAATACCTTGGTCATGAACTGTTGGAATGTGGCTGGAGCATTTCAAAGCTCAAAAGGCATGACCTTGAAAGCGTAAGTTCCCCAAGGTGTGGTGAACGTGGTGAGTTGTCGATGCTCTAGTGCAATCTTGATTTGGTTATATCCACTATAACCATCTCTAAAACTGTACCTCTCATGACCTGCAACCTCCTCCAAGATCTCATCAATGAATGGCAATGGGTAGTAGTCCTTCTTGGTAACAACATTGAGCTTCTTGTAATCCACACATACCCAAAGCTTGCCATTCTTTTTCTTTACAATGACAATTGGAGACACCCATTATGAGTTCTCCACCTCAAAGATAAATCTAGCCTCCTTGAGCTTATCAATCTCCTTCTTCACAACCAAAGATATTGGTGGGCTAATGCGACATTGCTTTTGACGGATTGGTCTTGCATGTGACTCCACCTCTATCTTGTGCTCTTCCAAGGTGACTTCCTTCAAATCCTTGTAACTAAAAGCAAACACATGGATGAACTTGCAGAAAATCTCCTCAAATCTCACCTTCTCCTCCTTGGTAACATTTGGACCATACTTGAGGGTAGATAACCTTCTCTCTACCTCCTTAAGTGTCAATGGTGATTTATCTGGGTCCTTCAAAACCTCTAGCTTAGGTGCAAAATCCATAGCACACAAAAGGATACACATCTGAATTAGATTCAGATTCATCCTCCTCCGTGGAAGTCTCATCTTCCATGCTTGTGTCCACACCTGAAGCTCCTTCTTCAGAATCTGATTCTCAATAATCAAAAGATGGTGTATCTGAATGTGAAGTGTTGGTGGTGTTAGTCACAAGAACTATGACTCTATGGTTTGATGGGCCAATCCTCAAGTACCCTTTGTACGATCAATCAATTGAGCATACTGCTCTCAACCATGGCCTCCCAAGAAATAAGTCATAGCTTGAATCCTTAAAGAATTGGAAAGTCATGAGATTTTGAACTCCCATAACTGAAACTACCACTTTATCCATCATCCCTACTGGTTGAACTTGTTGCTTGTTTGCCATGCTCACCACAAATGTTGAAGGTCTTGAGGGTATCATACCCAACTTCTTCATCAACCTTTCTGACATAGCATTTACTACTGATCCTCCATCAACCAATGCATCCTTGATGTTGTACTATTCACTCTCACATCAATCTTGGAGGCATATTCACAAGCCTCCCAAGGTGCTGGCTTGACATCCACCACCCCCATTGATATTGGAGTTTTTGCCTTCTTCTTTCTCTTTCTCCTTGTAGAACTCAAACCACCTCTAAGCTCCTTTCTGAAAGTAGGGTTCAAAGCAATCAATTGGCCCACTGTGATGTTAGCCTTGTGACTACCAACATCCTCCAACACATTGTAGTTCTATTGTTGTTTTGAGATCAAGAAGTCCTCCATCCCCAACTTCTTCCTTGGAGTCTTTGGTTTATGGTGTTGATGTGTGAGTGCTCCTAGTAGACATAGGAGTAAATCCCTGAGAAGAGTGAACATCCTCTGCAAAACGAGCTTTCTTCTTCTCTTGTGCCAAAAGCTCCAAATTAAGACTCTTGGAGTTTGAGCACTCTCTCTTCTCATACTTGCTCTCAACCACATCTATGGATTCTATCCCCTTACCTTTGTTTGGATTAGGAGCCACTTGGGTTTCACTACCTCTCTCTTTCCCTCTATTGGCTCCCTCATAACCCCTTCCTCCATGGTAAGTAGAATTTGGGCAATTCCTTTGGATGTGACCTCTTCCTCAACAACAAAAACAATTTCTATCATTGAAATTGTTGGTTGGTTGGCCTCCTCTAAATGGATAACTTCCATAACTCCTAGGCCCTCTCTCCACATTCTGATCCACCTCTCTCTTCTCCCATAGTTGTACCACATTGATCTTGAGATCCGCAAGTTGTTCTGTGATGGTTTGAAGTGGATCTTTTGGTGGAGGTGCAAGAACTGGAGCAACTACTACTTGTGGTGCAACCCTTGCCACCAAAGTATCAGAAGTTCCACCATACTTGTAGCCTTGAGGAGGATGCACAACCTCCTTCACCACCAAATCACTCTCATCTCCTTCCAAACTCTCCTCCATACAAATTGCGATCTTGATAGCTTCAACCTTGGAAGAAGGTTTCTCATATCTCACCTTGCTTCTAATTTGTGGTCTCAACCCTTCCACAAATTTTTGGGTGAGCATGATGTGGTGCCCACATTTTTTGTTTTTCTCAAAATAAAGGAGAAGAATTGTATAGAGAAGTTGGATTGCGCCTGTATGGCCAAAGAAGGCGAAGAAAAGAGTCTTTGGGATGAAACCCGAAGTAAAGTGACTTTGGGTCATAAGACGAAGTACTCGGAAATGCCTTGTCAGCATACAACCCAAAGTAAATTGTCTTCATATCGGGGGGAGCTTAACCCAAGGTGAAGACAATCTAACAACCTTTCATCAAGGTGAGAAATTCAAGAAGGGGCTGTTTTAAAATTGGCGGCTCATACGCGCGAAGGTTGATTGACAGTGACAGGTGCATGCCGGAGGTGTGATTTCTCGGTAGAAACTTGAAGCAACAAAAGACAAAGAAGCGCAACTCTATAAAAATTGAACTTGCAACGATAAAATGTTGAGTAATTTTCCTTTGCCATTGAGAAGTTGTCTTGCAGGTGATTGAGGAAAGGGAAATAGAGTGGGGATTGTGTGAGTGCACAAGGGCAAAGTCATGAGAGTGAAATCGAGAGAAAGTGAGAAGGTAGAAGAGATGGGAGGAGGGAAGAAGTACTCCGAATTTGTAGTGAGAAATCATGCAATTTAGAGGTTAGATGTGATAGCGAGGATCAAAGTCTTGAGCCGACTTTGGATCACCTTTCTAGCATGGAATTGGAACGTAAGTTTTCTAGGACTCATGACAAAAATCATCGAGAGTAAGTGTCTTGATGGACTCGAGGAAGAAGGGAAGAGAGGAAATCCGGCTTGCTGGATAGAGTCGGATTGGAGACTTGTACTTGGGAAGGAAGCAGGCTCGGAGTAAGGAGCCATGTTCTTGGGGAAGGGAGAGATAGCCCAGGAAACTTAGGAGGTGAGAGATGCCTTCTCGTCAAAATGGACAAAGAATGGGTACAAGGTTGAGAGCTACAAAGACCCTGTGAAGAGAGGGATCATGAGTGCTTTGATGGCTATCTTGAAGCCAGAGAGAACCACTTATGTGATGAAACACCAAGCGGTGTTCTTCCATAAGTTGTTTGCAGGAGAACCAATCAATTGGGCAAGGTGTTTTCACAAGAGAACGAGGCAGATGGTGTGGAATTTGCAGGATAAGTCGCCTCCACACTACATTGTGCCGTTTGCAGTACACTTCTACCTTGGGCTCAACTTGCTGAACTCGGCGGAGCGGACTCGGATGGTGTCGCATTTCCATCCTGATGTTCAAAAGGAGGTTGATGTCGAGGAGCAGCATTACATCTTGCAGATCAGGAGCACCAACGACTACTACGCGAAGAACATCAGGGAAGAACGTGGAGGTCGCAGTGAGTACCCCAACAAAGAAGAGAGGTGAAGCTGAAGAAAGCAAGAAACCTTAGAAGATGCAGAGAAGTAACCCCAGGTGAAGTATGGTGGTGATTGAGTCGGAGGATGAAGACTCAGAAGGAGATGCCGAGCCCAAAACTCAAGACTCAAAACACGAGGAGGAGCCTGAGCTAACGTTGCAGAGTGGAGGTACAAGTAGCGATAGTGATGAAGGTGGAGAGATGGCATCGGCGCTAGTGGCTGAAGAATACAAAGAAGAAGTGCAAGCCGAGTTGGAAGCCGAAGACAACACGCAGTTGGAAGACAAAGTAATTGTGCCAGAGGAGAAGAAAATTGCAGTACAGCAAGGAGTTTGCTCGAGACGTAAGGCAAAGTGTGATGCGGGGCCGGGTAAAGTGAAGAAAGAGGTCGGAGAAAGCTCGGGAAGTGAAGCGTCAATTCCGATACAAAGACTGGAGAGAAGAAGGCGAGTATCGGGAGAACACGAAGTGAGAAGAAAGACCACTCCATGGGAGGAAGTAGTTGCCAATGATGGAGTGGAGTACCTGCAAGAGATTGTGTGCCCATTGTTGGTGAAGTTGGAGCACAAGAAGAAGGAGATGCAGTCAACTTGTCTAGAGGTAAAGACTGTATTGCAGGTGTTGGCGAGATTAGAAGAAGAGAACTTGGAGTTGAAGAAGAGTGTAACCCGAGGTGAGGAGGAAAGGGAAGTACTGCGAGCGGAGGCAGTAGAGAGAAGTCAGGTAATTGAAGACCTAAAGAGAGAAGTGAGCTATCAAGAGGAGCTTGTGAAGAAAAGTGACATAGTAAGGGAGAGACAAGTAGCTGAATACGAGATCTTGAAGCAACAATTTGCTGATTCAAGAGTAGAAGTTATCCATGCTATGGCGAGAGTAGCAGCAAAGGATCAAGAGCTCGATAGAGTGATGGAGAGTATGGAAGAGAAGAAGCAACTTTGGCAACAAGAGTTGGCGGCGCAATACAGAGAAGAAGACCGATTACGAGAATTACTTCGTAATTAGGAGGAGAAGGTAGTTCCGAAGGAGAAGGAGACAGTGAAAGCCGGATTCAAGGAAGAATTGGCAATGTATAGAGAGGACTGGCTTGCAGATCAGGAACGAGAAAGGAAGACAAGATTGGAGCCGATAAAGGAAATTGTCCTCCAGATGAATGCCATGTTGAGTACAGAAGCCAGCGTACGAATTGAAGAGACGAGACTGCACGAGTTGAAGTTGTTGGTGCAGGAGACAAGGCGAAGACATGCAAAAGACACCGAGATGAATGCCTTGTTGATCAAATTGAGAACTTGTGTAGATAGGAAGCTATTAGAGGTAGAAGATAACATTTCAATTAGATTAGACTTAGTGAAAATAGAGCTAGAAAAACTTCAGAAAGATGTTGAAGCAAAACTCGAAGTAGATAACATAGGAGTCCAAATGTCTTCGGAGTTACCAATGGAGACATTAGAGAAGAGTGGGTTGGGAGATAAGGAGTTAGATAGATTACCCACTAGTGGAATTTCAGATCAAGAAAGAGAATTGCTGGATCTGGTAGAAGAAGTAGGAGATCTGAAACCCGAGGAAAAAGTGATAGGAAGTAAAGTTACTTTGGGTTTGGGTTTGAAAGCTGAGGAAGAAGTAGACATCGGATCGGAGTAGTAACCAATTTGAGATTTGAAGAGACAGATATGAAGAGGTGCATTGTCATTTCGGATCTGCAGGTTAGAACAGTTGTTGTAGAACGGTATAGTTGTTAGAACTGTCGATTGTTCACTTACTTAAGAGTGGCATTTGCAGTCAGATGTTGTTCAGTGCTCATTATTTCTGAGAATAGATAAAGCGAAGTGCTGTGAAGTAGTGCTCGTCGCTTGAGCTTGATTTCAAGTATCAACTTCGTGTCTATGTTTGTGAGTGTGTGGAGAAATTCGAAGTGCAAGTCAGAGTGCTTGTTGGATGTTGGATTCCACAACCTTGATCTTCATTCTGTGTGTTTGATCTTGAGTGAAGTGCAATCAAAGCAATGCCTTGACAGATCTGAGAGGAATTGTAGTGTTGGTAGTACTCTGAATTTGTGAGTGTAGTGCAAAGTTGATGTGAAGCAATTTTGATCAAGGAAGTTGTGCCTTCAGTGGAGGGGTGGAACACAATTCTGAGGCGAAGTTGTTTTGCAGTGAAGTGCCGTTTTCAGGAGAGCCTGAATCATCACAATCAAGATTTTTTGGAAAGAATTGAAGGGTTTATGATTAAGGAGTGTGAATTCGTGACAAGACTGCGAATCAGTGCTTGTTATTCTATTCTGGGCGTGGTTTCTACCTGAGAGACTAAAGAAGAACTCAAGAAGAACTTAATTGTTACTTTGCTTTGTATTTGACCAATTCTGACTTGTATCTCTGTGGGAACAACACTTTAAAACTTTACTTACCCGATTACCGCAAAAGTGATATTTGCCGAGTTGTCACATGATTTTTGGCGCCGCTGCCGGGGATACAAATCTTGGAAGTGGAAGAATACGAAGCCAAATTCAAAACTGGGTATCAACGCAATATGAATGTCTGCATCAAGAGAACAACGGGAAGAGAGAGCTCAAAGATGAGCACTTCAACGTGAAGAAGACAAACATCTGAACGTCCTATCCCTTGTTGAAAAAACTGGACGAGAGGCATTGGATTTTCAACTCCTTCACAAAGTGCAAGAAGCCCTGCGAGAACTCGATCACAAGAAACACGAAGGCGGTTGGCAAGGCTACTTCACATCTCCCTCTTCTTCCAAGAAGAAGAAAGAATCGAGTGGGCAAACATATGCATTGTGGCCGAGTATACCAACTTCCCCTAGAGCTATAAAGGAAGTTGTTTCCTTGAAGAACTTTGTTTGAGAAAAGACAGCACGAACACTTACTAAGGACGAGTGTCAACATCTTCTACGAACGATTCCTTGGTTGTCCCAAAGGAATTTTGAAGAACCAATCAAAGGTGTTGATCTTGAATCTTCCACTCGGGTTGAAGTTGACACCCTCATAGAAGAAATTGTCAAAAAAGACCCCACCTTGAATTTGACGAATTGGAATCCCTGGGCTGACAACACGGCGTCAATACTAGCCAATTCTTCAGTTCCGTCAAGTTCAACACTACCTCAGCCGATCCCAGTGCATCGAACGATGACTTTGTTGCCTGTCACCCGACACGCCTATCAGAAGTACAAGGGGACAGAACAAGACGAAGACCCCGATGAATTCATCAAAGAATTTGAAGTCATCTCCTTTGCTAACAAGGAGCATGACTCGGCGGATCGACTGAGAATTTTCCCAAGTTTGCTCCGAAAGAAAGCTCGGAGCTGGTATACCCATGTGACCCAAAAGGGGTTTGTACCAGCGGACTGGGCAGACTTGAGAAACAACTTCCTAGAACGATTCCGGGAGGTTGACTACGATACGAGTGTCTTCGTGGCACTCAACAATTTGGACCAAGGCAAGAAGGAGAAGTTGAGAGACTACTCTGAGCGGTTCATGGCACTACTGAACCAAGTTCCCAAGCAATTGGGGTGGTGGGTTACTCCGGTGTCCAAGCCATGACCTGGTTCCTCGGGAGCCTTTCACTAGAGATACGAATCTTTGCCAGGGAGAGGAATGTAACTTCCCTGGACAAAGTACTCAAACATGTCGCTCATTATGAAGTGGCCCACTCTCACTCTACCGGTAACCGGAGAAATTGGGAGAAGAAAGGCAAGAAGCCCAGAAGGAGAGCTTCACGTAACACCTCCCCTTCCTCCGACAAATCCTCTACGTCTTTGAGCTCTTCTTTGGAATCCGAAGAAGAATCAAAGCCAAGACGAGTCAGAAGACGTGGAGGCAAGAAGCTAGTGACTCCTCCAGCAAAGAGTGTACATAAGGCGGATACCAAGCTGGATGCCCTCATCAAGGAGTTTTCGAATTTCAAGATCCAGATGATTGGGGCCCAAGACCAAAGGAAGGCCCCAACGTTTGGACGATCTAATGTGTGGTGCACCGTATGTGGCAAATCCGGCCACGCCAACACAGAATGCAATACTCGTAATGCATTCTTGGTGCAACAAATTGATTGGGTTCTGAGATGGAACCAAGACGAGGACAAGGAGACTATGTACCAAATGCAAGAAGTACAGCCTCAAGCAAGCACATCGTATCAAGGTCCAAGGTATGGACCCAAGGAGTATAACCCCAATGCTCCTCCACAAAGACCACCAATGAGCAACCAAATTTGGCCTCAAAATGTTGCACCCGGAGCCTATTATAATTGTGGCTCGATAGGAGATTGGTCTCCAAATTGTCCCAAGCCAAGAAGGCAAATGGGTATGTTCCCCTGTGCGGAAATTGTAAAGGATCGGGGCATACGGGCAACCAATGTCCTCACCCACCAAACCTGAAGCCGCCTGTAAAGTATGTACAGACCCCTGCTGAGCGTGCAGCACTTTAACCCAAGGGGGATACAAATGTAAATTGCATTACCCTTGAGGAAGAAAGACCTCAAGAAGGGAGTCCGGCCTCAGAAGGAGAATGGCCGGACCTTGAAATTTTGAAGGTTGAGACACGCTCTAGTAAGAAGAAGTGTGATCCCGAAGAACTGAGTATGACCTCGTTGTCTTCGAGAAAGGCGAAGAGACTGTGCCCAAAAGCAATTCTTTCTGCTAAGGAGGAAAAGATCCTCACAAAAGCTAAAGCTAAAGCCTTGCAAAAAGAACTAAAGGAGGCACTACTCAAGACTCGGGAACTGAGTTTGGAAGAGGAGACAAAGATGAAGTCTCCAGTTTTTCTGGTGGACATCCGATCCGAAGTAAAGGGTCTGATCCAAGCCGAGGTGGGCCAACCTGAGGAACCTCGGGTTAAGGCCATCAGCAAGCCCATCACCATTTTGAAGCGTCCCAAAGTCAAGATGGAACATGGAGAGACTTCGGACCCAAGGCCAAAGGCAAAGACGGTCAAATTGGGAGGAGTTCCCCAATATGATATTGTAGCAGATCTGGCAACCACAAATGCCAACGTAACATTCAAGCAATTGTGGGAAGATAACAAGCTGTACAAGAGACAGCTGAATTCGGCCCTCAAGAAGGTAAGGTTGATGTCAAAGAAGGACCTACATGCTATTTATTGTATTGAACAAGAAGATTTGGGATCTCCTGAGGTAGACGCGGAGATTGCAGGGTGCATGATCACATCGATACCCATTGACTCTAAGTCTAGTGTGAATGTCATGACCGAAGATACTATGAATCGACTCAGGTACCACACGTTTGAACCAACACCCCGAGTGTTGAAGTTTGCAGACCAAACCAGGAGACGGCCATTGGGCATGCTGTCAAACATTACCACAATCATTGGAGGGGTACCCTTCAAGTTGAATTACATCGTATTGCAACCAGTGACAAAAACTAGTTACCCTCTGTTGATCGGCAGACCCTGGTTGTACAATGCCCAAGTTGTGGTGGATTGGCATCAGTAGAAGTTAAGATTCAAGGACATTTCGTTCGAAGATCAGAAGCTGGTGACTGTGAGTTGGATGAAGATTCCCCATCTGGGGGAAACAAGTTCGTCGGAAGAGGAGGACGAATCCGAAGACTCATCATCTTTGTCCTCAAACGAATCCGAAGACGAAGTCCAAGTTAATTACTTGGAATGCTACGAGGTGGATGTTGAAGATGAAGATCCATATGACCTCGCCTTGGGTGAACATGACTTGGAGGAAGGGGGTTTGATGGCCGCTTGCCTCGGGTTAAGCCGAGTAAGCCACGTTGAAGGAGTCATCAACCCCAACGACTATCAAGATGTTTTATTAACTGAAGGAAAAACTTTAAAAATTTCGAAGATAGTTACTTCAGAGGAGTTGGCAGGATACACTGCCCTGTTTATAGAATTCCAGGATGTATTTGCCTGGTCAATTGATCAAATGCCAGGTATTCCACGAGAATTCGGGGAACACCGGATTGATCTGGTTGAAGGTGCAGTTCTGGTTTGGCAGCGACAATACCGCCTGAACCCGAAGTACTTGCTTTTGGTGAAAGATAAAATCAACAAGTACTTAGGGCCCAGAATCATCTTCCCTATCTTAAGCAGTGAATGGGTCTCCCCCATTGTCATTGTCCCAAAGAAGAAAACAGGGAAGATCCGAGTGTGCCAAGACTTTTGAAAGTTGAATGCAGTCACGAGGAAAGATCATCATCCTTTGCTTTTTACTGATACAATTTTAGATCAGGCAGCTGGGCATCCTTGTTATAGTTTTCTTGATGGATTTTCAGGGTACAATCAAGTATCCATTCAAGAAGAAGACAAGGATAAAACTACATTCACGACCAATTGGGGCACTTTCGCTTACAATCAAATGCCCTTTGGGTTGTGTAATGCTCCCGCTACTTTCCAGCGGATGATGAATTCAATCTTCAAAGATTTTTTGTGTAAATTTGTGGAAGTCTTCATTGATGATTTTTGCATGTTTGGACGAAGAGAGGTACATATAGATTATCTTCACCAAACATTTGAAAGGTGTCGTTTTGCTGGCTTGTCATTACACCCGGAGAAATGCTTCTTCGCAATGAAGGAGGGAATTCTTCTGGGGCATCGGGTGTCAAGCCAAGGTATTGAAGTCGATGTTGAGAAGGTTAAGATAATTGCAGCTTTGGAATCCCCAAAGAACATCCAGGAGCTGAGAGCCTTCTTGGGACATGTCAGATATTACAGACGCTTCGTGTCAAACTATGCAGTACTTGCTGCGCCACTTACAAAGCTTCTGAAGAAATCCAAAGACTATCTGTGGGAAGCAAATCAAGAAGAAGCTTTCCAGGTGTTGAAGCAGAAGCTGGTTGAAGCACCAGTTATGAGGGCCCCAAATTGGGACGTCCCTTTCCATGTATATGTGGACACTTTGTCCATGGCCATCGGAGTCGTCTTAAGTCAGAAGGACAAGAAGAAGAAGGACTACCCGGTGTATTATGCCAGCCGACAACTTTCAGTCTCTGAAAAGAATTATTCGACGACTGAAAGAGAAGCACTTGGAATGATGTATGCCTGCAAGAAATTTTGTTATTATTTGTTGGGGTATGAGTTTGTCTTTTATGTGGACCATTACGCATTGCAACATTTGGTCAAGAAGGCAGATTTATTGGGACAAATTGCAAGATGGATCTTGTTGTTACAAGAGTTCACGTATACTGTACAAGTAAGGAAGGGAGCTTTGCATTCAAATGCAAACTTCCTGTCCAGGTTAGAAACTCAAGACCAGGAGTGGGAAATTGACGATTGGTTCCCTGACAAAGAGTTGTACACTTATCAGCAATGCAAAGTACGAGGTATGAAGCTGAATATAATTATTTGAATACTCTCCATTGTCCTGAGGGGATGGACCCGGAACAGCGGGCAGTCTTTCTCAAGAAAATGGGGCCGTACCAGCTTAAACATGGCATTTTATTTAAGATGGGCGAAGACAAAGTACTTTGGTGATGCTTGGAGTCATACGAAGTAGGAGGAATGATTGAATCTTTACACTCCAAAGCATCGGGAGGACATTATGCTCTAAAGAATACTGTAAAGAAAATCGTTTCGGTAGGGTATTGGTGGCCTACAATGTACAAAGATGTACATGCTCATATCCAAAGCTATGATGCTTGTCAGAGAACGGGGAAGCCGACGGCTACTTCTCAATGGCCTTTGAGACCAATTTTGCCTTTGGCCCCATTTGAGAAATGGGGAATTGATTTTGTGGGTCCCATTCAACCAGTGACCCAAGTCACAAGAAAGCGATACATTTTGGTTTGCACTGACTATGCTACCAAGATGGTCGAAGCGGAAGCAACTCGTAGAGATGATGCTGAAACTGTGGCGGAATTTTTCTTTCAAAACATCATCTCCCGATATGGGTGTCCTCTGGAATTAGTCAGTGACCAAGGAACACATTTTTTGAACTCTGTAATAGAGGCGTTAACCAAGTACTTTCAGATTAAACATCGGAAGACGACTCCTTACAACCCAAAGCAAATGGCTTCACGGAAAAAGTGAATGGGTTACTCTGTAAAATTTTGAATAAGGTGACTGTCAATTAGGCCTATGACTGGGATACAAAATTACCAGCCGCATTGTGGGCATATCAAACAATAGAAAAGATTACAACCAAACAAACTCCGTACTTCTTGACATATGGCTTGCATCCCATACTGCCAGTTGAATTTGAAGTTCCGACATATTGGGTTCTTTGCGAAGAACGAATGTCGGAAGAAGAAAGTCAGGATCTTTGGATTCATCAACTAATGTGGTTAGAAGAGAAAAGAGATGATGCAATGCAAACCACGA
Organism: Lunularia cruciata; assembly: GCA_948567375.1. Lineage (NCBI taxonomy): Eukaryota > Viridiplantae > Streptophyta > Marchantiopsida > Lunulariales > Lunulariaceae > Lunularia > Lunularia cruciata. The sequence goes on along the minus strand of OX419759.1, from coordinate 33,995,414 downwards.
AAGAAGTACAAGCACAAAGGAAAGTCAAGCACGATAAGAGAATCAAGCCTATGACTATACGAGAAGGGGATTTGGTTTTGTTATATGATAATCGCTGAATATTTTTTCCAGGCAAGTTGCATTTGAGATGGATGGGTCCCTATCGAGTTCTTCATCTTTACTAAAATGGGTCCATGCAGCTCGTAGACTTGGAAGGTAATCCTTTTGCCACTCAAGTAAACGGGTGGAGAGTTCGGAGATATTGGACCATAGACTCGGAAGTTTCAAAAACACCCGAGGTCTATGTTCACGAGGACGCTCACATTTGAGGGAGGGAGTATGTGGTGACCACATTTTTTGTTTTTTCTCAAAATAAAGGAGAAGAAGTGTATAGAGAAGTCAGATTGTGCTTGTATGGCCAAAGAAGGCAAAGAAAAGAGTCTTCAGGATGAAACCCAAAGTAAAGTGACTTCGGGTCATAAGGCAAAGTACTCGGAAATGCCTTGTCAGCATACAACCCAAAGTAAATTTTCTTCGTATCGGGGGGAGCTCAACCCGAGGTGAAGACAGTCTAACAACCTTTCGTCGGGGTAAGAAATTCAAGAAGGGGTCGTTTTAAAACTGGCGGCTCATACGCGCGAAGGTTGATTGACAGTGATAGGTGCATGCCAGAGGTGTGATTTCTCGGTAGAAACTCAAAGCGACGAAAGACGAAGAAGTGCAACTCTATAAAAATTGAACTTGCAACGATGAAATGTCGAGTAATTTTCCTTCGCCGCTGAGAAGTCGTCTTGCAGGTGATCGGGGAAAGGGAAATAAAGTGGGGATCGTGTTAGTGTGCAAGGGCAAAGTCGCGAGAGTGAAATCAAGAGAAAGTGAGAAGGTAGAAGAGATGGGAGGAGGGAAGAAGAACTCCAAGTTTGCAGTGAGAAATCATGCGATTCAGAGGTTGGATGTGATAGTGGGGATCAAAGTCTTGAGCCGACTTCGGATCACCTTTCTGGCATGGAACTAGAACGTAAGTTTTCCAAGACTCATGACAGAAATCATCAAGAGTAAGTGTCTTGATGGACCCAAGGAAGAGGGGAAGAGAGGAAATCCGGCTCGCTGGACAGAGTCGGATTGGAGACTTGTACTTGGGAAGGAAGCAGGCTTGGAGTAGGGAGCCACGTTCTTGGGGAAGGGAGAGATAGCCCAGGAAACTCAAGAGGTGAGAGATGCCTTCTCGTCAAAAGGGACGAAGAATGGGTACAAGGTTGAGAGCTACAAAGACCCTATGAAGAGAGGGATTGTGAGTGCTTTGATGGCTATCTTGAAGCCAGAGAAAACCACTTATGTGATGAAACACCAAGCGGTGTTCTTCCATAAGTTGTTTGCAGGAGAACCAATCAATTGGGCAAGGTGTTTTCACGAGAGAACAAGGCAGATGGTGTGGAATTTGCGGGATAAGTCGCCTCCACACTACATTGTGCCGTTTGCAGCACACTTCTACCTTGGGCTCAACTTGCTGAACTCGGCGGAGCGGACTTGGATGGTGTCGTATTTCCATCTTAATGTTTGAAAGGAGGTCGATGTCGAGGAGCAGCAGTACATCTTGCAGATCAAGAGCACCGACGACTACTACGCAAAGACAAGGAAGAACATGGAGGTCGCAGTGAGTACCCCAACAAAGAAGAGAGGTGAAGCTGAAGAAAGCAAGAAACCTTGGAAGATGCAGAGAAGTAACCTGGGGCAAAGTATGGTGGTGATTGAGTTGGAGGATGAAGACTTAGAAGGAGATGCCGAGCTCAAAACTCAAGACTTGGAACACGAGGAGGAGCCTGAGCTAACGTTGCAGAGTGGAGGTATGAGTAGCAATAGTGATGAAGGTGGAGAGATGACATCGGCGCCAGCGGCTGAAGAATACAAAGAAGAAGTGCAAGCCGAGTTGGAAGCCAAAGACAACATGCAGTTGGAAGACGAAGTAACTGTGCCAGAGGAGAAGAAAATTGCAGTACAGCAAGGAGTTTGCTCGAGACATAAGGCAAAGTGTGATGCGGGGCCGAGTAAAGTGAAGGAAGAGGTCGGAGAAAGCTCGGGAAGTGAGGCGTTGATTCTGATATGAAGACTGTAGAGAAGAAGGCAAGTATCGGGAGGACACGAAGTGAGAAGAAAGACCACTCTGTGGGAGGAAGTAGTTGCTAATGATGGAGTGGAGTACCTGCGAGAGATCATGTGCCCATTGTTGGTGAAGTTGGAGCACAAGAAGAAGGAGATGCAGTCAACTTGTCAAGAGGTAAAGACTGTATTGCAGGTGTTGGCGAGATTAGAAGAAGAGAACTCGGAGTTGAAGAAGAGTGTAACCCAAGGTGAGGAGGAAAGGGAAGTAATGCAAGCGGAGGTAATAGAGAGAAGTCAGGAATTGAAGACCTGAAGAGAGAAGTGAGCTATCAAGAGGAGCTTGTGAAGAAAAGTGACATAGCAAGGGAGAGACAAGTAGCTGATTACGAGATCTTGAAGCAACAATTTGCTGATTCAAGAGTAGAAGTTATCCATGCTATGGTGAGAGTAGCATCAAAGGATCAAGAGCTCGATAGAGTGGTGGAGAGTATGGAAGAGAAGAAGCAACTCTGGCAACAAGAGTTGGCGGCGCAATACAGAGAAGAAGACCAATTACAAGAATTACTTCGTAATTAGGAGGAGAAGGTAGTTCAAAAGGAGAAGGAGACGGTGAAAGCTGAATTCGAGGAAGAATTGGCAATGTACAGAGAGGACTGGCTTGCAGATTGGGAACGAGAAAGGAAGACAAGATTGGAGCCGATAAAGGAAATTGTCCTCTAGATGAATGCCATGTTGAGTACAGAAGCCATCGTGCGAATTGAAGAGACCAGACTGCACAAGTTGAAGTTGTTGGTGCAAGATACGAGGCAAAGACAGGCAAAAGACACCGAGATGAACGCCTTGTTGATCAAATTGAGAACTCGTATAGATAGGAAGATATTAGAGGTAGAAGATAACATTTCAATTAGATTAGACTTAGTGAAAATAGAGCTAGAAAAACTTTGGAAAGATGTTGAAGCAAAACTCGAAGTAGATAACATAGGAGTCCAAATGTCTTCGGAGTTACCAATGGAGACATTAGAGAAGAGTGGGTTGGGATAAGGAGTTAGATAGATTACCCACTAGTGGAATTTCAGATCAAGAAAGAGAATTGCTGGATCTGGTAGAAGAAGTAGGAGATCTGAAACCCAAGGAAAAAGTGATAGGAAGTAAAGTTACTTCGGGTTTGGGTTTGAAAGCTGAGGAAGAAGTAGACATTGGATCGGAGTAGTAACCAATTTGAGATTTGAAGAGACAGATATGAAGAGGTGCATTGTCATTTCGGATCTGCAAGTTAGAACAATTGTTGTAGAATGGTATAGTTGTTAGAACTGTCGATTGTTCACTTACTTAAGAGTGGCATTTGCAGTCAGATGTTGTTCAGTGCTCATTATTTCTGAGAATAGATAAAGCAAAGTGTTGTGAAGCAGTGCTTGTTGCTTGAGCTTGATTTCGAGTATCAATTTCGTGTCTATGTTTGTGAGTGTGTGGAGAAATTTGAAGTGCAAGTCAGAGTGCTTGTTGGATGTTGGATTCCATAGCCTTGATCTTCATTCCGTGTGTATGATCTTGAATGAAGTGCAATTGAAGCAATGCCTTGACAGATCTGAGAGGAATTGTAGTGTTGGTAGTACTCTGCATTTGTGAGTGTAGTGCAAAGTTGATGTGAAGCAATTTTGATCAAGGAAGTTGTGCCTTCAGTGGAGGGGTGGAACACAATTCTGAGGCAAAGTCGTTTTGCAGTGAAGTGCCATTTTTAGGAGAGCTTGAATCATCACCATCAAGATTGTTTGGAAAGAATTGAAGGATTTGTGATTAAGGAGTGTGAATTCGTGACAAGATTGCAAATCAGTGCTTGTTACTCTCTTCTGGGCGTGGTTTCTACCTGAGAGACTAAAGAAGAACTCAAGAAGAACTAAATTGTTATTTTGCTTCGTATTTGACCAATTTTGACTCGTATCTGTGTGGGAATGAACTTTACTTACCCAATTACCGCAAAAGTGATATTTTCCGGGTTGTCACACCTGGCTCTATGCCAATCATAATAGTATCCACATCATCCTCACCCGTCCTCAACACTTTGCAAAATCTGGACTCTAACTTTTCCACTCTTTCCACATAGACTCTCACTTTCTCTCCATCTCTTTGCTTGAGAAAGGTAACCTCACTCATCAATGTCTCACAACTCTCATCAGGAAGAAAGTTCTCAATGAGTGTTGAAGTCAAAGTCTCCCAAGACTCCTCTTCCCCATCTCTCCTCTCTCTCTTTTGGTATTCTGACTCATACAATGTAAGTGCTGCATCCTCAAAGAAATCTGGTAATAATGAGGCCCACTCATTCTTCCTCCTCTCATTGTTTCCTATGCAAGCTCTCTTGAAGTCTCTCACAAAGGCATCCACATCTTCTCCATCCTTGCCGGAAGTTTCCCCATCTTAATCTCTCACTATCTTTCTTTCTCTCAATTTTTTTCTTTCTTTTCTTTTCTCTCACTCTATAACTAATAGAGTTTGTACATGACTAACACCATTTGAGAGTAATCCACCTTAGGCAACACAAAAGACTCAGGTTGCTCCAAGATTTCTATAGCAACATCAAATCCTAGAGTGCATATTAATCAAACCCTCATGGATAGTTTATCCATAAGTTGAAAGATTATCTCCATCACTAATCTTGAGAACTAGCTGATGAAGGTGGTAGTATTTCTGTAACTGTACTAAGACTCTCTCCAAGATCCTTCACCAAAGTCTCCAAAAGTGATTTTACTCCACTACACTCATGTCCTTTTAGAAGTCCTTCAACTCCACAAACCTCACATAACTCCTTGAACCTTGCATAGTCTCAATTTCCACTCTTGGTGACCCTCCATATTCCCAAGATGAATCTAAACACTCAAACATGCTTTTTGTTGCTCTCAAACTCCTCATGCATGAGATCCCCACTCTGCAGAATTAACCCTTCCTCACAATTTCACTCAGATCTCTCAACTAGTATGTGACAGTCCTCAAAAACTTTTCACACAACTCCAGGGTGTCACTCCTTGAAAAATTTCAAATCTTTTCATTGAGCCATTTGGCCTAGACACCTTTCTATTCAGCACACATATTTCAGATTGGTTTGAAAACCACCCCACACTTCAAAAACTGATAACTCCTTGCTCAAGAATGATCTCTCTCTAATTTTTGTGTCAGCAGGTAGGATATAACATACTGAATTTCTTGGAAAGTTTCACAACAATCCCCTGAAAATTTAAGAAATGGTAGACTCTGTACAATTTTCCAGAGAGCATGTAGTTGCAGGAGCAATTTACACTATCAACTTTCAAAAATTCTAGCCCAATGCACATAATAGCTCTCACAATAATTCCAAGTGTGCTAACTGAAAGATAACCCAAACTATCATGTGTAGAAATTTCAAGTTCAGATCTCAAACTTGAAATTTTACCCAAAATCACCTTAATCTCCAAAATCTGCAATCCACCTCACACAATCTCTCTAAATCCTCTCATGTGTACAAGATGTACAAAATCACTTCAAAGACATCATAATGAACTAAAGGGTATACAAATAGATCTTGGTTCTCTAAGTTCAACCCTCTCCTCTCCTAATTTTCTCTCCAAGTGAGCTCTCATAGCCTCCTTCTGCCTAATGTAGAATTGAACACTGAACATTATCTTGCCTCCTAGAGAGGTCCCGACAACGGAACCAAAAATGTGAGCCGGCTTGTCTCTCACTCAGGATGAACCTCTGATGGCTATTATGGTAGCACACCATGGACTAAGAAGGTAAGAAACCCCAATTCCATCATACTCCTCCAAGGCTAACACTCCAAGACTCAAGATATTACTCACTAGAGAACTCAATGAGAGAGAGATAGTTGCAAATGAAAGGATGATGAGTACCTCCTCACCCCTTGTTTATATACTTGTGAAATAGTTATGCACCAAAGTTACAAATTACTGGAGTAACTCAAGTTACTAGGCTAAAAGTCAAGTAGAGTCAAAAAGTAGAAAGGAATATCCATTCACAAGGGCATATTCCACTAGCATGTGATCTTATCTTGACCCAACCACTAAGTCAAGGATTCCTTCACATTGGCTATCCTTGGACTATAGAAGAATCCAAAACAAAAAGGCTTTCTGGCCCAAGAATTCTCAACTCTTACCTCAAAGCCAAACACCTAGGATTAATACCAAGTCAACACACTAGAATCCAAAATAGTGGTGCTCATCTTTTCTACCTCCTCTAAAGTAAGGTCCCTTCTATATTAGTTATGACTAAATTTAGCTAATCATGACTAATGTAGAACCATCCTTTATCTCTATATAAATAATATCTCTCAAGTACTTGTAATACCAAGCTAAATATCACAATACCACACACATGCACAAATGGGTGTTATAGGTTGTACTTGGTTGGTCAAACAAGCTTTCATTGAAGGGAATATTCCTATAGGAATCTCCTAATCACGTGGTGAGATACTGTTCGAAAGCTCTTGACAAGACAAACCAAGGGGAGGGAAGGCCAGACTTTTTTTCATGTGGGGAGGGAGAGAGGGAAGGAGGGAGTGGGGGGGGGGGGGGAATTGCACATTTTTGAGGCCTAATTCATATATTTAGGCCTCCAAAATTGCCTTCAAAGATCTCAAGCATATTTTGGTTCCTACTCTATTAGTAGAAGTCCCCTTTTGGTGATATCTATTTTTGATTTGTTTAGTCCATCATGTGTAACATCCTTTTAGATATTACCAAACCGATTCTCAACTTTAAATCATATATCTAGCTATTGGTTCTAAGGTTTTCAAATCTATTTTGGTTTCTTCCCTATTAGTAGAAGTACTCTTTTGGTGATACTTCTATCTGATATATTTTTACCATCATGTATAACATCATTCCAGATGTTACCAAACCAAATTTTACATCTATATCATATGGCTAGCTCTTGGTATTACAATATTCCTCTGTCATGTATATCATCAACATGATTTGTTAAACAAGGAGAATTAGAGGAATAGGTTCAACAAGAAGTGGTCTAGGTAGGAGGAAGAGAGGTATTAGCCTCCTCTCCTATTACTAGATCCCATAGAGTATGAAAGAAGTGGTAAGAGAACCAACTATTGATGATTCCTTATATCAAGAAGGTAATGCAAACATCCCTATTACTTGAAGTTACCCAATCTCATGGAACCCATCCTAAGAAGACTTGCAAAGGGAGGACCAAAACTACCAAAACAACCACCTTTAAAAAAATTCCCAAAGGCCTAAAATGCATGCAAACCAAGTAAGCTTGAATGGCATTGGTGCTTGAAACTATAGCTATACTTGTAGTAGAAGAAGAGGAGAGCTTAGAAAATTTACCTATTGCAGTCCACATAGTAGTAGAGGTTGCAATGAAGAAGCAAGAGATGGAAGAGCAACTAGCTTAGATCCAAGCTGACCAAGAGAAGTGAAGTTATGATCTCAAGGAATTTTGGGAGAGGGAGGAGTGCTTTGGATCAATCCAAAAGGTGATGGAGGAATTTGTAACATTCAACCCAAAGATCCTAGCTAAGGCCCCTTGCTAGGAAAAAGATATTCCAAGAATTTTTGAACTTCCTCTTTTATTAAGGAAAATTTTTGTATAAAAGAAGGGATATTTCCTTGGAACTCAAGATGAAGATGTAGTACCACATCTTTTTTGGGTCAATTTTCAGAGTAGGAAGTGATATTTGGAGTATTAAAGAAGGTTAGATGTAGGAAATAAGGTGGACTCAGATCCAAAGCAGGAAATCTGTTCCAAGCTAAGGAAGCCAAATTTGTATTAGAGTGAAATGTGTCTTGGATCAGACTAGGAAGGATGATCCAAAGTGAGGATACTTTGTCTTGGGGTGATGAAACCTGATCCAACAATCTTCAATTACAAATTTTACTCAGGCCATACTAACCAAGAAAAGATGCCCTTTGCAAATGGCTACCTTGTCTGAGCCTATATTCAAAAGTGACAAGAGTAAACATGCATTAGGCATGATTTGACATGGAAGAATGAATGCAACTCAAAGGAGTATGAAATCAAGACTTGGTAGAGAGGATTTCAAAATGCTAAATTAAGATTTCCCTATTAATTCTTGTAGTCTGGTGGATAAGGGGAGTGTTCCAATCTAAGTCATTGGGTTGTTGTGTCCAGAACCAAGTGAGAAAGAGTGAGTTTGAATGCCTTGCAAGAGAAGTCACTAGGTTTCTTCCATCTTGGTAAAAAATCCTATCATTTGCAGAGTAGATATGATAGCAAGGTTTGAAGTACTAATTTCACTCTGAATTACCTTCTTAGCATAGAACCAGAATTTGAGTTCCTAGGGTTCATGATTGAGATAGCAACTCACAATTGTGGGGATGGTCCAAGTGAGGCAGAGAAGAGAGGAAATTCCACACGCTGGACCAAAGCTAATTGGATATTGGTGTTGTGGAACAATGTAGGAGAGCCCACAGGGATTACCTTTGATAGGAAGTGTGATGCCCTAGAGGAAATGGAGGAGTTGAAGCATTGTTCCATGCATTGAGGAAGAAGAATGGGTTCAAGGTGGATACCTATATGGATCCCGTGAAGCAAAGTATCATTAGAGCAATGATGGAAATAATTGCAATGATGAAATTGGAGTAAACCACATATGCAATGAATCAACAACGTTTTCTTCCATATACTATTTATAGGTGCAAGTGTAAATTGGGCAGGTTTTTTTTACCAATAGACAAAGTAGATGGTGGGGTAGTGGAGGATGGACATGCCGCCACATTACTTTATGACATTTGTGACTCACTTCTATCTTGTGTTACACTTGCTTACACCCAAAGATTGGTAGAGTATGGTGTCCCACTTTCATATGGGCTTATAACATGTCATGGATCCCAAAGTAACACACTACATGGCAGAGGTATGAGAGAATGACCGATTCCTTGCCAAAATAGGAAAAGAGAAGGTGATGTTAGCATCAATCCAAAGCTGAAGAAGCATTCTCAACCCAAGGATGTTGTGACCTTGGCAAAGAGGAAGACAGTTTGAAGACTGAAATCAAGCTGAGCCATAGTAATGGTGGACTTGTCATTGGGAGCCAAAGATGAAGGAGCCGAGTCAAACTCAAAGTTGGAGGATGAGGAGGAGCTTACCCTCAAGAGTCAAGATTTGAGCAATGGAAGCAAAGGCAAACTTGAGGTACAACAAAACATTGGGAGAGCTGATGAGGGTAGATCAGATCAAGAGTTCCAATAAGAAATTAAGAAAATGAAAGGCATCAATGTTCCTTGCATGGACTTGCCAAATGACAATATTTTAGAAGAGCATGAAGAGGAGCCAAGGATGGTGTTCCAACAAGGAAATCAATCATATTAGAGTAAAAAACCAAGTCACATTGGGCCAAGTGAACCCAAGGAAGAGAGCTCTGAAGGATTTTGGATGGGTGTAAGGCAATTGCTACTTAAGGCCAAAGTAAAAATGGTCATTTCTAGAAGAAGGGGAGCCGGAGGATAAGACAACCCAAGGAGTAAATTATTTGTCTGGTGTGTTGAGTCCATTGTTGGTGTACATGTAGGAGTGGATGGAAGAGGCAAAGGCAAAGCATCCGGAAGTGAAGACTAAGTTGCAAATGGTGAAAGCAATGAACATAGAGGCAAATCAATTGAAGGCAATTTTGATCCAAGTACAACACAAAGCCAAAGTACTTCAAGTTGATGCAATAGTCCAATAAAAAGTTTGATAGATCTATAGGAGAGTTATGACCAATGTGGTAGGTACTTAGGAGAGGTAGAAAGAGAAACTCCTAGAGCAAAAGGAAGCCCTATAGAAGATGAAGGATGAACAAGAGGGGACGTAGACCAATCTATTCCAACATACCACCCAAATCTAAATGTTGGAACAAATTATAATATTCCAAGGACAAGAGAACCTCTAAGAGAATCACAAGAGAAGAAATAGAAAGCTTCAACACTCAATACTTTGATGCCCCAAAGGAGCACTTTGCCTTTATTATATAGCAAAGATGATGCACTCAAAGAAAGCTCAATCCTTGGATTAGATACATGTATTGGTGACATGTCAATGAGCTCCACCCTAAGACCAGTTACATGGATGGATTACATCTTGGTCCTTGTCCTATTTGGTTGCTCAAACAAGTTTGACCATAGTGAATTTATATGGAATCTTTGCATAAGAGGCTTAGAATTGCATGAATGAGGTACTATTGGAAAGCTCTTAATGAAACAAACAATGAGAGAGAGAGAGAGAGCGCCAGCCAAATCTCCAAAAGGGAAGGAAATCTCTTTATATTTGAGGCCTAATTCATCAGTTTAGGCCTCTTGCCCTATTAGTGTGGATGTACTCTTGTGGTGCCCTCTATCTAATCTACCTATTCTATCATATATAACATCCTTTTAGGTGTTACCAAGCCAATTTTCACCTCTAGAATTATGTCTAACTATTGGAATTACACATACCATGGTGGAATTGAGAGGGGTAGTTGCAAAGAATGAGTAGATTTGGTAGAAGGAGATGGCTAGCCAACCCAGAGAAGAAAAATGCCTACATGACCTTGTCTAGCATGCCAAACCTCAAATATCCAAAGCAAGGGAGGAAAAGAAGGCAATGGAAGAGAAACACTTTGTAGAACTATAGAATCTCCATATGTAGTTGGTAGAAGTGGTAACCTAATGCAAGGCACTCTTAGTGAATGAGCGTTTGGATCCAATGTGTGAAGTCACTTGGCACTTAGCATTTCAAGGTGATGCTCAACATTTAAGCTGAGGTGGAACTCAAGGAGACATACTTGCACGAGTTAAAATTGTTGGTGTAGGAGACAAGATGGAAGAAAGCAAAGGATTTGGATCTATAACACCCATTTGTGCATGTGTGTGGTATTGTGATATTTAGCTTGGTATTACAAATACTTGAGAGATATTATTTATATAGAGATAAAGGATGGTTCTATATTAGTCATGATTGACTAAAATTAGTCATAGCTAAGATAGAGTAGACCTTACTTTAGAGGAAGTGGAAAAGATGAGCACCACTATTTTGGATTCTAGTGTGTTGACTTGATATTATTTCTAGGTGTTTGGCTTTGAGGAAAGAGTTGAGAACTCTTGGGCCCGCAAGCTTTTTTTTTGGATTCTTCTTTAGTCCAAGGAAAGCCCATGTGAAGGAATCCTTGACTTAGTGGTTGGGTCAAGATAAGATCACATGCTAGTGGAATATGCCCATGTGAATGGATATTCCTTTCTACTTTTTGACTTTACTTGACTTTTAGCCTAGTAACTTGAGTTACTCTAGTAATTCCTAACTTTGGTACGTAACTATTTCACAAGTATATAAACAAGGGGTGAGGAGGTACTCATCATCCTTTCATTTGCAACTATCTCTCTCTCATTGAGCTCTCTAGTGAGCAATGTCTTGAGTCTTGGAGTGTTATCCTTGGAGGAGTATGATGGAGTTGGGGTTTCTTACCTTCTTAGTCCATGGTGTGCTGCCATAATAGCCATCAGAGGTTCATCCTGAGTGAGAGACATGCCGGCTCACATTTTTGGTTCCGTTGTCGGGACCTCTCTAAAATGCAAGATAATGTTCGGTGTTCAATTCTACATTAGGCAGAAGGAGGCTATGAGAGCTCACTTGGAGAGAACATTAGGAGAGGAGAGGGCTGAACTTATGTTAGAGAACCAAGATCCATTTGTATAACCTATAGTTCATTATGATGTATTTAAAGTGATTTTGTACATCTTGTACACATGAGAGGATTTGGAGAGATTGTGTAAGGTGGATTGCAGATTTTGGAGATTAAGGTTATTTTGGGCAAAATCTCAAGTTTGAGATCTGAACTTGAAATTTCTACACATGATAGCTTGGGTTATCTTTCAATTAGCACACTTGGGTATCTTTCAATTACCATTGGAGACATTAGAGAAGAGTGGGTTGGGAGATGAAGGTTTAGAAAGGTTACCCACTAGAGGTAGAGGAATTGCAAATCAAGAAGAAGAAATGTTAGAATTGGTAGAGGAATTAGGAGTTGTGAAACCGAGGACAGAGTAATACATGAGGTTACTTCAGGATCAGGTTTGAAAGCCGAGGAAGAAGTATACATTGGATTGGATTAGTAACAGATTTGAGATTTGAAGAGGTTGATATGAAGACTTGCATTGTCATTTTGGATCTATAGGTTAGAAGAGTTGTTGTAGAACAATATAATTGTTAGTACTTGTTGTTTGCTTCACTATTTAAGAGCGCCATTTGCAATCTTATGTTGTTCAGTGCTCATAATTTATGAGAATAAATAAAGCAAAGTGCTATGAAGCAGTGCTCGTTGCTTGAGCTTGATTCCGAGTATCAATTTTGTGCTTGTGTTTGTGAGTGTTGGGAGAATTTTGAAGTGCAAGTTAGTGTGCTTGTTGGATGTTGGATTCCATTGCCTTGATCTTTACTCTGTTTGTTTGATCCTGAGTGAAGTGCAATGGAAGCAATATCTTGACAGATTTGAGAGTAATTGTAGTGTTGGTAGTATTTTGCATTTGTGAGTGCAGCTTGAAGTTGATGTGAAGCAATTTCGGTCAAGGAAGTTGTGCCTTCAGTGGAGGAGTGGAACACAATTTTGAGGCAAAGTTGTTTTGCAGTGAAGTGCCATTTTTGGGAGAGCCTGAATCATCACAATCAAGATTGTTTGGAAAGATTTGATGGAGTTGTGATAAAGTGTGACAAATTGTTGTGATGAGATTGCAAGTCAGTCTTGTTATTCTCTTTTGGGTGTGATTTCTACTTGAGAGACTAAAGAAGAACTCAAGAAGAACTACATGTTACTATTTGACTTTGTATTTGGACATTTCTGACTAGTATCTTTATAGGAACAAACTTTACTTACCCGATTACCGCAAAACTGATATTTGCCGGGTTGTCACATGATTTTTGGCACCGCTATCGAGGATACAAATCTCAGAAGTGGAAGAATATGAAGCCAATTTTGAAATTGGGTGTCAAAGAAATATGAATGTTTGCATTGAGAGAACAATGGGAAGAGAGAGAGTTCAAAGACGAATGTTGCACAAACGTTGAAGACAAACGCCTGAAGATCCAATCTACTTTTGACAAAACCAAACAAGAGGCATTGGAATTTCAACTTCTTCATGAAGTGCAAGAAGCCCTGTGAGAACTTGACCAAAAGAAACACAAAGGCGGTTGGCAAGGCTACTTTGCATCCCCATCTTCCAAGAAGAAGAAAGACTCAAGCGGCCAGACATATTCATTACGGCTTAGTACACTGACTTGCCCTAAAGTTGTAAAGGAAGTCACATCTCTAAAGAACTTTGTACAAGAAAAGACAGCATGGTCACTAATGGAAGAAGAGTGTTAACACCTTCTACAAGCAATTCCTTGATTTTCTCAAAGGAATTTTGAAGAACACTCCAAAGGTGTTGAGCATGATTCTTCCACTTGGGTTGAAGTCGACACCCTCAGGGAAGAAATTGTTGAAGAAGACATGTAACACCCATTTGTGCATGTGTGTGGTATTGTGATATTTAGCTTGGTATTACAAGTACTTAAGAGATATTATTTATATAGAGATAAAGGATGGTTCTATATTAGTACTGGTTAGCTAAAGTTAGTCATAGCTAAGATAAAGGAGACCTTACTTTAGAGGAAGTAGAAAAGATGAGCACTACTATTTTGGATTTTACTGTGTTGACTTGGTATTATTCCTAGGTGTTTGGCTTTGAGGAAAGAGTTGAGAACTCTTGGGCCCGCAAGCCTTTTTGTTTTGGATTCTTCTTTAGTCCAAGGATAGCCCATGTGAAGGAATCCTTGACTTAGTGGTTGGGTCAAGATGAGACCACATGCTTAGGGGAATATGCCTATGTGAATGGATATTCCTTTCTACTTTTTGACTTTACTTGAATTTTAGTCTAGTAACTTGAGTTACTATGGTAATTAGTAACTTTGGTATGTAACTATTTCACAAGTATATAAACAAGGGGTGAGAAGGTACTCATCATCCTTTCATTTGCAACTATCTCTCTCTCATTGAGTTCTCTAGTGAGCAATGTCTTGAGTCTTGGAGTGTTAGCCTTGGAGGAGTATGATGGAGTTGGGGTTCCTTGCCTTCTTAGTCCATGGTGCACTACCATAATAGCCATCAGAGGTTCATCCTGAGTGAGAGACAAGCCGGCTCACATTGTTGGTTCCGTTGTCGGGACCTCTCTAGAAGGCAAGATAATATTCCGTGTTCAATTCTACATTAGGCAGAAGGAGGCTATGAGAGCTCACTTGGAGAGAACATTAGGAGAGGAGAGGGCTGAACTTATGTTAGAGAACCCAAAAGTTTGAGATCAACAAAAGTTTGAGATCAGCAAAAAGCATGTTTGAGTGTTTAGATTCATCTTGGGAACATGGAGTGTCATCAAGAGTGGAAATTGAGAAGAGAAGGGACATAAGGCAAGTTCATGTCCATTGACCTTTGAGAGCAAGAGATTGAAGGAAAGGAGAGGCTTACTTGACTTGGGTTTGCATGTTGGACCTTCTTCACCAAGATTGGGAGGGAGAAGATCTAAGACCAAGGAGTTGTGTGAGGTTTGTGGAGTTGAAGGACTTCCAAAAGGACATGAGTGTAGTAGAGTAAAATCACTTTTGGCGACTTTGGTGAAGGATCTTGGAGAGAGTCTTAGTATAGCTACAGAAATACTACCACCTTCATCAGCTAGTTCTCAAGATTAGTGATGGAGATTAATCTTTCAACTTATGGATAAACTATCCATGAGGGTTCAATTAATATGCACTCTAGGATTTGATGTTGCTATATAAATCTTGGAGCAAACCAAACCTTTTATGTTCCCTAGAGTGAATTCTCAGATGGTGTTAGTCATGTAAATACTCTATTAGTTATGGAGTGAGAGAAAAGAAAAAAAAATTGAGAGAAAAGAAAGATAGTGAGAGGTTAAGATGGGGAAACTTCCGGTCTTCTTTGGCAAGGATGGAGAAGATGTGGAGGCCTTTGTGAGAGACTTCAAGAGAGCTTGCATAGGAAACAATGAGAGGAGGAAGAATGAGTGGGCCTCATTATTACCAGATTTCTTTGAGGATGCAGTACTTACATGGTATGAGTCAGAATACCAAAAGAGAGAGAGGAGAGATGGGGAAGAGGAGTCTTGTGAGACTTTGACTTCAACAATCATTGAGAAATTTCTTCTTGATGCAAGTTATGAGAGATTGATGAGTGAGCTTACATTTCTCAAGCAAGGAGATGGAGAGAAAGTGAGAGTCTATGTGGAAAGAGTGGAAAAGTTAGAGTCTTGATTTTGCATAGTGTTGAGGACAGGTGGGGATGATGTGGAGACTACAATGATTGGCATAGGGGCCATGCTCACCAAGAATTTTGTGGGAGGGTTGAGATCACAAATTAGAATCAAGGTAAGATATGAAATCCTTCTTCCAAGGTTGAAGCTATCAAAATCGCAATTCGTATGGAGGAGAGTTTGGAAGGGGATGAGAGTGATTTGGTGGTGAAGGAGGTTGTGCATCCTCCTCAAGGCTACAAGTATGGTGGAACTTCTGATACTTTGGTGACAAGGGTTTCACCACAAGTAGTAGTTGCTCCAATTCTTGCACCTCCACCAAAGGATCCACTTCAAACCATCACAAAACAACTTGCGGATCTCAAGATCAATGTAGTGCAACTATGGGAGAAGAGAGAGGTGGATCAGAATGTAGGGAGAGGGCCTAGGAGTTATAGAAACTATCCATATAGAGAAGTTCAACCAGCCAACAATTTCAATGATAGAAATTGTTTTGGTTGTGGAGGAAGAGGCCATATCCAAAGGAATTGCCCTAATTCCACTTACCATGGAAGAAGGGGTTATGAGGGAGAAAATAGAGGGAAAGAGGGTGGTAGTGAAATCCAAGTGGCTCCTAATCCAAACAAAGGTAAGGGGATAGCATCCATAGATGTGGTGGAGAGCAAGTATGAGAAGGAAGAGTGTTCAAACTCCAAGGGTCTTAATTTGGAGCTTTTGGCACAAGAGAAGAAGAGAGCTTGTTTTGTAGAGGATGTTCACTCTTCTCAAGCATTTACTCCAAGCAAGGATACTCCTATGTCTACTAGGAGCACTCGCGCCTCAACACCATTAACAACAAAGACTCCAAGGAAGAAGTTGGGGATGGGGGATTTCTTGATTTCAAAGCAACAATAGAACTACAATGTGTTGGAGGATGTTGGTAGTCACAAGGCTAACATCACAGTGGGCCAATTGATTGCTTTGAACCCTACCTTGAGAAAAGAGCTTTGAGGTGGTTTGAGTTCTACAAGGAGCAAGAGGAAGAAGAAGGCAAAAGTTCCAGTATCAATGGGGGTGGTGGATGCCAAGCCAACACCATGGGAGGCTTGTGAATATGCCTCCAAGATTGATGTGAGAATGAATGGTCACAACATCAAGGATGCATTGGTTGATGGAGGATCAGCAGTAAATGCCATGTCAGAAAGGTTGATGAAGAAGTTGGGTATGATACCCTCAAGACCTTCAACATTTGTGGTGAGCATGGCAAACAAGCAACAAGTTCAACCAATAGGGGTGATGGATAAAGTGGTAGTTTCAGTTATGGGAGTTCAAAATCTCATGACTTTCCAAGTCTTGAAGGATTCAAGCTATGACTTACTTCTTGGGAGGCTATGTTGAGAGCAGCACGCACAACTGATCGATGGCACAAAGGGTACTTGAGGATTGGGCCATCAAACCATAGAGTCACAGTTCCTGTGACTAACACTACCAACACTTCACATTTAGATACACCATCTTTTGATTATTGGGAATCAGATTTTGAAGAAGGAGCTTCAGGTGTGGACACAAGCATGGAAGAGGAGACTTTCACGGAGGAGGATGAATCTGAATCTGATTTAGATGTGTATCCTTTGTGTGCTATGGAGTTTGCACCTAAGCCAGAGGTTTTGAAGGACCCAAATAAATCACCATTGACACTTGAGGAGGTAGAGAGAAGGTTATCTACCCTCAAGTATGGTCCAAATGTTACCAAGGAGGAGAAGGTGAGATTTGAGGAGATTTTCCGCAAGTTCATCCATGTGTTTGCTTTTAGTTACAAGGATTTGAAGGAAGTCACCTTGGAGGAGCACAAGATAGAGGTGGAGTCACATGCAAGACCAATCCGCCAAAAGCAACATCGCATTAGCCCACCAATATCTTTGGTTGTGAAGGAGGAGATTGATAAGCTCAAGGAGGCCGGATTTATCTTTGAGGTGGAGAATTTAGAATGGGTGTCTCTAATTGTCATTGTGAAGAAAAAGAATGGCAAGCTTTGGGTATGTGTGGATTACAAGAAGCTCAATACTATTACCAAGAAGGACTACTACCCATTGCCATTCATTGATGAGATCTTGGAGGAGGTTGCAGGTCATGAGAGGTACAGTTTTGGAGATGGTTATAGTGGATATAACCAAATCAAGATTGCACCAGAGCATCAACAACTCACCACATTCACCACACCTTAGGGAACTTACGCTTTCAAGGTCATGCCTTTTGGGCTTTGCAATGCTCCAGCCACATTCCAACGGTTCATGAACAAGGTATTTGAACCTTTCATTGGGAAATTTGTGAGAGACTTCATTGATGACTTTTGTGTCTATGGGAGCAAGGAAGAGCACTTTGAGCACCTAATCAAAGTCTTGCAATGCTTGGATGAGGCAACTGCATCACTCAACCTAGAGAAGTGCATTTTTGGATGTGAAGAAGGTCCACTTTTGGGGCACATCATCTCCAAGGATGGAATAGCAGTTGATCCTGAGAAGGTGAGGAAAATCTCAGACCTTCCATTCCCTTCAGGCTTGACAAAGTTACGCCAATTCTTGGGGATGGTTGGATGCTATAGGAGGTTCATCTTCTCATTTTCCAACAAGGCTGATGCATTGACCATCTACATGATGAAGGGTGTAGATTACATGGTGATTTTGGAGGACAAGGAGGCTCTCAAAGCTTTTGAGGAGCTCAAGCAATCCCTTGTTGTAGCTCCAATTCTTGCTAAACTTGATTGGAGTAAGCCTTTCATCCTCTACATTGATGCTTCTAATGTAGCTATAGGATGCACTCTTAGTCAATTAGACCAAGATGGGCATGATCATCCAATAGCTTATGCTAGTAGGTAGATGGTTTCAGGAGAGAAGAACTACTCTGTCATGGAGAGAAAAGGGTTGGTAGTGATCTTTGGTCTCAAGAAGTTTAGACACTACTTGATTGGAGGGAAAACCACCATTGTCACGGATCACAAGGCTTTGAAGTACATCTTCAACAAGCCTAATGTTGAAGGGAGACTAGCAAGGTGGATGATGCTCTTGTCTGAGTATGACTACACCATTGAGGATAGGCCAGGAAAGAAACATGCAAATGCTGATTTGTTATCTAGAGCCTATGATCATGATGGAGATGAGCCAGTGGATGATTCCTTCCTGGATGAAGAGCTCATGACAATCTCAATCACTTAAGAGGTTCCAATGGAGTACAAGGAGATTGTGGATTTTGTGACAAGAGGTAACTATCCAAAAGGGATGCATGCTAGGGAGAGGAAGGCCCTTGCAGCAAGAGCAGTGGGTAAGGAAGAGTCTATCCTACTCATAAAGAAGTTTCATGAAGGTTTAGTATGTGGAGGACACTTTGCAGGAAAGGTGATTGCTTTCAAGATTCTAGATGCAGGTTACCATTGGAGAGGGATTTTCAAGGATTGTCTTGATTATTGCAAAACTTGTCATGTTTGTCAAGCTTTTGCTAGAAAGTCTACATTCACTCCACCACTTAGATCAATTCCATTGCTAGGACCTTTTGAGAAGTGGGGAATTGATTTTGTAGGTCCTCTCAATAGAACCCCAAGGAACAATATGTACATTGTGGTAGTTACTGATTACCTTACCAAAATGGGTTGAGGCTAGACCATTGAGGGACAAGAATGAAGATGAAGTGCGTAGATTTCTTTATGAATGAATTATCACTAGGTTTGGATGCCCTTTGGAGTTGGTTTTTGATAGAGGAGGAGAGTTTACAGGAAGCATTACTACAACCATGCTACAACATTTCTCTATCACACATAGAGTAACTACATCCTATAGGCCAAATTCCAATGGCTTGGCAGAGAGAACCAATCAGACCTTGTGCATGATGTTGGGCAAAGATGCAGAAATGGAGGGGGCTAAACATCATTGGGACAAGAGGATTCATGCAGTTTTGTGGGAGTATAGGACAACCATGAAGACTTCCATCGGATATTCTCCATTTCAAGTGGTGTATGGTATTGAGTCTACCTTACCTATTCACTTTGATCTTCCTACCTTTCAAAGCATTCATAGGAGATTGAAGAAAGCACAAGGAGGTGATGCAAAGAAGTCAAGGAAGGATCAACTCATGGAGTTGGAAGAGGCAAGAGTAGTTGCTATGGTTCAAGTGGAGCAAGCCCAAAGGAAAAAAAAGGAGAGCTATGACAAGAGACAAGGCAAGAAGAAGGTGAAGACTTTCAAAGAAGGTGATTGGGTAATGTTGTTTGATTCCATTGATTCAAGAGAGTGCAAAAGAAGTTTTTGCCTAAGTACTTTGGACCTTTCATAGTAGAGAAGGTGTGGGGCAATTGCACCTATGATCTCAAGGAGTTGGGAGGAAGACACTTTGATAGGATTAATCATGATAAGTTGAAGATGTACCATAGAAGGTAGAGAGACCTTCACTTTGAGGACAAAGTGAAAACTTAGTCCGGGAGTAAATGTAACACCCATTTGTGCATGTGTGTGGTATTGTGATATTTAGCTTGGTATTACAAGTACTTAAGAGATATTATTTATATAGAGATAAAGGATGGTTCTATATTAGTACTGGTTAGCTAAAGTTAGTCATAGCTAAGATAAAGGAGACCTTACTTTAGAGGAAGTAGAAAAGATGAGCACCACTATTTTGGATTTTACTGTGTTGACTTGGTATTATTCCTAGGTGTTTGGCTTTGAGGAAAGAGTTGAGAACTCTTGGGCCCGCAAGCCTTTTTGTTTTGGATTCTTCTTTAGTCCAAGGATAGCCCATGTGAAGGAATCCTTGACTTAGTGGTTGGGTCAAGATGAGACCACATGCTTAGGGGAATATGCCTATGTGAATGGATATTCCTTTCTACTTTTTGACTTTACTTGAATTTTAGTCTAGTAACTTGAGTTACTATGGTAATTAGTAACTTTGGTATGTAACTATTTCACAAGTATATAAACAAGGGGTGAGAAGGTACTCATCATCCTTTCATTTGCAACTATCTCTCTCTCATTGAGTTCTCTAGTGAGCAATGTCTTGAGTCTTGGAGTGTTAGCCTTGGAGGAGTATGATGGAGTTGGGGTTCCTTGCCTTCTTAGTCCATGGTGCACTACCATAATAGCCATCAGAGGTTCATCCTGAGTGAAAGATAGGCCGGCTCACAGACCCGACTTTGAACTTGACCAATTGGAACCCGTGGGCTGTCAACACGGCTTTGATACCAGCCAGCTCCTTGGTCCCATCAAGTTCAAACTTACCCTAGCTGATCCCACTAAGTTGAATGATGACTTCATTACTTGTCACTTGACACGCCTATCAAAAGTATAAGGGGACCAAACAAGACAAAGACGCCGATGAATTTATTGAAGAATGCAAAGTCATCTCCTTTGCCAATAAGGAACATGAGTTGGCGGATCGACTGCACATTTTCCCAAGTCTGCTTTGAAAGAAAGCTCAGAGCTGGTACACCCATGTAACCCAAAAGGGGTTTGTATCGGCGGACTGGGCGGACTTGAGAAACAATTTCTTGGAACAATTCTGGGAAGTTGATTACAACACGGGTGTCTTCACGGCACTCAACGATTTGGACATAAGAAAGAAGGAGAAGTTGAGAGACTACTTTGAGCGGTTCATGGCACTCTTGAACCAAGCCCCGAAGCAATCGGGTGTGGTGGGTTACTCCGATGCCCAAGCCATCCTGGTTCTTAGGAGGACTTTCACCAAAGATTCAGATCTTTGCAAGGGAGAGGAATGTAACTTCCCTTGACAAGGTACTCAAACATGTCACCCACTATGAGGTAGCTCACTCTCACTCTGCCGGTAATCAAAGAAACCAAGAGAAGAAAGGTAAGAAGCCCAAAAGAGGAGCTTCTCACAATACATCCCCTTCTTCGGAGGAAGCCTCCACATCTTCAAGCTCTTCTTTGGAATCCGAAAAAGAATCAAAGCCAAGACAAGTACAAAGATGTGGGGGTAAGAAACCAATGACTCCCCCAGCAAAGAGTGTACATAAGGCTGATACCAATCTGGACGCCCTCATCAAGGAGTTTTTGGATTTTAAGATCTAAATGATTGGGGCAAAGGACCAAAGGAAGCCCCCATCATTTGGCAGATACAATGTATGGTGCACTGCGTGTGGCAAGTCAGGCCATGCAAACACGGAATGAAATACTCTCAATGCATTCCCGGTGCAGTAGATTGATTGGGTTTTAGGATGGAACCAGGAAGAGGAAGAGCAAGAGGTGTACCAAACTCAAGAGGTATAGCCTCAAGTGAGCACATTGTATCAAGGTCTGAGGTACGGAGCAAGGGAGTATAACCCCAATGCTCCTCCATGAAGACCACCAATGAGAACCAAAATCAACCTCAGAATGTTGCACCTAGGGCATGTTATGATTGTGGCTTGATGGGACATTGGTCTCCAAATTGTCTGGAACCAAGAA
Source organism: Lunularia cruciata (assembly GCA_948567375.1). Taxonomy (NCBI): domain Eukaryota; kingdom Viridiplantae; phylum Streptophyta; class Marchantiopsida; order Lunulariales; family Lunulariaceae; genus Lunularia; species Lunularia cruciata. The sequence continues at coordinate 33,973,636 of OX419759.1, read as the reverse complement.
GGCAAATTGGGTACATTCCCATGTGCAGAAATTGCAAAGGATCGGGTCATATGGGCAACCAATGTACTCACCCACCAAACCCAAAGCCGCCTGTAAAGTATGTACAGACCTCGGCTGAGCGTGCAGCACTTCAGGCGAAGGGTAATATGACTGTAAATTGTATAACACTTGAGGAGGAAATGCCTCAAGAAGGGAGTCCAGCCTTGGAAGGAGAATGGCCGGACCTTGAAATTTTGAAAGTTGAGACACGTACAAGTAAGAAGAAGTGTGATCCCAAAGAACTGAGTACAACCTCATCATCTTCCAAAAAGGCGAAGAGGCTGCGCCCAAAAGCAATCCTTTTTGCCAAGGAGGAAAAGATCCTCCCTAAAGCCAAAGCTAAAGCTTTGCAGAAAGAACTCAAGGAAGTAGTACTCAAGACCCAAGAAATGAGTTTGGAGGAGGAGACAAAGAGGAAGCCTCTTGTTTTTCCGGCAGACATCCGATCTGAAGTGAAGGATCTGCTCCAAGCCGAGGTGGGCCAACCCGAGGAACCTCTGGTCAAGACCACTAGCACTCCCGTCACCATTCTGAAGCATCCCAAAGTCAAATTTGAAGATAGAGAGACTTTGAACCCAAAGCTGAAGGTGAAGACGTTGTAATTAGGAAGAGTACCCCAATACAATATTGTAGAGGATTTGGCGGCCACAAATGCATATGCCACATTTAAGCAATTGTGGGAAGACAACAAGTTGTACAAAAGGCAGCTGAGTTCGGCCGTCAAGAAAGTAAGGTCGATGTCCAAGAAAGACCTGACTGCCATATATTGTATTGAACAAGAAGATCTAGGATCTCCCGAGGTTGATGCGTAGATTGTCGAGTGCATGATCACATCAATACTCATCGATTTGGGTTCCGGTGTGAATGTCATGACCAAGAATATTGCAAATTGACTAAGGTATCATACGTTTGAACCAACACCCAGAGTACTGAAATTTGCAGACCAAACCAAGAGAAGACCATTAGGCATGCTGTCAAATATTACCATGATCATTGGAGGGATGCCCTTCAAGTTGAATTATATTGTGTTGCGACCAGTGACCAAAACTAGTTACCCACTGTTGATTGGAAGACCCTAGTCGTATAGTGCCCAAGTTGTGGTGGATTGGCACCAGCAGAAGCTACGGTTCAAGGACATTTTGTCCGAAGATCAAAAGCTGGTGACTGTGAGTTGGACAAAGGTTCCCCATCTCGAGGAAACTAGTTTGTCAAAAGACAAGGACAAATCCAAAGACTCACCATCTTTGTCCTCAGATGAATCCTCAGACAAAGTCCAAGTCAATTAGGTCATCAAAGGTGGACATCAAAGACAAAGATCCATATGACCTCACCTCGGGTGAACCGGACTTGGAAGAAGGGGGATTGATGGCAGCTTGCCTTGGATTAAGCCGAGTAAGCCATGTTGAAGGAGTCATCAACCCCGATGACTGTCAAGATATTGTCTTGACTGAAGGAAAATTTTGAAAATTTTGAAAATTTTGAAGACAACCACTTTGTAGGAGTTTGTAGGGTACACTGCACTATTTATAGAATTCCAAGATGTATTTGCCTGGTCTATCGATCAAAGGCCGGGTATTCCACAAGAATTTGGAGAACACCGGGTTGATTTGGTTGAAGGTGCAATTCCGGTTTGGCAAAGACAATACCGTTTGAACCCAACATACTCCCTCTTGGTGAAAGAAAAAATCAACAAGTACTTAGGGGCCGGAATAATCTTTCCTGTCTTAAGCAGTGAATGGGTTTCACCCATGGTCATTGTCCCAAAGAAGAAAACGGGGAAGATCCGAGTGTGCCAAGATTTCCTCAAGTTGAATGCAGTCACAAGGAAGGATCATCATCCCTTGCCTTTTACCGATACCATTTTGGACCAAGTAGCTAGTCATCCTTGTTATAGTTTTCTTCATGGATTTTCAAGATACAATCTAGTATCCATCAGAGAAGAGGACAAGGATAAAACCACATTCATGACCAATTGGGGCACTTTTTATTACAATCAAATGCCCTTTGGGTTGTGTAATGCTCCCGCTACTTTCCAACGGATGATGAATTCAATCTTCAAAGATTTCCTACGTAAATTTGTGGAAGTCTTCATCAATGATTTTTGTGTGTTTGGGCAAAGAGATGTACATTTGGATTACCCTCACCAAACTTTTGAAAGGTGTCATTTTTCTGGTTTGTCATTACACCCAGAGAAATGCTTCTTCACAATGAAGGAGTGAATTATTTTGGGGCATCGGGTGTCAAGCCGAGGTATTGAAGTAGATGTCAAGAAGGTCAAAGTCATCTTAGCTTTGGAATCACTGAAGATCATCCGGGAGCTGAGAGCCTTCTTGGGACACGTCAGATACTACAAACACTTCATTTCAAACTATGCGGTGCTTGCTACACCCCTTACAAAGCTTTTGTAGAAATTTGAAGACTACCTGTGGGAAGCAAATCAAGAAGAAGCTTTCCAGGTATTGAACAAGAAATTGGTTGAAGCACCAATCATGAGGGCCCTGAATTAGGATGTCCCTTTTCATGTATATGTGGACACTTCATCCATGGCAATCAGAGTTGTCTTAAGTCAAAAGGACAAGAAGAAGAAGGACTACCCGGTTTATTATGCCAGTTGACAACTTTCAGTTTCTGAAAAGAATTATTCAATGACTGAAAGAGAAGCACTCGGAATGGTGTATGCCTATAGAAATTTTGCCACTACTTGTTGGGATACGAGTTTGTCTTCTATGTTGACCATTATGCATTGCAACATTTGGTCAAGAAGGCATATTTGTCCAGGCAAATTGCAAGATGGATCTTGTTTTTACAAGAATTCACATATACTGTACAAGTAAGGAAGGGAGCTTTGCATTTGAATGCGGACTTCCTGTCCAAGTGAGAAACTCAAGACCAAGAAAGAGAAATTGATGATCGGTTCCCTGATGAAGAGTTATATCAATTAACAACAATGCAAAGTACAAGGTATGCAGCCGAATATCATTATCTGCATACACTCCATTATCTTGAAGGGTTGGACCCAGAGCAGAGGGCAGTTTTTCTCAAGAAAATGGGGCCGTATCAGCTAAAACACAACATTTTATTCAAGATGGGCGAAGACAAAGTACTTTGGCGATGTTTGGAGTCATACAAATTTAGAGGTATAATCAAGTCTTTACACTTTGAAGCATCGAGAGGACATTATGCTCTGAAGAATACTATAAAGAAGATTCTTTCCTTGGGGTACTGGTGGCCTACAATGTACAAAGACACACATGCCCATATTTGAAGCTGTGATGCTTGTCAGAGAACGGGGAAGCCAATGGCTACTTCTCAATGGCCTTTGAGACCAATTTTACCCTTGGCCCCATTTGAGAAATGGGGAATTGATTTTGTGGGTCCCATTCAACCAGTGAACCCGAGTCACAAGGAAGAGATACATTTGGTTTGCACTGACCATGCTACCAAGATGGTTGAAGCTGAAGCAACTCGTAGAGATGATGCAGAGACCATGACGGAATTTTTTTTTCAAAATATCATCTCCCAATATGGATGTCCTCTGGAATTGGTCAGTGATAGAGGGACACATTTTTTGAACTTTGTGATGGAGGCGTTAAAAAAATACTTCCAGATTAAAGATTGGAAGACGACTCCTTATAACCAAAAAGAAAATGGCTTAACGAAAAAGGCAAATAGGTTACTTTGCAAAATTCTGAATAAGGTGACTATCAATTATGCCTATGATTGGGATATGAAATTACCAGCCGCGTTGTGGGCATACCAAATGATAGAAAAGATCACAACCAAACAAACTCCATACTTCTTGACATACGGCTTGCATCCCATACTACCAGTTGAATTTGAAGTACCGACATATCGGATTCTTTGTGAGGAATGATTATTGGAGGAAGAAAGCCAAGATCTTTGGATTCATCAACTGATGTGGTTAGAAGAGAAAAGAGACAATGCAATGCAAACCACAAAAGAAGTACAAGAGCAAAGGAAAGTCAGGCATGATAAGCACATCAAGCCTATGATTGTTTGCAAAGGAGATTTGGTTTTGTTATACAACAATCGGCAAATATTTTTTCTAAGCAAGCTGCATTTGAGATAGATGTGGCCTTATCAAGTTCTTCATCTTTATGAAAATGGGTCCATTTAACTTGCAAACCTGGAGGGAAATCCTTTTGCCACTCGAGTAAATGGGTGGAGAGTTTGGAGATATTGGACCATAGACTCAGAAGTCTCTAAGACACCCAAAGTCTATGTTCACGGGGACGCTCATATTTGAGGGAGGGGGTATGTGGTACCCACCCACATTTTTGTTTTTTTTTCTCAATTTGGAAGAAGAAGTGTATAGAGAAGTCAAATTGCGCCTATATGGCCAAAGAAGGCAAAGAAAAGTGTCCTCGTGATGAAACCTGAGGTAATGTGACTTCGGGTCATAAGGCAAGGTACTTAGAATTGCCCTGTCAACATACTTCCCGAATTAAGGAGTCTTTGTTTTGGGGGGTGCTCAACCCAAGGCAAGGACAATATAACAACTTTCCATTGGGGCAAGACATTCAAGAAGGGACCGTTCAAAAATGGTGGTCATACGTGTGAAGGACGCTTGACAGTGACAAGAGCATGCAAGAGGTGTGATTTCTTGGTAGAAACTCAAATTGAAGAAAGACAAAGAAGGCGTGACTCTATAAAAATTGGGCTAAAGACAAAGCAATGACAAAAAATTTTCCATCACCGTTAAGAAGTTGTCCTACAGGAGATTGTAGGAAGGGAAGTACAGTCAAAGACACGCTAGTATGTCAAGAGGAAATCGAGAGAGTTAATCCAGGAATCAATAAGAAGAATAGTCCCCAGCCTAGAGTGGAAGAGAGAAAGATGGGAGGAAGGAAGAAGAACTCCAAATTCATAGTGAGAAATCATGTGATTTGGAGATTAGATGTGATCGCAAGAATTAAGGTCTTGAGTAGGCTTGGGATCACATTCTTGGCATGAAACTGGAATGTTAGCTTTCCAGGGTTTATGACTGAGATCATCGAGAGTAAGTGTCTCGATGGCCCTAAGGAGGAAGGGAAGAGAGGAAATCCGTCTCAATGGACAAAGTCGGATTGGAGGTTAGCACTCGGGAGAGAAGCATGCATAGAGCATGGTGCCATGTTCTTGGGGAAGGGGGAAGTAGCCAAAGAAACCCCGGAAGTGAGAGATGCCTTCTCTTCAAAGTGCACAAAGAATGGTTACAAAGTAGAGAGCTACAAAGATCCTATCAAGAGAGGGATCGTGAGTGCTCTTATGGCAATCTTGAAGCCGGAGAGAACAACTTATGTGATGAAGCACCAAGCGGTGTTCTTCTTTAAGATGTTTGCAAGAGAGCCAATTAACTGGGTGAAGTGTCTTCATGGGAGGACAAGATAGATGGTGTGGAATTTGCAGGACAAGTCGCCTCCACATTACATTGTGCCATTTGCATCCCATTTCTATCTGGGGCGGAACCTGCTCAATGCGGCGGAGTGTAATAAGATGGTGTCGTATTTCCATCCCGACTTTAAGAAGAGATGTTGATGCAGAGGAGCAGCAATACATTCTTCAGATCAGGAGCAATGATGAATACTATGCGCAAACGGGGCAGAGTGTGCAGTTGGAAGTGAGTACTCCAAAGTCAAAGAAGAGGAGTCAACAAGGAGAAGAAGAAGTAGAGAAAGCAAGACCTCGGAAGGCTAGAAGGGTAAACCCGAGGAAAGAGCTGGTGGTAATTGCATCAACGGAAGAAGAATCAGAAGGAGAAGCCGAGTGCAAGTCTAAAGATTTGGAGATGGAGGAAGAAGCCAAGTTCACATTGCAAAGTGGAGACACAAGTAGTGATAGCGATGATGGAGTGGAGATGAAATCTGTACCCAAAGAGGAGGAAGTCAAGATGGAGACGGAGGAGAAAAGTAACTCAAACCTGGAAGATGACGTTCCAGAGGAAGAGGAGAAAAGAGTTCCAATTCAAAGGGGAGTTTGTTCCAAACGGAAGGCAAAGTGTGGAGCAGGACCAAGTAAGGTAATAGAAGAGGAGGATGGAAGTTTGGGGAGTGAGGAATCCATACCTATAAGGCAACTATGGCTTAGAAGGCGAGTGTCAAGTGAGGAAGAGGTGAAGAAGGAGATAAGTCCGCAAGTCAAGGTAACTCCGAGTGAAGGAGTAGAGTATCTGCGGGAGGTTGTGTGCCCATTGTTGGTGAAGTTAGAGGAGAGGAAGAAGGAGATGCAGTCAAAGTGTCCGAAGGTGAAGACTATGTTACAGGTGTTAGCTTGATTAGAAGAAGAGAACTCAAAATTAAAGAAGAGTATAATCCGAGGGAAGGAGGAAAGGGAAGTACTATGAGTTGATGCAGTAGTACAGAATCAAGTGATTGAAAATTTGAAGAGAGAGAAGCAAGGAATAGGGAGGAACTCATAGAACAGAGTGACATAGCAAGGGAAAGACAAGTAGCTGAGTATGAAATCTTGAAGCAACAGCTTGCTGATTCGAGATTAGAAATTGTCCATGTTATGGCAAGAGTAGCAGAGAAAGAGCAAGAGCTTGATAGGGTGATGGAGAGTGTAGAAGAGAAGAAGCATCTTTGGCAAAGAGAGTTGACAGTGAGATATAGAGAGGAAGAAAGGTTGAGAGAGTTACTTCGCAATCAGGAGGAGAAGATTGTGCAGAAGGAGAAGGAGAAGGAAACCGTGAAAGTCGAGTTTGAAGCAAAATTGGCAATGTACAAAGAAGATTGGCTTGCAGATCAAAAACAAGTGAGGAAAATGAGATTGAAGTCATTGAAGGAGATCGTGATCAAGATGAACATGATGCTAAGTACAGAGGCCAGCGTGCGCATTGAAGAAACAAGACTACATGAGTTGAAGTTGTTGGTGCAAGAGACAAGGAGGAGAAATGCAAAGGATAAAGATTTGAACGCACTCTTGATCAATCTCAGAACTCGTGTAGATAGAAAGATATTGGAGGCAGAAGATAATATCACAATTAGATTAGATTTAGTTAAGTTAGAGATAGATAAACTTTGGAAGGATGTAAGAGAAAAAACCAAAGTAGATAACATAGGAGTGCAGATGTCTTTGGAGTTACCATTGGAGACATTAGAGAAGAGTGGGTTGGGAGATGAAGGTTTAGAAAGGTTACCCACTAGAGGAACTGCATATCAAGAAGAAGAAATGTTAGAATTGGTAGAGGAATTAGAGTTGTGAAACCCGAGGATAGAGTAGTACGTGAGGTTACTTCGGGATCGGGTTTGAAAGCCAAGGAAAAAGTATACATCAGATTGGATTAGTAATAGATTTGAGATGTGAAGAGGCAGATATGAAGAGTTGCATTGTCATTTTGGATCTGCAGGTTAGAAGAGTTGTTGTAGAATGGTATAGTTGTTAGTAACTGTCATTTGCTTCACTATTTAAGAGCGGCATTTGCAGTCTTATGTTATTCAGTGCTCATAATTTATGAGAATAGATAAAGCAAAGTGCTGTGAAGCAATGCTCTTCACTTGAGCTTGATTCCAAATATCAATTTTGTGCTTGTGTTTGTGAGTGTTGGGAGAATTTTGAAGTGCAAGTCAGTGTGCTTGTTGGATGTTGGATTCCACAACCTTGATCTTTACTCTATGTGTTTGATCTTGAGTGAAGTGCAATCAAAGCAATGCCTTGACAGATCTGAGAGGAATTGTACTGTTGGTAGTATTTTGCATTTGTGAGTGCAACATGAAGTTGATGTGAAGCAATTTCGGTCAAGGAAGTTGTGCCTTTAGTGGAGGGCTGAAACACAATTCTGAGGTAAAGTTGTTTTGTAGTGAAGTGCCATTTTTGGGAGAGCCTGAATCATCACAATCAAGATTGTTTGGAAAGATTTGATGGAGTTGTGATTAAGTGTGACAAATTGTTGTGATGAGACTACGAGTCATTGCTTGTTACTCTCTTCTGGGTGTGGTTTCTACGTGAGAGACTCAGAAGAACTACATGTTACTGTTTGACTTTGTATTTGGACATTTCTGACTAGTATCTCTACGGGAACAAACTTTACTTACCCGATTACCGCAAAAGTGATATTTGCTGGGTTGTCACACTAAGTACTTTGGACCTTTCATAGTGGAGAAGTTGTGGAGCACCTTCACCTATGATCTCAAGGAGTTGGGAAGAAGACACTTTAATATGATTGACCATGATAGGCTGAAGTTGTATCATGGAAGGTAGATAGACCTTCACTCCAAGGACAAAGTGAAATCTTACTCAAGGTGGTAAAAGTAATGCCCATTGGTGCATGTATACTCTAGAGGGATATTAAGATTTGTATTGCAAGTGGTGGAGAAACATTATCTATATGAAGTTTAGCTATGCTTCTACACTAGTCATGATTACCTAGAGTTAGCCCTAGCTAAGATAAATTTCCCTTATTTAAGAGAAAGTGAAAAGAGTGAGCATTATTTTTTTGTCTTTTAGTGTATTGACTTGTTATTATTGGCTTTGAGGAAAGAGTTAAGAACTCTTGAGCCCACAAGCCTTGTTGGTGTAGTTTTTCTATAGTCCAAGGTAGCCCATGTGAAAGAATCTTTGGCTTATTTGGTAGGTGAGGATAGGATCACCTACCCAAAAGATTATTCCTATGTACTTGGATATTCCTTTACACTTTAGACTATATTTGAATTTTAGCCTAGTAACTTGAGTTACTCTAGTGATTAGTAACTTTGGTGTGTAACTTTTTCTCAAGTATATAAGCTAGGGATGAGGAGGTACTCATCATCCATTTATTTGTAACTTTTTTCTCTCTCATTGAGTTTCCTAGTGGGCAATGTCTTGAGTCTTGGAGGTGCCTTGGACTTTTAGCCTTGGAGGAGTGTGATGGAGTTGTAGTTCCTTGCTTTCTTAGTCTTTGGTGTGCTACTTTAATAACCATCAGAGGTTTATCTTCAATGAGAGACAAGTTGGCTCACATACCAAGACTTCCATCCTCAACACCAAAACCATCTATCTCAGGGATTGACAAAGCCTACAATCCTTGATACCAAAACCATCTTTCTCAAGGATTGAAATCTCTTTAGATTAGGAGGGTGGAGATATAGATCATGGTGGGGAAGTAGAATCCACACCTGCAACAAGAATGGAAGTAGACCCACCAAAAGACAAGTCCCTAGAGGAAGGGAGAGCTCTAGTGGAGGAGGAGGAAGAAGTCTTCATCTTTGTATTTCATAAGAGCATGATCAAGAACCCCGAGACAAACAAGAGGAACATCTTGGGTGAGACAAACACTTTGAGACAATAAATAAGGGACCAACCGAAAGAAGAATTATTGAAGATACAACATATATCACAAAGAAATCCAAAGAAGGGAGGTCAAAGAAGAAGAGACCTATGAGCACAAAGGAGAGTAAGTACCTCAGCAACAAAGTACCCTTTGTAATACTCCAAGGACAAGAGAAGAGAGAGAACATGGATTACACACTCAACATTTGGTGCCCCAAAGGAGCACCTTCTCTTTATTATATAGACAAAGAGGATCTCCTCCAAGGAAGCTCCACCATAGGATTAGGCACACAGATAGGTGACATGTCATCAAGCTCCACCCTTGGATTACTTACTTGGATGGGTGACATGTTGGTCTAGATCCTATCTGGTTGGTCAAACAAGCTTTGACCGGAGAAAATCTTTTAGGGAATCTTCTTGTAGGAGTCGCAAAATCATGTAAGGTACCATTGGAAAGCTCTCAACAAGAAAAACCAGGGGGGATGGAATGCCAGCCTTTCTGCTGTTGGGAGGGGGGGGGGGGGGGGGGACACGTGCACATTTTTGTGGCCTAATTCATCTGTTTAGGCCTCCAAAATTTCCTTAAAAGATTTCAGGCATATTTTGGTTCCTCCTCTATTAGTAGAAGTCCCCTTTTGGTGATACATCTTTCTGATCTGTTTAGTCCATCATGTGTAACATCCTTCCAGATGTTACCAAACCAATTCTCACCTTTAAATTATATGTCTAGCTATTGGTTTGAAGGTTCTCAAGTCTATTTTGGTTTCTGCTCTATTAGTAGAAGTACTCTTTTGGTGATACTTCTATCTAATCTATTTTGAACATCATGTATAACATCATTCTAGATGTTACCAAACCAAATTTCACATCTAGATCATGTGGCTAGCTCATGGTATTACACCCTTGACCATATAAGAGTTGTATAAAAAGTAGGAGTACCTTACCCAAGTATGGGTAGATGAGCAAGTAGATCATGGAGGAGAAGTATGGTCATGCTCCAAGGAGGTACCCAAAGTGAAGGTCACCGCAATGGTTCCCAAAGTGGAAAATAACACTTAATGGAGAGAAGAAGGAGTGTTTGTCAATCAAGAAGAAGGAAATCCTTTGGAGCCACAACTAGGGAAACCTCAAGAGCTAGCACTATGAGGTTGGTAACATCAATGTGGATTATGCATTTGTTAGGACCAACATTGCAAAGGATGGAAGAGCTACTTGCATTTTACTAGAAGTCCATCTTGAAGTCAACAACTATAGCTTGTTGATAAAGCACCTCCAAGAAAGCACCATGTGGGAGAAATGGAAGATTTCCAAGACATTGATGGGAGCTTAAAATAAGCTCATGAATTTTATCTGGTGTAGAAGGGAGATTTCAAGAGCAAGAGGAGAAATTGAACCAAAGAAGACACATGATAGACCCACAAGAGTTTGCGTAACTGAAGTAGCAACTTGTGCAGAAGAGATGTGCCAAGAATACAAGCAGATGTTGAAGAGAAGAGAAGAAGAAGTGGTATCACCAAGAAGGCAATTAGAGTCTATTCTTATGGAGAGGGTCAAAGAGTTAGAAGCGCAACTTGCTTGCCAACAACTAGACTTGAAGAATGCACAAGATGAAAACAAGTACTTAGCTAATATATGGGTCCACTAAAAGAAGGATAAGGCTTAGTGTTAGGAATAACATCATGTGGAGGTGTGGCAAACAAGGGCCAAAGTCTGCATTTTAAAGGAAAAGGCTGAATAGCAAAGGTAGAAGATGGTAGCTGATAGGAAGATATTTGCTAAGCAATTAAGTGCTCAAGGGGAGGAAGTAGCATCCTTGAAGAAATACCTAAGAGATACCTATAGTCAGCCAACCAAAGAGAAATTGACCCACAAGTTGTTCAAGGAGAAGGTTAAGATGCACATTGACAAGAAGAATTGGCCACAAAGGTTGATGAGCACACAGACAAGGAGTATATCCTTTGTAGACAAGTACAATCAGAAGTGGAAATATAGATGAAGTCCCTTTCAGACATCTTGGACCAAGAGTGGATGAGAGTTCTAACTATCATGGAAGATGCCACTTATTGCATGCAGAATCAAGCATAGACATTGGTCTTGACCTAAGCTCATCAAACAAATTTTAGGGAGTTGAGGTCAAAGATCTATGCAATGGAGGTGAAAGTATACCCCAACAAGCAATTAGACAAGCTAGCTGAGCAACTAAGGAGGCATACCACAACAAAGTTCCAAGATGTCTTAATTCTCATTCAAAAGGAGCATATTGATAAGCTGATCAAAACTTGTAGGAATGAAGGCAATTCAATATAGTAATTACTCATTGTATATTTTATATAAGTGTATATATATGTCAAAACTCAATAAATATCACTTTTTCAGTAATGTGTGAGTAGTTGTTTGTTCATATAGAGATATAGGTCAGAAATGCTCAAATACAAAGTGCAAGTAACACAACAGCAACATCTACAAGAATGTAGCAAACACTCACCAAAGGTCTTGCTGCATGTAATGGTAGTCCAAATTTACATCATTGTGATGATTCAGTTGATATGAGGATGTCTACTTCATCACAAAGTGACCTCACCTTAGAATTGTATTCCACCCCTCCAATATTGGTACAACTTCCCAGATCAAAGTGACTTTGCATTAGCTTCTTGACTACAACTATGAATGCCAAATACTACCAACACTATAGTTCATATTGATTGGTCAAGGCATTGCTTCAAATGTCCTCCACTCAAGATCAAACACATAGAATGGAATTCAGAATTATAGACTCCAACATCTAATACTCCTTCACTTGCTATCCAAATTTCTTCATGCATTCATAGACAAAGGCATTCAGCTGACACTCAGAATTAAGAAAAATGAAGAGCATTGTATCAACACCTCACTTTATTTATCTTTTTCTCACTACTAAATACATTAAAAAATGACCAAATGACTGCTCTAAGTAGTCAAATCACTTGGAGGTTACAAAAACTACCTAAACTACTTAATTGTCACAACTATTTCCACCAATGTTGTAGATAAAAAGCAACTCTACACACAAAACTACTACTTTTGGTTTGTAACTGCTACTAACTTGGACCCGATCTAAGTATTCTTCCTACTTTGGCTTCCCCACCCAAAGTAATTGCAAGTATCTCCTGCACATCTACTTCTATTGTGGTCACATCATCAATCTTTACTACAATTGAACTCATAGATATCCTAAAAATATCCTCTTCTCTTATTCTAGTTTTCTTAAACAACCAAGTAGCTTAACCAAATCCACCTACACTTTGATCTCAACTGCCTTGGATTGGTTCATTACTTGCTTACTCAAAGTAGTGGAGACATTGTCTTCATTCTGTTTAACTAAGTCTTACCATAGGAAAATATTATCTCCTACTTCTCCTACTTTCCTATCCAAAAAATCCCTAAGGTGAATTAACAAATTATTCATGCCTACATCCTTTACCTTCTTCCTCTAAGTCTCTTGCACCAACATTTTCAGCTTGTGCAAGTACAATTCTTCTAGCTCCACCTTGGCCCTAGTGCTATGCATCACTTTGTCTTCATTCTGTTTAACTACTCATCTGATCTGATCCCTCTTCCATTGAGAGTGCCTTGTATTGGGTTATTCTTTCCTCCACCTACATGCAAAGTTTCTACACTTCCACAGAGTGCTTCTCTACCATCACCTTCATATCATCTCCTGCTTCAATAATTGTACTTTGGCTTGCTGTACAAGGTTGTATAGGCCTTTTTCTTCTCTTATTCAGCTTGTCATCTCCAAATACCACTCTTGTTCCTTCCTTATAACAACCCATCTTAGTTATGCAATACTTTCTTCTTGAGTGGTCTGTTGGTACAAGTCAGCTTGCATCCTATCAAGCTCATACTTTGCCTTTGTTAATTCTTCCATTTACTCCAAGAGTTCTTCCTTCTATCTCTCCAAGTACTTGCCATGATGGACATAGCTTCCTTGCAGATCCGTCAATGTATATTGTTGTACCACCACATCCACCCAAAGTATTTTAGCTTTTTGGTATACTTGAGTCAACATTGCCTTTGAATTCTATATATCTAGATTCATTGCCTCTACCATTTCTAATTTGGTCCTCACCTCAGGATGCTCTTCTTTCATTTCCTGCATCCTTTTTAAAGGTAAACCAACAAGGGATACACCACACTCAACAAGTAGTTGACTCCTTGAAATAGATGTTCTCCCGCTCTCTGCTTTTGATATAATCATTTGCAACTTTGGCTAAGGTTATGATCACCTAACTCCAATTCAAATTCCTTTAGAACTTAACTTGTTTGGGTTCACTTGTCCCTACTTGACTTGGATTTGACCTTGATGTGAGCACATTTCCCATTAAAACACCATCCTTGGTTCCTTGACTTGCTCTTTTTAGATGTCTTCATTTGGCAAGTCCATGCAAGGAATATCTATTCCTTCCATGTTTGATCTCCTTGTGGAATTTCCAATCTGATATGGTGTTCTTACCTTCCAAGACATCTTGGTGTACTTTGGGTTTGCTATTACTACTTACACTTGAACCTCAAGTCTAGTCTTGAGTGGAAGCTCTTCTTCCCCTTTGACTTGAGTTTGACTTGGATTCATCTTCTTTTGCTCCCAATGACAAGTCCACCACTGCCACAACTTAGATTGGGTTGAGTGTTCTTGTTGTTCTTTAGTTGGAGCCCTTTGTTGGCTTCAAGGCCAATAACACTCATTTGTGCATATATGTGCTATTGTGATATTTAGTTTGGTAGTATAAGTACTTGAGAGATATTAATTATATAGAGATAATTATGGTTCTACAATAGTCATGATTAGCTTAAGTTAGTCATAGCTAAAATAGAGGTAACCTTATTTTAGAGGAAGCAGAAAAGATGAACACCACTATTTTGGGTTCTAGTGTATTGACTCAGTATTATTTCTAGGTGATTGGCTTTGAGGAAAGAGTTAAGAACTCTTGGTCCCTCAAGCCTTTTTGTTTTGGATTCTTCTATAGTCCAAGGATAGCACATGTGAAGGAATCCTCGAATTAGTGGTTGGGTCAAGATAAGACCACATGCTTAGGAGAATATTCCTTTAGCTTTTTGACTTTAGTTGACTTTTAGCCTAATAGCTTGAGTTACTCCAATAATTTTGTTAGTAATTTTGGTGAATAACTTTTACAAAAGTATATAAACAAGGGATGAGGAGGTACTCATCATCCTTTCATTTGCAACTTTCTCTCTCTCATTGAGTTTTTGAGTGAGCAATGCCTTGATTCTTGGAGTGTTAGCCTTGGAGGAGTATGATGGAGTTGGGGTTCTTTGCCTTTTCAGTCCATGGTGTGCTACCATAATAGCCATCAGAGGTTCATCCTGAGTGAGAGACAGGCCGGCTCATAGACCATAGTTAACATCACCTTCTCTTGTCCAGTTCTTGAGAAGTGCTAATCATTCTCCTACATTTTCACCATGTATTACAATTCGTTGGGGATCACTAACTCATCTTAAGTTGGGATAAAAATGTGAAACCATATTTTGCCTTTCTTTGGCTATCATCAGATTTAACCCAAGATAGACATGTGCTGCAAATGGCACAAAGTAATATGGTGGTAGATCCATCCTCCACTACAACACCATCTACCTCATTTTTTGGTAAAAACAACCAACCTAATTGACACTTGATGCCTACAAACCTCATATGAAAGAAGATGGCATGTTGCTTTGTAACATAGGTGGTTTGCTTTTGCTTCATCCTTGCAATTCCAACTCCAATGATACTTCATCTTTTGGGATCCACATAAGTATCCACCTTGTAATTGTTCTTCTGCCTTGATGCACTTAATGATGCTTTCAACTCCTCTATTTCCTATGAGGCATCACACTTCCAATCAAAGGTAATCCTTATTAGTTCTCTTGCATTTTTTCTCAACACAAATCTCCAATCATCTTCTATCTAATGAGTAGGATTCTTTCCTCTTTTCTCCTCTACTATCAGACTCTTCTCACAATTACTAGTTACAATTGCAGTCATAAACCCAAGAAAACTCAAATTCCAATTCCAAGCCAAGAATGTAATTTGCAATTTGCTAAGGACTTCATTCCTAACCAAGATTGCAAAAAATCTGATAACTTCCCTTGCAAGGCATCTTGACCTGATTGCTCTCACTACCTTTTTCACATAAAAACTTTACAGCTAGCCCCGCAACTCAATTGCAATTTTTATGACTACATGAATCAACTAGGCAAATTTGACTAAACATTGCAAAATCCACTCTACCACTTCTCACTTTTATAGCTCTTTGAGTTGTAGTTATTCTTCAATCTAAAATCATGCCTAATGCATGTTCCCTCATGTCACTTTTGAATATAAGCTCACAAGAGGTAGCCATCTGTGGATAACATCCTTTCTTGGTTGGTACGGCCCAAGTCAAGTTTTCAGTCAAAGACCATTGGATTGGATATCTTCACCTTGAAACAAAATATCCTCTCTCTTTTGCAATCTAAGTATCCTTGGTTTGGATCTTTCATCATTCCAACTCCAATCCAAAGTCAAGTTCCACTCCAATAAGAGTTCACCTTCCTTGGCTAGGATTGGGTTGCATACTTTGGATCTGAATCCGACCTCTTTCCTAAAACTTTTCTACTCCTAATGTCCCTTCCTACTCTTAAAACTTAAGAAACAAAACATATGGGTACCTCAAGGTACATAAGAAAGACATGGAAGATGCCTTTGGGTTGAGAAACCATTGGAGTGAAGACACTATAGAGGTCATCATACCATTGGAGTAGTACCATCTTTGTACATATGATCTGGTACAAAGGTGCTACCACTCCAATGAATTAGAGTGGTAGCACCTTTGATGTGGTAATATCCATATATAATAGAAAATTTTTGTAATGCAAATTTATTGGGACCATTTTCCCAATGCTTAGTTGGAGTAATGAACAAGAAAGATGTACAATAAAAGCACCACAAGTCAAACTATACCACCATAGCATTTAATTAGGAATATAAGATGGTTTGATAAGGTTAGCATTGTTGAGAGTAGAGTTAATTAGGGGATTTTTGTTGCACATGACCGTTGGATTTTCCCCCTCATTTTTTAGCAAAGCAACATAAAAGGCTTAGTCTTGACATAAAACAAGTTCAAAACCATATTTCTTGTTCAATTTTATGTCTGCTTGGTGTATGCAACTTGGTGTACATGAATTGAATTCTACAACTAGAGTAGATGTGTGGATGACCCCTAAGACCCTCCATAAGTTTAACCAAGCTTTGATATTAGTCATGATTAGATAGAGTTAGTTATATCCATGATAAAGGTAGCATACTTTAGAGGAAGTTGAAAGGTGAGCACCACTATTTTGGATTCTAGTGTATTTCACCTTGCATTATTCCTAGTGTTTGGTTTTGAGAAAAGAGCTAAGAACTTTTGGACTTACTTGCCATTTTGGTCCAGATTTTTCAAAGTTCAAGGATAGCCCATGTCAAGGAATCCATGACTTAGTTTTTGGGTGGATAAGATCACATGCTCATGCAATTTTTCCATGTGTATAAATATATTTTAAACTTTTGACTGCATATGACTTTTACTTTGTAACTTGAGTTACTCTATTAATTAGTAAATTTGGTGCATATCTATTTCACAAGTATATAACTAGGAGAGAGGAGGTCCTCATCATCCTTTTGTTTGTAACAATCTCTCTTGTGGTAGCACACTTTACCTCATCCCATGCAATTTTCTTTTATATTTCAATAATTAGGAAGTTGATATGCATTTAGGGTAAATTAGATGTCATAAATAGACTTGGTGGTTTATACTTTGGATTCATGGAGAAACCAAGATATGGATCCTTGGAGTCATAACCCCATTGGAGTGGGACTGCTCCAAGACCATTGGAGTGGGATCTTTGGCTTGGTACCCCTTGCGGCCACATATCATAGTGCCATGTAGATTTGGATTGAAAGTCAATCGTCCATGTTGGCAATCACATGAACAAGGTAATGCTACCTATGAGAAAGAATTGATTTTGGTAAATATTAGCCCTTGTGGCATTTTATGCATGTTTGAACAATGATGGCCGAGCACTAATACTTGCAAAAATTAGGAAATTATTTATGATGAGTTATAAATACAGAAATTCAAGAAGAAGTGATGTTTAGTCAAAATTGAATTTTCATAAGTTCTTCATATTTGTGAGAGCACAACAAAGGAATTACAAGTGGACTCAGGACAAACAAGCAAGAAGTGTGCAACATGAGGGACAAACAAGCAATTGTGCAGAGGATTGTATAATGTTTATGTACCAATAGTATAAATAGTTAGGATAGGTAATTCTCTCAAGGATGCAAGTTAGAAATACTCAAAGTGAAGAGAAAGTGTCACAATGACACAATTTGTTTATTGTTTGCTATTTAACCTCAAGTAGGAACCACCCCCAAAAGGGAGTAGGTACACTACAAAAAAGAGAAATTAAAATCACTCTCACAGAAGATCTAATCCAAATAAGCTCCAAAAGGTGATGGCTCACTTCATACCAAAGACCTTCCCCCAAAGAGCCATTTCACTCCGAAGGTAGTTTCCACCCCAAAGGTCCTACCACTTTAATGATGTTGCTTGATGTTGCTACTACATACTATCTTTTGTAGAAGGCACAATCCTAATTAACTTGTGAGATTGTGTGTCTATTTGGATTTTCTAATCAATGGTACTTCTATTGCTCTAGTGTTCCCATAACCTTTCTTTGGATTGTCATGCTTTGTCAAAACATCAAGGATATCTTGCCTCATTATAATGAGAAGTTACAAATAGGTACTCAAGCATACATTCATACTACAAAATTCCTCACCTCTATTCAACCAAACATGCAAACAAAGATGCAAAGCGTAGGCAATTCAATGCTAAGGACTATGAAGGACAAATTTTAATTATGAAAAGCATGCATAATATTTTCAACCCTTATATACAATTTCCTACTTCCTGATGAACGTAATTTGTGGTTGAGGAATGTTTGTAATTGTGGTACCCACATTTTTTGGTTTTATTGTGTTTTAAAGAAGTGGTGTATAGTTGAAGTTGAATTGGAACCAAATGGGCAAAGAAAGAAGAAGAATCGTGTCTTTGGGTTAGACCCAAAAAAGCTTACTCCTTGTCAAGAGAAGAAGAACTTGGATTGGACATGTTAGATGTTAAACCCAAAGTAATGAAACTTTGTCTCAGGGTGAGCATTGAGTTACAATACTTTGCTTTACCTCAAATTCAGAATAACATTAATGAATAACAACACACTATGAATGCCTCCTTTAAATAGGCAGAGCATTTGACAATTGTCTAACAAAATATCATTCTATAACAACTTTACCAACCTATAGATTCAAAATGACAAACCACCTCTTCAAATCTACCTCTTCATCTCTCAAAACTATTACTAATCCAATCCAATGTGTACCTCGACTTTGGCTTCTAAACCCAATGTAACTTCAATTGCTTCATCTACTTTGGCTCTATCTACCATTACTAATTTCTTTGCCATTTTTATCATTTCTTCAGCCTGAACTGAAATTGACATCACATTTAATCCAACTGTATTCTTATTCTCTAACCCAATCTCTTCTAATGTCTTAATTTACTCATCCAAAGACACTTGCACTCCTACATCTCTTACTTTGCACTATGAAATTGAAATCACTATGAAATTCATCTAATTTTGATCTTACTAAATCTAGCCTAAGATAGACATTGTCTCCTACCTCTACAATTTTCCTATATACACGATCTCTTGAGCAAATCAACAATTTATTCATCTCAACATCCTTTGCCTTTCTTTTCATGGTCTCATGCACCAACAACTTCAATTTGTACAATCTGGCTTCCTCCAACTAAACTTCAGCCACAATACTAAGCATCACTCTTACTCTCACAATCACTTCTGTTTCCATGTCTAACTTACTATTTGTTTTGTGCTCTCTCTCTCTCTCCTTGCAACTCCTCTCAATACGTCTACTACTCAACTTTGAACTCTACTTTCAATGCGTCCTTCTCCTTCACATATTGACCAAGCTGAGCTTCCAACCTCTCAATCTTTCTTCTTCTTGACTTCTTACTATCAATTCATGTTGCTAGGCTTAATCCTTCTCTACCATCTTCAACTTTAAGCTCTCCAACTCCTACTCCATTATTGCTGCTATGGCCTTTAAATGTATCAAGATCCTCCTTGTTAGTTCTGCTTCTTTGTCTTTGGAATAGTCACCGCCACTTTCTTCTACTATCCCATCCTAGCAAAGTGGTCGTGATTACCTTTGATCTATTGGATGTACTACCGCTCTTCTCTATCAACTTCATTATGAAAATCTAGGTGAAAATGAGAGACCATCTTTTGTCTCTCTGCAAAACTTAGCAAATTCAACTTGAGGTAGATATGCACTACAAATGGTACAAACTAGTGAGGTGGTGATTTTGTCTCTCCAATTCTAGATCATTTGCCTTGTTTGCTATTGAAAACACTTTGCCCAATTTATTGGTTCTCTTGCAAAAATTTGATGAAAGAACACCATCTGGTGCTTCATTACGTAAGTGGTTCTCTTGGGCTTGAAGATTGACATCATCACCCCGACAATACTTTGCCTTATCAAGTGTCGGTACGTTTCCACCTTGTAGCCATTCTTTGTATGTAGAGTATTGAAGGAATTGCGTACTTCTATGGTCTTTTTGTAGACTCTCCCTTTGCATAAAACATGACTATGGACTCCTCACCAGCCTCCTTATCCAATACTTATCTCCAATCCAACTCTGTCCATTGAGCCGGATTGCCTCTCTTTCCCACTTCCTCAAGACCAATCTCACAATTAATCATAACTATTTTTTCTTGGAAAACTCAAGTTCCAATTCCAAGCCAAAAAGGTGATACAAAGTCTACTCAAGACTTTGATCCTTGCTATGACATCTAATCTCTGAACTGCAGGCTTCTTCATTGCAAGTGAAGGACTCTTCTTCCTGCCCCTCATTAGCATCATGCAATCTCTAAGTCTAGGCTGTTGGAAAAGTATTCCCTTGCCTGGACTTGAAATCCTCACTCCCTCAAGATTCTAGAAAATTAAACTCTCTGCTGGCTTGGTGATATGTATTCCCTTCGGACAACTACTCATTGGCATAAGATACTTGCATGACATTTTGAAAACTTCTTGACAAAGTTGTAACCTTATAGTGTTATAATGTGTGGTCATTCCTTAGTCACTCTTCACTTGATAATCATGCCTTTTGCATGCATTCCTCCTCTCACTATCAATTTTATCCGGCTCACAACTTAGCCATTTTCTTGATTCTAAGTTCTTGATTGGCGCATCCAAAGGAAAGTTGCTATTGTGTCTTTGCATTGGGTTGATCACCCAAAGGTGAAGTTTCATTACTTTGGGTTTAACACACGTCTGATCCGAGTTCTCCTTGTCTTGCCACAAAGTAAGCTTCTTTAGGTCTAACACAAAGACATGATTCTTCTTCTTTCTTTGCCCATTTGGTTTCAATTCAACTTCAACTATACACTTCTTTAAAACATGATAAAACCAAATAATGTGGATACCACAATAAACTTGTTATTTCACCCACATCACTTATTGCTAATCCTACCTAATGTGTAATTAAGAACTGCCTATGCATGTAGGCTAGTTGAGATACACAATTTTTCCTTTACCTTGATAAGATTATAGACCAAATATCTTTGGCTACAAAAATTTTCCTAACTTTAAAAATGTTTTTGGACTGACATTCTTCTTTGAGGCCAAAGGCTATTCTATGCCAAAGGTTAGTTCTACACTTAACATATTGCTATCACCTTTGTGTTAGACTTCCCTTGTCCTAAAATCATTACAAGGAACAACCTTTGCCTTACAAATCCAAATCAACAAATTTATCTTTCTTTGTATTCCATAATGATCCCAAGTAGGACCTTGGTAGGATCCTACTTGAGTTTTTGTTGCTCAAGTTTTTGCATGTGTTCATGAATCTTGTCCAATAGTTGCTACAACCACTCATTTATGTACACCTTTGCCTCCAAATTGTGCTCTTGTGATCTCAATTCTTGCAACTTCAGCAATTCCAATGACGTTGTCATTGCTTACTCTACTATCCTAACTAATTGATCCCATGTCATCTCCATCTTTGCCACTATCATGGGCTTCTCCAGATTCAGTTGTGTTTGGATTACCTATAGCTCCACCAGAACTTCTTTGCAAAAGGTCATGCAATCTCTTGCTTGTTCTTCTTCATTCTCCGTCACCTTCTTGCCAAGCTTCTTGATTTGTGTTTCAACAACACAATACAGTTCTTGATGCCACCCTTTGATAATGACTAGAGACACCTTTGTCTTCTTGGCCTCTCCTTGTAGAGCCTTAATTTCTTCCTCTTGAGCCTTCAAATGCTTTTTAAAATGTCATTGGCCTATTTCTTCTTAGTTGCAAAGGATCTTTTTTTGTCTTGCTACTTCTTTGCTTTTTTATGCAACTTTTTCTTCAAAGCATCTCCTTCTTCTCTTAGCTTGGCTGCTTCTTGCACCAAGTCCTTGCTTTGTTTCTTTGATCCTACATATAAAACATGAACTTTGGCTAATTCATATGATACCTTTGTCCTCTCTTGATGAACTTCATATTCTATCTGATGAAGGTGTCCAATAAATGTGGTGTAGTTAGTGATTTTGTATGACACTACTTGTAAATGGAAAGAAGTTTCTCCATGATTTCTAGTGTTAGTACTACTATAGGGATTATAGTTTGGAAAGAAGCATCATAATGACTGGCAAAGATTTGTTCTTGCTTGGGCTTGCTTCTTCTCTATTCCTAAAAGATGATGAGGTCCACTATTGTATTTCTCAATCTTGACAAAATATAGTGGATCCTTCCTGCCTTGGGTCTTTGGCATGGGACCTTTCTACATCTTGATTTTGGCCTTTTGCCTAAATCTTATCTTCAGCCTACATGGTCCTTCAGCCTTGTCCTCCAAATTTTCAACAACTTGGGCTTCTTTGCTCTCTTCTAAGCCTTCACCTTTGACCTAGAAGGTATGGTTTGGTTTTTTTCCTTTCCACAACCAAGGCATCTTTGGCAATCTCCACTTATTGCTTCCTCTCAAAACCTAAAGTGTTATGGGTTTCCTCCATTAGCATGAGATTCCTAATTTAGGCAAATTCCACACCCTAAAGCCTAAATCTTCTCTTTTTTTATCAGACCATCAAAATGCCCAATTGGGTGTGTAATGATATGGGTACTTCTTCTTCTTAGTTGGGGTCAGAATGTCCATCTCCAAGTAAAAATGAATGACAAATGGGGATACAAGGGCCACTCCTTCCTTGCTGATGTCTCTTGTGAGTTCTTTCACTTGCGCCAAAACATGGATGCCTAGTTTACAAGATTGTTGCATAGATGTTGTTTATGTAAGTAGTTCATTTGGACCTAAAAAACTTCATGATTGATTTGGCAAGGACCTTCTTGGCATCATCCTTTTATTCAAGCACTAACCAACCATTGTTAGTCTTCCTGAATGCTACCCTGAACCTTTTTGAATGCTACCCTGAACCTTGCTTCCATAATTGCATTCAAGTGGGTCCATGCAATATGTAGAGTCATGGTAGGTGGGAGAGAAATTTTTGGTCCCAACACTCTTTGTCAATGCTCTTCTGTCCTAGTGAAGAGATTTCCCTTCAAATTCTCCATCCTTGGATCCCTATTATCTCTAATTTCATGCAACATTGCATGATTTCTCAGTTCCAAATTCCATGGTAGGAATTCAACCTTCTTGCTATAGAGGAAATCTGCCCTAAAGTGGAGTGACCATTTTAGTCAATCTTGGTGATTTAGGAATGAACTTAGGCACTCTCATATGATGCTTAGGCCCTCAAGGTGATATGGTCATGTCATTCTCCCTCATTTCTCTTAAAAGACCTTCTTGCAAATAATCACTCTCTTTGTGCAATATTAAGTTTCACAACTTCTCACCAAAGATGGAGATAGATCTATCTTGGCTACAACTTGCACTTGTCTAATTTGGAAAAATTAAAAATTAACTAGCCAAGTTTGATTATTTAAGGTGATGGTTCAACCATTACAAATTTTTGGTAGTGCACTTGATGCAAGTAGTCATGTCCTACATGTGAAAGTTTCAATATGATCAAACATTCAATATTTCTAGTTCTTGGAATTCCTTTGAGCTAACTGAATTTTATGCCAATGGTTTTCCATGCCAAATGGTCTTCTAGCCAAAGATATCCCAAGGCCAAAGGTCTTTTAGAGTGGAGGGTTCCTTCACCAAAGGATTATCCAGCCAAAGGTCTTCTTCATTGAAGCTCATTGGTACAAGATCTCCTCCCTACTCAATTTGCTATTGATTTCTTCACATTTCATGTCTCATGAGTCATCTTTCTATTGGATGGTGCAATTTTTGTTGCAGTTGAGGGGAAACAACAATAATCCTTCTTTCTCCCTTGTCAACTTGATATCTCTTTGTGTTTCCAAGTGTGGTACATACATTTTTTTGTTTTGAGTTGTTGGTTTAAGGGGGTTTTCAAAGAAGAAGTGTACAATTGAAGGGAAATTGAGTGCAAAGGATGGAAGAAAGTAGACGATTCATGTTTTTGTATCAACCCAAAGAAAGTGACCTTGGGTTAGTAATTGTGAATACTTAGTTAGGATCTGTTAGAGTTCAACCCGAAGTAAGGAGACTTCACCTCGGGGTGATCAATCCAATGCAAAGACAATGTAATAGATTTCCTTCAGGGTTGGAAATTCAAGATTGTACCGCACACAAAAATAGCTAAGGCACAAGCGGGAGATATTGACAATGATAGGAGAAGTGCATGCAAAAGGTATGATTTCTTGGTAGACAAGCATTCAAAGAATGATAGAGAAACTTTGGACTATAAAGTCAGGTTTCAAATCAAGAAGGAGACAAATGACAAGTGAATTTCCTTTGCCTTTGCAAAGTCTTCCTAAGGGAGACCAGGGAAGAAGAGGGCAGTGAGTGAAGTTTTGGGGAATCCAAAGGGATTGAGTGTTGCACATCCACGTGATGGGAGAATTGTCTTGCAGAAGCATATCACAAAGGAGAGTAGAATGAAGGAAATCAGGAAGTGCCCTACACTTGCAATGAGGAATCCAGTGATTAGGAGGTTAGACATGATGGCTTGCATTAAAGTTCTTAGTAAACTTTGTATTAATTTCCTTTCATGGAATTGGAACTTGTGTTTTTCACAATTTCATGGTAGAGATCACGGCCAATAACTGTTTAGATGGGCCAATGATAGTAGGAAAGAGAGTCACTTTGGCTTGATGGACAGAGTTGGATTGGATATTGGTGCTAGGAAAAGAGAGTGGAGAAGAGCATGGGGCCATGTTCTTGGGGAAAGGAGAAGTTGTAGAAGAAACCCAAGAAATCAGAAATTTGTTCACCTCAAAGCATACAAAGAATGGGTACAAGGTGGAGACTTATTGGGACCCAATGTGGAGGAGTATAGTAAGTACAATGATGGCCTTGTTTAAATCCGAGTGCACTACCTATGTTACTAAGTAGTAGGCGGTGTTCTTTCATAAAATGTTTGTAGGAGAGCCGATCAACTAGGCAAAGTGTTCCTATCAACAGATGCGGTAGATGGTGCTGAATTGGAGGAGTTTGACACCACCGCACTATTTTGTTCCTTTTGCAATGCATTTCTACCTCAGGTTGAATTCTCTGAGTAGCAATGAGAAGAAGAAGGTTATATCTCACTTTGATCCTGATCTACATCAAGAAGCCAATGACCAAGAGTGACAATACATTTGGCAGTTGAGAAACAATGATGACTATTATGCAAGAATGGGACAAGATAGAAAGATGTCTGTACTCCAGCCAATAAAGAAGAAAAGAAGTCAACCTGAGGTGGAGAGCTTGCCAGTGCAACCTCATAAATTAAGAAGAATTGGGTAGAGGGAAGGAAAGCAAATTTAGAAGATTGCACCAAAAGAGGAGGTCAAATTGGAAGGAGAAGCAGAGTCTGCTTTGGAGGGGTCAGAGGAAGAAGAAGTAGAATTAACCTTGCAAAGTGAAGAATTCTGTGAGGAGAGTGAGGGTGAAGTTGAGGTGCAGAAAGATCAAGAGAAGCTAATTTCCTTATAGGAAGAAACTCAACAACAAGAGGTAGAAGAAAGGAATGTGGTGGAGTTAGTGATCAAAGAAGAAGAAGGATTGGTGGCCGAGCCAAGGCAATACATGCAAGAAGGAGAAAGTTTGAAGGCGGCATATCAAATCATCAATTTGGATGACAATGAAAGTTTGGAGGATGATGTATCATTGACAATACAAAGATCCAGACTTTGTATTAAAGCATCAGACTCAAACAGGAAGAACAAGCTTAATGAAGTCCCAGAAGAAAAGGTAGAAGAGGAAGAATGGTGTGAGGGAGTAGAGTACCTTTGAGATGTTGTGTGTCCACTATTGTTGCAGATGGAGAAGAAGGAGGAGGAGATGCAAAGCAGACATCCCGATGTGCAGAATGTATTGTAGGTGTTGGAAAAATTAGAATTTGAGAGTTTGAAGTTGCAGGAGAGTATGATTAGAGGAGAGGAAGAAAGAGAAATATTGCAAGTAGATGCAGCATTGCAAAAGAAGATAAACAAGAATCTGCAAGAGAAGTTTGAGAAGCAAGGAAGAGAGCTGGCAGTAAAGGTGAAGGAAGTCAAGTAGGAGAGACTTCGGGTAGAAAAGTTACAATCCACAGTAAAGTTAGAGCAAGACAATAGAAGGGAATTTGTTGCAGCTAAGGAAGAAGAGCTTGATGCATTCCGACAAAAAGTAGAAGAGAAGACAACAGCTTGGCAACGGGAATCAAACAAGCGCCATCAAGAAGTAGGGAGGCTGAGAGATCTTGTGAAGACATTGGAGGCAAAGATTGATCAGTATGTGAAGGCATTGGAGGATCATATAGTGGAGTATGAGGAAGAGTTGAAAATAATTAGAACCGTGATGGAGGAGGAGAGATAGAAGAAACATTCAGCGGAATCGATTGAAGAAGTGATCATAGAGATGAAGGTGAGGTTAAGCATTGAAGTTGAAGAATGGAAGAATTGAGGTTACACAAGTAACGATTACTTGTGCAGAAGATGAGGAATAAGAATGCAAAGGACAAGGACTTGAATGCCTTGTTAATTAGTCTTAGAACTTGGATAGATAGGAAGATCTTAGATGTAGAGAATAACATTTCTATCAAGATTTGAATGGAATTTGATTAAATTGGAATTAGATAATCTTTGGAATACTATATATAACAAACCCAAAGTAAGAGACGTATGAGTGCATGTGTCTTTGGATTAACTATTTGAGACTTTAGAGAAGAGTGTGTCAAGAGATAAAGAGATAGAAAGGTTCAAAAGGGTGAAATTGTAGTTCAAGGTGAAGAAATAGTAGAAATAGTGGCAGATGTAGTAGAATTAGAGCAACTCAAAGAAGGAGAAATGATCAAAGGATCATCGGGTTTAGAAGCAAAAGTGGAAGTAGACATTGGATTGGATTAGGACCAGTTTTGAGATAAGAAGAGGCAAATATGAAGAGATGCATTGTCATTTTGGATTTGTAGGTTATTAAAGTTGTTAGGAATGGGTTTAGGAAGTTAGAAACTATCAAGAGCTTAGTCTATTTAAATGGGGGCCTTTGAAATAAGATGTTCAATATTCATTATTCTTGAGAATAGATAAAGCAAAGTGTTGTGAAGCAAGGCTCGCCGCTTGAGCTTAATTTTGAGTATCAATCCTGTGTTTGTGTTTGGAGTGTTTGGAGAATTATCAAGTGCAAGTCAATGTGTTTGTTGGATGTTGGATTCCACAATACTGATCTTCATTCTATGTGTTTGATCTTGAGTGAAGGGCAATCAAAGCAATGCCTTGATAGATCTGAGAGGAATTATAGTGCTGGTAGTATTTTGCATTGGTGAGTGCAGTGTAGGGTTGATACAAAGCAATTTTGATTGAGGAAGTTGTGCCTTTAGTGGAGGAGTGGAACACAATTCTAAGGTGAAGTCATTTTATAGTGAAGTAGCCATTTTGGGAAGGATTGAATCATCACAATCAAGTTTGTTTAGAAAGATTTGAATGATTTGTGATTATGGAGTGTAATTTGTGATAAAAATTATTGCTGAGCACTTTCTATTTACTTCTGGGTGTGGTTTCTACCTAAGAGATTAAAGACAAAATCAAGAAGAACTACATTGTTACTATTTTCTTTGTATTTGACCATTTCTGACTTGTATCTCTGTAGGGATGAACTTTACTTTTGTGATTACTACAAAAGTGATATTTGCCGAGTTGTCACACCAAGTAAACTAATGAATTTGAAAGAAGAAGGTATAAACTGGAAAGAGGTAAGCCATCACATATTGAACACAAGAGTATCAATGAGATCCAACATGATCTTCTAATAATAAGAGCGTAATGTTGGGGAATACCATGTCTCCCAAGATGAAGATGTCAATTGGATTTGTATTATGGTCTCTTTAGAATGGAGAAGTGGGCCTATTATTGCCATGCCAAATACCTCAATGCTAAAAAAATAAAATTTCTATTATGAATTTGAGATTATTTGGTGCTCCCATTTCTTCAAAATTTTCTTTTGCTTATCAAATCATGCTTAAGCACTAGAAAAAGACCATGGAGATTGATAGTTACTAGGAGAATTGCCCAAAAAGAGGTGGCACTCTTAGTGATGTCATACAAGTCAAGATGAGAAGCACTTAGGATAATCTCATGTGCTTGCAAGAGGATAAGCACTTGGAGTGCCTACAAGTTGAGCACTTGTAGGCTTGAGTGCTGAGCACCCATTTGACACTTGTACAAAAGTGCTACCATGATTTGAATGTGCCACCAAGTTAGTTAGGAATTGCCATCAAGGACTATTATAGAAGTGATAACCATTAGGACTCAATGGGAAAGATTGGCACATGGAAAGTGATTGGTGGAGAATCTTTTGCATGTGGGAGAGTGATAATTAACCATGGAGGACATGCATGTGCCTTTGCATGTGCAGATGGCAAGTGCCTACCAGCTTCTTAACCACCAAAGAGATGAAGAACAACCAAGGATATGGGCTATAAATTGAGGAGTTTGGCCAGCAACTGCACATTTTGGAGAGTCATTTTCCTGCATAGCTAATAGAGTAGACTCTACATGTTGCCAAGAACCAAGAGAGTCCATTACATTTTGATTGAGGTAGCACTTAAAGTGATACATAGTACTCAAAGTAGATACAACAAATTTTTCTTTCTTACTACTATCAAGAACCATGGTAACTACACCTAAAACATATAGAACAATAATAGAGGCTATCCTTAGATCTCTTGCAATAAAAAAATGGTTAATTCACTATAGAACTACATTGATCCAGAGCAAACACTTGGAGTTCTTGCTCTAGAATTGGGACTTGACTAACTTTACCATGATATACAAGAAGAGAGGAAGAGGTTCTATGAGCCGGCCTATCTCTCACTTAGGATGAACCTCTGATGGCTATTACGGTAGCACACCATGGACTAAGAAGGCAAAGAACCCCAACTCCATCATACTCCTCTAAGACTAACACTTCAAGACTCAAACCACTGCTCACTAGCAAAATTAATGAGAGAGAGATAGTTGTAAATGAAAGCATGATGTGGACCTCCTCATCCCTAGTTTATATACTTGTGAAATAGTTATGCACCAAAGTTACTAATTACTATATTAACTCAAGTTCTTAGGCTAAAATTCAAATAAAGTCAAAAAGCTAAAGGAATATCCATACTCATGGGAATATTCTCCTAATCATGTGGTCTTATCTTGACCCAACCACTAAGTCAAGGATTCCTTCAAATGGACTATCCTTGGACTATAAAAGAATCCAAAATAAAAAAGGCTTGTGAACTCTTGGACTCTCAAGAGTTCTCAACTCTTTCCTCAAAGCCAAACACCTAGGAATAATACCAAGTCAACACACTAGAGTCCAAAATAGTTATGATCTATGAGCCGGCCTGTCTCTCACTCAGGATGAACCTCTGATGGCTATTATGGTAGCGCACCATGGACTAATAAGGCAAGGAACCCCAACTCCATCATACTCCTCCAAGGCTAACACTCCAAGACTCAAGACATTGCTCACTAGAGAACTCAATGAAAGAGAGATAGTTGCAAATGAAAGGATGATGAGTACCTCCTCACTCCTTGTTTATATACTTGTGAAATAGTTACGTACCAAAGTTACTAATTACCGTAGTAACTCAAGTTACTAGACTAAAAGTCAAGTAAAGTCAAAAAGTAGAAAGGAATATCCATTCACATGGGCATATTCCCCTTATCTTGACCCAACCACTAAAGCAAGGATTCCTTCACATGGGCTATCCTTGGACTAAAGAAGAATCCAAAACAAAAAGGCTTGCGGGCCCAAGAGTTCTCAACTCTTTCCCCAAAGCCAAACACCTAGGAATAATACCAAGTCAACACACTAAAATCCAAAATAGTGGTGCTCATCTTTTCTACTTCCTCTAAAGTAAGGTCCCATCTATCTTAGCTATGACTAACTTTAGCTAACCATGACTAATATAGAACCATCCTTTATCTCTATATAAATAATATCTCTTAAGTACTTGTAATACCAAGCTAAATATCACAATACCACACACATGCACAAATGGGTGTTACATTTACCCCCGGACTAAGTTTTCACTTTGTCCTCAAAGTGAAGGTCTCTCTACCTTCTATGGTACATCTTCAACTTATCATGGTTAATCCTATCAAAGTGTCTTCCTCCCAACTCCTTGAGATCATAGGTGTAATTGCCCCACACCTTCTCTACTATGAAAGGTCCAAAGTACTTAGGCAAAAACTTCTTTTGCACTCTCTTGAATCGAATGGAATCAAACAACATTACCCAATCACCTTCTTTGAAAGGCTCCACCTTCTTCTTGCCTTGCCTCTTGTCATAGCTCTCCTTTTGTTTCCTTTGGGCTTGCTCCACTCGAACCATAGCAACTGCTCTTGCCTCTTCCAACTCCATGAGTTGATCCTTCCTTGACTTCCCTGCATCACTTCCTTGTGCTTTCTTCAATCTCCTATGAATGCTTTGGAAGGTAGGAAGATCAAAGTGAATAGGTAAGGTAGACTCAATACCATACACCAATTGGAATGGAGAATATCCAGTGGAAGTCTTCATGGTTGTCCTATACTCCCACAAAACTGCATGAATCCTCTTGTCCCAATGATGTTTAGCCCCCTCCATTTCTGCATCTTTGGCCAACATCATGCACAAGGTCTGATTGGTTCTCTCTGCCAAGCCATTGGAATTTGGCTTATAGGATGTAGTTACTCTATGTGTGATAGAGAAATGTCGTAGCATGGCTGTAGTAATGCTTCCTGTAAACTCTCCTCCTCTATCAGAAACCAACTCCAAAGGGCATCCAAACCTAGTGATAATGCGTTCATAAAGAAATCTACCCACTTCATCTTCATTCTTGTCCCTCAATGGTCTAGCCTCAACCCACTTGGTAAGGTAATCAGTAACTACCACAATGTACCGATTGTTCCTTGGGGTTCTATTGAGAGGTCCTACAAAATCAATTCCCCACTTCTCAAAAGGTCCTAGCAATGGAATTGATCTAAGTGGTGGAGTGGATGTAGACTTCCTAGCAAAAGCTTGACAAACATGACAAGTTTTGCAATAATCAAGACAATCCTTGAAAATCCCTCTCCAATGGTAACTTGCATCTAGAATCTTGAAAGCAGTCACCTTTCCTGCAAAGTGTCCTCCACATACTAAACCTTCATGAAACTCCTTTATGAGTAGGATAGACTCTTCCTTACCCACTGCTCTTCGAAGTAGACCATCTGCTCCTTGGTGAAAAAGAATATCCTCCACCATTGTGTAAGGTCTAGATCTTGCTGCAAGGGCCTTCCTCTCCCTAGCATGCATCCCTTCTGGATAGTTACCTCTTGTCACAAAATCCACAATCTCCTTGTACTCCATTGGAATCTCTTGAGTGACTGAGATTGTCATGAGCTCCTCATCCGGGAAGGAATCATCTACTGGCTCATCTCCATCATGATCATAGGCTCTAGATAACAAATCAGCATTTGCATGTTTCTTTCCTGGCCTATCCTCAATTGTGTAGTCATACTCAGACAAGAGTATCATCCACCTTGCTAGTCTCCCTTCAACATTAGGCTTGTTGAAGATGTACTTCAAAGCCTTGTGATCCGTGACAATTGTGGCTTTCCCTCCAATCAATAGTGTCTAAACTTCTTGAGACCAAAGATCACTGCCAACCCTTCTCTCTCTGTGACAGAGTAGTTCTTCTCTGCTGAAACCATCTGCCTACTAGCATAAGCTATTGGATGATCATGCCCATCTTGGTCTAATTGACTAAGAGTGCATCCTATAGCTACATTAGAAGCATCAGTGTAGAGGATGAAAGGCTTACTCCAATCAGGTTTAGCAAGAATTGGAGCTACAACAAGGGATTGCTTGAGCTCCTCAAAAGCTTTGAGAGCCTCCTTGTCTTCCAAAATCACCATGTAATCTACACCCTTCTTCATGTAGATGGTCAATGCATAAGCCTTGTTGGAAAATGAGAAGATGAACCTCCTATAGTACCCAACCATTCCCAAGAATTGGCGTAACTTTGTCAAGCTTGAAGGGAATGGAAGGTCTGAGATTTTCCTCACCTTCTCAGGATCAACTGCTATTCCATCCTTGGAGATGATGTGCCCCAAAAGTAGACCTTCTTCACATCCAAAAATGCACTTCTCTGGGTTGAGTGATGCATTTGCCTCATCCAAGCGTTGCAAGACTTTGATTAGGTGCTCAAAGTGCTCCTCCTTGCTCCCATAGACACAAAAGTCATCAATGAAATCTCTCACAAATTTCCCAATGAAAGGTTCAAATACCTTGTTCATGAACCGTTGGAATGTGGCTGGAGCATTGCAAAGCCCAAAAGGCATGACCTTGAAAGCGTAAGTTCCCCAAGGTGTGGTGAATGTGGTGAGTTGTTGATGCTCTGGTGCAATCTTTATTTGGTTATATCCACTATAACCATCTCCAAAACTGTACCTCTCATGACCTGCAACCTCCTCCAAGATCTCATCAATGAATGGCAATGGGTAGTAGTCCTTCTTGGTAACAGCATTAAGCTTCTTGTAATCCACACATACCCGAAGCTTGCCATTCTTTTTCTTCACAATGACAATTGGAGACACCCATTCTGAATTCTCCACCTCAAAGATAAATCCAGCCTCCTTGAGCTTATCAATCTCCTCCTTCACAACCAAAGATATTGGTGGGCTAATGCGACGTTGCTTTTGGCGGATTGGTCTTGCATGTGACTCCACCTCTATCTTGTGCTCCTCCAAGGTGACTTCCTTCAAATCCTTGTAACTAAAAGCAAACACATGGATGAACTTGCGGAAAATCTCCTCAAATCTCACCTTCTCCTCCTTGGTAACATTTGGGCCATACTTGAGGGTAGATAACCTTCTCTCTACCTCCTCAAGTGTCAATGGTGATTTATCTGGGTCCTTCAAAACCTCTGGCTTAGGTGCAAAATCCATAGCACACAAGGGATACACATCTGAATCAGATTCAGATTCATCCTCCTCCGTGGAAGTCTCCTCTTCCATGCTTGTGTCCACACCTGAAGCTCCTTCTTCAGAATCTGATTCCCAATAATCAGAAGATGGGGTATCTGAATGTGAAGTGTTGGTGGTGTTAGTCACAGGAACAGTGACTCTATGGTTTGATGGCCCAATCCTTAAGTACCCTTTGTGCCATCGATCAGTTGTGCGTGCTGCTCTCAACCATGGCCTCCCAAGAAGTAAGTCATAGCTTGAATCCTTCAAGACTTGGAAAGTCATGAGATTTTGAACTCCCATAACTGAAACTACCACCTTATCCATCACTCCTACTGGTCGAACTTGTTGCTTGTTTGCCATGCTCACCACAAATGTTGAAGCTCTTGAGGGTATCATACCCAACTTCTTCATCAACCTTTCTGACATGGCATTCACTGCTGATCCTCCATCAACCAATGCATCCTTGATGTTGTGACCATTCACTCTCACATCAATCTTGGAGGCATATTCACAAGCTTCCCATGGTGCTGGCTTGGCATCCACCACCCCCATTGATATTGGAACTTTTGCCTTCTTCTTCTTCTTGCTCCTTGTAGAACTCAAACCACCTCTAAGCTCCTTTCTCAAGGTAGGGTTCAAAGCAATTAATTGGCCCACTGTGATGTTAGCCTTGTGACTACCAACATCCTCCAACACATTGTAGTTCCATTGTTGCTTGGAGATCAAGAAGTCCTCCATCCCCAACTTCTTCCTTGGAGTCTTTGTTGTTGATGGTGTTGAGGTGCGAGTGCTCCTAGTAGACATAGGAGTATCCTTGCTTGAAGTAAATCCTTGAGAAGAGTGAACATCCTCTGCAAAACGAGCTCTCTTCTTCTCTTGTGCCAAAAGCTCCAAATTAAGACCCTTGGAGTTTGAGCACTCTCCCTTCTCATACTTGCTCTCAACCACATCTATGGATGCTATCCCCTTACCTTTGTTGGGATTAGGAGCCACTTGGGTTTCACTACCTCCCTCTTTCCCTCTATTGGCTCCCTCATAACCCCTTCCTCCATGGTAAGTGGAATTTGGGCAATTCCTTTGGATATGGCCTCTTCCCCCACAACCAAAACAATTTCTATCATTGAAATTGTTGGCTGGTTGGCCTCCTCTATATGGATGGTTTCCATAACTCCTAGGCCCTCTCCCTACATTCTGATCCACCTCTCTCTTCTCCCATAATTGCACCACATTGATCTTGAGATCCGCAAGTTGTTCTGTGATGGTTTGGAGTGGATCTTTTGGTGGAGGTGCAAGAACTGGAGCAACTACTACTTGTGGTGCAACCCTTGTCACCAAAGTATCAGAAGTTCCACCATACTTGTAGCCTTGAGGAGGATGCACAACCTCCTTCACCACCAAATCACTCTCATCCCCTTCCAAACTCTCCTCCATACGAATTGCGATCTTGATAGCTTCAACCTTGGAAGAAGGTTTCTCATATCTCACCTTGCTTCTAATTTGTGGTCTCAATCCTCCCACAAAATTCTTGGTGAGCATGGCCCCTATGCCAATCATTGTAGTCTCCATATCATCCCCACCCTTCCTCAACACTATGCGAAATCTGGACTCCAATTTTTCCACTCTTTCCACATAGACTCTCACTTTCTCTCCATCTCCTTGCTTGAGAAATGTAACCTCACTCATCAATCTCTCATAACTCTCATCAGGAAGAAAGTTCTCAATGAGTGCTGAAGTCAAAGTCTCCCAAGACTCCTCTTCCCCCTCTCTCCTCTCTCTCTTTTGGTATTCTGACTCATACCATGTAAGTGCTGCATCCTCAAAGAAATCTGGTAATAATGAGGCCCACTCATTCTTCCTCCTCTCATTGTTTCCTATGCAAGCTCTCTTGAAGTCTCTCACAAAGGCCTCCACATCTTCTCCATCCTTGCCAAAGAAAACCGGAAGTTTCCCCATCTTAACCCCTCACTATCTTTCTTTTCTCTCAATTTTTTTTTTTTTTTTTCTCTTTTCTTTTCTCTCACTCTATTACTAATAGAGTATATACATGACTAACACCATCTGAGAATAATCCACTCTAGGGAACACAAAAGGTTCAGGTTGCTCCAAGATTTCTATAGCAACATCAAATCCTAGAGTGCATATTAATCTAACTCTCATGGATAGTTTATCCATAAGTTGAAAGATTATCTCCATCACTAATCTTGAGAACTAGCTGATGAAGGTGGTAGTATTTCTGTAGCTGTACTAAGACTCTCTCCAAGATCCTTCACCAAAGTTTCCAAAAGTGCTTTTACTCCACTACACTCATGTCCTTTTGGAAGTCCTTCAACTCCACAAACCTCACACAACTCTTTGGTCTTAGATCTTCTCCCTCCCAATCTTGGTGAAGAAGGTCCAACATGCAAACCCAAGTCAAGTAAGCCTCTCCTTTCCCTCAATCTCTTGCTCTCAAAGGTCAATGGACATGAACTTGCCTTATGTCCCTTCTCTCCACATAGAAAGCACTTAGACTCACTCTTTCCTCCAAGTGGTGTAGGTTTTTGGATCCTCTCAACACTCTCTTCAAATTCTATTGTAAACTCTCTTTTCCTCAAATCCACCCCTACAATCACCTCAAACCCTTGGGGAACCTTGCATAATCTCAATTTCCACTCTTGATGACTCTCCATGTTCCCCAAGATGAATCTAAACACTCAAACATGCTTTTTGTTGATCTCAAGCTTCTCATGCATGAGATCTCCACTCTGCAGAATTGACCCTTCCTCACAATGTCATTCAAATCTCCCAACAAATATGTCACAGTCCTCTGAAATTTTCCACACTTGATCACAACTCTAGGGCGTCCCTCCTTGCAAAATTTCAGATCTTTTCATTGAGCCATTTGGCCTAGACACCTTTCTATTCAGCACCCATATTTCAGATTTGGTCTGAAAACCACCCCCCTCACTTCAAAAACTCATCACGCCCTGCGCAAAAACGATCTCTCTCTAATTTTTGTGGCAGCAGGTAGGATACAATGCACTGAATTTTCTTGGAAATTTTCAGGACAATTCACTGAAAATTGAAGAAATGGCAGACTCTGTACAATTTTCCAGAGAGCATGCAGTTGCGGGAGCACTTTACCCTATCAACTTTCAAAAATTCTAGCCCAGTGCGCATAGAAGCTCTCTCAATAATTTCAAGTGTGCTAACTGAAAGATAACCCAAGCTATCATGTGTAGAAATCTCAAGTCCAGATCTCAAACTTGAGATTTTGCCCAAAATCACCTTAATCCCCAAAATCTGCAATCCACCTCACACAATCTCTCCAATTCCTCTCATGTGTACAAGATGTACAAAATCACCTCAAAGACATCATAATGAACTACAGGGTATACAAATGGATCTTGGTTCTCTAACATAAGTTCAGCCCTCTCCTCTCCTAATGTTCTCTCCAAGTGAGCTCTCATAGCCTCCTTCTGCCTAATGTAGAATTGGACGCGGAACATTATCTTGCCTTCTAGAGAGGTCCCGGCAACGGAACCAAAAATGTGAGCCGGCCTGTCTCTCACTCAGGATGAACCTCTGATGGCTATTATGGTAGCGCACCATGGACTAAGAAGGCAAGGAACCCCAACTCCATCATACTCCTCCAAGGCTAACACTCCAAGACTCAAGACATTGCTCACTAGAGAACTCAATGAAAGAGAGATAGTTGCAAATGAAAGGATGATGAGTACCTCCTCACTCCTTGTTTATATACTTGTGAAATAGTTACGTACCAAAGTTACTAATTACCGTAGTAACTCAAGTTACTAGACTAAAAGTCAAGTAAAGTCAAAAAGTAGAAAGGAATATCCATTCACATGGGCATATTCCCCTTATCTTGACCCAACCACTAAAGCAAGGATTCCTTCACATGGGCTATCCTTGGACTAAAGAAGAATCCAAAACAAAAAGGCTTGCGGGCCCAAGAGTTCTCAACTCTTTCCCCAAAGCCAAACACCTAGGAATAATACCAAGTCAACACACTAAAATCCAAAATAGTGGTGCTCATCTTTTCTACTTCCTCTAAAGTAAGGTCCCATCTATCTTAGCTATGACTAACTTTAGCTAACCATGACTAATATAGAACCATCCTTTATCTCTATATAAATAATATCTCTTAAGTACTTGTAATACCAAGCTAAATATCACAATACCACACACATGCACAAATGGGTGTTACAGATCATCTTTTCCACTTCCACTAAAGTAAGGTCCCCTCTATTTTAGCTATGAATAAATTTAGCTAATCATGACTAACATAGAACCATCCTTTATCTATATATAATAATATCTCTCAAGTACTTATAATACCAAACTAAATATCACAATAATACATGCATGCACAAATGGATGTTACAATTCTCACTACTTTCATCCTATAGGTTATTTTGATGACCAACCTAAAGGACAAACTTTGGTTACCAAGTACAAACTTGTTGATGCCAAATTTGCCAAGACAACACTCTTTATGTGTGTAAAATAATGATAAAATTGTTGCATCAAAGGCTGCCAAGAGGAAAAATACCACTCCAAAAAAGTAACATTTCTCAACTAAGAAGCCAAGGACCAGCATTCATGTAGTAGATGTATCTTCATTCAAAGGAGAAGCCAAGGATACAAAATATGATGAAGGTGAGGAAGAGAAGAAACAAGAGTTTTGGACCCTTTAAGCATCAATCTCTACTTTAGGCAAAGGAGAAGAAGAAGTGATATGAGAGGAGGCAAAGTCTATCCTAAACTTGTAGGACCAAAAAGTGGAGGAGTGCCTTGTAGGACCCAGAGAAGACATGACAAAAAAGAAGCTATGATGCCAAAAAAAGCACTTTTGAGTCCCATCAAAGAGGAAAAAGCATAAGAGAACACCAAGATTAACTCAAGTGCTCAAATGCCCAAGAAATTTGGCCTAAAGTTCTTGACAAGACCAAAGTCCAACAAAAAGAGGATGATCATATCACCATGCATGTTAAAGAGAAGGATGTTGACATTGAATTTGACCTTCTAGGTCATACACCATGATCATAGACAAAGATCAAAGAAGGATCAACACCTTCAATACAAGTGTGCCAATTTGGAAAGGAGATTTGTGATACATTCAATTGGAGCTGCATTGCAATTTATGGAAGTGTTGTTGCTCAATATCAAGCCAAATTTCCAAAGATTGTAGACTAAACCAAACTCATCTAAAGTATGCACAAGAAAGTCTACACTAAGAAGGCCAAAGAAGACAATGAAAGAAGAAGCAACCAAGGCTTGAGACTTGTACAAGGAAGAGGCAAGCAAGGTAAACATGTTGATGTAGGAAAACTACACCACCAAGAAGCACAATGCCACTTTGGAAATTAGATGCCCTAAAAAGGTCAAAGAAACCAAGAGGGTGCAAGGTAGTTGATGGCACTTTGACTTAAGCACAAGAAGTGCAAAAAAGAAGACAAAGAGAAATTTTGTAGCAAGTGCAATGAGTTGGAGAGCACTCAAAATGAGCTAAAAGAGGGCCATGGAAGGATTTTGACCTTAGCTTGTCAAATGCAGTAATACTAGAAGGAGGTGGCATTGCAGTTGAGTGGAGTGGGATACTTGGAC
This sequence comes from Lunularia cruciata, assembly GCA_948567375.1. Classification (NCBI taxonomy): domain Eukaryota; kingdom Viridiplantae; phylum Streptophyta; class Marchantiopsida; order Lunulariales; family Lunulariaceae; genus Lunularia; species Lunularia cruciata. The sequence goes on along the minus strand of OX419759.1, from coordinate 33,935,157 downwards.
CCAATAAATGGAGCAAGATTGCCTCAAAATGATTCATCAAGAGGCCAAGAATTTTTTTCATTGAGAAGGTAAAAGAGGGAGGACAAATTTGAGCACTATAGACAAATCATCATAAGCTGAGGTTCCAAGTTCAAACATAAAGAACCAGGCCTACAAGGAAGAGAAGATGAACCTTTGTCATTGTGGTTGAGGGGGCACTTTGATAAGAAGTTCACAAAAACTTGCAAAACCTATTTGTTAAAAATAGCTAGATATCAAGCCCAAATTGATTAGTTAGTTGGGTACTTCAAGGGATAACATAGCTATCATGCCCAAAAATTATAGTAGAAAGCACTCCACCAAGAGGAAGCCCTTCAAAGCTATTGTCACTCTATCACATCTAGAAAGATACTTGGAGTTCTGCACTAGTTAGATTCTCAAAGTTGTATATTTATATTTGCACTTGGAATTATATATACTTCAACAATGCACTCAATACTTATAGGCCTTCAAAGTTGTAAGTCCAAAGGAGTAGTTTAAACTTGGATTAGGTAGGGAAGACCTGATAATTTCCTTAACACATGTTTGGCACCTAATTATTCTACAAGTGATTAGGATAAGATATGATTAGATCCTTAAGCAAGTAATGTATATAATAGAGTAAAATTTTTATGGATCAACTTGAGATCCTGAATCCTTTGGACCAAAACAAAAAGCTACCTAAGATTGAGGAACAAAGGCACGTGTGTTCATTTTCTTTCATACTTTAGTTATAAGTAAAGAATACTCTGCATTCTTTGCAAGTTCTATGTCTTACATTTTGTGTGCTGTCAAATGTCTAGGTGAGAGTAGAGGTGAGGAATTTCACAATCAGGTCCCAAGTGCTTGGTCTAGAGCTGGTAATTGCCTTTGACTAGGGTGTGCACTAAAGGATTTGAAAGAGTGAACCTATGCAAGGAGTGGATTTGGAAGCTCACCACATCTGCAATACCATGGAATCAAAAAACCAAGACATTTGGCCAATATAAAGTGTGCCTTGTAAGCTGCACCTTCTGGGAAAGGTGAAATGTACTTGTAGGAGTAAGGACTTCAAAATGGAGTGGTGCTTGGAGCAAAGAAATCCATCACCTTAGAAGCAATCCTGATTAATACTTCAAGTGAAAGAGATTCTTTGTTTTCTTTGTGATGTAGTGTGCCATAGTGGGTGACAATACCTTCTTTTGGAGTGGTTCTAGCCCAAGTGGTTAAATAAAGAATAATAAATTAATTGTGACATTATGACACTTTCCTTCATTCTTAGTCATTTCCAACCTATATCCTCATAGGAATAATCTATTCTTACTGATTATACCAGAAGTACGTCAACATTGGGCTATCACAAATTTCACCTATCTCCCAATAGTATTATAGATTCAGGAGCAAGAGTCCAAATTTCATTGACTTGAGAGGCAATGTGTTTGCTTGGTTTGAGGTACATTCACAAAAGGTCCTTGGGAATGTAATATCTACTCCAAGAGCGATGTACTTGGACAAAGAGTGGCCTTGAGTAGCAAAGAATATGACCAAGAAATTCAAGGCCTTGTCCAAGCTCAAGAAGGATGAGGAATGGATGGAAGGTGCATGAATACAATGATCTCATGAGATTGATAATGAAGTTGTTCCAATCCACAAGAATGACTTTTGTCAACAATGGCCATACCATATTCTTCTTATTGTAATATGAAGGTAGGTATGTAGGTTGGGCAATGATGTTTCATCCCAAAGCTAGGGAATTGACTGAGCAGTTGTAGAAGAGCAAGAGAACACATTTCTCTCCCCAATCATGATACATTTCTACATTGAGATGAAGCTACTAAAGAAGAAGGAGAAAAATTTATTCCTACACACCATTACCTACCAAGACACTACTAATATGAACCCCCAAGTAGGAGTCTGAATTGTAGATGTATAAAGAAGCCCTAAAGAAATACCATTAAATTGAATGATGAGTCAAGATTCCAAACACAATTGGAGCAAGCTCCAACAAAAGGAAGAACAATTTTGCAATGATCGGGTCAATTACGAAGATGCACAAGCCTAACAAAGAAATCAATGACTCCGAAGCAGAGAGTGATTCCAACATGAAGGAGGACTTAAGGTCAGAGAGTGAGGATGAAGATAATAAAGGTTCAAAGTCTACTCCCAATTCAAGCTCTATGCACATACATGAAGATGAAAGAGGTGGTGTGAAAATACTATTACCATAATGGTCATCTCTAATGCTGATGACATCCTTCCCTAGAATAGAGTTATCCTTAGATAAGGAAGATGGGGAGGTAGACCAAGAAGGAGAGGTAAATCCACCTCCATAACAAAATTTGAGGTAATACATCAAGAGAACACTCCTATAGAGAAAGAGAAGTCTTTGGAGGATGAGGAGGAAGGAGTTACAATTGTGACACTATGTAGGAGTGCAATTCTAAACCCCAAGAGTGAAGTAAGGAATAAATTAGGCAATACATGAGTTCTATGTCCATAGGTAAGGAACTTGTTAGAAGGAGAGTTAACCCGGGGCTTGAGACTTGCACCAAAAAATTTAGGAGTAAGAATTTTGCAAGAGAAGTGACCTAAAAGCTCAAAGACAAGTAAAGAGAAGAGTCAAGACTTACTTGACCATAGATTTGCTACCAGCTTTGGTGGAATACCCTACTCAAGCTCAATTTGAGGAAGTAGCAAACCAAGTAGGAGAAGTAAGGTTTGTGAGCCTTCTTGTCTCTCACTCAAGATGAACCTCTAGTGGCTATTAAGGTAGTGCATCATAGACTAAGAAAGCAAGAAACCCCAACGCACTTCCAAGACTCGAGTCATTGCTCATTAGAGAACTCAATGAGAGATAGACAATTTCAAATGGAAGGATGATGAGTACTTCCTATCTTTAATTTGTTTTTATACTTGTGAAATAGTTACACAACAAAGTTACAAATTACCATAGTAACTCAAGTTTCAAAAAATAATTAATTTAAAGTCTAAATTCTTAAGGAATATCCAAGCTCATGGAAATAATCCCCTAATCATGTGATCTTAGCTAGACCTATCCACTAAGTCAAGGATTTTTTTTCACATGGACTATCCTTGGACTATAGAAGAACCAAACCAAAAAGACTTATGGGTCTAGGATATTTTAACTCTCTCCTCAAAGCCAAATACCTAGAAAAAAATACCAAATCAATACAATAGAATTCAAAATAGTAGTGCTTACTCTCTCACCTTCTACCCAAGTAGAGGGACCTCTATCTAATCATGGTTAATATAGAATTTTGCTTCAATTTTATATAAATAATATCTCTCAACTACTTGCAATACCAAACTAAATGTCATAAGAGAGCATACATACACCAATGGGTGTTATAATTCATGTTGCAAAGAGATGCCCAAAGTGAAGAGCACTTTGACTATTCCTAAGGAAGAAAATTCCACCCAATGAAGAGATGGAGATGGAAATGCAAGAGAAGGGAAACCTTATTAGATCATCATAAGAGAAAACTCAATTGTTGGCTCAATAGCCTTTCTCAATGTCAATGTGGGTTTTCTATATATTGGTACTCCCTTTAAATGGAATACTTACTCCCTTTTTGCCAAAGTATACAATCAAATGTCAAAAATTACTCAAGATTAGTAGAGTATTTTCTGTACACTATTCAAAGCACTTATTAGGAGAAGGAGGTGTTGAAGAAATTAATTATTGCCTAGGGAGAAATCACAAGGCTCAAAGTGCAACTCCCCACAAAGACAAGTAAAAATCCCAAGCAAGAAGAACACTTGACTTGGCAAGAGGACACAATGAATTTGCAAGAGCTCACATAGCTCAAGGAGCAACTCATGGTGGCAAAAGCAAGGTATTGCAAGCAAGGATAGGCCCTAGAAAAAAAGGATAGAGAAGTAGCCACATTATTGCAACAATAAAGCTACTCCTACACAAAGGGGGAAGTGAACGTGGGGAACTACACAAGAGTTGGCCTTCCAAGAATTGAAAGCCACTTTGCTACATGCACCAATCTTGAAGTGGTATGACCCAAAACAACTAATCAAGTTGGCTATAGATGTATCAAGCGTAGCAATAGGAGTAGTCCTACAACAAGAGTGGCATGATGGATGGCATCCAATTGCATATTTCTCTCAAAAGTTGTTACCGGTAGAGTGCATCTCTCACACCGCAGAATGAGAAGAGATGGCCATTGTCCTTGCAACTAAGCATTGGAAGCACTATCTAGGCAAGAAAGCATTTGTAGTAGAGATAGACGACAAACCTCTTGTCTACCTTGAAATACAAAAAGATCTATCTCATCGCCAGATTTGATAGGTAGAGTGGCAACAACACTTCAATATGACAATTACTTACGTGGAAGGTAAGAAGCAACTTGCAAATGCATCCACCTGCATGCCGTTGGCAAAAAATTTGGTGGTAGAGGTTAAGATTAACCTTGAATTATAGCTAGAGATTTTGGCTACTACAAAAATTGATCCACAAATTGTAGGAGTGCAATCATCCAAAGGCATCACTAGCTCCCAAGGACTCACCTTTTGTGATGACAAAGTATGGATCCCAAATGTCCCAAAATTATGCACCACCATTCTAGTGAAATGTCATGATTTGGCCATTGTAGGTCATGTTGGAGTGGACAAGACATTAGATGCAGCCCAACACCATAACTATTGGCCCAAGATGAGCAACACCATGATGGACTACGTACACAACTGCCTACTCTCTCAACAGAACAAAGCTTCTAATCAAGCTCCTATAGGGGTCCTTCAAACTCTTCCCACTGCTACACAACGTTGGGAATAGGTGAGTATGGATCTTGTCTACAAATTGCCAAAGACCACCTTAGGGTTTGACTCCCTTGTGGTCTATGAGCCTGCTTGTCTCTCACTCAGGATGAACCTCTAATGGCTATTATGGTAGCGCATCATGTACTAAGCAAGCAAGGAACCTCCAGCTCCATCATACTCCTCCAAGGCTAACACTCCAAGACTCAAGACATTACTCATTAGAGAACTCAATGAGAGAGAGATAGTTGCAAATGAAAGGATGATGAGTACCTCCTCACCCTTAGTTTATATACTTCTGAAATAGTTATGCACCAAAGTTACTAATTATTGGAGTAACTCAAGTTAATAGGCTAAAAGTCAAAAAGTATAAAGGAATATCCATCCACATGGGCATATTTCACTAAGCATGTGATCTAATCTTGACCTAACCACTAAGTCAAGGATTCTTTCACATGGGCTATCCTTGGACTATAAAAGAATCCAAAAAAAAAGGTTTGCGGGCCCAAGAGTTCTCAAATCTTTCCTCAAAGCCAAACACCTAGGAATAATATTAAGTCAACACACTAGAATCCAAAATAGAGGTGCTCATCTTTTCCACTTCCTCTAAAGTAAGGTTCCCCACTATCTTAGTTATGACTGGTTTTAGCTAATCATGACTAATGTAGAACCATCCTTTATCTCTATATAAATAATATCTGTCAAGTATTTGTAATACTAAGCTAAATATCAAAATACCACACACATGCACAAATGGGTGTTACATTTACCCCCAGACTAAGTTTTCACTTTGTCTTCAAAGTGAAGGTCTCTCTACCTTCTATGATACATCTTCAACTTATCATGGTTAATCCTATCAAAGTGTCTTCCTCCCAACTCCTTGAGATCATAAGTGTAATTTCACACAACCTTCTCCACTATGAAAGGTCCAAAGTACTTAGGCAAAAACTTCTTTTGCACTCTCTTGAATCGAATGAAATCAAACAACATTACCCAATCACCTTCTTTGAAAGACTCCACCTTCTTCTTTCCTTGCCTCTTGTCATAGCTCTCCTTTTGTTTCCTTTGGGCTTGCTCCACTCAAACTATAGCAACTGCTCTTGCCTCTTCCAATTCCATGAGTTGATCCTTCCTTGACTTCTTTGCATCATCTCCTTGTGCTTTCTTCAATCTCCTATGAATGCATTGGAAGGTAGGAAGATCAAAGTGAATAATAGGTAAGGTAGACTCAATACCATATGCCAATTGAAATGGAGAATATCCGGTGGAAGTCTTCATGGTTGTTCTATACTCCCACAAAACTGCATGAATCCTCTTGTCCCGATGATGTCTACCCCTTCTATTTCTAAATCTTTGGCCAACATCATGTATAAGGTCTGATTGGTTCTCTCTGCCAAGCCATTGAAATTTGGCTTATAGGATGTAGTTACTCTATGTGTGATAGAGAAATGTTGTAGCATGGCTATAGTAATGCTTCCTATAAACTCTCCTCTATCAAAACCCAACTCTAAGGGGCATCCAAACCTAATGTAATGTGTTCATAAAGAAATCTACCACTTCATCTTCATTCTTGTCCGTCAATGGTCTAGCCTCAACCCACTTGGTAAGGTAATCAATAACTACCACAATGTATCAATTGTTCTTTGGGGTTCTATTGAGAGGACCTACAAAATCAATTCTCCATTTCTCAAAAGGTCCTAGCAATGGAATTGATCTAAGTGGTAGAATGGAAGTAGATTTTCTAGCAAAAGCTTGAAAAACATGACAAGTTTTGCAATAATCAAGATAATCCTTGAAAATCCCTCTCCAATGCATGTATCTCTTCTAGATAGCTACCTCTTGTCACAAAATCCACAATCTCCTTGTACTCCATTGGAATCTCTTGAGTGATTGAGATTGTTTTTGATGGTGTTGAAGTGCTTATGCAAGTGCTCCTAGTAGGCATAGGAGTATCTTTTCTAGGAGTAAATCCTTGAGAAGAGTGCACATCCTCTGCAAAACAAACTCTCTTCTTCTCTTGTGCCAAAAGCTCCAAATTAAGACTCTTGGAGTTTGAGCACTCTCCCTTCTCATACTTGCTCTCAACCACATCTATAGATGTTATCTCCTTACCTTTGTTTGGATTAGGAGCCACTTGGGTTTCACTACCTCCTTCTTTCCCTCTATTGGCTCCTTCATAACCTCTTCCTCCATGGTAAGTGGAATTTGGGCAATTCCTTTGGATGTGACTTCTTCCTCCACAACCAAAACAATTTTTCTCATTAAAATTGTTGGTTGGTTGGCCTCCTCTATATGGATAACTTCCATAACTCCTAGGCCCTCTCCCCATATTTTGATCCACCTCTCTCTTCTCCCATAGTTGCACTACATTGATCTTGAGATATGCAAGTTGTTCTATGATGGTTTGAAGTGATAGACCATCACCATGGTTGATAGCTTCAACCTTGCTTCTAATTTGTGGTCTCAATCCCCTCACAAAATTCTTAGTGAGCATGGCCCCTATGCCAATCATAGTAGTCTCTACATCATCCCCACTCTTCCTCAACACTATGCAAGATCTAGACTCTAACTTCTCCACTCTTTCCACATAGACCCTCCCTTTCTCTCCATCTCCTTGTTTGAGAAAGGTAATCTCACTCATCAATCTCTCATAACTCTCATCTGGAAGAAAGTTCTCAATGAGTGCTAAAGTAAAAACTCTCCCAAGACTCTTCTTCCCTATCTCTCCTTCCTCTCTTTTGGTATTCTAACTCATACCATGTAAGTGTTGCATCCTCAAAGAAATCTGGTAATAATGAGGCCCACTCATTTTTCCTCCTCTCATTGTTTCCTATGCAATCTCTCTTGAATTCTCTCACTAAGGCCTCCACATCTTCTCTATCCTTGCCAAAGAAAACTGGAAGTTTCCCCATCTTAACCCCTCACTATCTTTCTTTCCTCTCAATTTTTGGTTTTCTTTTTCTCTTTTCTTTTCTCTCACTCTTTAACTAATAGAGTATATACATGAAAAAAACCATCTAAGAATAATCCACCCTAGGGAACACAAAAGGTTCAGGTTGCTCCAAGATTTCTATAGCAACATCAAATCCTAGAGTCCATATTAATCAAACTCTCATGGATAGTTTATCCATAAGTTGAAAGATTATCTCCATCATCAATCTTGAGAACTAGTTGATAAAGGTGGTAGTATTTCCATAGATGTACTAAAACTCTCTCCAAGATCTTTTACCAAAGTCTCCAAAAGTTGTTTTACTCCACTACACTCATGTCCTTTTGGAAGTCATTCCACTCCACAAACCTCACACAACTCCTTGGTCTTGGATCTTCTCCCTCCCAATCTTGGTGAAGAAGGTCCAACATGCAAGCCCAAGTCAAGTAAGCGCCTCTTTTCCCTCAATTTCTTGCTCTCAAAGGTCAATGGACATGAACTTGCCTTATGTTCCTTCTCTCCATATAGAAAGCACTTAGACTCACTCTTTCCTCCAAGTGGTGTAGGTTTTTGGATCCTCTCAACACTCTCTTCAAATTTTATTGTAACTTCTTTTTTTCTCAAATCCACCCTTACAATCACTTCAAACCCTTGTGGAACCTTGTATAGTAGTTTCCACTCTTGATAACCCTCCATGTTCCCAAGATGAATCTAAACACTCAAACATACTTTTTGTTGCTCTCAAATTCCTCACGCATGAGATCTCAACTCTGCAGAATTGGCACTTCTTCACAATCTCACTCAAATCTCTCAATTGGTATGTCACAATCCTCTGAAATTTTTCACACTTGATTACAACTCCAGGGCATTCCTCTCTACAAAACTTCAGATCTTTTCATTGAGCCATTTGGCCTAGAAATCTTTCCATTCAGCACACATATTTCAGATTTGGTCTGAAAACCACCCCCCTCATTTAGAAACTCATAACTCCTTACACAAGAATGATCTTTCTCTAATTTTTGTGTCAAGAGGTAGAATATAATGCACTAAATTTTCTTAGAAATTTTCAGAAAAATCCACTAAAAATTGAAGAAATGGCAGACTCTATACAATGTTCCAGAGAGCATGCAGTTGCTGGAGCAGTTTACCCTATCAACTTTCAAAAATTCTAGCCCAATGCACATAGTAACTCTCACAATAATTCTAAGTGTGCTAATTGAAGGACAACCCAAGCTATCATGTGTAGAAATCTCAAATCCTGATCTCAAACTTGAGATTTTGCCCAAAATCACCCTAATCCCCAAATTCTGCAATCCACCTCACACATCTCTCGAAATCCTCTGATGTGTACAAGATGTACAAAATCAACTCAAAGACATCATAATGAACTACATGGTATACAAATGGATCTTGGTTCTCTGACATAAGTTCAGCCCTCTCCTCTCCTAATGTTCTCTCCAAGTGAGCTCTCATACCCTCCTTCTGCCTAATGTAGAATTGAACGCAGAACATTATCTTACCTTCTAGAGAGGTCATGACAACGGGACCAAAAATGTGAGCTAGCATGTCTCCCACTTAGGATGAACCTCTAATGACTATTATGGTAGCGCACCGTGGACTAAGGAGGCAAGGAACCCCCTACTCCATCATACTGCTCCAAGGCTAACACTCCAAGAATCAAGACATTGCTCACTAGAGAACTCAGTGAGAGAGATAGTTGCAAATGAAAGGATGATGAGTACTTCCTCACCCCTTGTTTATATGCTTGTGAAATAGTTACGCACCAAAGTTACTTATTACTGGATTAACTAGGCTAAAAGTCAAGTAAAGTCAAAAAGTATAAATGAATATCCATCCACATGGGCATATTCCATTAAGCATGTGATCTTATCTTGACTCAACCACTAAGTCAAGGATTCCTTCACATGGGCTATCCTTGGACTATAGAAAAATCCAAATCGAAAAGGCTTGCGGGCCCAAGAGTTCTCAACTCTTTTCTCAAAGCCAAACACCTAGGAATAATATCAAGTCAACACACTAGAATCCAAAATAGTGGTGCTCATCTTTTCCACTTCCTCTAAAGTAAGGTCCCCTCTATCTTAGCTATGACTAACTTTAGCTAATCATGACTAATGTAGAACCATCCTTTATCTCTATATAAATAATATCTCTCAAGTATTTGTAATACCAAGCTAAATATCATAATACCACACACATGCACAAATGTGTGTTACATACCCAAATACTCAACCTGCTTGTGGAAGAACCTACACTTCCCAAGGAGTAATTTTAGTCCATGAGATCTCAACCTCTCAAACACCTTTAACAACTATCTCTCATGCTCCTCCACAGTACTGCTATAGACTAAAATATTGTCAATATAGCACAGAGCAAAATCCAATCCAGTTAGGATCCTATTCATGAACCTCTGGAACTCAACAAGAGCATTTTTTAACCCAAATGGTAAGAATCCCCACTGATATAACACATCCTTGCCGTGAGGATCAATAGCCCAAAATGTTGTCTTGAACTTATCCTTCTCTTTGATTGGCAACTAGTGATATCCTGCTCAAAGATCCAAAGTACTGAAGACCTTTGCATGCCCAATTGCATCAAAAATCTCCTTGGTTGTAGGCATGACATACCAATCAACCCTATTTTGTTGGTTGATAGGACGGTAATCTCCACACATCCACCTATCTTTGTAGTTGCCATGCATATCCTTCTTGGCTCGCATCATTGTAGCTGATGCATACTCTCAATGTGAGATCTCTTCCAAACCAGCCTCAAAAAAGTCTCTACTCCAGCTCTAAGTCAATGTACTCTCCATGTCACTTAAGTGATAAGGACATTGGAAAAACAGTGTATCGCTAGTGAGCTCAATCCATATACCAAGTCCCTTTAGAGCACCCAAATCCTTCATATTGAAGGCAAAACAACTCGTGTAGCTACTCAAGAACCTCCAAACTCTCCGTCTTTCCTCCCCTGTAAGCTTGGGTCCAAGATCTGGCTTACAAGTATCCTCTATAACTATCGTAGGAGTGGAAGACGTACTGATTGGCTGCTACATTAGGCCCTTGGGAGCACTAGTGTCATGTCTCCAACCACTAGAGATCCTAACCTCTGTGTGAAAAACTCCCTCCACTTTGTCTGCAGGCTCCACACGTCCTCTAGCTGCATCCCAAGTAGACCAAGGGTGTAATCCAAGTAGACCACGCTCACCTAGATGTACTCTAAATAGACCACTTTCCCTAGTAGCTACTGGTTCTGTCCCAAGAATACCATGTCCACTCGGTCCTGTAACACCCATTTGTGCATGTGTGTGGTATTGTGATATTTAGCTTGGTATTACAAGTACTTAAGAGATATTATTTATATAGAGATAAAGGATGGTTCTATATTAGTCATGGTTAGCTAAAGTTAGTCATAGCTAAGATAGATGGGACCTTACTTTAGAGGAAGTAGAAAAGATGAGCACCACTATTTTGGATTTTAGTGTGTTGACTTGGTATTATTCCTAGGTGTTTGGCTTTGGGGAAAGAGTTGAGAACTCTTGGGCCCGCAAGCCTTTTTGTTTTGGATTCTTCTTTAGTCCAAGGATAGCCCATGTGAAGGAATCCTTGCTTTAGTGGTTGGGTCAAGATAAGAGGAATATGCCCATGTGAATGGATATTCCTTTCTACTTTTTGACTTTACTTGACTTTTAGTCTAGTAACTTGAGTTACTACGGTAATTAGTAACTTTGGTACGTAACTATTTCACAAGTATATAAACAAGGAGTGAGGAGGTACTCATCATCCTTTCATTTGCAACTATCTCTCTCTCATTGAGTTCTCTAGTGAGCAATGTCTTGAGTCTTGGAGTGTTAGCCTTGGAGGAGTATGATGGAGTTGGGGTTCCTTGCCTTCTTAGTCCATGGTGCGCTACCATAATAGCCATCAGAGGTTCATCTTGAGTGAGAGACAGGCCGGCTCACATTTTTGGTTCCGTTGCCGGGACCTCTCTAGAAGGCAAGATAATGTTCCGCGTCCAATTCTAAATTAGGCAGAAGGAGGCTATGAGAGCTCACTTGGAGAGAACATTAGGAGAGGAGAGGGCTGAACTTATGTTAGAGAACCAAGATCCATTTGTATACCCTGTAGTTCATTATGATGTCTTTGAGGTGATTTTGTACATCTTGTACACATGAGAGGAATTGGAGAGATTGTGTGAGGTGGATTGCAGATTTTGGGGATTAAGGTGATTTTGGGCAAAATCTCAAGTTTGAGATCTGGACTTGAGATTTCTACACATGATAGCTTGGGTTATCTTTCAGTTAGCACACTTAAAATTATTGAGAGAGCTTCTATGCGCACTGGGCTAGAATTTTTGAAAGTTGATAGGGTAAAGTGCTCCCGCAACTGCATGCTCTCTGGAAAATTGTACAGAGTCTGCCATTTCTTCAATTTTTAGTGAATTGTCCTGAAAGTTTCCAAGAAAATTCAGTGCATTGTATCCTACCTGGTGCCACAAAAATTAGAGAGAGATCATTTTTGCGCAGTGCGTTATGAGTTTTTGAAGTGAGGGGGGTGGTTTTCAGACCAAATCTGAAATATGGGTGCTGAATAGAAAGGTGTCTAGGCCAAATAGCTCGATGAAAAGATCTAAAATTTTTCAGGGAGGGACGCCCTAGAGTTGTGATCAAGTGTGGAAAATTTCAGAGGACTGTGACATATTTGTTGGGAGATTTGAGTGACATTGTGAGGAAGTGTCAATTCTGCAGAGTGGAGATCTCATGCATGAGAAGTTTGAGATCAACAAAAAGCATGTTTGAGTGTTTAGATTCATCTTTGGGAACATGGAGGGTCATCAAGAGTGGAAATTGAGATTATGCAAGGTTCCCCAAGGGTTTGAGGTGATTGTAGGGGTGGATTTGAGGAAAAGAGAGTTTACAATAGAATTTGAAGAGAGTGTTGAGAGGATCCAAAAACCTACACCACTTGGAGGAAAGAGTGAGTCTAAGTGCTTTCTATGTGGAGAGAAGGGACATAAGGCAAGTTCATGTCCATTAACCTTTGAGAGCAAGAGATTGAGGGAAATGAGAGGCTTACTTGACTTGGGTTTGCATGTTGGACCTTCTTCACCAAGATTGGGAGGGAGAAGATCTAAGACCAAGGAGTTGTGTGAGGTTTGTGGAGTTGAAGGACTTCCAAAAGGACATGAGTGTAGTGGAGTAAAAGCACTTTTGGAAACTTTGGTGAAGGATCTTGGAGAGAGTCTTAGTACAGCTACAGAAATACTACCACCTTCATCAGCTAGTTCTCAAGATTAGTGATGGAGATAATCTTTCAACTTATGGATAAACTATCCATGAGAGTTAGATTAATATGCACTCTAGGATTTGATGTTGCTATAGAAATCTTGGAGCAACCTGAACCTTTTGTGTTCCCTAGAGTGGATTATTCTCAGATGGTGTTAGTCATGTATATACTCTATTAGTAATAGAGTGAGAAAAAAAAAAAGAGAAAAAAAAAAATTAAGAGAAAAGAAAGATAGTGAGGGGTTAAGATGGGGAAACTTCCGGTTTTCTTTGGCAAGGATGGAGAAGATGTGGAGGCCTTTGTGAGAGACTTCAAGAGAGCTTGCATAGGAAACAATGAGAGGAGGAAGAATGAGTGGGCCTCATTATTACCAGATTTCTTTGAGGATGCAGCACTTACATGGTATGAGTCAGAATACCAAAAGAGAGAGAGGAGAGAGGGGGAAGAGGAGTCTTGGGAGACTTTGACTTCAGCACTCATTGAGAACTTTCTTCCTGATGAGAGTTATGAGAGATTGATGAGTGAGGTTACATTTCTCAAGCAAGGAGATGGAGAGAAAGTGAGGGTCTATGTGGAAAGAGTGGAAAAGTTGGAGTCCAGATTTCGCATAGTGTTGAGGAAGGGTGGGGATGATGTGGAGACTACAATGATTGGCATAGGGGCCATGCTCACCAAGAATTTTGTGGGAGGATTGAGACCACAAATTAGAAGCAAGGTGAGATATGAGAAACCTTCTTCCAAGGTTGAAGCTATCAAGATTGCAATTCGTATGGAGGAGAGTTTGGAAGGGGATGAGAGTGATTTGGTGGTGAAGGAGGTTGTGCATCCTCCTCAAGGCTACAAGTATGGTGGAACTTCTGATACTTTGGTGACAAGGGTTGCACCACAAGTAGTAGTTGCTCCAATTCTTGCACCTCCACCAAAAGATCCACTCCAAACCATCACAGAACAACTTGCGGATCTCAAGATCAATGTGGTGCAACTATGGGAGAAGAGAGAGGTGGATCAGAATGTAGGGAGAGGACCTAGGAGTTATGGAAACTATCCATATAGAGGAGGCCAACCAGCCAACAATTTCAATGATAGAAATTGTTTTGGTTGTGGAGGAAGAGGCCATATCCAAAGGAATTGCCCAAATTCCACTTACCATGGAGGAAGGGGTTATGAGGGAGCCAATAGAGGGAAAGAGGGAGGTAGTGAAACCCAAGTGGCTCCTAATCCCAACAAAGGTAAGGGGATAGCATCCATAGATGTGGTTGAGAGCAAGTATGAGAAGGGAGAGTGCTCAAACTCCAAGGGTCTTAATTTGGAGCTTTTGGCACAAGAGAAGAAGAGAGCTCGTTTTGCAGAGGATGTTCACTCTTCTCAAGGATTTACTTCAAGCAAGGATACTCCTATGTCTACTAGGAGCACTCGCACCTCAACACCATCAACAACAAAGACTCCAAGGAAGAAGTTGGGGATGGAGGACTTCTTGATCTCAAAGCAACAATGGAACTACAATGTGTTGGAGGATGTTGGTAGTCACAAGGCTAACATCACAGTGGGCCAATTAATTGCTTTGAACCCTACCTTGAGAAAGGAGCTTAGAGGTGGTTTGAGTTCTACAAGGAGCAAAAAGAAGAAGAAGGCAAAAGTTCCAGTATCAATGGGGGTGGTGGATGCCAAGCCAGCACCATGGGAGGCTTGTGAATATGCCTCCAAGATTGATGTGAGAGTGAATGGTCACAACATCAAGGATGCATTGGTTGATGGAGGATCAGCAGTGAATGCCATGTCAGAAAGGTTGATGAAGAAGTTGGGTATGATACCCTCAAGAGCTTCAACATTTGTGGTGAGCATGGCAAACAAGCAACAAGTTCGACCAGTAGGAGTGATGGATAAGGTGGTAGTTTCAGTTATGGGAGTTCAAAATCTCATGACTTTCCAAGTCTTGAAGGATTCAAGCTATGACTTACTTCTTGGGAGGCCATGGTTGAGAGCAGCACGCACAACTGATCGATGGCACAAAGGGTACTTAAGGATTGGGCCATCAAACCATAGAGTCACTGTTCCTGTGACTAACACCACCAACACCTCACATTCAGATACCCCATCTTCTGATTATTGGGAATCTGATTCTGAAGGAGGAGCTTCAGGTGTGGACACAAGCATGGAAGAGGAGACTTCCACGGAGGAGGATGAATCTGAATCTGATTCAGATGTGTATCCTTTGTGTGCTATGGATTTTGCACCTAAGCCAGAGGTTTTGAAGGACCCAGATAAATCACCATTGACACTTGAGGAGGTAGAGAGAAGGTTATCTACCCTCAAGTATGGCCCAAATGTTACCAAGGAGGAGAAGGTGAGATTTGAGGAGATTTTCCGCAAGTTCATCCATGTGTTTGCTTTTAGTTACAAGGATTTGAAGGAAGTCACCTTGGAGGAGCACAAGATAGAGGTGGAGTCACATGCAAGACCAATCCGCCAAAAGCAACGTCGCATTAGCCCACCAATATCTTTGGTTGTGAAGGAGGAGATTGATAAGCTCAAGGAGGCTGGATTTATCTTTGAGGTGGAGAATTCAGAATGGGTGTCTCCAATTGTCATTGTGAAGAAAAAGAATGGCAAGCTTCGGGTATGTGTGGATTACAAGAAGCTCAATGCTGTTACCAAGAAGGACTACTACCCATTGCCATTCATTGATGAGATCTTGGAGGAGGTTGCAGGTCATGAGAGGTACAGTTTTGGAGATGGTTATAGTGGATATAACCAAATCAAGATTGCACCAGAGCATCAACAACTCACCACATTCACCACACCTTGGGGAACTTACGCTTTCAAGGTCATGCCTTTTGGGCTTTGCAATGCTCCAGCCACATTCCAACGGTTCATGAACAAGGTATTTGAACCTTTCATTGGGAAATTTGTGAGAGATTTCATTGATGACTTTTGTGTCTATGGGAGCAAGGAGGAGCACTTTGAGCACCTAATCAAAGTCTTGCAACGCTTGGATGAGGCAAATGCATCACTCAACCCAGAGAAGTGCATTTTTGGATGTGAAGAAGGTCTACTTTTGGGGCACATCATCTCCAAGGATGGAATAGCAGTTGATCCTGAGAAGGTGAGGAAAATCTCAGACCTTCCATTCCCTTCAAGCTTGACAAAGTTACGCCAATTCTTGGGAATGGTTGGGTACTATAGGAGGTTCATCTTCTCATTTTCCAACAAGGCTTATGCATTGACCATCTACATGAAGAAGGGTGTAGATTACATGGTGATTTTGGAAGACAAGGAGGCTCTCAAAGCTTTTGAGGAGCTCAAGCAATCCCTTGTTGTAGCTCCAATTCTTGCTAAACCTGATTGGAGTAAGCCTTTCATCCTCTACACTGATGCTTCTAATGTAGCTATAGGATGCACTCTTAGTCAATTAGACCAAGATGGGCATGATCATCCAATAGCTTATGCTAGTAGGCAGATGGTTTCAGCAGAGAAGAACTACTCTGTCACAGAGAGAGAAGGGTTGGCAGTGATCTTTGGTCTCAAGAAGTTTAGACACTACTTGATTGGAGGGAAAGCCACAATTGTCACGGATCACAAGGCTTTGAAGTACATCTTCAACAAGCCTAATGTTGAAGGGAGACTAGCAAGGTGGATGATTCTCTTGTCTGAGTATGACTACACAATTGAGGATAGGCCATGAAAGAAACATGCAAATGCTGATTTGTTATCTAGAGCCTATGATCATGATGGAGATGAGCCAGTAGATGATTCCTTCCCGGATGAGGAGCTCATGACAATCTCAGTCACTCAAGAGGTTCCAATGGAGTACAAGGAGATTGTGGATTTTGTGACAAGAGGTAACTATCCAGAAGGAATGCATGCTAGGGAGAGGAAGGCCCTTGCAGCAAGATCTAGACCTTACACAATGGTGGATGATATTCTTTTTCACCAAGGAGCAGATGGTCTACTTCGAAGAGCAGTGGGTAAGGAAGAGTCTATCCTACTCATAAAGGAGTTTCATGAAGGTTTAGTATGTGGAGGACACTTTGCAGGAAAGGTGACTGCTTTCAAGATTCTAGATGCAGGTTACCATTGGAGAGGGATTTTCAAGGATTGTCTTGATTATTGCAAAACTTGTCATGTTTGTCAAGCTTTTGCTAGAAAGTCTACATCCACTCCACCACTTAGATCAATTCCATTGCTAGGACCCTTTGAGAAGTGGGGAATTGATTTTGTAGGACCTCTCAATAGAACCCCAAGGAACAATCGGTACATTGTGGTAGTTACTGATTACCTTACCAAGTGGGTTGAGGCTAGACCATTGAGGGACAAGAATGAAGATGAAGTGGGTAGATTTCTTTATGAACGCATTATCACTAGGTTTGGATGCCCTTTGGAGTTGGTTTCTGATAGAGGAGGAGAGTTTACAGGAAGCATTACTACAGCCATGCTACGACATTTCTCTATCACACATAGAGTAACTACATCCTATAAGCCAAATTCCAATGGCTTGGCAGAGAGAACCAATCAGACCTTGTGCATGATGTTGGCCAAAGATGCAGAAATGGAGGGGGCTAAACATCATTGGGACAAGAGGATTCATGCAGTTTTGTGGGAGTATAGGACAACCATGAAGACTTCCACTGGATATTCTCCATTCCAATTGGTGTATGGTATTGAGTCTACCTTACCTATTCACTTTGATCTTCCTACCTTCCAAAGCATTCATAGGAGATTGAAGAAAGCACAAGGAAGTGATGCAGAGAAGTCAAGGAAGGATCAACTCATGGAGTTGGAAGAGGCAAGAGCAGTTGCTATGGTTCGAGTGGAGCAAGCCCAAAGGAAACAAAAGGAGAGCTATGACAAGAGGCAAGGCAAGAAGAAGGTGGAGCCTTTCAAAGAAGGTGATTGGGTAATGTTGTTTGATTCCATTCGATTCAAGAGAGTACAAAAGAAGTTTTTGCCTAAGTACTTTGGACCTTTCATAGTAGAGAAGGTGTGGGGAAATTACACTTATGATCTCAAGGAGTTGGGAGGAAGACACTTTGATAGGATTAACCATGATAAGTTGAAGATGTACCATAGAAGGTAGAGAGACCTTCACTTTGAGGACAAAGTGAAAACTTAGTCCGGGGGTAAATGTAACACCCATTTGTGCATGTGTGTGGTATTGTGATATTTAGCTTGGTATTACAAGTACTTAAGAGATATTATTTATATAGAGATAAAGGATGGTTCTATATTAGTCATGGTTAGCTAAAGTTAGTCATAGCTAAGATAGATGGGACCTTACTTTAGAGGAAGTAGAAAAGATGAGCACCACTATTTTGGATTTTAGTGTGTTGACTTGGTATTATTCCTAGGTGTTTGGCTTTGGGGAAAGAGTTGAGAACTCTTGGGCCCGCAAGCCTTTTTGTTTTGGATTCTTCTTTAGTCCAAGGATAGCCCATGTGAAGGAATCCTTGCTTTAGTGGTTGGGTCAAGATAAGAGGAATATGCCCATGTGAATGGATATTCCTTTCTACTTTTTGACTTTACTTGACTTTTAGTCTAGTAACTTGAGTTACTACGGTAATTAGTAACTTTGGTACGTAACTATTTCACAAGTATATAAACAAGGAGTGAGGAGGTACTCATCATCCTTTCATTTGCAACTATCTCTCTCTCATTGAGTTCTCTAGTGAGCAATGTCTTGAGTCTTGGAGTGTTAGCCTTGGAGGAGTATGATGGAGTTGGGGTTCCTTGCCTTCTTAGTCCATGGTGCGCTACCATAATAGCCATCAGAGGTTCATCCTGAGTGAAAGACAGGCCGGCTCACAGTCCATCGCCCCCAAGATGTGCCTAAATCATCTTGATAGGCATAAGGCTCATAAGTGTCCAAGTGGTGATGCCTATCAAGTACATCCTACGTTGCTCTGCCAAACCAAGGCTCACAATCCAAGTCAAACAATTCAAGTCCATAGCCTGACCTAACACCTGATGCTTGGATGCCTCTGATACTACTAAAATAGTATTGGAATAGTAGTACCAATGCAAAAACCCATTGCCTGCTCTCTCTCATCGGCGTTGGGCTCCACTAACTACTGTAACTATGAGTCGCAAACAAATCCAGGTCCTCCCTCTCAAAAAGCATGAGAGCTTGGGAAACTCATAAGTGTGGGAAAGTTGCTCTAGGTTGTCCAACTAGGTTCACCACTACCATAGGTGACCTATTAGCCACTACCACTGCCTAAGACTAACGCTCCACATCCAAGATGTCATCAACAAGGATGTGGTCTAGTCAGTGAATCCCATCATATGCACATTGTAGAACCTCTTTGGGTAAGAGGTTTGTCTACCAAAGACAAAGATGATGAGCCCGTGATCCCACTTTGGCTTCATTTAACAATATATCAGGTCCCATCCAAGAATAGAACTGATGTGTACTCGCCACTACTCTGGTGCAAGAATCACCCATCAAAGGAATGTTCTACAAAAGGTAAGCTAGAGAAATGGACTGATGAACGTGGAGATGTTGTAGTATCCGTAACATCTCCCAAAAAACACAAGAACAAGGATCTTGAAGACCCAAACCTTGGCCAGCACATGTATGTCCTTGACATGGCCATCTAGAAATCATCAAGTGAATAGGCCCATATCTCTCTAGATCATGCACCCTAGTAAGGAAATGTCTGCTGGTAGGACCTTCTGGTAACCTCTGACTGTTGACATTGGTAATAACTCCGGATACCAATAGGCCAAGTGTGCCACATGATGTAGAGAGACTCACACAATAGTCTCATCTCTATCCACATACAAGTACCTCTGTACTTGTATACCCGCTTGTAGGACCGCAACTAGTGTTTAGTGCTAATCCCACCAAACAACTCCAATAGATATACCCCTCTATTGGGTACTGCCAAGCAATGAGTGTGGTATCCAGAGGTGTCAAGGTAATTGACTCTGGAGGCTCATCCTTATACTCATCTCCTGGTGGTACAAAGGCTCCACTCCAAGCCTACTGCACCAACCAATCTGCATGTTGCTGCAATGCCTCCTCTAAACTCCACAATGGAACACCCAAGGTAGATGGAACAATCCCACTTGTACTCCAAATCCAATTGATCTCCTCTGGTACTTGAGTATCCTCTACATAGGCATTCCCCTCCAATAAATCACAAGGCCAAGTAACTACACCATTGAAAGCTAAAATTGATGCTGCCATGGTCCCAGATTGTAGTGAGCCAAGACTACCACTACTGAAGCGTACTGGTAGGTGACATACCCGTCCCTCACCAAACTGCCAACCTAGTCTATAGGAGGTTGTCTCCTCCCAATAGTCAATACTGAAACCCATGGAATACAACACTACTCCCCCAACTAGCACATTGTATGACTCAACTATTGTTGCAATAGCTAGAGCTCTCACCACCAAGCTATCAGTCGGATGAGTAGGCTAAACCTGGACAACAAGCTCCACATGTGTGATGTACTATGTCGAATCACCATCTAGAGATGTTTGGATCTGAAATGGACTCCTCTCCACATCGATCGTCTATAACTCCAAACTGCCTATTGCAGCCTTCCCAACATAAGGGGCTGCACAGTAGAGTCTAACAAGACTTTTTGTGGTGTATAGACCTTCCCTAAAGGTCCCACCAAGTGGAAAATCCCCCTTTGGTTATCCAATAGAACAACACTAGGTGTGAACCATGCTCTCTCAAAGGCTAGTCTAGTTGGCAACTCCTCCAATCTAGCCGTTGCTGCCTTCCATAAACCACTGGTCATTGAACGGATCCCATACTCCTCAACCAAGTCAAGTCCACTACTAACCACCTCTGCTCTAGCACTAGGAATGGCATCATTCCTCCTCTCACAAAGCATGGCAGCCAACCAAAACACTAGGGTTGGGTCAATTCCGAATGTAGACATGTCATTGGCTGAAAATAAAGGGCACCACACAATCAGCTGAGCCGCCCCCAACATTGTGCTAGACTCAGTCTGTGTAGTAGCAGGTGGTTAACTAGTAAGTATTCCATCATGCACTCCATCACCACCTACCACACCTACACTAGGATGTCTAGGAGCCATGGATGTTGTCTATAATGCCTCAAATAGCATGAAAGACTAGGGAAGTCTGACCTGTCTCCCAACCTCTCCTCTCTATGGGTCCAACTCCACTGATGCTCCTCTAGGCTTTGGAGCATGTACTGCACTCCTAGTCATTGCTATAGATGCATCCACCTGAGTTGCTCCGCACATGAAGTCCAAAGCATCTCTATCACTAGCATATGAGGTGCAAGCCTCAACACCCAAATCTGATCTCCTTTGAGCAATGGCCATACTAGCCAATCTCTACTCCAATTGCTCAATCCAAGTAGCCATAACTATATTAGAAGTAAGGGCAAGTATTGCACCTCTACTAGGTGCAATAGTAGATCCTTTACCACCACCTCTACCTCCATGAACTAAAGCTCCTCAACTACTTGCCATAGTAGCCTTACCACTCCGTAACTCTGGGTGTAGGTCAAAGCATTGGTCACTAGTGTGACCAAATCTATGGCAATGCTCACATTGCCTCTGTGCTAGTTGTGATGCACCAGAGGTATCAAGTCCACTGCCCTAAGTACACTCTCTCCTATGGTGAGATCCACCACAAGTCCAACAAGCAACACTACCACTTATTGGCTACTATTGATCCAAAAATGAAGGTAAGGGTCTAACTACAATAGGCCCTCCACTTGCTCCATATGATCTGGGCTGTCCACCCTGTCCTCAAAAATCAACTAGGCGTGGTACACTCTGTTGCACTCTAGAAGAAGTAATAGCTGTGGATGAGGTCTCCCTACCAACTCTAGATATCACCATCCTCTCCTCCACCATGTTGAGCTCAATATGCTTAGCCAAACCAAAGACCACTACCAAAGTAGGTGAAGTAGCATGTAACAACATAGCATCACAAACTCTACATTGCAACTCCTTGTCCAATATACTATACCAAAACTAGACTGCTTGGACCTCAATAACTCCTTGAGGGAAATTGATCAGCCGCCTCATGCAAGTGTATGCCTTGCATAGGCTCTCTCCAGCCTTTGCTAGAACTCCTGCAAGCTCCTTAGCTTGTTTGTCCGCACTCCCTGGTAGTTTTGCCTCAAACACTAGAAGAACTCTACCATGGGGTTAAACCCCAGTACCACACCACCTCCTATAGCGGTGCCTCCACACATGGTAACACTATCTCCATCTAGTGCACCTCCACTAGCTCCACCAACACTACTTGAGCTAGAACTTGTGGGTACAACCGATGTACTCTTGGCAACCGAGCCTAAAGTGATAGAGATATAATTTGGAGACCAATATTGTCTCCATAACTCAATCTCCTCCAAATGAGCTCTCCTGAACTCATGGTAGTCATCTATCGCTGGATCCTCCAAGTGCCGAAACAACCTCTTCCATGCCATGCATGGTGTAAACAAAGTTGGGTTCCGCATCTGCTTTAGATCACACCAACTATCAAACTCTTGCATGAAGTCATCCAACTCAATGGTACCCATTGTACCACACGTAGGGCCTTTGGAGGCCTCATAAATCTCATCCATGTCCCACAACAACAATGCGTACATGTCAAGTGCACTCTCAATTGAATCAGCTCTTGTGTCAAACTCCAACTCAGAGTCAATCTCCTCTCTCATTGGGACCTTAGATACATGTTGATATTGAGCGCCACTCCGAGTAAACCCACTGCATATTACAATGCTATCTCCTCTGGAATCTCCAAAGAACTCCGTTGTGACAAAGTAACCATAACCACAACCGCAAACTGCAACAACAAGTACCTTACCAAGTGCAAACACCAACCAAGAACCACCAAGTGCCAACACCAACCGAGCACTACCAAGTACCAACATCAACCAAGCACCACCAAGTGCCAAAACTAACTAAACACACTACCCACTAATGTAACCTTTAATTGAGACAACTACACTAGGGGCAAGGGTGACCTGTAACTTGCCATCACAACACGCATTCTCATGGTATGAAGATCATCACTTCTTGCTTCACCAAAGAGAAACAATATAGTCTGATTGGTCATCACTCCAGCCTCACTACCGAGAGCACACCAAAGCACCAATGCTCAAAATTCAGTGCACCTCATACAAACATAGTGCATAAATAGGAAGTAGAGAATGGAAGGGATCCAATCACAAGAATATTAAACAAAAACCCTCCATCCCATAAATCAACACAGGATTGACTCTACCACCATTTGGCATTTAACATAATCGGAGTATCTATCTACTTCTTGAGCTACGAGGATCACCGAGTTGGCAAAATTGATGTAACTCCTTCACAAAATCTGATGTAAAATCTGACATAAATCCCTAAAAATGGCTGACCGGCAAATCCTCTGCTAACTCTTCACTCAAGCCAAATTGGAAAATGGGTTTTGTCCAATCTCTAATTTGCAAGGATATGCTCCCAACTCCACCTTCAATTTCAATTTTTGAGCTCAACTCGCAATAAATTGGTCTTGAGCTCAAAATCATAACTACCGCTTAAAAATTGCTTCTCCTTGGCTCCAAATTTTGCTAGCGTTTCCGCACACACATTCTCTCAAGGAAATCTGAACTACTCAATCGAGACACCATGATCCATCAAGCTTGGAGATACCACCAACACTCGCAGTTCATGCACCCTATTTCCCCTTGACTCACTTTTCTTATGTAATCAGATTGTTTACAACTCAAATCAACTGAACTCAGATCAATACATGATCTGATCCTCAACAACTTGCCAACAATAGGGCACTAATTATAGTCAAGCCACACCCACTCTAGCTAAGAGAATCCATGTGACTCTTGCCGGTTTTTTGTCTAGTCTAGCCAAGAACTCGAAGGCTCAACATCAGAGAAGTGAGCTCTCTGGAGCTGCACTTCGAAGGTATACTCCTAATTTTGACCTAGGTCTCATCCTAACAGTCCCGCTGACGGCACATGCGATGGAGTGGACAGTGCAATTGACGGTAGGCCCCACCATGAAGTTAGTACACTAAACACAAAATTTGCCGTAAAAAAGTAGTCTATGAGTAACTACCAAAATGCCTCTAACTACTATCACTGGAACTCCAATGTCCGAGCAATCTAGATGCGATACTACAAATGGCATGACAATTGGAACTTTTTTTTGAATTTTGGAACTCACCTATGTAATGTTTAAAATCCACATATCTAAATTTGAAACCTCCATATCCAAAAAGATAACATTGTATAATTTAAAGAAAATAGATATCTAATCTAATACAATCAACATTACAACTTTGAAATGTCAATTGTAAATGTTTGTGTGCTTAAATTCCTAGAATGAACAGATGATATATACAATTTCATGGATTTTGTGAATGGACAATATATTTAAACTTCTTGTGTGTGTAAGACTTAAATGGCTAGAATTATTTGGTTATGAAAAGGGTTATTTTATTTAATGGAGGTATTTATACTTTTAATCTTATTTTGAAATAAAAAATCATTTTTTGTTTATTATTTATAATTATTATAATTCTTATTTATAATTCTTATATTTCTACAATTACATGTATTCTAAACTATTTATGAATCTTATGATTATTCTAAATTTGATTAAGGTCAATTAATTTTACCTCAATAGATCTATCTCATTTTCAAGTACAATCATTTTTCAAAAAGATGATCCGTATCTTGAGGCCTCATGAATATTTAGAGTAGTACTTGGTTTTGCTTTGGGAATGTTTCACCTTATTACATACAATATTGTCTTCAAAAAGTGCAAAGTGGAAATAATGTTGCTTAACAACTGCTGATATTGATAGAAAATCAAATGCATCTATGTCTATCACTCATCCTAAAAATGAGCAAAGGCTCTCTATTTGCAAATACAAAAATGCAAATCCAAATGCATTGCAAGTCTCTATAGCAAAATGGGCAAAATGAGAGTCTTCTCTTGAAAATATAGCAAGCAAGGATGCCATAAGCAATATTCTTGGCAAACTCCAACATTACAAGTCTATGAATGCAAAAACTCTTGAAAATAAGCTTGCACAGGCTATTAATTATCCACAATTAGACCACACTTTGACAACCT
The DNA here is from genome assembly GCA_948567375.1 of Lunularia cruciata. NCBI lineage: Eukaryota > Viridiplantae > Streptophyta > Marchantiopsida > Lunulariales > Lunulariaceae > Lunularia > Lunularia cruciata. The sequence goes on along the minus strand of OX419759.1, from coordinate 33,910,065 downwards.
CAATCAACAATGTCAAGCTAATCATCTTGTGCTTACATGTGCTCTGATTCAACAAAAAGCTCATGATTTTGCTATGCGTTTGAACCTTGGTGCAAATGGTCCCAAGTTACCAATAGATGGTTGTACAAGTTTCAAAAACACCAAAATGTCCATAATTTCAAAATCCATGGTGAAACTATTTCAGTAGATCTTGGAAGTTGCACTTCCTGCCATCAAAGCCAAGATCCAAGAATATTGTCATGTTTACATCTACAACATGGAAGAGACATGACTTTTTATAGCACTATCTTTTCTCAAACAATTGCGGAAGGTCCAATAGAAGGTTCAAAGAATGATAAATTGTGCTTTTTGCTAAGTCTAATGGATCATATAGTTAAAGTTGTTTTTCATTGGTCATGCAGTCAAACTCATTGCTTCAACAAGCACAATGCTATAGATAATGGATTGCCATGCAAGAAGAGCAAAGATGGTAAGAAGATTATTCCAAAAGTGGCTTTAGAGCATTGATAGGGATATGAGAATCTCAAATTGAAAATTTTGTTGCTTCTTGACAATGTGCGTCATATATCACGTAGAACCTAAATTTGACAAATGTTGAAATTGTATTTCTTTCTCCAAATACAACTTGTAAAATCCAACCAATGGATGTTGGAATAATATTTTCATTCAAGTATCACTATCATTGCTTACCGTTACAAAATACAATTTACAAGGATAAGCAAGGAGAAAAATTTACAAAATCTATCAATTGATAACAATGCAATGATGCACAATAACATGGAATAAAATTAGTGCTCTCTCACCATTGCAAATTACTTCAACCACACAAGGCTTATGGTAAACACAACAATAAAAGTGGCACTTCCTATTGGTTAGCAAAATATTGAAGATGAAATTGTAAACGTGCTTGCACAACTTCCAATCCAATATAGAATGTCAATCAAAGACTTGTTTATCCTTTTAGTGAGAAGGAGGTTCATCAAGAACTCAATGATGAAGAACGATGAAGAAACAATGAAGAACGATGAAGAACGTGTCACGTTGGTGCAAGACCAAATACAAAAGAAAGCATCGACAATGAAAACCTAACCAAGAGATGTGTCTTTACAAAAATACAAAAACTCAAAAGCATCCAGGTTGTGATCTCCATGCTTGACCACTCCAATACTACAGATTATGCATCGCTCAAACAACTTCAAACCATGCAAGAAACTCTAAGAAATGAAAGAAAAAAAAAGTATCCTTGATAGTTGGCTTTTATAAAGTATTTGTACTATATTTTTTAAGTACATTTTTCTTCTATATACTTTTCTCTTGGTAACTTATAAATTTTTGACATATGATCATAAGTTATAAGATGCCAAAAATTATTAGTTATGAAAGAGTAATGGCATTTGGCAGATACAAAAGCCATAATTTAAAAGAGGTTGTAAGTATTTTGAGAACATGTTAAGGGGAAGACCTTAGATGTAATTTATAGGCATATAGTACATTTAGTTTGATTATAAATGAAAATTTTCATTATTGCTTTTGTATAATTATATCTTCATAGTTTCTCATTGAATTGTGAAAATTTAAGTAATTTTTCCCTTTTTATATTTTATCTCAACTTTTAAATAAGTTCTATTTTATTTTATTAAACCAGTCTTTAAGTATGATCAATATAATTGGAACTATTTGAATAATTATAGTCAAAGATGTGAAGTCCTTTAGTATCTCTCCTTTACTTGGTATTATTATTATGGCAATGTGGTAAAATGTCTGTTTTTTCGATCAAATAAATATGTGTCTTGTTTCATGTAATTAAGTTGAAGCTTTTACCATTTCCCTTTCAGTATTCCATTGCAAAGGATAATGTGAGTAAGGTATAGTATAGGAATGGATATTTACTCAATATCAAATACTTCTCCTTCAATTTAAGAGTATGTTGAGTTGCAATTTATTTAAGCATCCACTAAATCTACTCCAATATCTTATTAGTATGCAAATATGATTAAGGTACCATGTAAAGTATGCTAATTATATTTTTTCCATATAGAATATTTCTAACTATTTCTTTATATAAGTGAATTTTTCTTTAGACCTTTATTAGATCCCCTTAGAATTGTATTATTATGGTGATTAAGATCTCACGGGGTTTTATATAATTATTTATATTCAAAATAAATATTATTTGATATAATTGATTTTTCAATTAAAAAATTTTAATGCTTCTCTTAATATGAAATTTATTGCACTTATGACTCTATCAAAATATTAAAATAATATTGGAAGTTAACACATCCGCTTAACTTTTTTATCTACAAATATATATCATCTCACAAGTTATGGTTAATTGAGTAGAGACATGAATCTCCCCTAATTTAAATAAGCATATATCCTAAGTTCATAATAGAAGTTTGATAAGTTATCTAATATATCAAGAAGCTAAGGGTAAAGTAATATAACCAGCTTAGAATATAATATATTTATAATTAATTTCATAACACACAAAAATAAATTTAACTTCAATGATATAATATATCTCATAAATATTATTTTAAACATAAATATATTTTAATATCAGTCTCTTATTAAAATTTTATTTTAAGATAAGTGTAAATAGTATGTACATAGTCTAAACATATGTTAATCAATATTATTATTTTAATATTATATTAAATTAAAACACATAAGGAACTTACAAAACAAGTCATTGCATATAGATGCTTTTCTTACTAAGATCATTAATATATTTATAAATAAAATTTACAAATGCATTTTTTCTCTTTTTTTAAAGAAATGGTACAAGTTTCATAGCAAGATCTCCTATGGAAAGAGCATCAGATGAGAAAAGTTGAAGTGCAGCGAGGTCGATAGTGTCTGGCTTGAGTCCAGGCAAAACGTCAAAGGACCGAATATGAGAAAATGAGAGTAGAAGGGAGGGTTTTACTTTCGAATTGACTGAAGATAGGCTCATCTAGTAAGCTTTCGGTAAATGTTTTGACGGATCACTCCTATCGAATAAGTAATATTTACGAATGTGCCTATAAAATCTTAGGGTTTGGATTATGATTATTTCTCTGGTCTGGATTTCGGCTGGTTTTTTTCCCCTTATGACTCCTCAGAACATAACATTTTGGTTTACATTTCAATAATAATCTTAAATACCTGTATTTATATAATTAAAACTGATTTAACGGATCTAAAGATCTTAGTTTGCAGACGCTTGGTTAAAAATCCTTAAGCAATTAGTATGGTAAGACTCGATTTTATATCCTTTTTTTCCTAGAAAGTGTGTTGTAAAATTTATTTCATTCCCTTTTTGATATAAAATTTTGATAAATTTAATTAAATAAATAAATAAATAAATATATCTTATGATCTCAATAATCATAATGTACATTAAAGATAACCTTTTTCCTTAATGCCGAATTTAAATTATATAAAACAATTACCCCACTTGATATAAAACTTATTATTGAGGGAAGATCACAAAAAGCTTACTAAAAGGAGGGGAGTGTACACCTATGAATTGACAAAAAGAAAAAAATAAAAGGATCTGGTATTAGACTTAACATATACAGCGTATCTCTTATACCTAAAGACCTCATGATCTTTAAAGACCGATAAATAAAGAGCATTTGAATTTAACCTTGGTACAATTTTGCGTGAGGAATTGGGAGCGCGGCTTGGAGTGGAATAGAGGATGTTAGCCACTGTCATATGTTGATTATCAAATTGAAAATTTCTAAAAATTTATTCTCATATCCTAATTTATAAACTTAAATTCTATATTTCTTTTCTAATACTTAGGTTTTCTATACGCTTCACAAATATTTCTGCTCTTTAAAGCTATCAAAAGGAACAATCCTATATTGTTAATCAACCAAAATAAATCTAAATGAACAGTACTTTATGTATAGTCTATAAAGTCTATTTAACATATTCACAAGATTTCTTCTAAAATCAAGTTGAGTTGAAAGATGCTTAAAATAAAACAGAATGATTTATTATTCAACTTGAGACATAAATATATAAAAAAGCTTTTTTTTATAAAGAGCAACAAAATCAAAGAAATCAATTTAAGTTATTGATATATACTTTTATCTTTACATAGAAACATACAAGGTTGGTTACGATTTAGAATTAAATTTAGCAACATACACAAAGTGAATGACAAAGTATGTATCTTCTATGATGAAATAGAAATCCAATGCTACTTTCAGATAATTTTGATTAAAAAGTAAATATAGTATCTTCAAAGAATTATGGATATTATCTCCAAGATTCATATAACACACAAGCGCATGCATTACTTAGTAGCTAGACAACACTATATTGAGATAATAAGATTTGCTTAGAATATATATAACTAAACTCATCGTCTATAAGATTAATTAAGCAGCGGATGAGGACATAAGCATTCACATATCAATTCTCGTAACTTTGTTTCAATTGGTCTTGGCAATTGATGTAAATAGGAAAAAGAATTGAACTGGTAATTAATCATACCACTTATAAATAATAGTAGTATAACTATATTAAAATAAGTAAATGTTATAACATTTTTCAATTTTTCTATTAATAAATTTTTTGGTTTATTATAATCAGGATGATACAATGATATCAACATTCCCATGAAAAAAATATAAGTAAAAATATAAAAAATATATTTTATATTTAAAAAAGTATAATTTATAGATTTTAGCTTCACTATTTTAATCTTCCGAGGATAGTAGAACTTAAGAGAAACACATGAGAAGAAACATAAAACTTCACACTCAATATTCCAATCCCCCAAAGGAGCACCTTGACTTTATTATATAACAAAGAGAATTCACTCAAAGTAAACTCCACCCTTGGATAGGTGACATGTCAATGAGCTTTGCCCTTGGATTAGTTGTATGCATGGGTGACATGTTGGTTCTGATCCTGTCTGGTTGGTCAAACCATCTTTGATCAAAGGGAATTTTTAAACAATCTTCTTGTAGGAATCTCAAAATCGGATGGGTGAGATACCGTTGGAAAGCTCTCAATGAGATAAACATGAGGGGAAGGGAGGTTGGTTTTTAAATACACGTGATGAAAGTGCACATTTTTGAGGCCTAATTTATCCGTTTCGGCATCCAACATTGGCTTTGAAGTTTTTAGTCTATTTTTGGCTCATGCCATATTAGTAGAAGTACTCTTTTGGTGACACCTCTATTTGATTTACCTAGCCCATCATACATAACATCCTTCAACATATAACCAAGCTAATTTTCACCTCTAGATAATATATCTAGCAATTAGTATTGCAAAAATTTGAAAAGTCAATTTTTGTTTGATATATATCTTTCATAGTACTTTGAGAAAATAATAAAATAAATATGGAGTATCAATCTAGCTAGAAATTCTTTTAATATTTCTATAAGGAAAAATTGCACATCAAAATTAAAATCAGATAGAAAATAATTATAAAAGTATATTTTATGTATGGATTCATCAAGTCTTTATTTCCTAAAAAAATCTCCAAGAATGTTAAAATTTGATATAAATACTAGAAAACAGTAAATTATAAATGATAGAGAGGTTTGACCATAAATCATTAAAGTGGATATTCAAATTCAATAAGTATGTATAATATTTTAATAGACATTGTAATTTATATCTCATTTATTGATTGAATTTAAAATAATGAAATGCCAAATTGATTATTATATCATGAAACTCACAAAATAGATATTATGCTTATTTTTCTACTATTATTCTGTTTTTTTTCATATTTATTCCTAGCTATTTAATTTTACTAGAAAATTAATTATATAATTTCAATAATGAAAACCATATTACCAAATAATATGAATTCAAAGTAAAACATATTTTTCTTATTTTTGAAGTATTGATATTATATACTACACCCACAATCTGTAGAATAATGCCAAATAAATCTTAACACATTTTCATAATTTTTATATTATCTAGTACTATTGGTGATTTTTTCATCTTGTTCTTAACTAGAGTCAACATGATAAGCACTAGGTATTTTTGACAGAATTTTACCGCTTGAGCTTTAAAGTCACTGTGTAATGAAACTTTCAGGTGTAACTGTTGAATTGTCGGTGAGCTTGATGGGTTAGTTCGAATGATCCTGCAACAGTTAAAAGAATGCTAGACGTGCCCAATTAGGTAAATTTTGAACTTATCATCAAAACCATATTATGCTTTACCATGAGCAAATATTGGTTCAATCAAAATTTGGTTTTTAGAGTACCAAATGCGCATACATAACTTCAATAGTTATTTCATAATTTTATTTTGTCGTGCAAATTTTTCATAGTGATAAAAAATAAAACTAGAAAAAAAATTAAAATTAAAATGTAGAGATTGCAAAAGAAATTCTATGACCAATTCCTCATAAAAAAACTGATAATTAAATAAACTCAAAAATGTATTAAAATGAAAGGTATTTCCTCCCAACAATAATTTTAATGATAATCTTATTGATCTCCCCTCGCATAATAAGTTTTATAAATAGATAAAAAATAAAGAAAATTTAATAGAATGAATTTAAATGTAACTTCATGACCCGGGTCAGTCCAAACATATATACCTTTGATTTTAGTAACTATCTAAATAAAAGTCTCTTAATTAATATCTCCAAAAGATTTGTTTGGATAAATCCCCAAGATTCATAAGAGACACTAGCCCATAAGCACTTAGCTAGTTTGACGGAAAAAGGAATAGAATCTAGTGGTAACACCTTCAATTTTTGTTTCTATCAAGAGTTTCCGAAGTTGGTTCGTCTTCTTTTCTGGTGAATGGACCGTTTTATGTTCCATTTCAGAATGTGGCCCGTTTCTAAAATTTAGAGTGATCAGAATCATGTGTTTTGCCCGCATGTAGCATTTCCCATAGATCGAGACAAGTGACTAGAGGCTTCTCAACAACCTGTCCTGACCAGGGATTCTCAAATAGTTGAGATTGAGAGCTCAGATAGCTCACTAGAAACACCAGTCTCATATAACATAATTAATATAATATTAAATATTAAATCAATATATTAATATAATATTAAAACATAAATATTAAAATCAGAATTATAACACATATATTCTTTAGAATTTGAGGCATATCTAAGAAAGATACACCTTTAGGTTTTGGGATATAGATTTTTCCTGTTCTCATCAAGAACATGAACAAAGCACGTACAACCAAAAACACTCAGATTTGATAAATCAGATTTCTTACTTGTAAGAGCTTGAAAAGGTGTCATTTTGTGCACTGCTGCAGTAGGAGATAGATTCATCAAGTAAATTGCACAATTACTTGGTTTTGCCTAACAATACTTGTGCATTGCTTTCTCATTGACCATGGCTCTTGCAACTTCAGCAATATGTCAGTTCTTCCGCTCAACAACTCCATATTGTTGAGGTGTGTAGCTGCAGGTAACTTCATACTTGATACCTTGCTCATATAGAAAAGCATCAAACTGGTTTGAAATAAACTCTCCTCCTCCATCAGAACATAGACTTAGGATGTTATAAACATATTGCTTCTCCATAAGCTGCTCAAAGATTTGGAATATTGAAAACATATTTGATTTAGCTTTCAGAAAATAGACCATGTATATCTTGAAACATTGTCAATAAACGAGATAAAATATTTAGTGCTTGCTAAACTCTTTTTTGAAGTAGTCCATATGTCGGTATGGATCAATTTTAACACCTTAGAAACTCTGTATCATGATGCTTAAAGGGTTGTCTAGCTTGCTTACCAAATTGACAAGCCTCACAAACCTGTAAAGGCAGAGGATAAGAAAATATTGCAAGCCCCATAACCAGATCTGAGGTAGGTAACACCTTTAATCTTTGAAGGTCATATGACCCACTCTGTTATGTCACATCTCAAGATCTGAAAAATCACTCGAGTGATGAATAAACATAGCATTATGATTTGTAATAGTGTGGATCTTGATGTCTAATTCAAACATCCTCCCAATTTTAGATTCAAGTTTGCATACTATGGGCATAGCAGATTTTTCATACTTGTCCAAAAACATCATCTCACTTAAATAAGACTTGAAAACCCTTCTCAATAATCTGGCAAACAGAAAATAAATTCTTTGTGATTGTAGATACATGAAGTACTTCTTCTAAACCATTAAAACTGGCAGATGGAGATGAGAAAGGGATAGTGCTTATATGAGTAATAGTATGCTCAATATCATCACCCGTATTCACAGACAATAATTCAGATAATATGATTTTAGAATTGAAAATACTGGCCTGATGGGTCATATGGTTGGAGCACCCTGAGTTGATGAACCACTCTTCTTCATTCTTGGTCATCAATGCAACAAATGTGAGTCATCATTAACAGATGATCTTACAAGTAGGAATCCTTCTCCATACAGTTTTGTTGAGGGAGTTTACCAATTCTAACATCATCTTGCTTATTGAGACAAGTCTTCTCATAATGAGACTTTGATTACAGTACTTGCAGAATCTCTCCGTTGTGAACTTGCCTCGTGTTGCATACTGTCTTTGTGAGGATTGACGTCTACCAATAGCACCTCCTACGAAGTGAACTTCCACATCCTCTGCCTCTTGCAGAACCTCTCCCAGTAAACAAAACCTGATCTTGAGTAAGAAGACCAATACCACCACCTTACGAAGTGAACTTCCACATCCTCTGCCTCTTGCACAACTTCTCCCAGCAAACAAAACCTGATCTTGAGCAAGAAGACCATTACCACCACCTTACAGCCACATCTCTTTAGAGATTAACATTGGGACTAGCTTGTCAAATAGAGGATAAGTATTTCTAATATGGCTATAGATGTCTCAAAAGATTTATATTCCTTGGTAGACCTTGAATTGGGACTAGCTTGTCAAATAGAGGATAAGTATCTTTAATGGCTATAGATGTCTCAAAAGATTTATACTCCTTGGTAGACCTTGAATAGGATGAAGAATCAAATCATCATCCTCAACCTTAACTCCAATGCTATTCAGCTGCTCAACCAGACCACTATTGTCATAAACATAATCAATTATGCTTAAGTTGTCCTTCTTAACCTCCATTAATTGCTGCTTCAATTCAAACTTTCTTGCCTTGGCCTGAAGTCTGAAAAACATTTGCTAATGCATCCCAAACCTCTTTGTGAGTATCAACACCTTGTATGTAACCAAACATTGATGGTGAAACACACAAAGAAAGAGAGTGCACCGCTTGATTTGCACGTCTATTAGAGGTGCAAATCCTAAGATTATAATTCTAAGATTATAATAGGATTGCAATAAGTGTACATACTCAAATATACTGCTCGAATATACCATGTTACTTGTTACCATATACCATGTTCCCGCAAACCATTCCTTGGTGAACTTTGGTGTCTCCACTCTCATTATCCATGTCCGCAACATGGTATTAGAGCAGAGTTTATACTATGAGTTCTAAACTCAATACTTATGGTGGCATAACAGGTGAAGCCTTGACAAAGAACAATTATGCTGTATGGAAATATAGAATGTCTAGAATGCCTGCTTTCTTGAAAGGCCAAGAATTGTTAAATCTTGTAAAAAGTGTTGAAACTTGTCCTAGAGCTAGAGGTGTTCCTTCTGATCCTAAGATTAATAGTAAGATCGCAATAAATCCTGCTCGAATATACCATGTTACGGAAATGAATAATGAGAGTGGAGACTCTCATTATTCATTTGTGGAGACACCAAAGAATGGTCTACGGGACACAAGTTCTGCCATATATATATGTAGAAGAAATATACAAGTATCGAATCACTCTTCACCATAACTCTATACGAGAACTGGTTGAGTAAAGAATAAAGCGTGACTAAGGATTAACTCTCCTGCGTTCACTAAGCGCCAGGAGTACTCCGTTCACTAAGCGCCAGGAGTACTCCGTTCACTAAGCGCCAGGTGTATTGACTTGTGATACTTCATCGACATTTATGTTCCATCCGAGAATCTGGTCCGTTTCTAGAATTGAGAGTGATCAGAATCATGTGTTTCGCCCGTTTGATACCGTCTGATATGTGTTTCTGCTCTGCATTGAATCGATATTAGATGCAGTAAATGTCGCGCTTACTGGATCTCAATTGTTCGAACTTGAGGCTTGGGGGCTAGGATTTTGGGGATGGTCACTATCAAGACTCCATTCTCGACCTGAGCCTTCACAGCGTTAACATCTACGTTTTCAGGTAGTAGAAATCTCCGCAGGAAGGTCCCACGAGTGCGCTCCATACGATGCCAGGTGTCGGAGTTTTGAACTGTTTCTTTCTTCCGCTCTCCGCTGATCTCCAGCGTCTGATTATCTTCATTTGACCTTTGACATCTTCGGGCATCAACCTGCGACACGATGTCAGGTGGGAGGTTTCGAGACATCAGGGAGGTCAATTTGGAGATATCCAATTTGCAAGTAGCATCCTGCATTTAAAGCCTTTGCAGCTTGATTCAGATGCGGCGCATTGTCACTAACAACAAAGACTTTCGAAGTGCTCCTGTTCTTTTCTGTAGCACTTGAGGTTTGGAAATCTTGATGTGTCCACATTTCATGCAATGGCGATACTATACTGCACCGAAGAGGACTTGGTAATGTTACCAGGCAGATCAGCTTTGAACACGTGTGCTTCGGCAGTCTCAAGCCAGTCTACCTGAGTGTTAGCAACGGCGCTTGCATCCATGACATACTGGCGAGAAGGTGTACAATCTCTGTCTCACAGTGAGAAGTGCTCGAAAAGATCAAGAACGTGTCCGATTTAAAGGATCAAATGTGTCAATCAATTAATGTGCTGCTCGCTGAAGAAAAGGAGACCCTACCATGGTGACAAGGATCTTGCCTGTTAATGGATCAGTTCTGATCGACAACAGGGAAGGATGTAGTGTGCAAAAGCAAACTTTACACTGCCGCTACGTGCCAGAACCGCTAAGTCATTGTTTAAACACCTGTCCTTACGGCGAAAACAACCACTAGTGCCGCTGGTCAACCCTGTTTCTCGAATCATGTCCTTACAGGCGCCGAATGTACTACTGTCCTTGCGGAATAGAGCAGGCTTAGCGTGAACGCTGGAGATTACTGACTTCAAAGACGAACATGCAGAAGGTTACTGGTATATTGTACTTAAAAACTGACACCTTCCTGGTCCATAACGCACCCACTCTGAAGAACTCCTTGATGGAGCCAGGTACATATTCCTTCGTTCGTGAAACAATTTATACCGAACACTGGAACCGTTCCACTCTCTTATATATATAGTAACGTGACCGCACCTCCACAATAGTCTGGAGAAACACGAAGAATCCAAGCTGGAACCGAATCTATACGACATTATTACCCATTATTATATTGGAGGTATTGACATTCTATTTTATAACCTGGATCATGTACAGATTATAATTCATTCTAAATCCAATTAGCAAATGCCCCAGACAGAACATTGCAACATGTGGTTACGTACTTAAAGTACGTAACTTAAAGTACTTGCTACTATAGTAGTTTTTCCATGAATTTGGAGATGACCAAATATAAAACGGCAAGTTTATCAAGAAAGATCAAATTGCTGACTTGAATAGAAACTTAGCTCCAAACCATATTCCAGAATACAACTTTCTAAGACTAGTGGTCGAAAGTTGCTTGAAGGTTGAATTAGCTATCCTATTCTGTTCATTTAGCAAAGGGTATGAGGGTACAAGTAATCACAAAACCAGAAAGTGCGAGAATCTTCTCATGCATACAGTTGTGGATTATCAGAGTGTAATTTGCCAGAAGATTACGGTATCTTCGGTCTCTTGTACTAGCAACACTGTTGATTTGTTGGAAGATCTCTTCAACCTCCAATTATCTAGTCACTGTGATTTGCTTCGTGACAGCGATACTAACAAACCTTCTTATGGAGTTCAGGGTGAACTAAAAGATGTGTGCTCGCTGTTTTAGTTTCTCGGGGCAGAATAACATTCGTCAATTTGCCAGGGTAGCACAAGAAGCAAAGATGGTTCAGGGAACGGTAGAAAGTAATGCCAGAGAAGTCCTACGGTTTATCCCGAGTCAGTGGATGAGAGGCCCAAGCCAAGGAGGTATAACTGTAGACAAGGTTTGTCTCAGTGGTACCTGCTGCGGATAATAATCTCCGCTCTAGAGCTGATCTGTAATCATCATGGATCTCGTTTGTCCTTCAGTGAAACTTAACATGAGGCATCTACATGAGAATGAACCTTACATTGAAGTGACAGTCATTTCACTGAAGGATTTAGGAGCTAACGGGGCCAGAAGCCAATGACGCCGGAACCTTTTTCAACCGGATAGTAAGAACCGCTAACATTCTTCATTATGTTTCCAATATTCATCCTCTGCGAAACTGCTGTCAATTTTTTCTCAGTTTTCCTGTATGTTAGTCTGTATACTTTCCTTAATCTAAAGCCTTTTGAACTAGTAAAACGATAAATCCCGTTTGGACAAGTGAGTGGCCACTTTTCTCACATAGAGCCGTTGGTTGCATATTAAAAGGTCTGCATCGTGACTGGCACCTGCAGCAGTGTCAAATCTCCTAATAGAGGGGTCCTTCGGAGTGGACGTTTGTAAGCTTCTTTCTCCTCCAGCTCTGATGCTCTCTTGTGCACGAGTAACTTCTAGATTGTTGGACACTTAAATTCTCCAGATCTTCCCATTTCTGCTTTGGATACGGTCACAATTTCAGGCTTACGCAGCAGCAACCGGGTGTTTGACCAACTGGACTTTTTGCAGACATTAGCAAGAGAAAAGTAAATTTAAAGATGTATCAAACTGAGTACAACTGCTTACAAATATATAGGCTTGCAAGTCTGTTATGTAAAGATGGTGTGATGAAAGCATGTGTTCCAGGTACATGTGGATGTTAGTGCCAATTTCAGAATATTTGCAAGGAACGATACTGCAAAGATTGAACGTAGATCATTCATTCATTCAAAGATTTATGATACTAAAGTTCAGAGCTATTTGGAATTCTTTGAGCCTTCCATTACACTAGACATGGTCCTATATTGCTGACAGGGAGGTCTTCCGAAATGCTTGACAGCCAGACTGGAACTACATCCGAGGGCTAGGATATGGACACAAGTAGGATCAGCACGCATATCAGGCTGCTACTACATGCACGGCCCCATATAAGATATTGGTACGACCTTTCTTTGTGATGAACTTCAATTCTTTTCTTTATCAGGTTGTTCACTCGGGCATAGATATGCAGTTATATTTTCACCATTGCAGAAGTTTTACTAATCAAACGTTGATAGAAATTGACTAGTACGTGTTCTCTGGTACTGGATACAGGCAAATTGGGGCATAAAAGGTTCAAGGTTTCTGCCAGACATTGGCAGGAACCTTAAACCCCAAGCAGGATAGAGAAATGTTCTCTTCTTTATACAGGGTATACATCAAACAGAAGGGACGATCCCCAAGTCCTCGATCTTTCTGGACCATAGTGCCTCCCTCGTTCTCCATAAAAGAGACGTACTTTCTTGTTTCTTGAGGTAAACCTAACACATGTGCTAAGCTATCAGACCGCAATTAATCTGAGAGGCGTTGAAATCTAAGGTTATGAATATCAATTATCTGTCCAGGATCTTCAAGAGAGCAAGATGAGAACTCTGATGTTTAAGAGCCTTTTGTGGCTGGCTTGGACTATTAAGAACCTTGGTTCGAGCAAGCAAGGTGGTTATATGGTTTTAGATCCCGTTTGTCAGTTGGCTGGCCCGGTTAGAGAAGCCAGTGCTGGCAATTCCTCACTGGAATCCACGACCCAACTCCTCCATAATTTTCAGTACAGTACGACGAATCCAGAAGCGCTTGCACTTCAGATTCCTACAAATTAAGAATCCTCCGAGTTCGGATAGTTACCAGTTAAAAGGCTGTTGTCTTTACAGTGCAGAGAGGAAATTCAAGTCAGCCAAGCACCGTAAAGATAGGAAACACTAGAATGCGCTTTGGCGGATAAAGTCCAGTTCAATCAGGTCGCTGAGAAAGGGACATTAGTGAGCCACCGATGAAGTATTGAAGGGACATGTCCACTGGCGTCGCGCGTCGTATGTCGTATGTGTTCAGTATCACAAACAGCTAGGGTTAGAGTGGAAGTAAGGATTGTCCGGGGTTTCCCGACTGCAAACGACGATTCACAGCCAAATTCGAAGAGAGTGAGGGGACAGGATGAGCTTTCATCGCGCAGGATCTGTTACCAATTTCCATTCGCGCTGTGTCATCCACACACGATTTTCTTGGGACGCTAACAATGTCCAGGAATCATCACTCTTGAGCATCTAAATAGTAACATTGAACCCTTGGAGCAACGCTGAGAAATTGTTCAACAATCAAATCTACTTCAGAGCGACATCATATGAAGTTCGACAACTATGGATGATACAGGTTTGACGGATACTATGTGTAAATCACCTAGGAAGAATTACAAGTATTGACTTATTGAGTAGGCGGTGATCTTACAATGCCTGCAACTCGAAAGCAAGAGAATCGGGCAAGAGCTAGATCAACGTCCAAAGACAGGAATTCTCCTCGCCCAGTGGTAGTGAGACGGGCATCTAACGGGAAAGCTGCCCGAAAAGAGGCGGGTCAACCAGTGAGCTCTGTACAAAGCTCCCATAACCACCAGGACCAAGAAGGCAGCTTGGGCCAGTATGCCGAATTCGTCAACATGCCGGTGGGCATCCTGGTGAGTTTCCTCGTGCCAGTTGCGATGTGCGCCGACTGGCGCATGATGACGAAGGACCAGCGCGTTATGCTGCTTCTCTTGTTCACCGGAACGATGGTCTCCGCTCTGGCCACTTTCATCTTCTCAGAGTCCTCCATCCAAGCCTCTGTATCATCATCTTCTTCTTCTTGGGACACACCTGGTGTTCATAAACATTCTAGGACCCTTCACCTGTTTGTTTACTTGAGCTTCATATTTGTAACGTTCTTGATCTGCCTCCAATCTACGACTCTGGGAAAGACCGTCTTTCCCCAGATAGTGTGTAGTTTTGCAATGGTTGGTTATCTGTTTACGTTAGGTTCACCAACGGCCAAAGTCTATGGTGCCTGGATTGAGTCAGCTCCGCCTAACTTTCAAATGTTGAGATTAGTAGCGATTCTTCTTGTGAGTTTTGGCAGCAGCGTGGTGATTAGGAGAGCTTCCCTTAGGGATTTGACACTGGTAGTTGCCGATTCCTATAAAAAAGTTGAGAAGGGTATCAAGAAGATCAAACCCTTCTCACTGAGGAAGATCGCCTGGAGGTGAGATGATGTCGTTTTGGACTACTAAGGGTTGATGAGTCTGGTCCACGTGAAACCATTCCCTGTGTAAAGAAAATAAACCTTTTCCTTGACATTATTGAAGCTTTGTTCTAAATCTTGTCAGTATTTACAGTTGATTGTATTGATTCTGAGACTCATTGAGAGTGGTGAATATTGTGAAATTGATCAGAACGTCTGTTCTGAGTCATGGGGTTTAATTGCTGTCCAACCAATATCCAAATCTTGTGTATCCACTGCGATGTCCGGAATGCAATGACTAACCTCCAGAGTCTTGTTAACTTACGATCGAATTGAGTTCCTAGTCTATTCTTTGTCATAACACTGTTTCACAACAATAGAAATCAAGTATGTCCCGGTCACAGCCTGCCTAATAAGAACATAGTACGGTAGTCAACTCTATCCTCCGCAACCCGAAGAAAGTGAAGATTATTTTCAGGTTTGTTGAGAATGCGATCACCTCTTGGTTGGCTTGAGTGCGGTCGTTCACCTCTGCTTATCAGAAGTAACGGTAAATGCCATTTTAGCATGTCTGCCTTTGAGTTAGTATCTAACAGGAATATCAAAGCTTGGTGGACTTCGTAAGAACTCTCTACACTCTTCAGACATAAAGTTGCCACATGCTGTCACTCTAGTTGTTAGATCATAATTTACATCGTCATGGGACTCAAAGAGGACTATATACCAATTCTAATGAGGTTCAATAAACATTCGCACCAGATCTTTCTGTTTGCAGCCAGTTGGCAGCAATCCACCTGCATATCAAATTTGCCTTTCAATTCCGATGGCTTTCAATTCCGATGCCTCTCTTCAAAAGGTATCTTTTGGGTCGTCTCATCATGTATGTAGGACTGTGTGATCGCCTGTGTGTTAAACTAAGAGGTGTAAAACTTCAAACGACGGAAATTCAGATCGTCAAACAAGGGCAAGAAACTGCATTAGGGCCCAGAAGACAACTTGAAGCACGGACAGGACGCAACTGCACAAAGCGAAAAAGAAGCACGAATTTGAACATTATCAGATCAGTATATGTTGACAGGTAGGAATGAGTAACAAAGCTAAACCGTGGACTTACTGTAGCGTATGCGTGCATCGGAGGAACTTGGAGGTGATTGAGGCGGATCTGGGCAAAGGGGTCAATCTTGGGTAAGTTAATTTTGGTGTTAATTTCTTTACACCGTACTCGAAAACAGATAAGAGAGAAAGAGGAAGGTAGTTACACCAGCCATTTATCTGGTAATGACTATCCCGGATCACCACGAGAGAATTGGCTTATCTCTTATGTAACTGAGGAAATATACATGGAAAGCTCCTTCTAAAACCACCATGATCGTTGAGAGCGGTGTGGATACAATTGCAATACTGGATACAACTGACGGAAAGAACAAGCTGCAGTACTATGAACTTCTGTAGAGAGGTTTCTCTGCGCAAGAAAGTTCTCCTTTGGGGGTTTTAGGTCAGATATTCACACCACGGGCTGAAGGAATTTGAACTGGGAATATAAAAGCTGCAGCGCGGTCAGGTAAAGGATAGCTCTTCACAGTTTGAAATGCGCGGTCAGGTAAAGGACAGCTCTCCACAGTTTGAAATGCGCGGCCAGGTCCTCCTCTCGGCAGACCTGAGAATTCACATGAATTCGAACAGAGAAGTACGTTGAGAGCTCGAACAAGTCGCTTCCATCTGGTTCATCACTGAAAATAGATCTTCAAGTCAGTAGTGGTTGATTTTGATTTTCTCAAAACACACATTGGAATTGCAATCCTTCTCCTGCATAAATTTCTGGCTCGAAGGATTTACCATATGAGCATGGTCTACATCTGGTCATGAT
Source organism: Lunularia cruciata (assembly GCA_948567375.1). NCBI lineage: Eukaryota > Viridiplantae > Streptophyta > Marchantiopsida > Lunulariales > Lunulariaceae > Lunularia > Lunularia cruciata. Next base: position 33,892,984 of record OX419759.1, on the reverse strand, counting down.
GTAGGTAGGAGCTATTTTTGTTTGCTTAATCAGACCATTTCCAACTACAAGGAAGGTACTCCAAGAAGTTGTCGGCAGATTGACGCTCTGGATCACGATACTTGAACACAACTTGCACATCCTCACCTACACTCGAGGAACGGATTCGCTTTCCTCATGCTTACGGTTTCCTGTCTTCTGCGAAAGATAAGGAAGTTCTTCGTTCAAAAGTTCCACCACACCCGCTGACAGGGGTTTCGAAGTATGTAGAGACATCAAAAGGAATCAGTCTTCTGTGCAATTGTGTAAGTGAGGGAATTCTGCTTTAGAAATAGGCCATGAGTGCTGCAAATGTTAACAAGAATTTGAGGAGTTCATCGACTCGTAATGATTGTTGGAAATACAAGCCATCTATGAAGCACACAGAATTTAATTATAATTTAGACAAAGAGAATGTTCCGTACAACCAACTTGACGAATATACTTCCTCTCGAGGTCTAACATGCAGACTTGATGGGAAATCCGCTCGACCCAAGTCAAGTCTCAAGGAGTATATGTCGACGGCTTCAAGTACGTAGTGTAGGGAACCGAGTAGCAGAAGCGAGGGCCAAGTTGAAGCAGATGCTGGGTCAATCCACAGATATATGTCAGAAGATAAATTTTCATTCCGATGACACTCTGGAACCGGAGGAGGGAATGAAGGCCCAATCCACATCGGATTGTGTCACAGATCTAGACGATCCTGCGAGGTGGAAGAGTCTGGAAATGCAGTTTCCTGTCAACAATATGCAGAAGTACATCTTCTCTGGTCCTGACGCTTCTTTTCGCATCCGTCTGTATTTCATCAAGACCACAGATAGCTACATTCGCATGTCATAACTACGGTAATATCTAACTTCATGATGCGCCGTGACCTGCAGCAAGGATAAAAGCAAAGTCCCGGACTTCCTTATAAGAACCAGTGGGATCTCACGACTTGCATCACAAATACTATCAGGCGACCTAGAAGCTCAATTTCCTGTAGAAAGTCTGAAAAGGTTAGCTTGCATCATGCTCAGGTTCTATCTAAGGAACGTCTGATCCTGAGGGAAATTCAAAGGTTTAGCTTCCATTACAGCAGATGTCGAGGATTAACAGTATTGAATGAGGTTCAACATGTAAGCTTGTCATGAACACAATCTGTTCACATATGCATGCTACTACTTGCTTACAGGCTTAAGAAAAGAGATAAGAAGAACAGAAACGTGCTGTTGGAACGGATGCGAAACTGATAGATTGGCCAAATTCTTTGTTATGAACAGTCCTGACTTGATTGCCCTACATGTAGTGCAGATCAAAGTTACAAAGCCTGTAATTAGTGAGAGTGATTCCAATTTCAGAGAACTGAAGGACATTGATACGATTTGCAAAGATAAGTCCATAACTTCCCTCGTACCAGACGCACATCGTGAAGATCAGCGTCAGAACCATAATCCCTCTACTATCGACGTCGACGTTCATAATTGTGCTGTTCACGAGCAGTCGGAGTTGTCAACTTGTAACTGCAAGTACGGAGCTACAACTGCAAGCCTGGATACGTCTTCTTATATATATAGATTGAATTAGCCTGTGATGTACATTAACTCCTATGTGAATGATCCTCGTAAAATTTGCATCTGGCTCTTGATTCTCCTTTGTATTTAATTTCTAACTCTGGCTGGCTTCTTATGGGTTCAAAACAACTGAGGTTGAGATGGACAAATTTTCACACCAGATTCAGACATTGGTCTACCAGTTGGCAGCATGCCGGACAAATCTTCTGAGAGCGGAGGAAGAGGTACCATTCCCTAAAGGCAAACCTCATTGAATAGTTGATAATATATGTAATCGATTTCACTTAGTTGGAGTTCCTATGTGCATGTTGCAAAATTCTAAACAGAAGAACCATCAACCATTGTCCCCAGTTGATTCTGGAAATTAGCAAGTTAAGATGGGCAGTATTATTGTATCGATTGCATGGGTTCCATCACCATCCTCAGTGATTTATTCTTTTTTACTTAGGTGAGTGTGCTTCACGCGGAGAACCAAGAGTTACGCGGTCTTATTTCAAGAACTTGCGCGAAATTCTAGTCCTTGTAAGTAGAACGTCTTGTGTTATCGGAATATAGTTCTAACGAGGTCTTCAGCTGCGAATCTCTCATCTGCACAGTTAGACATGATCACCATCCGTCGCAGTCTCTTACCCCTCAACAACTAAGGATCTAGAGAAAGGTGGAAATGCTCGTATGTCATACAAATAAGTAATTCTTCTGTTCACAAAGCTACTTTCATTTATCTTTCTTAATTTACTGAGTGCTTGGATCGCAAGCATTTAAGGCACGTTGCATATGATATAGACAGTCTTTGTGTTTGAATTAACAGTGCAAGCCACCTGAATTTTACATCACCGTAAGTTCTACAATCAAATCTGAGCAAGAAGACGTTATCTGAATAAGCAGCTATAGCAGTATACACACTGAGGTGCATATTTAAGAGAAGGATACCGTACTCTATTATGTGGGAACCGATTCTGATTATTCTTGATTATAAAATTCCTCGAGTAAACACTTCCCCGCAAGTAATCACAACGACAGATTTCGTTCAAGATAGGAGAGACATCTGAATCTGAAGTCTACCTTTTACACAGTATCAAATATCAGCGGTTGTCAGGAAATTAATTTGAGGTTCACTCGGGATCGTGGACTATCACTACCAGCAATTTAGTTTGCAAATCTGTAAATGACCACATCTAGAATACAAATTTTTTTCGGTAGTTCCTCTTCTTCCTCATTATCACAGTAGCTAGTGAAAGACATTAGGCTTGCTTACCGACCTCCAGCATATTATATTATCGATTCTCTTTTCGTGTCCCAAAGGCTTTCTGGATAGCGGCTTCAATTTGGCCTAAGATGTAAGGAATCAGTGAGTGTATCCAGATCTGATCAAATTAAGAATTTTGAGCTCAATGCCCGGTGAGCTAATTGGCAACGATTTTAGAATCGGAAGTAGGTAAAAACCATGAGGTGAACGTTACGTACTTCACACGTTGATGTCCACAATTGATAAGCTGGACATGTCTCTCTTCAAGATTCGCACAATTTAAGATCTGTATACGATCCCTTCAAACACTTGAACATTGCAAGTTGGACTTCTCAAGTTGCATATTATTCGTACAGATTCGCTCCACAGTTGAACAATCTCTCTCTAACACTGCCGCAGTTAGAGAATTGCATACGGAACCTTCAAGCACTGTCAGATTTGATTTCTACAAGTTGCAACCCATACCCGCTTTTAATTAGCATCTCATAAAGACATAGTGTTTCATCTGTCAATCCAACGCGTAAGAAAACTTGTAGCAGGACTATTTCCTATAAGGGAACCATGTTCAGGAACAAGGGGACTGATATATAAAGTTTAATTGGTAGCAATTGCTCAAGTATAACTGATAACAACTGTATCAGAACCAGAACAAAGATTTCATTCAAAACGGATGAAAGCTTGACAGCATGTGACTGTGGCCATATGCATGGCAGCAAGATCCACCTTTTGATATCTTTGCCCCGCATTCTAAAAACTGGAGACAATGTTGGGCAGAGAGATATAATCATATGATCAGGAGTCATGAGCATACCCTCGTTGGAGGCTGTCTGTTACGCAATCGTTCTCAGAGAACCTATGAAGCACTCATCTGATAGACTTAAGCCTGGGCTGAGATATGTGATCAATGTCTGACTGCAAATTGAGCAAGGATTTCCACATTCATGGGGATTGAAAGTGCCGTTAATATCGAAAGCGAAGTTTTTGATTGCGCGGCAGGATATAAGAAATGCGCTAGAGAGGATTGGCTTCTTATACCCACTACCTACTCCGATAGACATAAATGCATCCGATCCGATACGATACAAGTACCCACCAGAGTCGTAATTGAAAGATGGTTTCGCAGCAGTACAGCTACGGGTGCGGAAACTAAGGATTATTAAGGTCCTAGACGCAGGAATGGCAAACGATTTTTGGACCGCAAGAACACATCTCCTTCACAATAAAGTCGAAGTACGAAGTCCAGCCTTTTTTGCACACCAGAAGCTACCTTCCGGCGATAAAATCGCAGTCTTATTCATCCAGAGATTCTACAGTAGTTGTTGCCTTATTATTCGTGTCAATGTGGTGCCATAAATTTTAACTACTTCTCTGTATGGCTCTCTTCAATGCTGTGAAATTTTCCGGCTCAGTAGACAACCTAGAAACCCGTGTACAGCAAATTTAAGATGAATTGCATCGTACATAACGTGGTGCATAAACAAAGAGTGTTCACCGACATGATTGTGGGCGGTCACGGACATCATGTGTAAACCTGGACCTGGCCGATAGAGACGTTCCACTTCCCCAGATGAACGTGTTTTACAGTCAATTGTTTGGCTTTCGATCTTTCCTCGTTAATTTCCAGTGCTGTCAGCTAACAACTCTCCGCTGTCAATAGCATGGCGTACTTCCCGTCTATAATGGACAAACCGGGGAGGAGGTGACCAAAAGCACGGCGCCACATGGTTGAATGAACGCAATATTTCATGTTGACGATAACATGGCGATGAAAAGAGATGTTTAGTGTAATAAGCTGAGATCCACCTACACTCCCATCTATATAAAGGGAGGAGGATCCTCTTCCGTTTCACTTCACTCTTGAAGTTTGTTCACTGGATTCATCTCGCGGGAACGTCTAGCTAGTAAGAATTCGATTTCATCCCTACTGTGATAATATGTAGTTCATGTACATGTCTTAGTCTCTAGAAGTAAACTGGCAGTTCCTATGCAGGATATGGACTTCGTGCATCTGGTCCAGATTCTGTTTGAGCACATTAAATTTCTCTTTAAACATGGTCGTCATTTTGCCTTTTCTTGCAGAAAAAACATGAATCTCTATCTAATTAAGTGCATCACTATCTCTCCGTGCAGAGTTGCCAAAATGATTCTGAAGCGATGGAAAGTTCAAGGGGTCTTCATCACTTCTGGCGTGATGATGTTGCTGTTGATCTATCTTCCAGGGACCATGGCTGACAAGAACCCAGCAGTGACCATTTTGAATGAGATGGGAAGTGACATAAAGTTGCACTGTGCGTCAAAAGAGGACGAGGTTGGCTACCATACGCTTCCAAATGGTAAAATGTTACATTGGAGCTTTCGTCCAAATCTGGGCTTGAGCACCTTGTATTGGTGCAGTGCGTCCTGGCGCAATCCACAAACAGGTAAAGTTTGGACTTGCAGGTGGGACGTCTGGAGTCAGGATGTGATCAAGTGGTACTTGAAAGATGCTGCCGCCTGGAAAGTGCAGAAGCGAGGAATGATGTTGTATGTCCAATACAAGGAGGAGTGGCAGCAGAGGGCTGATTGGGTCATCCCAAAGTAATTGGAGATTTTCTCCGGGTAAGGCTATGATCACTGGGAGGTACTTATAAAATTTGAAGCGATGTTTTAAAGAAACGATTTTATTTCAAGAAATGCAAATCTGGATAAATCTGGATAATTTTTTTAAAGAAATGCAAATCTGGATGACGCAGAGACGTCTCAAATCCACTCGTTTGTAATCCCTCACCAGGCCATCGGTTCATCAAACTCATTACGCAGATGGAGAGAAGTAATGAGTAAGTGCCTATTTTTCATGTGCTTCATGACAGGTCTCCGTGGAGGAAACATCAGTTCCAGCGTCGAGGTGACAACGACCAGCACTTATACTACTAACGTAGAAGCAGAATGAATAAAGAACTGCGCTAAGAAACTTAGAAGTGATCTAGAACAGATAAGTAGAACAGTTTCTGTACACGGCCAGATAGAGACAGACCCAGCAAGCACTATTACCGGGTTCGTGTGAGATCACCTCAGATAACTAGCTGGTGTTAGTTATATTGGTCCGCATTGACAAAGTTGCAGTTGATCAACTTGTCTTGATCATGCTGATATAAGAGTGTGCGTTACCTTATAAGCCTTATATGTAAGCCTAAAATGCATGTGTTGCGCTTTTAGATCCCGTGCAGTAAAATACGTGATATTTTTTACAATCTCGTGTATATATTGATCATGCTTACGAATTAATTTTCTCTATATCCGAGTATATTTGCAGATGTTTTATATATATATATATAAGTCAATTCAGACTGTCTTTGTTGTATCTAGGACTGTTGACTGTAGGAATATATCTAACAATCTCCTTCTAATTGTATCAATTTGCCTGATAGTAATGAACTTGCAGCTGGAATTCGGACGAGGTGCAGGATCAAAGAGAAGCTAAGGTATCCTGTAGATTGTCGGGATGGTTTGTCCGTGACAAACTGCAGGACCAAGCCGGAGGTTGTTTCCGGGTTGTAGGGAGAAAAGTTGTCGTTGGATGAAAGGTCGAGGTCTAACCGTGCCAGGTGAAAGGCCGAGAACTTGAGATTCAAAATGTTCATAAGAACTTATCAATGGATCAAGGAGCAGAAAGACAAGAAGTTCATCTGTGACCTTACCTCCGAATCAAGAAGAAAAATGAGGATAAACAGGATAGAATGTCATGTCGATGAAACCCTAAAGAATTCAAGTGGTCCTTTTACAAACCATGAGCATTTGAGAGAATGGAGTAGGATGGTGCTCTACTGATTCATTGAAATCGTTATACTCTTATTCCTGAGCTTTACTGGCAGTTCTTTAGAATGATATACCACTTGAATCACTCTTCTATCTACTTACTCTATACCTTAAGAATTCTTAAGGTTATCCATTCTTAGGATATAAGAATTGATCAGCTGCTAAGCTGTATGTTGTTACAGAATGCTGTTCATTATAGTTGAACAGCTATGTGCGAATATTCTAACATCCTTCTATACTAGCTGCGTAATAAACACTCATAGTAATGATCAAAACTTCTTGAGTTTAGCAGTAGGTAGACCTTTTGTGAAATAATCTGCCAATTGCTCCTTTCCTAACCCCAGATGACATCAACCTCATTGCTTTGTATCTTCTCAGGTGGAAACTGATGTTGGATCCCTAAATGCTTTCTTCTAGAGTGGATTCACAGCTTGCGTACAAGATAAACTGCGCTCAAGTTGCCTCACATGTTGACTGATAAATTGATTTTTTGGGTCTTGCCTGAACTGACTAATCTATGACATCTACCTTGATGTAGTCCTAAGTAGAAGATCCAACCAATCTTCTGCGTAGATTCTCATCCAGCTTTCCTCCAACTCATGAAAGGTTAGTATTTTAGTTCTTGTGTTCTAGAGTTCACTTTCTTCTATCCTCTATTTGTACAAGATCAGGTCAATATGATAGTCTTACATGAGATATGTTTGATGTAAGAGAGTCATCCTTACTTCCAAACCAAGACAATAATTCACACTCCATGTATCCTTCATCTTGAAGGATGTGTAGAGACAAACTTTGAGATAAAAAATCCTTAATGATGATCAAGTCATCCATACAAAAAATCACAGAAAAAAACCTTCAAATGATATTTTGTAGTATATATTTCCATTATACAAACTTGATAAATTTGATACGAAGGATGATTAAGCCATCTACATGAAAATAAGCACAAATAATTCCTTGAGATGATATCATTAGTAGTGAGTGTGGTGCTTCCATTTCTTCAAATTTGCTTTTCTTGATCATTTCAAGCTTAAGTGCTAGAGAACCACTAGAAATTTTGTAGTTAATAGGAGAAGTGCCTCAAACAGAGAGGTACTTGGAGGAATGACACTGAAAGCTAGGATGGGAGAAGCACTTTGAGTGGTGCAGGATAATCCCAAGTACTTGCAGGCCAACCTCTAGCAAGATGTTCAGCATTCTGAATGATGTAGGATGATCCAGAGTGCTAATAGGAAGAATGAGTCTAGGAGCCAAATGAGTTGCATGGCCAAGTATCAAGGTGGCAAGCAAAGCTGTGTCACAAGGAGATGAGGTGCACTTGGAGAGGTGTAGAATAACCCCAAGTGCTTGAGGAGGGAACAACACTCAGGGTGCTGAGGAATTATTCAAAGTGCTTGCATGAGATGCAGCACTCTAAGTCCTGATAGGTGAGGAGTACAGGCTCGAGTGCTGAGTGCCACCACAATTTGAACGTGATGCAAATGGTACTTTCCTACAAGATAATTATTGGCACTCAGCGGCCAAGAGTGGCATGGGGGAAAGTAATTGAGGAACAAAATTTTGGCAAGTGGGAGTGTGACTTTGCACCAAGGACAACATGCGGATGCCTTTGCCTGCATAATGCCAAGTGCCTACCTGCTCTATAATTGCTGGAATGATGAGGAGTGACCAAGGAGTGACCAAGAATTGGGTGTATAAATTGAAGTGCTTGGCTAGTAATGGCACTTTTTGCAAATCCATCTACCTTCTTAGCTCATTAAGTAATGTCATGCAAATTTTTGAGAGGAAGTGAGTTAATAAGAGACATCTTGAGAGTGGCACTCAGGTGCAATTTTGGGTACTCTGAGTGAAGTGGGGTACTGGTGTAGTAGGTCAGTAAGCTGTAGCAATCTTTTGTGTGCAAGAGTCATAGTAGTCACTCTGAAAACTTACAAGAAGGCACATGAGGTCATCCTCAGATCCCTTGCTGTCAACAAATGTGCAATATTCTATTGGGATGTATGTGATTGAAGTAAGCACTTGGGACTTGTCCGATTTCCATATGATCTATGAGATCAAGGGCAAATGAGAGAAAAGTTTAAGGGGAATGAGAGGTAACCCACTGAACTAGACAAAGGACCACATGCAAATGGTACTTGGCCCAGATGTTTGGGTTGCAAGAGCCATGACCATGGATAGAAAAATCATAGACAAAGAACTTACCCCTGAAATCAAGAGCCACTTCAATAGCAAGCGCTCCATTGGATGGAGTGTGGCCAATTACAAGAATTTTTCATGAAGAGCCATTGTAAAAGTAATATGAAGCTCTTTAAACAGAAAAGAACCACCCACTTGACCAATCTCAAGGCAATGTTCTTTGATTACATGTTTTTAGGAGAGCCTCTAGATTGTGCAAAGATGTTTGATAAGCAATGCAAGCTCTTGCACCAAGACTTTGAGGACAAAGGGGTGCACCCTAAATTGCTCCTTTTGTTGTGTATTACTACATGGGGACCAATCTACTAAAAAAGAGGAGAGAAAGAGATTTCCCACACATTTTCATCTTGCAGATTATTTTCATAACCTGAAGGGCCTACCCAGATAACCAAATATCTGCTAGTCGATGCTAAGTTTGCAGAGATAGGCCAATTTCTGAATGTAGATGAAGAACTTGCCTTGCCAAAGGCTCCAAAGAGGAAGAACACCACACTAAACAAGAAGCCACTTCCTCTAGCAAAGAAGTCAAAGGCAAGTGCACAGATTTTTGAAGTGTCCTCTTCAAAATATGAAGCCAAGGACACTAAAGTAGATGAAGACTATGACAAAGAGGAACAAGGATCCTACACTTTGCAAGGTTTGACCTCTGCTTCAGGAGACAAGGATGAAGGAGAAGAAACCTAGGAAGATGCCTGGTCTGCTCTACATGTGTAAGACCAAGATATGGACAAATGCACTGTAAATGAAGAAGAGCCTACAATGGAAGAAGCAGCAGCGCCGGAGTAGGCACCATTGAGTTTGGATGTGCAGGAAGGAGAAGCCATAGTGGAGATTCATGATCGGGTTGAGTGCTCAAAGGACCAAGAAATTTGGCCAGGAAGAGAGGAGGAAGCCAAGACCACACAAAAGAAAAATATCACATCATAGACAATGGCAAAGAAGAGGAGGAGGTAGAAATTATGAATGATCTTCTAGAGGCTGCACCCAAAGTACAGATCAAAATGCAAAAGGTACCGACAAGTTCCAAGTTAGTGCATGTGCAAGAAGGATCAAGCTTCATCATTCATTTGGTTGACACTACACTACAATTGAAGGTAGTGTTGCTGCCATAGTACCAAGCTGAGTGCCATGATGTGGTGAACTACACCACACTGATCAAAGCTATGCATAAGTGGGTCTACACTTGGAAGGCCAGAGAAGACATGGTGAAAGACAAAGCAGCAAAGGCCAAAGACATGTAAAAGGAAAAGGCTTCATAGGTAAGAAGGGCCTTGCTGTAGGAGAACCAATAGCTCAAGAGAAGAAGTGCCATGATGTGGTGAACTACACCACATTGATCAAAGCTATGCATAAGAAGGTCTACACTTGGAAGTCCAGAGAAGACATGGTGAAAGACAAAGGAGCAAAGGCCAAAGACATGTAAAAGACAAAGGCTTCATAGGTAAGTGCCTTTCTGTAGGAGAACCAAGAGCTCAAGAAGAGAAGTGCCATAGCAAAAAATGGGCAAGATTCATTGGGCAGTAGAGACCCAAAGGTTCAAAGGGAATTGGAAGGCACTCCGCCTTGAGTTTGACCATTTCAAGAAGGAAGGCAAAGGCCACCTTTGCAATAAGTGCCAAGAGTTGGAGAGCACTTGGAGTGTTCTAAAGGAGAAACATACTGAGTAGTAATTCTAGAGTTGTATATGCAGTAGTACTGGAAGGAGGTATTAGTGCAACCAGAATGTCTTGCCAAGGAGGCAGAAGAAGAGAGAGTAAAGCATATAGAAAGTCTCCAAGTGTTGGAAGACCAGAAGCAATTGATCAAAGCAGATGGAGGAGAACCAACTGAAGGCATTACACCAACTATAGGAGGCCCAAGCCATGTTCATGGAGATGCTGAAAGAAGAAGGAGTAGTGCATGCCTTGAGAACCAAACACCATTGATTGAAGAGTCAAGCCTAGTCCTTACAAAATCAAGCCTATAAAGAAGAACGGATGAACAACTTGTCCTTGCAGTTGAAGGAGCATTTAGACAAGAAGTTCAATGACGTATTCCAGACTTTCTTGCTAGAGACAGCTAGGTATCAAGCAGACCAAATAACTAGAAACATAAGAGGTGATTAAAGTCCTTCCCTCCCTAGTTCCAGTCCAAAGCACTCCTCTAAGAGGAAGTCATTCTATAAGGAAAGCACTCTTTGGTAAGGACTAGATACTCAGAGTGTATACTAGTCAGGCACTCTGAGTAGGGCATTAGTGTCTGCACCCAGAGTTGTGTATATGTATCTCAAGAGTGCCTTGTAATTATATGGCTCTTAGTATAGTATAGAGTTGAGTACAAAATCACTTGGAATTGTATCACACTTGAGATTATACATAATTGTGGAGGAGTGCACTCAGGTTTGTATAGGCACTCAGGGTTATACAATAAAAGTGTAATAGGCAGGTTTTGATATCTCCCTTGACACATGCATGAGCTTAATCATTCTACAAATGATTAGGATAAGATAATATTAGGATAGTAAAAACCAGTGATGTACAATTTAGCTTAGGATTTTTCAAGATTCATTTGGGATTCTTATCCCTTTGGCTTGGAGCCAGATTAATATATAAGGTTGAGTGTCATTGGCACTTATGTTTGTTCTTTTTGTGTAATGCATACTTAGATTACAAGTAAAGAGTGAACCTACTTCTTTGTAAGGTCTATGTCCTACATTTTGTATGTTATCCAATGTCTAGGCAAGAGAAGCAGTGAGAAATTTCACAATAGGTCTTCAATGCTTAGTGTTGAGGAATTTCACAGTAGGTCTTGAATTCTTAGTGCTGAGCATGTACTCACTCCTGATAAGGGAGGGCACTGAATGATTGAAGGAGTGAACTTGTGCACCAAGTGGATTGGGAAGCTCACCATCCAAGCAATAACAATGTATCAGAAAGCTTAGGCAAGGAATAGCATGAAGTTCAGTCTTGCAAGTTAAACCCTTTGGGAAGGGTAGAACTCATTTGCAGAAATTTTATCTTTGGAATGGAGTGGCACTCAGAGTTGAACAAACCATCACCTTTAGGAGCAATCCCGGCTAGATCTTAGAATGATAATAATTTTGTGATTTCTTTTTGGTTTAGTGTGCCACAAAGGGTGACACTATCCTCTTCTAGGAGTGGTTCCTGCCGAAGTGGTTAAACAAGAAACAATAAATGACCTGAGATTTGGTGACAAGTGTGTGTTTCACTTCAATCTTAGGCATTTCAGACCAATATCCTCATGGGAAAAAATTGTTCTTATAAACTATACTATAAGTACAGATACACTAAGATGTCTCAGGTATATTAGTATCTTTAGTACAATTGTACTTACTTAATTGAAATTTATTCCTTTTTGATGATTAGATCATCTACATAAAAATCACTAGAACAATTCCATGAGATGATGTTGTGTGCTTTCATTTTTGCATTTTTGCATTATTTGTTGTTCTTATTGATTTTATCTTTATTTGTGACAAAAAATAGCTTACACATTCTTCTTGGAGGAAATTTCTTACAGATAGCATTCTTCATAGTTTTGCCTATAGAGCAGGTAACTTGAAAAATAGTGTGACAGCCTAGTGTCAATGTAATTGCAGTATAATTGGTAAAAATAGGTAATTCCCATGAGAATATGGTTTGGAATTGGCTAGGAGTGAAGGGAAAGGGTCAATTTGTCACAAGTTGGCTAGTGTTAGGTATTTAACCTCTTGGACAAGACAATGCCCAGAAGACTGTAGAGTACCATTTTGCAGCACACTACATCAAACAAAACTACTAAATCACATTCACTAATGATATCTCATTGCACAAGCTCCTGAAGGTGATGATTCAATTCGTCATGTTGGTCACTGGCCCCAAAGGTCTTTTCCTTGTAGTTACATATACAATACATACCACAATGCCAATGAGAGCATTCGTCCCTTCCCAAAAGGCACTCCTCATTGCTATACTATAGGTTTGTGATACCCTAAACTTTTCATTACGTGTGATACTTTATTAAACTCATAGCCATCATGGATCTCAACATGTTGCCCCTACTCTTCAGAACTCCCAAGCCTGACTGCCCTCCCATACCTCAACACTTGCATTTCTACTTCAAGTTTCTCACCACGACTTGACTCAAAAATCATGAAACATACACCATATTGACATTGATACACTCAGGATCTAAGAGGTCCTCAGGCATCATCCACACAACATAGTCAACTTTGCAAACACACAAGCAAAGTGATTGCACAATCATGAGTTTAAATAGACAAGTATGAGATGGAATTCTAATATGTGCTGACTGAACCTATATTAAGTTGGGATCACTCCCCTTATACTCTCTATTACAACAAGATGGGGTGCATCCATGGTTGTGTAATGCCATGACCTCAGAATTATGAATTAAGACTAACCCTATTCTACCTAATTGATTGTTACAGATTAAATGCTCAGGCGGTGCATCCTGTAAAGAGGCACTTATTGTGCACTCTCTCAATACTATGACTTGAGCTACACATCTAGAAAATAGTCACAAAAATCAGATATTTACAAAATAATCAATTTAATTTATAGAGCCTTAATTGCTCAGAATTCCTATACATCCCATCATGATGAATTTCCCAACCCGATAGTGTTCTCATCATGATGAAGTTGTAACCCAATGTTGTGCTGTGATGACCACAACTTGATAGTCCAAACTACAAAAATACATGTAATTTTTACCACAATCTACTTTTCTGACCCTCCTTCACCTTTACATCTCTAAATTAGTTCCTCAACATGTTTGTTGTACTCCTCAAATTTGTGATGGATGCTACTTAAGACACTCATGAATTTGGCATCTTCATGCTTGCACAGCTTCTCTAATAGCTTGGTTAATTTCAGTGGAGTGGTCTTGGCTTCTAAGGTGTGTATTTTTAACTTCAGGTCCCGCAGCTTAGTCTGGTGAACTTGGGTCATAACACCCAATTCAACTTGGTCTTCAGCCTACTAGCATAGTCTTCCATGACTGTAAGAACTCATCTTTCTTCCTTGTCTAGAGTATCATGGATGGATTGCAACTCCATCTCCACCTCTGGTCTAGCTTGTACTTGGAGGATGTGGGCTCTATCTTCATGGTCAGCCACGATCATGGACAACTCCTCAATGCACATCTTGGCTACTTCCAAGGTGGCATCACAAGATTGCTCCTCTATGGCCTTCTCCTTCTGTAGACCTTCCAGCTCCTTCTTCAAGGACATCACCTCCTTGTCCCTAGCATCCAACTCCTTGGCATGCTTCTTTTTCATCTCCTCCACTTGCTACTCAAATCTACCCTTGATAGTTTTCAAGTTGGAGTCTAGTTGATAAATCTACTGCCTTGAGCTTGCTATCTCCTCCTTCATCTTGGAGATCTCCCACATATTCTCCCCTTGTGCGGTCTTGGAATCCACAAAGGCCTTCTCTTGCCTTCATCACTGCAAGGTCTACCTTGATGCTCCATAACTTCTCCTTGTGCTTCATTAGCATGGTGTCACTGCCATGCTTCCAAGCCTAGTAGTTGTTGGAAAGCACAATGAACTCATCCTACTTTGTCACCAATGAGGCTTCCCAATTTCTATAGCAGCTTCAAGGTGACAAATTTGTGCCTCCGTGGAAGTCGGGTCTTCTTCCCTTTATAGTGCCCTACTCCCTCTCCATGGCCGTGGTCACCATACTGGCTTCTCCCTTCTGCCTGTGCCAGCCATTCTCGGGGACAGACCATCTCCAAAGATTCTCCTAGGTCATGATGTTGATTGTCTTGTGCACCATACCCTGTAATTTCTGTGAGTAGGCCCTCCAGGTGCAAAATGTGAGTGTTGACTTCAACCAACTCTCTCTCTATTGCTTTCTTTTCCCATATGGTCATGTGAATGTGAAATTGCAAGAACTTGATCAATCTCTTGTGATCCATCATTGCAAGGTCAATTTCTTGGTAGGCAGGGAGTTGTTCTTCCAAACTCATCAGTACTAGTCCCAACATGATGGTCCACAATAATTTGATCCAGGTCCAAGGACACCCATCGTCCTGGTTCTTTTCCCTTCTCCTCACTCAAAGTCTCCTTCCACTCACCCGAGATGGTGAGGATAGGACAGTCTTGAGCACCGGTTCCTGAGTTGGAGTAACTACATAATCAGTGTCTCCTTGAGGGACAGCCAGAGTCTTAACTGCCACCTCTTGTTCATGTAACAAGTGTCGGGAAAAGAGTCCTCTTCTACAATCAAGATACCTCCTCCTCCTCATCCACCATGACATTACTTTGGTCAGGGATGGCTTGGTCTGGCATGTCCAACGCCAATGCTATCATAAGAGTGGATTGAACCTCCACTCTTGCATCCTCTCCTGCTTCTGCTTGTCAGAAGACACCTTGAGATTAGAGAAAGAGTTCTCTTGCTCTGAAGGCACTACTCCCACAGCTGGCAAAAGTTCCCTCATGCTACGAGCAAAGTGGCTTCCCTGAGACCACCTTGTGAGTCTTGGTCAGCCCCTCAATTATTTCCTACTCTGTATTTGTTGTGGTCTTAAGAATTCTCATCCTCCAAAGAGTCCACTACCGGGCTCAGCCGGTCAGTCCTTGGCAGAGTCACGACCGTCTTTTGTTTGCTGGTTCCCTCTCAAGCAGCCTTGTCAATGGGCACCCACTTACCCATCTTTTGGTATTTCATGAAGGTGTCCTTATACTTCTTGATCTCACCTATATCCCGGTTGGTGTAGTTAATACCCCAAGGGATAGTAATGCACCAAGAAGAGCTTCCTCTCCTCCTTCTGCTGTAGTCTCATCCTGACATAGAAATGCAACATGAACGGTGAGAGGAAAGTAGGTCCTCTTGTCATTTGTAACTGCTCTGTAAGCTCTTGAATAGAATATCTTTGCCTAGTGTGTGGGTTGCCTTCATACAGAAGTTGGAAGAAGGTTGCCTGCCCATTGTTCATATAAGTTTCCATGAAGATCTGAACATCTTCATCACCAAGAGATAATGGTATGCCAAGCAGGGTCATGATATCCTTGCAACTTCCAACCATTCCTTGTCTTCTTGTGTTTGAACAAGGATTCAAACTTCCTTTGCATTTCTTTCTATTGTTGGGGCCAGTCTTGATCGAGGTGTATTGCCCCCAGTACTGAGAAAAACCCAAGCACTTTTTGCAAGTGCTCCTCAGTCCATGCGAAAGTGTTTTCTCTCAAGTTGGAGAAGTTTAGGTTCTTCTTCTCCTTGATTTCCACTACCATTGATAGGTATGAAAAATCCCAAATTCACAATAGAAAGAGCAACTATGTCAAATTCAAGTACTCAATATAGCAGTAGTGTGCCCACTTCTCTACTCAGGGTGAAATATGACCACATTACAACACCAGACTTCTTCTTTGGGGGAGACATCATGATAGAAAAGTGCAACTCAAATCCAATCCTCACTTTGAGCTCTCAATCCCAATCACACTCTCACAATTTCTCAAATTGCTCAAAGGTTCTAAGCTATTCTTGCTCACTTTTTGCTGTCAATCCAGATCACACTCTCTCACAATTTCTCAAATTTCTTAAAGGTTCTAGGCTATTCTTGCTTCTAAAAATTTCACACTCACACTACTTCATACTCCCCAGAAATGTATAGAGCATCAAGAAAATTCAATCAAAATTTACCTCCTTGCAAGGTGCTGCATTTATAAATTTCAATAGATCCATTTGAGATTTTGGTGGGCATTTCTAGTGAAGCATTGTGGTCCGTGCATTCTGAAGTGGCATGAGGATTGATGGAGACTGAAACTGGTTCTTCATCCTATGTGTTAGTTTCTTGTTAAATAGGAACTTGAAGCATTAACTACTGATGGTTGCTCTCGACATGTCATTCCACATTATTTTTTGTGGTAATTTTGTTTGTGGTAAATTTGTTTGAACATCCACTCCCCTCTCCTTTGTGACCTTTTAGAAGCTTCATGGTGATTGAGGTATAAGCCATACTTTATACCTTCAAGCATCATCCTACTCAACATCATGAGCTTATTCAAGGAAAAAAACAAAAAAAGAAGAAAAAACAGAACATTTGGCTAAGGGAACATAAGGTGGGCTGTCAAAAATAGATCATAAGCCAAAAGGTCAGCTAAAGGAAGAATGCCAATCCAACACCGGGGCCAAAGAATGTTTGAAGACTAATGGCTTTGGTGGAGAAGAATGTCAGCTAAAAGATGTCCATATCAAAGAACCTTTGGCCAAGAAGCACTTTGGTCAAGATCAAAACTCAGCCAAATGTGTTTGCCCCATCACACTTTGTCCTAGAGCCAATAGATGTCAATGACCGTACATCAATTTGAGTGCACCACCACCTAGTTCAAGGATGACTACTTCATTTCAAGAATGTTGGTTAGCATTCCTAGTAAGATTGTTGGCATTTGGCTCATTCCTCACATTGGTAATCAATACCATTGAAGATGAGGATGTTTTGCATGCACCAACTATACTCCAAGTAGTGCCAACCACTTCCTGGATGAAGAATGACTGTAGACTTTGCCCATAAAATAAAATGGGGAGTGGCCAATTCCACTTTTCACAATGCTTGTTGTTGCAGTTAGTCTTGGAGTGCAATTTTATCTCCTAACCGAGTCTTAGTTTTCACAATTTCATCATTTTCAGTTGACAAACATTTGCCTTCCTCCCCTTTAGCACTTTGAGAAGATGGTATTCATCCAAAAGCCAATGAGGAACTCCCCCAAAGCCATTCTTATGAGTCCAACTGTAAATCAATGGGGGATGTATTGAAAGAGAGAAGTAATCCAAATCAAGCATTTGTGTTTCTTGTACTGGGATTGGGATGTGAAAAATTTTGAGATTATCCATGAGATGATGGTCAGAACGGAGAAGAATTATGGGGATTTGAGAGGGATCCATATGAAAAATCAATGACAACCCAATGCCAAGGTACAGTTAGTATAAAAGGTAAGAACATGTAGTTCTTACCTTTTATCCTCATATCCTACATATTCTCAAGGGAACATGTAGTTCCCTTGAGGATATGGGTTGGAAATGGTTAAAAATGAAGGTAAAGTATCACAATGTCTCAATTAGTCCATTGTTGCCTGTTTAACCTCCTGGGCAAGAACCACTCCCAGAAGGGGGTGGCAAAGTTACTCACTGTAACACACTACAAAAAAGAGAAATTAATAATCACTTTCACAAAAGATCAAGTCTAAAGGGTTCCTTGATAGTGATGGTTCACTTCACACCAAAGACGTCTCTCCCCTAAGAGCCTTTTTCATCCCAAAGGTTGGTTCATCTAAAAGGTATTGTCACTCTCATGATGATAATTGACTACTTACTACCCTTCCCTGGAAGTGCAATCCTAACTAGATTGTGAAATTGACTATCTACTTAGCTTTCCTAGTCAGTGGTACTTCCAATGCTCTAGTGTTCCCGGATAACTTCCTTGCACTGTCGTGCTATTTCAGAATATTAAAGATACATTCCTTGACAATGTAAGGTTTACCAAGATGATAGAGAGATATTGCAATTCAAAATGGAAAGAATAGAGATATCAAAAGCAGAAAGTGAGCGGAAATAAAAAATTGAAGCAAAAATGTAAATGTCCAAAACTTTTAAAGAGCCCAGATCAGAGAATACATTAATCTATTACAATAAACATAATATACCGCTTTGTAGTTGTTAGTTGAATTTGATTCACACCCTAGATCACGGGACCAATATTCCACTAAATAAAAAATGATGTAAGAATAACTAGAGATGACATCATTTGGTGAGAGTATATGGACAGTTTTTCTGTAGACTTACACGGTAGGGGATTTACATGAACCACTAGGAAGTAGATATTATAAGAATCAACAAGAAACATCAAGAGTGTACGGTGTATTCTCTGTAGGCAAGGGACTGTGTAAAGCAGGTGGAACAAAAACAAATTCTGTTCATAAAATGCATATATTACGTCTCCCAGTAACTCTCTTTTGTTGAAGAATGATCGTCTCAGGGAAATTCCAGTTATGACTAGCATATTCCACTATCCGTGCTGAATGTGTTGTTTTGCTCTGTATTGTTTGGATAGGGGTGCTGTTCTAGGGAAGTTTAGGAGTGTTAATTCTTGTTCATAGAGAATTGCGTTCAGGCTAAAAGGTTAATAGAGCCACACAAACGATGACTTCGTCGGCACTGATAGTGCTATTGGGTAACACAACCGGTCTAGTCAATAATGTGTTTGTATACTTAGGTCTGAGATCAGTGTCCAGCAATTGTCCCATACTTCCCTCTCTGCCTTTATATATATTTTGGAAAATGGTCCAATATCCCTGTGTGCAAAGTACTACTGTGTTGGCTTTACGCTCGGTGTTCCCTATGCACTGGTTTGTGCTTTGGTCTCCTTTCCCTTTTCCTTCGGGGGACTATTTATATACTCTCACAACTTGATTAGAGTTGTGATCAAGTGCAAGTGTAATCAAGTGCAAGTGAAGCTACCATGATCAGTGACTCTCTGACAAGAGTCCTATCATTCATATAATACCCATGGCATCCAGGAGTTGTAAATCCACTTTACGGTGTCCGGTTCATCACCTGCTGCCATTCTATCAAACTGGAGGTGACTGACGATATCATGAGTAGAGTATCTCAGGGCATAAACACCAAATGGAGATGCACTTGTACTCAATTGTCGTCCTACCCTACGACAACAAACTTGACCATGCATCACTTCATGTATAGCAGATATAAAGTCCCACACGAGATCTTAACTGCCAGCAAGACCATTACAAGCCAAGAATGGGGAAAGCGGGGGTTTTTATTTTAGAGTGGAATCTGTATAGGATAGGATATTCCAAAGCATGACATTGGTACCTGACTGCACCAAAGTCTTACTGTAATCGGATGTGGACGGCTCTGGGAACAAGAATCGAACTCAATGACATCAATACTATGTTTTCAGCTACAGCGAGTTTATCGTCTCATGCATGGCTTCCTTCATCAGGTCCTCACTCGTACCACACCTGCTCAATAACCTAGAATATACGTAATATGCACATAAACTCATGTATGGCGTGGTGGATCTCTTTTGCATCATCTGGTATACCAACCGCAGAAGTTTCCTGATCAGCAGCATTAAAGTAGTGTTTTGTTGTCCTCGTTGGTGAGCTAATATCGAGATTCCCGATTTGTAAGTCACCTCGATAGTGTGATAGCTTGATAGTGTATCGGACTGTCCGTTGTGGAGATATCCCACTGCTTCTTCTTTTAAAGAAGTAGATATTACTGATTCAGAAGAGATCCGTCCCCAGATCTGAAGTGAAGGATTGCGCATACCAAGAACGATATTTCGTTTTTGTTCGAAATCTTCGTCTGTATTACAAGCACCACGAGATCATTCATATTCTGTGGTGGTGACGAGAGCGTTGTTGAAATTCTAGTGTCTCGCAGCTTTGCGAAGGTTCGTTACTGTGTCAGCTTAATCTAATTTACTTGAGGGCATGGCAGGTCTAAACGAGGATGGAAGCGCCTCGACTGGCGGACGGTCAAAACAAGCTACCCAATCTCTTGCGAGGACCCTTCGAGCACCACCAGCAATCTCGAGGAAGAGGAAGGCGGGGGAGGAGATATCAATGAGAAAGAGCTACCAAATGATGTCCGTGACGTGTTGGCGGTCCTTCGAGGTAATACGCGACGGAACGGGGGATAACCCCCGTTCCTGTGATATCAATCGCAAAATCCGAGAGTTAGATTTGTCTCACTCGAGATTTGGAACTGAGGGCCACCGGTAACTCTTTCCGGCTCTTGCTAACTGCAAATCTTTGGATGAATTTACCTTCAATAGCAACAAATGTCCATTCAGCGCGCAGGGGCGGATTTCTGGAGCAACTGTCGTCCAACCTTTTCCTGGAGGATTTTGAAATTTATGGGATGTGGCAGGGGGGCAACATGGCGAACAACATAGTGAAGGTGATCGGCAACGCTCCTCATCTAAGGGCTGTCAGCTTCCACCAGGTAGACGAATTGAATGCGGAGGAGGTAAAAGTCCTTGCGGAAGCGCTGGTGCAGTGTGCTCCGAATCTTAAGTACCTATGCATCCAGCTATGGTCTATCACCGGTAAGAGGAAGGACTGGCCCAAGTTGTTGCTCAGTGCCTTCAGGGGAACCGACTGCAATCAATCGATTAAGGTGCTACGGTTGGAAATGAAGACTGGCTATCTGGGAAAGTTTCTACCGCAGCCCTTGACCCTAAACGGGTCTCTGGAACAAATCGGGTTTAAGGAATACACCGCAAAGGATCTTAGTTTCACCACAACTGATGGCGTGTGGAGGAATATCGGCCGGTCTTTGCAAACAGATGTCGATTGGAAGGAATGAAAGAGTTCCTTTTTTAACGGATTCTAGGGTTCCAGTCATTACACTCGATGCAAGTGATCATGACGAGGAGTTCTCATTATTTCTAGCAGAATGTCTAAACAATGTTAGCTCTATAAGATCAATTAATCTTCGCACCGTTGAACCTTTTCCGGGAGTGCTTCTCAAAGTGTTCGAAGCATTAAAAGTCAATGACATCCTGTACAGACTCGACATTCCCTCAAAATCCCCCGTGCCGGAAAGTGGATGGAAGTTCATTTTCAGCTCTCTACGGCATAACACCAGCGTCGTTAACCTTCCTATAACTGGTGTTCTCCGGTCTCGAGGACATAGTTCTAAGGACTTCACCAAACACCTTATGGGTTTATTACAGGTCAATTCTACTTTGACATCAGTTCACTGCTGGCGAGCGAGGGCTGCGGCTCTGGCACGGAACGCGAAGTTTGAGTCATATTCTGCTATTCTGAAAGGTGTGAGGCTAAAATTCAACACCCAAAGGGTTGGCTTTTCCAATGGGGCTCGCCTCATGCAGGGACTATGATTTTCTTTTCACTTCCTGAGATTTATGTCCGTTTAACTCAGTGCTAGACGATACAATTCTCCAATCCAGCAGACATTTTGATTGCTCAAATGATTAAGTCTTCGGAATTTGATGAAATTCGATGTGTTAAAACTTGTCTCGTCCAAAGTGTAGATATCATATGGAGCTAGTAACGTATCTTATGTCTGGAAACTCGACTGTCCACGAATGTTTATTTCAGGTTTAAAAGATCTTTGTGAAAGCTTAGATCGGCACAAAAGTGAAAGTTGCAAGGGGGTTAATTATATTTTATATCCGCACTAATTATTATAGTTACTATAATGATAAAATTGAAAGTTGAAAAGATTTTTTGTAGTTTGTATTGGTATTAATCATTTTAAATTGTGACAATGTCATAATTATATTGAATATCGAAATTCTGTTTGCTTGGATCAAGACAAGAATGGAAATCACATATGTGTACTTTTAGTTGGCATGGGTACTAGTGGTTAGATTACAATGTCACAATCATACTGAAAATTCGTGAGTAACAAGGTTCACCAGCTTTGGCTGTCGGTTAGCAAAGTATTAGGGTTCCTATAGGATAGGATGTGGAAAAAAATGGACAACGCAAAAAGCTTATCACGCCTCCCAGAGACTATTATTAACGTACCGATCTTAGGAGTTCCTCGCAACCGAGCTAGAAAACGAGCTTTTACCATGATATTATATTTACGAGAATCTGAACTCCTATTTTAACGTGACGTGAACTTCTTATGCTTTATTCTTGGGTTTCAGATTATACACTGTTTATAATGTTTGACGTCAAAATTCTTATTCATTCGCTGAAGTGAGATAGATGAAGTATTAAAATGATGCCTGGGCTTGATGCTCTCCTCTGGATTCTCTGACAGTCTGTTAATGTTTGATTTGTTTCTGCACTACTGCGAGACTTCATACGGCCAATGTCCTTACTTCGTACTCATATTTATAGATTATATAAACTCGACTTCAAACCTTTTGGCGAATACCCATTGCATGACATGCTTCTGAACTTCTATATCTTACATGTAATGCAGTGGCTTTCATGTTATTGAAGCATCGCTCCGGTGGAAGTTCTGACTAGTCTGATGTGTGGATCTCTGTGACATAGCATACTATCCAAGCGGACAGAACTTTCAAGCACAACCTCATGGTCGTGTCAATGCATGTGGATACCTGAATCAGGATTTATTGGCGTATTTGTTATGGAACAAATCCTACAACCTATTATTGACCGGAAAATGCGGTCTAAAAGGAACAAGTGAGCATGGAGAATCTCAAAACTCTGCTGGTAAAAGTAGATTTGAGTTTCAGAGAAGATGGTGTCAATGAGCCAGGCAAAACCCAATTCTTCATCCCACACATTGTCCGCAAAGGTAAAACGGGTACTGATCTCCGACCGTCATGGAGTTCTGCGACCACCACGACCACCAGCGAGAATCACTACTTGGGTTTTAGATTGCAGTGCCAAGACCGGAGTACATCGCTGCCTTCCGCCTGTTTTGCTCGGCTACAGGTAAACCGTAACACATCACTGATCGTCCTGATTAATCTTATTGTAATTTCGCTTTCCAAGACCGAAGTTATGTGCATGTCCTGGTCTCCCAGTTAGTTCCAAATACCATAGCTAATGTATACATGTGAATAATCAGACGACTTAACAATCTTACTCAGACGCAAGGCCATAATTATCAACTGTATACGAAAGTGGTTTATGAAAGGTACGCTGAAAGAAGGTTCTAGTAGGGTACCAGGAATATAATGTTATCCACAGTACTCACGCCTGTGTATTGAGATTCAAATAGAGTTAAAGAGACTTGTACTTCTGGTGCTTTTCACAATAGCGTATGATTTCTTGTTGTGCGTACTAGATTACTCTGCGGATAAAGCTCAAGGACGTGCGTGCTCTCGGGGCTACATTCAGTTCACCATGAACGGCAACGTTCATTGTGGAACAACGTCAACGCCATGAAGTTTTGCAAAATCATGTGGACATCGTAGTCAAAGGATCGAAGTAGAAGACCTTAGACGCTGCAAGACAGTATGTCAGGATTAATATCATCGTTGAGACAAGGACTTTCTGTTATTCCTCTAAAGGGTGTCCCGGGGTTGTTTGAACTTGAGCATCCTTCGAACTGAATGTGTGAAAAGCCTCTCTCCATTGGAGAAGCATCGGCTGAACCTGAATCCCAGGTCCATTCTGGGTCGAGTTCCACACTAAGAAACGTCGAAATTCAAGCCAGCCGTGCTGCTGCATGAGGTGTTTCTTGTTCAGATTGTGTTTTGATTCAGACGATGAAAGAATGGAGAATAAATTGGATAGGGTACACTCTCGGGTGAAAGACGTTCAGCAACATGTGTTAAAAGTAAAGGAGCAACCAGGCGACATAATCTCCATTCAAGGTGCAGACAACTGTAGCGTCTATCACGTCCAAGGTAGATTGCACCGTGGTTTCAGTGACTGGTTGGCACAAGCCGTCACACAGAGACGCCCCTACTTTACAAAGCACGATGTGACCAAACTGCATGAAGCCACTGGGACTGTATTGTTGGGGATACCCGTCCGCGACTGGAAATCATATTGTTGAGGGCCAGGAAGGCTTTGAGCTGACTGTAACGAAAGCAAACAAGGAGTAGTTTGACGCGCATCTCTGTCATGTCTTTCACGATCCTAGTATACAGCTTGAAGGCGGGGCTCCAGGTGACTGTGGCTTGGGACAAGTTGTACCAGAGCTTGCCGATCTTGAGGCAGCCCTACCTATTGGGATTGCCAACTTCATTGCGCAGACGTTCCAACCCGAGAGTTGACACGCACTCAAATGAACGAGGCCTGGTCCTGCATGAGTGAGAAGCTTGAACCACAACTTCGGGTTAGATATTGCGACCTTTTCCAAAGGCACAAGGTTAAATATCGCAATCAAAAGGACGGTTGCTATGCGTGACTATGACAGCAGTGCATGCTGAAGGGTATGAGAAACAATTCTTTAGATTGTACTTGAGCCAGTCCACATGATGTACCTACGTTGGATCTAGACCGGGGATTACTGAAGCCAATGGAAGTCTACTGTTTCTCCTCCAAAACATTCAATAATATTTCAGCGACTCGCAAGCTCCTGTATCCTGCACGAAGTTCTGACCAGTTCAAACAGCAAACCTAATGCCTCATCATGATAAGTAATGTACCAAACGGCTATGAAAGTGCAAGCTAACAATTTGCTGTGACTACTGCTGCAGCCAATTCCGAACTGTACAAATGGGAGTAAAATTAACGTCAATGTTCTCACCCGAGGTTTCCATCTGTCGTACTTGTTACAAAAGGCTAACATATGCCACCGTTCGATCAAACTGGATGCTCCTGATTTGAGGACGTTCGTAGACACACCACTCTCTACCAAGACAAGTCTACAGGAGAGCCTCAGGCTAGGAATGCTTCCCCTCTTGGTGAGTAGAGAAATAACGATGAGAGGTGTCAGGTGTCGAAACAACGTTATCATCTCGTACTGTTTCCACTATTAAGCTCTCTTACAACATTTTCAACGTACTCTGCTATCATGATATCTCAAAGCACTTGAATATCCACACATTTAGTGCCTCGAGTACCCTGTATGACCAGATCAATACACAGGGAAGCGCGCCACCGTAGCGTCATAAAGGCAATATATATCAGAAGGGATACCTTCCTGATCTAACGCTTACGGTTTCAAGTTCCATTCTCTTACTACTGACCGAGACTTCTCCTGCAACACAACTTGTAAAAGTTCGTCTTAGAAGCTCATTTTGTTGAAGCTCATGTTCAAAACCGAATCTTTGGTCTAACGTGAGATGTGGTAAGAGCAAACGTGTAAGCCTTGCACAGCATTTCCTTGTAGCGTACAGTTAAAACGATCCTAGTGTGGGGTCTGAAAATCTGTAATCAGTCAAAGCGATTGACACATTGCTATGCTCGACAAAGGCTGCCAATCACATGCTGGAACAAATGGCTTAAATCAAGGTAGAGTGCCCATATCGGAAAGGAAGTCTTACTTTGCAGATAACCTCAAACCTAACTCGTAGAAGTAAGGACAACACCTTCCTAACCCTGCAAGACCAAACGGGTAATTACGTTCCGTTAGAACAGCCTGAAGCAAGCATACGAAGTGCAATTGTGCGACTACTTTAGATACGTCACTGTAAACTCTTCACTAATGACTGGAACTCACTAAAAAGCTGACTGCTACGCATACGTGATCCTCCCCTGTATCACACTCTAATCCGTGAAATGTTGGAAGCCTGATACACAGTACATTGATTTCGTCAATCGCAAAAACAATTACTGCTAGCTATATACTGCGATAATGAGAATGCTGGACATCCTCATCAGCACTAGCTTTCATTGGAAAAGTACGGCAGCTTAATAGAGACAAAGTTCCTCTGACACAGATCATGCGCGAGCCAAAACGGTATTTTAACATTCGCTCCAGCCTCTATCTCTAAATCCAAACATTGGGGATGAGACCAGTTGTGCTCTCTCAAGGGATCAGCGTTACTCAAAATGAACATATACAGACCAACTTGTCAAGGTGTGAACTCGACTATGCATGAGAAACGAATGACAGTTTGTTCTGATTTTTGGTTAGAATGGTATCAATATTTTTGTTCAAAATGAATTCAATTTGTAGACACACAGGCGGCAGATCAAGAACATTATGTCTTCATGCTCCAAGCCAGGATAATGTGCTCCCAGACCTTTAGCACGAATCTAAAACGGACATCTACAAACTGCAGGTGACAGACAAGTTCCAGAATCGAAGGTTTCAATAAAACAGTCATATTCGGAAATTGAAACTATCGAGAACAGATACACATGATATTATACAATTATTCCACAAAACAGACGACTATCAAGATCACTCTGGTGGAAATTAAGTACTTCTTCCTCCATTATGTTAATATTAAGAAAAGAAAGAAAATGTCGGAGTAGTTGGCCATGTCCAACTAGCCTGCAAATTGATCTGTGTTACAGCTCTTCGGCACATAGAAAGAAGTGCATGTGATGACGAATTTGGCACTAAGGACCCGAATCCAATTAAGCTTCGAGGTCAAAAGATTAAAATGCACATCAGACTCCTCTGACTTCGCTCTGGTCCGATCCCTCACACGGAGAGCCAATATTGTTTTATTGAGGTATCAGCAACCACGACCAGTAGAGTGACTGAAGTTCAATCAACGTGAATAATCTCGGGAGAGAAATGGAGGGAATAGACGCGTCTGAACCAGCCGCTTCTTTCTCACCAGCGATGGGCGAACTTGCGGACAGAAGATCGAAGTCCTTCCGAGTATCGTAGATAGAGCGCTTCCGTCTCTTAAGCCTATCGCAATTTATGGAGGGGTGACGGATTGAGAAGCTCGATTTAAGTTTGAACTGCGATTTGAATTTGAGTCGGGAGAAACCAAGAGAGACCTCTTCCATTCGAAATTTCAAATAGCTTGTGATCCTGGCAAAGTGCTGTTCTTTCGTGTGAGAGGCACGTTCCGAGGTACCGGCTAACCCCCGTTGACCTATATACTGTGAGCGAGTTATGCACAGTATGCTGTATATCAACAAACATACCTGCAGTTACATCGTATACAATCGAGTGAAAAAAGATCCCCTTTGATTTACTTTTCTGGTGTGCGGAGCTGAGAGCAAGCTTTTAGGACGTCGAAGATTTTGACTCATTTCCTCATGGTCAGTGCAACTGCCTTTGCCTTTCTTTGCATCATCAAGCTTCACAACGCGTCTATACGAGCATGAGACCGACATGATAAAGATAAAGAAGTACAATGTACGTTTTCTTGTAGAGTTCTCTGTCACAAATGTCTCACTTCTTTAAATTCCAACGCATCCAAATCCGAGAAGGCGTACCAGGAAACATCCTGCCCAAAAAAGGAATACTAAAGTTGTCACAGGATAGTAAATGATTAACAGTAAAGTTCTCCAGTTCTCTATGTAACACCACCGTAACTCTGTAGATGGCAACATCGTCAAACGTATATACCCTATGATCCTTACGGTCTCGATGCAGGCAAGTGTACGGAACTATATACCGCGCCAAAACATACCTCCCTGTTATCATCGAATCAACTCAAGCAGCACGTGTCCATTTCCCCAATTGGCATTCCTTTGAGCTCCACTTTCATCTTAACCTGTACTTTTGAAATAAGTTTCAGGGCTCTCGCCAGCACACAGGGTGATCCGCTGCCCCAGGGGCGGAAAATATTTCATAAACGGCCAACAGGTACTCAGGAATGCTATGTCCCTCAGAAGTGCTTCACGACAACTTAACGGAAGAAGTCCCACGATTCCAGATTCTTGCTAGGCCTGGTTGCATGCACCACAGCTGGGCATTGTGGTTCGCCACAGTATGATTCGCACGCTGATTAGCATGAAAACCTGCGGTACTCTTAGAAAGCTCGATGCACAACTTATGTATGCAACTCCTGTGAGGAATTAAATCTCACTTTGAGGATTTAGATCTTGTACGCGGCACTGTCCATCTTCCGGGACCACCTTTTCGGAGTTCTGTGCACATGAGGTGATTCCTTGGTAGATGAAAACATTTCGCAGAAGTTGCCAAATTCATGCAGCCCATTGCGAGACTGGGTCAAGTTCCTCTCCAATTTGCATGTACAACCGGCGATGGTCTCCAGACGGCAAACTACGATTTCCGGCCAAATTGGAAGACAGTGAGGAGACAAATATGAGCTTTCAGCGCGCAAAATTTGTTACCAATTTCCATTTGATCTGTGTTATCCACACAACCACCGAATCTCTTGGCCAGCTAACGACGTCTAGAAATCCTCAGGTCGTGACCTTCTGAAAGGTAATATTATACCCATGCCACGCTCAGAAATTGTTCAACAATCGAATCGTCTTCAGAGCGACTCCATGTGGAGTTCGACGATTATGGATAATACAGTTTTGACGGATGCTACGTGGAAATTACCGACAAAGAATTACAAGGATTAATTTATTGAGTAGCCGGTGATCTTACAATGTCCGCAACTCGAGAGCAAGGGAGTAGTGCAAGAGCTAGATCAACGTCCAAAGAGAGGAATTCTCCTCCCCCAGTGGTAGTGAGACGGGCATCTATCGGAGTAGCATATATCTGAATAGTCCGGAAAGAGTCCGGTCAACAAGTTAGCTCTGCTCCCACAACAAGCATGACCAAGAGAGCAACTTGGGCCAGT
Organism: Lunularia cruciata; assembly: GCA_948567375.1. Classification (NCBI taxonomy): domain Eukaryota; kingdom Viridiplantae; phylum Streptophyta; class Marchantiopsida; order Lunulariales; family Lunulariaceae; genus Lunularia; species Lunularia cruciata. The sequence continues at coordinate 33,864,070 of OX419759.1, read as the reverse complement.
GTGCCAAATTCCTCAACATGCCGGTGGGGATTCTGGTGAGTTTCCTCGTGCCAGTTGCGATGTGCGCGGACTGGCGAATGGTGACGAAGGACCGGCGAGTTCTGCTGCTTCTCTTGTTCACAGGAACGATGGTCTCCACTTGAGCGACTGTTATCTTCTCGGAGTCGTCCATTCAAGCCTCTGTATCATATTTTTCTTCTTCTTCTTGGGACACACCTGGTGTTCATAAACATTCTAGGACGCTTCACCTGTCTCTTCACTTGAGCTTCATGTTTATAACGTTCTTGAATCTGCGTCCAATCTACGACTCTGAGAAAGAACGTCTTTCCGAAGATAGTGTGTAGTTTTGCAATTGTTGGGTTATCTGTTCACGTTAGTCTCACCAACGGCCAAAGTCTACGGTACCTGGATTGAGTCAGCTCCGCTTAACTTTTATACGTTGAGGTTAGTAGCGATTCTTCTTGTAAGTTTTGACAGCAGCGTCGTGATTAGAAAACCTTCCCTTATGGAATTTGGGATTTGGCAGTGATAGTTGCCGACTCCTACCAAGAAGTTTAAAACAGTTCTGATAAGATCAAACCCTTCTCAATGCGTTATCTGAATCTCGCAAATCAACAGGGATGTCCGGGATGCAATGACTGACCTACACAGTTTTTCTAACTTACGATCGAATTGAGTTACCACTCAGTTCCTTGTCATAACACTGTTCCGCAACAATAGAAATGAACCGGGTCCTTGTCACACCCTGCCTAATTAAAATCATACTGCGGTAGTCAACTCTACCCTCCGCAATCCGAATAAAGTGAAGTTTGTTTTCAGGTTTGTCGAGTATGCAATCACCTCTTGGTTGGCCTGAGTGATGTCGTCCACCTCTGCTTTTGTCACAAAGAGCGGCATATGTTATTGTTGGCATGTGTGCACACCACGGATGAGAGAATTTGAACTGGGAATACAAACAGCTGGAACGCAGTCGTATGAAATTTTTGGCTCGAAGGATGTAGCATATAAGTATAGTCTAGTCTAGTCTTGTAAGTAGAATGTGTTGTGTCATCGCAATGTAGATGTAACAAGATCTTGAGCTCCGGATCTGTCAATTATACACTTAGACACGATCAACGTCCTCCGCAGTCTCTGACCCTCATCAACTAAGGATCTGAAAGAAGATACTGGCATGGCAGATATGTCAGCTATGAAGAGCTGACATAAGAATTGACATATCTGAAATATAATGGCATTTCCATCATATGATACGTTTTTCTTTTTACATTTGGCCATAAATGTATAGTAAACTATAGTAAGCTCTTTATGTATGCAAGGGTCTGGGTCCTTTTTGTTGTTGGATGATGATATTATTGTTTTAATTGCATTTATGTATCTGAAATATAAGCATCTCGCTGGAGGATGAAAGATAAAAGGTGGGTAAACATTCCTAACAAAATGACTTAAATTTGACTAAGGTTCAATTTGACTAAGGTTCATATAGTAAAGTCTATCAAGAAATCACCTTTCTTTTGTCACAGCAAGTCACTATTTGTATAACATCAATTTTATGCTTCTGATTGGCCACTTGATGTGGCTCATTTTTTTGAATAATCAACTACTTGTTTAGAAACTAACCATAAGTGAAAAGACAAAAAATCCAAACATTATACCCCACATGAAAAAATACAAAGAAATTCAAATGCATCAGAAAGTGCAAACGGAGAAGACAAGCACGAGGTTCAAAGAAAAAGGTTAAAAGCAGAGGTTCCTTCCCAATCAAAGGGAAAGAAATGAAGTAACCTATGTCACATGGTATAGTTGAACTATGCAATATAGGTTCTCCAAAGGTATATTTGGTAAAGGAGGAGCAAGAGTTCTAGATGCGATGGGGGCAAACTCCTACTACCACTACTCATCTCATCTATGAGAATATAATGCCTACAACATTGTAAAGTAATGGAAACCCTTAAAAATATTTAAAAAGAAAACGGATGAAATTTGACTGAGACGGGATGAAAGCTTCATAGCAAGGGACTGTGGCCATATGCATGGCACCAAGATCCAAGTCTTTATATCTTTTCCCCGCATCCTAAAAACTGGAGACAATGACACTTACAAAATCGTTCTCGAGAACCGATGAAGCCTGAACTGAGTCATGTGACCAACATCCGAACGCAAATTGACTAAAAATTTCCAGATTCGCGGGGATTACCACAGTGTTAATGTCGTTACTAAGATTTATCTATTGCGCGGGAAACGTCACTTGGGAGGATTGGCTTCCTTAAACCCACTACCCAATCCGATAGACCTGACTGCGGATCGATACAAGTCCCACTAGAACGTAATCAAAAGATGGATTCACAGCAGTACAGCTACGGGTGCAGAAAGAAGGAATTATCACGAATGGCAGAGGATTTTTGTAGCGCAAGAACACATCTATCTATCTATCTTTCTACACTATTAAGAAAATCTTTTCCGGCCTCGTACTTTGCGGCATCTAATTATGGTGCTTCCGGCAGATGAACGGACGATAGTTCGGCATGCATGCAGACAGACGGACGGGCATTCAACATGCGTGCGGCGGATAGACGGACGGGTCCGACCAGGAACAGAGCCCAGTCCTAGAGAATGTGTGCGGGCTTGGTTTAGTGAGGACTTGGCGTGCTGGCGGTAGTGCACATCATCGTCTGACACCGTCAAAGAGAGCTCGCGCAATGCGCTGCTCGAATGTTGTTGGGTGAGATCGATATAGAATAGGCTCAAGCATTTAGGACGCTGTGGAAATATGGCTCGATTTTGAGGATTTATTCCGGTGCGACCGACCAGAGCAGGAACGAAGCTGCTTCCGTTGTTTGTCGAGCAGCGGGAGGTTCGAAGACAGGGTGTAAATCTGGTGTGGACTTTGGTAGATAGTTGGAGATTGAAGGAGAGGGAAGTCAAAATGGCAGGGGTTCCATCGAACCTTTACGCATGTAAAGAAGGGGAAAGTTGCCGATAATGCCACCCCACCGGTGGTTCCTTTGCCGGAGACTTCAGAAAAATCTGTAGAGCAGAAGCTTGGACCGATGCCTGGCAAGGCAATTACGCTTAATAAGATTCAGTGTGATAAAAGCACAAAAATTGCAGAGGCGAACTGGTCGGTCACCAAAGGTGACAAGCCGAAGCCGCTGTCCAATGCGGAGCTGGTAGTTGACATATACAGGACAGGACGGAACTTACTCTCACCAGTTGGAACAAGACAGTCCCGCTACAGTGAGTTATGGTCTTGGAGTAATTAGCCAGTACCTAGAAAATTATTTGTGGCCGAATTTCTACCCGGATATCGATTCATTCGAGCATGTTATGTCTATGTAATCCTAATGGTCAACGAAAAGGTGAGTTTCCGACAGTGTCTCCTGGTTTAACAGTGTCTCAGCTGAATGCAATCTCACAGTCACTGAGTTGTCACGATTTTCACACTGCTCATCACAGGATTGATTTCAACGTAACCCGGGGCCATGAGACAGGCATTAGTTCTCATATCTCATCATAGCTGATAAGAAGGGAAGATTATGTCTCAAAATTAGCCTCATTTTTTGCTAATATGTTAATTTTCATATCTCATCATAGCTTTTAAAGCTGTTAAAAAGAAGGGAAGATTATGTCTTAAAATTAGCGTCATTTTTTACTAATACGTCCAGGATGTCAATGGGGCATGGAGCAGTTTTGGGAGAAACATGCCGGCTTGGAGATGCTCAGGGAGGATGCCAAAGAAATTTTAGCTAAGTATTTTAATCAAAAGATCTCAGTAACCCAGCGTTTCTGGCCCAGACAGATGTGAGCTTTTCTGTACACTAAGAAAGCTTTTTCCGATGTGGTTTTGATTGTATTCTATTTTGAAGCTTTTATGCGGAATATTTAGTCATTGTGATCCGCATTCCGATACGAGGACAAAAAGTTATAACGGTTTCTTCTCAATGTCAACAGGGGCATGGTTGGAACATGTAAGGTAGAAAACACATTATCTTCTCCTCATGATACACGGTTTCCAGGTAAGGGAAGATCACCCTTACTCTCGGTGACTTTGTTAATGTACTGTGGCTGAGCGAGCGTCATTTTCTACATCCTACTAATCCTACTAGTGTTATTCAATTTCCTGATACCTTCTGACCGAACTTGCTTATTTGATCTATCTCCTGCAGAGTTTGGAGGATGAGATGATCAGGTCTCCAGTCCTGGAGCTGGCACACTTGAAGCTATGGCACGCTGTTTCACTGGATCTCATTCAGGTTGTCCTCTCTCTGGTTTATTTTGAAGTATATGCTTGAGTAGGCCTTTCCTAAGTAAGATCATTGCATTGTGCGACTTATGCTTCCCAAGTTGTGATTTCTCAAGATGGGGGACGGCGTATAGGATTCAAGTCCCAGATGTGGGGTATTTTAGTGTGCACATTAGTATGTTAATCCTTTTGACCTAAATAGGTTAACCCCCGATCTTCTAATACAAACAGAGGTTAGGTTTGCGTTGAGATGAGCTGCGCTCTACGTTAGACAATTGAATTAAACACCGAGTTTGTTCTACTGTCCTGATTATAAAATCAAACGCGATGCTTTTTGGGTGAACGGTCTCATGTGTGCGCACTGGGCACTGAAAAGTCGTTTGCATATTAACATATCAGCTTCGTTGCTATCTAACTTCATCATATTTGGGTACTTGACAGCTCAAAGGGTGTACTCTCACGCGCATAAACCCGATGACCAGAACCTGTAGCAAATTTAGAGCCAACTTATATCAACGAACCAAGCAACTTGCAATTGTGTTGGTAAAAATTGCATCCAGTGTTATGTTGCAGAATATTGAGTGCAAGAAGAACTTAACGTTGATGACCAGGTGAAGAGCTTGGGGGTTGTAAACATCAACGAACAAAGAAACTTGCAATTGTATCGGTCGAATTGAGAATTGCATCCGGTGCTTGTTGTAGAATATTGAGTGAAAGCTTAACAGCTTAACGTTGATGAGTGAAGACCTGGAAGTTTTAAACATCAAGGGACAAAGCAACTTGCAATTGTATCGCTAAGATTGAGAATTGCATTCAGCGTTATGTCGGGGAATACTGAGAGAAAGAACAATTTAAAGTTGAGGACCACTTCAAGACCCCGGGAGTTAGTTATACAGGAATAAACTGTGGATCAACTAAAGTCGTTATTGCAAATATTCTTCTATAAATCTTTCTTGTATTCATTTAACGAAGACTTGTGAATAATCAAAAATACACACCATGAGTTTCATGCTTCAGCAAGAGTTGATAGTATTTGACGCCCAAGTCTAACACGAATCTCATCCCCACTTTCAAACATTGTTCCAAGCAGAATGGGTCAGCTTTATGGTGGAAAGGATCTACCGTCAGATCAAGGTTCGAATAAAGAGAGACAATTTAGATCATGCTTTTGCTTAAACCATGATTTGCTAGAGTGCGCCATCTTGTGAATCTCTCTATGGACCGGGTTTTCCACTACCAGTAGGATAGTGACTGGATACGCTCCACATAGCTTCGAGAGGCGAGTCCACTCAACAGGCGTTCAGATAGCTCATGTTACATCACTATTGTAGCTCTCTTTTACGGTCTCTTCCACTTTCGGACTAAGATCACAGAGAAGTGTGTAACTACCGCAGATACCACGATTGGGTATGCGATAAAGGACAGAAGCGAAATTTGTTATCAATTCCTGTGATTTGAGAACGGTATGAATTATGGACCAATTATGGACCAACTACTAGAAGTCTTTGAAAAGTTAAGGTCGATGTAATCTAATCAGTGATGTTTTGAAACTTTGGAGCTAAATCTAGATTTCTATTTAGCTTTTTAGTACTATCCATTTCTAAAACCCCTTGATTTTATATGGTCAGCAAGGAATTCTGAGATGTGGTGATCTGACTTAAATGTGGAGGTGGGCACAAGTATTTGCATTGGTGACAGTGGTTAAGTTGACTTTCCATACATTTTTATGCTACTCACAAGAATCATCACACGAACAATAGTAGAAACTAGAGAAAATAAATATTTTTAAAATTTTTCTGCTACTCACAAGAATGATCACACGACGATAGTACAAAGTAAAGAAAATAAATTTCGTTAAAATAGTGAATTATACGGCTTGTTCTTCGGACACGCTCCTACTAGTACACCCATATTATATAAGACTTACTCGAAATATATCTTATGAAGAAAACCGCATAAGGAAAAGAAGGAGAGACCCAAAGTAGATACTATACACCCAAGACCGAATAAAAGAAAAGAAGAAAATCACACAAATAAATATAGAAAAGGAAGAATAGCGGATTTGAGAAGAGTCTATCTGCTACAGAAGAAAATTCGCACTCCTGCAAACTGAGCTGCTCTTTCGGGTCCAAATCCCATCTCGAAACGACACCCTTGCACAAACCAGACTGTCGCCACTTTGAGGAGGTCGCCCGCACGACTCCCTAACTCTAACTCGCACAATTCCAAAACTTGTGTCTACTCCAATACACACCTCGCTGTGCAAGAAATCCAGGGAGTCATCGCCAACAGCAAGAAGCTACTGTGCCAAGAACGGGCGGGTCTCCGCCCCAAACGCCCTGCCTATGAATTCTGCCTGCTCCTGCTCACGCTTACCCAAAATGCACACATCACTGCTCCCACAGAAAGAAATCTTCCGGCAATGGATAAAAGTTCTGATCCCAAAATCCTTAAGTGGGTAGCCGAGAGTTTTCAAAATCACTAATCGGCGATGAGTGCAGCCGTCGTGCAGGAGCTATTGGTCATGAAGGCACCAATCTGGCAATCACGGTCCCGAAGTGATTAATCTCTAAAGACTATGCACCAATAATCATCTGTACGTGCTGTCCGCATGCCTCCACAGTTGCGAAGTCACTAACCCTAAATCAGGAGGGACAAATTAGCTGGATGTACTATACTCATGCAATGGCGCTTAGATTTCGAAGTGATTAATCTCTAACGAATATGCACTAATAATTAACTGTATGTGCTGCCCGCATGCCTCCACTGTCGCGAAGTCACCAACCTCATTTCATACAACCTCAACCTCAACCTCATTTTGGTTGACGCGGTCGATATTGCATAAAATTTGAAGAGGAGATTTACAACTTTGGGCAAGTCGGCATGAAAGTCAAGTAGGCAGCCGCCTCTAGGGATACGATATGAAACTTTTTTGATCCATATATACGCATTTCTTGGACCAAAAATTTGCTAACTAGACCCGAACTCGCAAGGACACATCTGGTAGCTGCTTATATATTGGTGAAAGTACTCCTTCAAATACGCTGATGGGTAAACTGCTGATAGCTGGCCGGACTTTTCCTCTGATGAGAACCCGCGGTACAAGCCCATTTAAGTTTTAGCTGCTGTGAGTGAGGAACGATTTCATCCACAAATGCACGCCATTTGCCATGATGTCACCAAAATGCTGGTAGCGATAGATTGCTACTTTATTAGCCAAAGAACCACGGACTATCCGACACATCTATGCCGTTCACTTAACGTAAATCTTAGGACATACTCATAAGAAATGCTATGTACCTCAGTACTGCTTCACGACAACTTAAATGGAACTAGTATCAGGATTCCAGATTCTTGCTAGACCTGGTTGCATGCACCAAAACGGAATTTTGTGGTTCGCCATTGCATGATGCGCACCCGAACGAGCACGAGCACCTGCGATATTCCTAAAAACCTTGATGCACAACTTACTTCTGGTGCTCGTATGAGAAGATAAAGCGCACTATGAGGATTTCAGATCTTCTACGCCACACTTCCCATCTTCCAGGGTCACCTTGTCGGAGTAATCTGCGTATGAGGTGATTCCTTAGTAGATGAACACATTTCACAGAAATTGCCAAATTCATGCAGCTCACTGAGAGACTGAGTCAAGTTCCTCTCCAATTTGCATGTAGAAAGAGGATGCTACAGTGATGGATGGCCACCCTTCACACTGATAAGAATCTTGAATTCAAGCAATTTATAATCAATCTCTACGCTGCCACAAGGAATGGATGTTGACAAACTCCACACTCGACTGTCTCAGTCCCGAAGCTTGGCACCTGCACCTGTCCGGGCAAACGAAGAAACTATGAGTCTTAACCTGATGTTATGGTGTCAAAACAGGCGTGTTAATGAAACTTATGCACTGCAACTGATTCTTCCTCTACAGAGCTCGCCTGATATATTGTCTCATCAAGAATGGTATGTTGCAGCGAGCGAGGGGAGGACGAAAAAACAGAAAGGAGAAACTTACCTGGAGATGCACTGTACACGTTGGACATGCTACCTCACGCATCGTTGGACCTGGCCCCTCCGATGCAGGTGCATTACTGGGCCAGAGCTGGGGAGGACCATTTGGAGCTGCAGAGCCACTAATACCACCACTCCTCTCAGGAACTGAGCTACGGCTGCTGCTTTCGCAGTTGGAACACCGAGTGCTGCTGCCTGTGACTCAGGTAATAGATCCGCATTTACTACAGTTAACAACTGACGTACTTTGACTTGAACCTGCAGCATGAACTGCTTTGTCCTGCCGAGTGCTGGCTTTCTCCCTGCATTACTCCGCTCTAGTTCCTCCTGCTCGCCGAGAAGACCATATTTGCACCAATAAATCAAATTTTATTATCACAGTTGCGTCCAGGATAAGGAACTTTATACTACGCAGATACCATGTACGGAAATAACATGTACATTCTTCTTGCTTGTATTTAAGGATTCAAGCTAAGTAACTCATGCACTAGAGCCTATCATATCTGTAATTTTTTGGCGAGATCTCCATGAGTTCTTAAAGTAGAAAGCTTGGTGCCTACTGGTTTTGGGTTCTCCATCCTCTGGGTTATTTCTGACTGGATAGCGGAATTGGCACCCAACAGCTTACTGGCGTTACATATAGTTCAGGTGCGATACTTATGTAGGCTCATAATGGAGTCCATGCGTTATTCATGTGCGGCAATCTTCCCGGGCCACACACTTCCACAAGGGGGCATTTGCTGGACCGTGGCAGCTCACACGACGTAGCGACATTCTACTCAAACGATCGCTTTTAACATACAAATTCCTGCATTAAGAACTTGAGTTACAAACTGATCGTGAGAGCTTACCAGAGAGCGATCTCACACGCGAACAGGTTGAGAGTCCTCATCTGAGTTCAGTGCTATCGTTTCGCGTGTGCGCTTATCACAGAAAATTTCACCGCAGTTCCTGCAATGATGCTACATTCACGAAAACATTCCATCATTTCTCCGCACAAGATTATGTCCATCAGATTAAAAAATAAGAGTAAACGAGCATATCGGCCATATGCCATTCCCCACTCGGGAAACGATAAGTAGATCCAATAACTTCCACAAAGACCGCACTCCAAACTTCTCGTAGATTGACATCGAGATTAAACTTTGATAATCCGGCATGGAAACGGAACGATGACCCGTATCTAGGTAAGGATATGAAAAGATGAGAGCAGAAGTCGTTCCAGAAATTATTTGCTTTATAAAAAGAAATGGCAATAAAATGAAAGGAATATGAGGAAAGGAGATGAGATGAAGTGCAACTCGTGAATCGAAGGTAAGGCTAAGTACCAACATCAAATAAAATCAAAGTAAAATAAAATAAAATGAATTTATAATATCAAATAAAATGAAAAGAATATGCGAAAAGGATATGAGAAGCAACTTGTGAATCGAATATAAGACTAAGCATTCATATGATTATATAATATAACATAATTATCAGAAAGTAACCACATGCAAAGAAGTTGTATAATCGAATAAAAGCCTAAAGCAAAGCAACCCATATAAAGAAATCTAATACAAAATGCAACTCGTGAATCGAATGTAAGGCTAAACATCTACATTATATAATTATCGAAAAGTAATCACAACCCATTATCAGCAAATAATCACATCATATAATTATCATAAAGTAACCACAATTCATTATCAGAAAGTAATCACATGCAAAGAAACTGCATACTCGAATAACGTAAAGCAAAGCAACGCATATAAAGAAATCTAAACAACGTGTAATCGAAAACCAAAAGAGAAATGCAATAACATGTAAACGCTAATTGCAAAGCTGCGCATGTAAAGAAGTAGTAAACAACGAGTAAGCGAAGACCGATGAGCCGGACATGGACTCTTAAGCAGTATGCAAACAGAAGTCGGGCATGGAGCAGACAACATTCAAAGGAGCGTTAGTTGAGGATGGGTGGAGTGGAGCGAAGTGGGAGAGGAGTACAAGGTGTTATGGTTGAGTCGGGGCAAAACGATAAGGATATTATGAGATGAGACCGGAAGCCGTTCCAGGAACGGATGATCCAGAACTCATTAAATGCATATGAAAGGTAACCAAGATATGCTCATTTCGAACCTAGTGCCTCCGCCAAATATTCACTTAGGATTAGCTAATCTCTCTTATCAAATATTGAAGAGGATACTGGACATTGGCAATGTAAAGATAGGAAGCTCAAGCTAGAAATTTCCAAGTTCCGTATAACAGGAGATTCAGGGATAGGACAACTTGGACAACTTAGTAAAGTAACAAGTCAATCCCATGCAGATACGGGTCAGAAATGATTGAATATGAAGGAAAATGTCACAGTGGAATCCTTTACTATTTACTATTTAAACTCTTGGATAGAGACAACTCCCAAACAAGGACAACGACACCAAGAAGGTGCATTTGTAAATACTACAAAGAATAATCATTGCACAAAAGTATTTAATTCCAATGGATTTTGAGAAGTGATGGTTTAGAACAAGAGGTGCTCCTCTTCTCTAAAGGTCTCCCAAAGATTTTGTGAAGGTAAGTGTCCTACCCTTCCAAAGGCAGGGGATATGGTCTTTTGAAGACTAGCCCTTCTTTGAAAGGCACTTACCTTCCCCAAAGATCTTTGCTCCTACCAAAGACCAGAGTCTTTTGAAGATTATGTGCTTCTCCTTCCAAAGGCACCATGTATCATGAAGTCAATATACTTCCCTTGCAAAGGAACCATCTTCAGCGAACCTTTGGAGTGCACCATCTAGAACCTTTGGAGGGCACTATCTTCTCTCAAGATCAATACTCTACCCCTCCAGAGGGCTCTGCCTTCACTTGAGACCCAATGTCCTACCCTTTGGAAGGCACTTTCCTTTTGAAATGATTTTCTATTCTTCACAAGGCACTATCTTCTTTGAAAACCCAATGTTCTATCCTTAAAAGGCATGATCTTTGAGACACCATAGGATCTTCTTGACAATCTATCCATTCAGGCTTCATTTTGGTTACTTACAACACTAAAGCTCAAGGCCATCAAGGCATTGTATCAAGCAATTTTTTCCAAAGCTAGTGATTACACATATCAAGCATCCTGCAATGTTTATTGATATTTGCCAAAGTGAAAACACAAATCAAGAAAATCATGAGTTTGAGACAAACAACACAAAGAGCAAAGAAGCTCTTTTGTTTTATTCCCCAATCATTACTAGATGATGTGGCACTTGGAATGTTGTGCTTAAATAGTTGTAGACACTTGGAACTAAGAACTATAACAAAAACTAACAAACTGCCACCACTTAATGGTCAATCATGACCACTAGTGCAACTCTAGGTGGGCATGGAGATGGTATGGCCTGAGACATCATGCTGCCCAAGTACCTCCTCAATTGGTACTACAGGCTCTATTACCGCCTCTAGCTCTAAAGACTCCACTACCTTGTCAAATTGAGCCCTAATGGATAGCAATGTCATCCTCAAGCTCTCTCTCAAGTCTCTAAAATTCCTCTCTATCCTAGTTCTAAGTCCTAAGGCGGTCTGCTCCAATGTTTAGTCTTCAAGTGGCTCCATGAGTTTTTGACATGCAAGTCTGAGCTCATGTACCTCATCTGTGGTAGTGCTGCTTTACATGAACTCCCCCATTAACTTATTCATGGTGTCACATACTCATTTGACTGTGTTTTGGTGTCATTCCTCCCTCGACCCCTTCAGAAGCAGTTACAATTTGACTTCACCATCTTGAAAAATCTTGGTTGGTGCAGAAGTAGGAGCTACCACAAAGAGCTAGACTGTTGTGGTTATGATCTCCTGATCTATCCCCAACAATCTGTCCTATATATTCTTCATCATGTCTTGATACTCAATGATGTGAAGACTTATCTCCCTCTTGCATGTCATGGCTGATTCTTCATAATCACCTTTTGGATGGTTGTCAATGCTTGGTGAATCATCAATTGCCTCACCTTCACTTCAAATTTTAGGATCCACTTCTAGATTTTGCATTTTCTTTGGCTGCCAATGTCCAAGAATTGCTTGTCTTCCAAAGAGTATGAAATTGATTCTTCACTGAATGGTGCCCTTCTTCAAATTCCTATAAAGAACTTTTCATTACTGTCAAGTCTTTCTCCAATTCCTTGATATGATTGTCCTTCAACCACATGCTCTCCGCTTGCTCTCCATAGGCGACCTTCAAGATATCTATCTCTTCTTGCAAAGCATTCAACTCCGCACCTTGCTTCTTCTGCTCTTCCCAGAGATAAATTACCTTGCTTTTCAAAGAAGTGACTTTGGCTTTGTGCTGCTCCACTTGAGCTTGTATCTTGGTCACCAAAGTCAAATATCTTGTACTTGCAGACATTTCTTCTTGTATATGAATAATGAGTATCCAACACCACCATCAAAGGCACAAAAATATCCTGAGCATACCTCATCTGAAGCATTTCTCAAGTAACCAAATTTCTGTCTCCTTGTTCAATTGTCTTCTTGCCTTGATGGATTAGGAGGTGTCTTCTTCTTCAGATACTTGCATTGGTATTAAGATATCTTTGTGTTCTTCCTCATCATCATCTACATGTCCCATTTCTTGATAGGCAGCTTCCCAAGTTCTTTCTGGGAAGGGTGCTCAGGAGTGAGCATGTTGCTGATGCTCCATACATTGGCTTCTCCAAGAGCATCTCCTTCCTGGCTCTTGGTATTGCCTTCTTCTTTTGGTTCCTCTAATGTTGCTTCTTCTTGGTCAAAATCCATTTGATTTGAAATGAATGTCTTTCTTCCTCTTCTTCAGGTTAGGCATCTTCATCTTTATCCAACTCCTTGATAACTTGAAGTTTCTTTTCTCTCTTCCAAATTGCAAACTTCTTGATGGTGGGTGCAGTACAAAATTTTTACTTCTTCTCCTTCTTCACAGGACTCATGAATTTTCTCATCTTTTGGTACTTCTCATCTGCTTCCCACATGAGCTCCATCTAATGGAAGCCATCGGGGTCTTCTTTAAAATAGGAAGGCAATACTCCATGACCTAGAAACTCTAGTTTCTCTTCTTTGGTGAGTAACCCATGGCTGATGTAAAAATGCACCCCAAAGACATCAGGTAGTGCAATCCTAGCCCACAAGACATATTTTTCATCTTCTACACATGAGTATTGAAGATTTGGCCCTAATCAATCAGTCACTCCAAAAATGTGTGCTTAGAGAATGCAGCTTGTGAGTTAGTGAGATAGGTAGTACGTTGGGGCTTGAATATCTTCACTATTGCCCCAACAATCACCCTTCAAGCATGGTTCTTGTAATCAGCCACTAACCATCCATTGATGGGGTACCTATCATGTGCAAAGGCCTTGTTGATCCTCACCTGCATCTTGCTATTCAGGTTGAACCGAGACTTGAAAGGGTAAACTCTTGCCACTTTGAATTCTCTCTCCAACATCTTTCTCCAATGGAAGGGTGTCCATCCTCTCGTGTTTGCTCTCAACCATCCCACTCCCGGTACTACTTTCTTCATCCCACAAAGCTCTAAAGCCATAGCATCCAAAGCATGTTCCCAATTCCACACAAGAAAGCACACTCTCAACCTCTGCAATGTCACTCTTTGGGCGGCCATTTCCCATGGATTGATAGTTGGGGTCTGCAAGTTAAAACTGTTCCTAGCAACCCAAGATGCAATGCTCTTCACCATTGTGCTAGAAATCAACGTTCCTCACAAATTGACTCTTGATTACACTCTACTCTCTCTTATGCAAGAATCAGAAATTTGTGAAGAATGCAGGACTAAAAGAAATCTGAAAACCTCTTCATTGTGACAACTTTGAGTTTATAGTGAGTTTTCTACTCCTCACTTGAAACAATCTTCAGTCCACCATCACTCTCCACATATGTGAGCCATTTTGGAGATGGTCTTTGCATGTTCTTGAAATCCATGTACCATTGGTCTCTCTTCACCAAAGAGAGACCAATGGTACATGGATCTTTCTGCTTTTCCAAAGATATCCTATCCAGTCTTTTAAAGATCAAAGACCAATATTTGGACAATGTTGTCTTGTCTTCATTGAGAATCATGACCGTTATTCATGAAGACACCAATCTGGTGAACAAACAAAACATATCTTCCAAAGACAAGGTATTCACCCAAAATCCAATTTTGTGGGATTTCTCCCCTAAAGGTAGGGATTTTGCTCTTCCCTTTATTCAAAACAAGGACAAACATAACATAGTAAGAAGATTTGAAATGGATCTCTTGGTAGAGTTGCAAGCAATGGAGAAACTTTATAATTTTAAACAAGAAGATAAATTTTTTATTTAGTGGTTAGGTAAGTTTCCTCAAGATTTCTCTTGGTCATCTCTCCTCTATGTTTTCTATATTTTTATTCATACCATATGAGAAGTTCATTCTCAAGGAAAGTAAATAGCAATTACAACTTCTTGTTTAACATTTAACTTTTACCAATGCAAGCCCTTTTCATTTCTTTTAGAATGCTCTTACATCTTCTCTATTTTTGCTCAAGAAAATCAAATTTCCACATCTTAACTTTCCTTTAGCTTTCCTTTTATTCATTTTATATTCATCTCTCCCTATCATATTAGAGTACAAATGTATGTGATTCTATTTGAGAATGGTCACCATGTAATCTAAAAATTTCAAGCTACTATTAGATATTTATTGCAAAGCCAAATCCTAGATTACGTATTAATCAAACATTCAAGGATATCTTATCTATCAACCAAAAGACAATTTTATCATTGAATTTTCAAACTATCAAAAAATGGTAGTTTCTTTGTTGCAATTCTAAGACTTTCTCCAAGATCTCCCACCAAGATCTCTTAAAGTGCTTCTTCTTCATTAAACTAATTATTTCTTGGAAGTCCTACCACCAATCCATAAATTGCATACAACTCCTTGGTTCTTGATCTCCTTCTTTGATAAACTCTTATGTCCTCATCTTATCTAATATAATATTGTGCACGGATCATTCTTCTACTTCCTACCAAGACCTCTATAATGGAACCAAATCATAAGCTAGATTGTCACTCACTCAAGGTAAACATATGATGGTTCTTAAAAAAACATACTATGGACTAAGAAGGCAATTTAACTCCATGATACTCCAAGAATATAAGTCAATGACTAGAATACCAAGATACCTCTAAGACTCAAGACATTACTCACTAAAAAAGTCAATGAGATAAAGCTAGTTACAAATGGAAGGAAGATAAATATCTACTCAACTCTTGCTTCCAAACTCATGAGAGTTCTACTCTAAGTACTAATACATAAAAATTTACTAGGCAAAAAGCCATAAATTCAAGATAATATCTGTAACTATATTTATATATATTATAATATAATTGAGATAATGTCTACAATCTTGTGATATTATCTTTGACCAAAAAAGTAAGTCAAGGATTCCTTCACGTGGGATATCCTTGGACTATAGAAAATTGTACACCAAATAAGCTTGTTGATCCAAGATTTCTCAACTCTATCTACAAAGCAAAATATCTATAAATTATACTAAGTCAAGACACTGGGATATCCTTGGACTATAGAAATTGTACACCAAATAAGCTTGTTGATCCAAGATTTCTCAACTCTATCTACAAAGCCAAATATCTATAAATTATACTAAGTCAAGACACTGTAAGCAAATTAGAAGTGCTCCTTTAGGTAATATGACATGCATATTTGACATAAGTAACTACTAATCATTACTAATTTAGAAATTCAGATAAGTTTTATAAAGACCATATTTCTTACTATTCCCAATATAAAATCAGATATCCCTAACAGATAATGTATGCAACTATGGGGGTATATATCCAACTTTATTTAACTTTATTTGATTGGTCCAAACCCTAATCTAGTCTAATTAAGTAATAAAAAATATTTCTTTTTTTATTAAACTCATGGTTGTTAATAAAACATCAAATATCACCATATATTTGTTAGAATGAACAATACAAGTGATCTTAAGGTTAAGTAATAAGTAAAATTTTCTAAATATTCCTTATTAAATGGCACATACTACACTATTTAGAATTTACATTCTAAATAGTATTAATAATCTAGGAACATATTTACAAACTCTTGTAGAATCTCCTCTACCATCCTGGAACCAGGTATCTT